>QUSF01000007.1:11539007-11618123 GCA_003676055.1 Chloebia gouldiae
GGGGCGGGGCCGGGGCGGGCCGGGCAGCGGCGGCCCCAACCCGCGCGGCGGGGCCCGCAGCCCCTGGGCGCGCCCGGCGCCGGAGTCCCGGCCCGGGAGCCCCGTAACGCTGTCCCGGCCTGGCGCTGTGTGTCACCTGCTGCCCGCCCTCCCTGCGGAGCCACCGCCACCAGGGAGTCTTTAACGCCTTTTGTTTAAAGTCTTTTTTATTCATCACGGATAACTGTAAAACAGCGTGCTGAATCCACAAATTATAATACTCACGTGCAGTTACAAGCCCAGGAAAATAGTATCCAGAAGTAGTTAGCTACAAAATTAATCACAGAATCACAACATCACAGTATCAATGGACCTCTGAGATACCGAATCCAACCTGTAGCCGACCACCACCGTGTCAACAAGACCATGGCACTGAGTGCCACGTCCAGTCTTTCCTTCAAAACATTCAGGGAGGGTAACTCCACCACCCCTCTGGGCAGCCCATTCCATTTACCTTTCTGTGAAGAAATTCTTCCTAATGGCCAACCTAAATCTCCCCAGGTGCAGCTCAAGACTGTGTCCTCTCGTCCTGTCGCAGGCTGCCTGGCAGGAGAGACCGAGCCCCATCTGTCTACAGTCTCCTTTCAAGCAATTGTAGAGAGCATCTCCTTTTCTCCAGGGCAAACAACCCCAGCTTCCTCTGCTGTTCCTCATCAGACTTGTGCTCCAGACTCTTCCCAAGCTCCACTGTCCTTCTCTGGACATGTTCCAGCCCCTCAACATCCTTCCTGAGTTGAAGGGCCCAGAACTGGGCACAAGACTCCAGGTGTGGCCTCACCAGTGCTGAGGACAGGGGAAGATGTTTGGCTGCGTCAGTCACTAGGAGCTTTACTGCATGAATGAGTGTGGATTTGCACAATGCCATGGCATCAACGCTTTCACATGATTCCACAATTAAATGAAGAGATTTACAAGTAACTGCCGTGTGAGTAATCTAATGTGCTACCATGATTATTTCCATAACTTTCAATAAAGATTTTTTCAGGGCAAGCTTACAGTATCCCTGTTTTGAACAGTTATAGCTCTGCACAGACACCCTGAGCAAAGCAGAAGGATTCACTGGAAATGTGCATCAGAAGACACACAGACATCTGCAGATCTGTACTAACTATACTTTCTTCAGATGGTCTTCATGTGAAACAGCTAATACATGAGAGGCTGGGGGATTTTATGATTAATTACCTAAAATATACAGCTTTACATGTTCCCATTCAATGTCTTTGACCCAGTCCTGGATGTTATAGGGATTACATAGTTCTGTTTGGGTGGCTTGTGTATCCTTGTTGCCATTTCATCAGGAATCCTGATTTTTCTTTTTTTTTTTCTTTTTTTTTTTTTAATTTAACCAAAATCAATGCTTCCTTGCTGCCAACTTCAATCTCTCTATATTTTTTTTTTCCAGACATGCATCTGCCACAAGACAGCCAGTAAAATCACTGCTCTTTAAAATCTCTTGTATCTTTCACCTTTGCTTGTGGCTGCTGCAGTGGTTTCAGTTACCTCATTCCATAAAGAAGCTTACTGGATTGATTTTTACTCTCTTCAATGAGAGCAATGCCTTGTGTTCTGTTCAACCTATTGCATTGTCTATCCACTGTGGAATAATTGGAAGAAGGTAATAGTGATGCTGCCACCTAAGTGCCTTCAAATGTATTTGTTCATATGTGCTAAGTGCCTTGCTAAATTATGGCCTTACATACACATGAACAACTTTCCTGGGTTTACAGGGAAGGAAAAGAAATAAAAGGAACATCAATATGTCATCCAAATCTTTTCCTGGCATTAGTTTTGCAATTGAAGATCAACCATTTCAGACTGACACCTAGAGAAAGTTGAAACATCATCTTTTTAATTAAATTTGCTGTGGGAAAAAAGAACAATGGTTTTACTGTGTCCTTTTTTATATGATGAGAATTTTGTGATTTTGTAGTGGGCTGAAAATCTGAAAAGGCTAATGAATTAATCCAAAGAACAGTATAAAGTCTTTCTTAAACTTTGAATTAAAGGACAGCTCTTATGCATAACTGGCTTTTGCAGCTGCTCATTGGGTTAGGTGGAACTAGGAAAGCTGGAAAAACTACATTAAAAAATCAGTAAAGGGTGAAAAAGAAGAGGTTCATCTTGGAAACTTTGGTAGGGCTGTAGGAAAACACCCAAGAAGAGGAAGAAATCTGCACTATCAGTATGTAGGAGTGAAAGCAAACAGTAAATTACATATGGTTTTACAGAAAAGCATAAAAAGAAAGCCCACAGAATTTAACCCTCCTTGTGAAGGATCCCATCACTGAGGAAGGAACAAACAATTCTCTTCCACTTCTTTGGCATGACTACTTTGTGCATACTACTTAACTAGGTCATGCCTGGGATATTTTTGGGAATCTTCCTGTTAGAAAATTACACTGAAGGGAATTTAAAAAAGGGCAATTAAAATAATTAAAGAGATGAAGGGATTGATTTATGAGACAAGATCAAAAGATCTGGAATATTAAAACATGTTTCACAAATGCTGTGGAGTTTGGATGACATCACGTTGTTAAGATTAGCGCAGACTGTTTGGAAAGAGTTTATTCAGTGTGAGGTTACCTGTGTATTTTGAAACTAGTAGAAACTGCAAAAGTGGGGAAAAAAGGTTGATGCACCAGTGTTTGAAAAGCTTTGTGCTGAAAATCAAGGGCAGAGACCATACCCTCTATGGGTAGATTGTATAGATTAGGTAAAAGACACCAGCTGATGGGAACAGTCTTGCACTGGCAAATAGCTGGGACAAAGGCTTTGCAGAGTATGCAGTAACCTGCACTAGATGTGTGGTTTAGCCTGCATAACCCCTGTTCTTCATGCAGGACCATAGCAGGCTGAAATACCAAGTGTTTCAAGTCTCAAGTTTTTTTAAGCAGGGGGTAATAGCATTTTTAACCACAGGTTCCCTGTTCATCCTCTCTGACTACATCTACCTCTGTTCATTGTTCTAAAGATATTTCACCTACAACTGCCACAATCCTAAATTCACCTCAGAAATTAAAGACAAACCAAACTTCTTCTCATACACAGCTAAGAAACATCCTTTAAGAAAAATAATATTTTTCCTCATTTTTATAATCGGTTCAGAAATTCATTAACTTCAGGTCATGCTGAGTCCAGCCCAGGGTTCATTAGGGTTGCCTAACAAGAGTAGATTTTTTTTTCCATGAATGGCTAAAAAGTTTCTAAAGTGATAACACATTTAAGACAGGAGGTCACAAGGGTTCTGCTCACCCTTGTTTAGGAACACTTGTATATCTCATGGCTTTATCACTTGGGAATTATGTGGCCATCTCACATAATTGAAACCTTGAAATTAAATGTATCTATCTAAAATGAACTTACACATGAGTTCTCTCTCCATGCCTGGTTCTGTATATTCAAAGTATTGTTAAACCTTAATGCAATACAATTAAATAAGCAGAATAACATGTGCAAACATATTACCCCAAGCTGAAGTGCTTGCTAGAGGATAGCACCAATATGGGAAAAGCAGAGGCTGCAAACAGAAGAGGGTTAGAACTTGGTACAAACCCCTGAAAGTGTTTTCATCCTCTTCATTGTGCATCTGAATATTTTTTCCTCTAGGAATTTTATTTTTTTGAACACAGCTCTAGTCCTTAAGTACTTGCTTATCATTGACAGAAGTCATGGTAAATTTTGAGAGGTAGGAGAGGGAAGATAATACTTCATTTTAGAAAAGTATTGGTGGGGTGGGATGGGAAAGGGTCTTGTAAGTTAATGGTTGTTTTAGAAATTATTTGAGGTGACAATGTGTCATCACAATTGTGACCAAAACATGAAATTCACCACTTTGCAAAACAGCATTATCTTATTATATAAGATGAAATTCATGTTTTCTGGAGGTGAACAACTGTTTAATACAGCTAAGAAAACTAGAACTGATTATTGTAATGAATTTACTTCTTTAATTTGCATTTCTACTCTTGTGCCTGAACATGTTACTGTTTACTAAAACAAATAGAGTTTATCCCCCCTATCTTGGATGCTTTCTATATAATATATAGGCTTGCTGGGGCATAGCTCTAGAGGCTTAAAAAAAAAAGATAGCAAACTGTCCATTTCAAATTAAACTTAGGCAGTGTGGAATCTACATCTTACTGGAAATTATGAGAAAAATCTCTGACTTTAAAAACAAGCATATTGAGTTCAACAGGAAACTTAGATTACAAGATTAATAAAAACACTTTTTTTTTCTTTTTTTTTTCTTTTTTTTTTTAATACTGCAAAGAAAGACCCTGGAGAGTCAAATTATATCATAGGATGTAAGACTTCTCACAGAACAAGAGAACAATTTCAGGAAGTTAGCAAACTCAGATAAGAGTTAATTACTTAAATAAGTGCTACCATAAATTATAGCAGCTATTATACTCCCTGATTTTTGAGAACCCTCTGCTGGATTTTAGCCAGAGTGCTGGCTTGGGATTTCCTCTGGTCCAAATAGACTCTGGTCTGTCTCCTTTGGGCAGAGGTTATTTACCATTGAAGTGAGACCTTCAGTCCAGTCATCCCAGGATCCTGGTCCTCCTGCACATCTTCTTCAGGGCACCTTACTTGCATTAAAACACTCACTAATCAGGCTTCAATCTTGACAGAAACTAATGAATTATTTTGATAACACTGAGAAGTAGCCACAGAAACCACTTACAGACCCTTCTTTACCTTTGCCTTCCCAGCAGCATTCTCTAAGCCTAGCCCACATCGTACCTTTAACCTGCACATATGAGGAGGTTTGGGGTTGGGGTTTTTTCCTACCTGCCAAAATGCCACAGACCTGATGGAGTTTCTTCTGTGTTTCTCTGTAGTTGTTTGACCATTCAACAGAATTCACCAGAATCCTAATGAGTATTTCCTCACCCCCAAAGCAAATACAAGGAAATGCTAGATGAACACTGCTTTTCCATCCCAACCACAATCTTGGTGAATTTACCACATGATACAGCAAAATTTGATCAAGCTTTTCTTTAACATCTGTGTCATTTCTCAGAACAATTACAGTCTATAAGTCCCTCTTGGTGTTTGAAAATAGCTGTTGAGGAACCTTTTTTATAACTCCTATCAGATAATTTTCCCTATTCACTCTTTGTCCCCAGTCATCATATAATCCCATGGGCAGCTCATCAGGTGATTCTCAGTAGCACAACAGATTATCATCCTCTTGGACAGCAACCAAAGGACTTGTCTGGCTTGTCCACCTTCTGTCATGCCTGTCACATTGTCTGCATGCACCTCCTCAGGCATCGATAGGGCCTGCCAGTACTAGTCTTCTTTTATGACCTAAGCTATAGAAGTTACATGTGATGGCTGCATCAGCTTGTTAGAATATCTAAACCACTCCCAAGTGGTGACTTACAGAGTACAGGACAGGACCTGTGGTTCACAATCAAAAAGAACATAACAGAAAATATTGGATTCTGATGCTTCATTTCACCCCACACAAAGCAGAATGGCAGCAAGCTCAGGTGAGGTCAGATAACCAGTGCTAGGGGTGGAGGTGTGTGACATGGCTGGGACTTCAGGATAGCCCTTGTTTCCAGCAGCAATACAACACAATCATTTGTCTATTACATTAAGCTGGTTTTGCTTGGTTTTCTTTTTTTTTTTTTTTTCAGTTTTCCTTCTGTTTTGTTTCTGTGTCCTAATAATTACTGTCAATAATAAGCAGGTTTCCCCAATCCCTTCAAGTTACATCATCCTGTCTATTCATTATAATCTCCCATGGTATGCAGGTGACTTCAGGAAGAGGTTACCCCTAGATATCAGAAAACACACTGAATAGATAAATCCCCTCTTTTTCATCACAGCACTTTGTATCCAGGGGACACCATTCTCCTTTCTGCAGCTACAGTTGAAACAATGTAAATAGTATAGAAAACCTGATCAGGGTTAAATAATTTCTTTTATATATTGTAAAACTCTTCGTATTAGGGAAAAATATACATGGGGGGATAATTTGTATTCCTAGCCTCTCATAACATGAAGAAAATAAGATTCTTTCTGATCAATGTTTTTTTGGGGGAGGGAGGGAATCCCGGCACAGAGAAGAATGGATGGTAAATTGATTAAAATTAGAGTAATGAATTCATCCAGACAGCATGGAGGCAGTAGAACAAATGAGCAAAAGAGAGGGAGTATAAAAAAAAAAATACAATAGAAAAGATGTTTTACCTTAACTAGAATATCAGTAATATGTACTTTATATGAATGTTTTACAATATTATTTCTCATGAAGTGGTTTCGTTCCTTTTAGTTACCTTTTCCAATTCTCTTTTGAGTGATGATGCCTCAGCATGTACTCTGTGAGAAATGCTGATAAATTATAGTGTGAATTTTATTTTCATATCTGTATTGTATACAGGGCTTCTTTCATTAAATTCTGTTGCCACTGAAGTCAAAGACAGACTTAATGCTACCTTCAAGGGAGCTGGAATGTCAGTATTTGTCTGGTGCACTGCAGACAATGTTAGACTGATACTGTTTTTTACCTGGTCCTTTGACTTTTCAGGCAGAATTGTATGCATTCAAAATATAAAACCAAGGAGCATGAACAAAATGCTTAAATACATGCCAATAACTCATACTAACTACAGTTAAGACATAAACTCAACTCAACCCCTCAGAACTCTATAAAGGGTATTATTTTATTGATGAGTTCAGCTTTCTTACTGTGAGACAAGGTATTGCCATTATGCCTGTCATGAGTGAACCTTTTGATTGCAAGTGCAATATGAATTCCAAGTCAGAAAATGGTCTCTTCTGCAAATGGATTTCCAGATTAAAGAAAGGAATAATGTCTAAATAGCAACAGGCCACTGCAGAACAGCTGTTGCACATCAGGCTCTCCTGTGCATCCTGTTTATAAAACTTATCTCCTCTAACTCAGATATCTACAATCCAGAAGCCTGTATTTGATCTGGTTGTCTTGACTGCATTCAGAAACAGCAGAGAGCCAGTTTTAAGATTTAGTTCATCTCATCTGCAATTTAATCCAGATCAGATAAAATGTTTTCTGCTCCTCTCTGTTGCATATGAACAGTTCAGGTGAATTTCACATTCTTGGACTGCTTTGAACAGATTGAATTAATTTCCTTCTATTCAGCGATACTGTCAATGTGAAATAAGAATTGTCATGTGAGGATGAGAGCCATGATTACTTTTTTCCAAGTTTTCTCCTTAGCAGAAATGTTTATACCAACTTCTCCATTTTCTATTGTAAATAAGAAACATCATGTGCTTAGGAAAGGGAGATGAGTTTTCTAGGTGAAAAACCAATACAGTAAGTTGGTAATAGAGTTGATAATACTGATCAACTCAGCTGGCCATAGTCTCATTTTATTTGCTGTCAGACCATCTTTGAGTTCATTAAATAACATCACAGAAAAAAAGTTGAAAGGACTTGTGAAAGACTGTGGTTTTCACAGTCCGTTCCTCTAAGAAGTTGTCAGGTAACATCTAATCATAAATTTGTTTATTAAATGCAATGTAAATTAAAATGTAGAGTCAAGAATATAATCTAAAGTTATTGATCTTGTAGCTCATCTAAGTGCTTTCACAATTAGAGCTAAAATGGATAAACCAAATTTGGAGAAAGAGAAAAAAGTCTAGTAGTTAATCTTCCAAAACTTATGGAAAAATACTGAGCCCATTAACAAGGTAGTACAATAATAATGTATCGCAATCTGTTACCAAAATTTCACCAGAACTCAATAAAGTAGTAATTGACAGTAATTACAGCAAAGTGCTTTTTGGAATTGACCTAAAAATTTTCAGTCTGAAACAGCCTGTTGTAAACATCAGAAAATTTATGTGTCCTTGCAACTCAGTAGTTTGTCAGGTAAGATATACTGATTGCAGAAGTTTTTCCCCACTGGTACCAGCTCAGTCTTTACTAAAATATCTCAACTGATACTGTCAGAGAAACTAGAGCTGTAGGTTAGGAGTCAGGAGATCAGTATCTTAATTCTTAGTTGCTAATGTTTATTCCGCTCAAAAAGTGGTAGTAACAGTACTTTCTTTCTCTGTTAGTTTGTACACCCATGAGGATGAAAACTGTTTCAGTTGTCACATTTTAAAAAATACTAATTCAACAGGTAGCTCTAAAATCCTCTTGTGAATAATGTATATGGTATTCTACACAAATTTCCCATAATGGTTCTTTATTACTTGTCTTATATTATCTGAGTGATTCTTTATACAGTCTTTAATATATTCTCCAGTTATTTAACAGATTAGTTTAGATTTCTTATTTAGGTTTTCTTCTTTACTGTGTTAATTTTAAACTGAAAGAACTCCTGCTGAACAGAAAATGGCGTCTGTGATAAAGATATTGTCCATGAGTAAGTAGTTGTTCAAAAGATAACATGTAGTTTGCTTAGAGGTTTTGGCTGCAACACTTATAGAATTACTATTATTGCCAGCAACATTAACCTCAAATACAACAAAATCAGAAAAGTAATCAGATAGGAATACTTACCATATGCAAAGTTCAAATGTAGGTGGGTTTTTTTTTCTTCCCAGAATCAGAATTCTCAAAGGTTTTCTTCAAAGACTTGAGAGGTGAAAATCTTGAGAGGGAAGATTTTCGAATTTTTAAGGGGATTTCCAATAGAACCTGCAGCTACTGGTAACACCTGAGAATAATTTTCGAAGGCAGGACTTTTGAGCACTATATCTATTTTGACTTTGGGGTGAAAGTTGTGAAAGAAATGCAGACTTGGAAAAAGAGAGAGAGGAAAAGAATTTCTTATACAGAATTCAAATCGTCATTAATTTCTTCTGTCTGGACAAAATTGGAAGCAAAAGACTCCCTTGATGGGAGTTGTGTCAAAGCATAGGCACTGAAGATGCCAGTTGCTTCAATAGACAAGGATTGTTCAGCTACATGAAGGAAGGCTATTCATAAAGGGTTCTGTAATTTAAGGACTTGAAATATCTTACAGAATAACATGCAATTGTATTTTGTTTATTTTAAAGTTTATCAATTCAGGGTCTTACATCTCACTCTTGAGAGTTCATGAATCTCGGAGAAAAAGCAAGTAGCTCTTTTGTTTCTTGTCATTTCCCAATCCCAACTAGACCGGAATGACATGCAAAATTAAAAGCATAAGTGAATAGGTAATGTCATTAGAATTTCTGGTGTGGAAACATTTTAATTTTTCAATTAATACTTGACAGAAAGGTTGCTTTTATGACCTAAAGCAAATCGTGGGTAATTTAGTTTGGTCTGGCTCCTATGCTTTCAGTGTTTTGGGATTGCTACTATGCAGAGGTTAAGCTGTCAGAAGAAAAGAATGTATTGTTGTACCTGCAGGGTACTAGAAATCCTGGTTAGGTTTCTCTTCTGATCTAGGCAGTGATATGGTGGCCTTGTTTTTGTACTCTGATGAATTCAAGCTGCTGTGTTCTGAGTGCTCACTACTTCCTGACCTTTTTTCTCTTTTGCCCTGTTTTCAAGGGCTTCATCTGTCATAATCAATGATACTGTGTTTCATTGTGCCAAAAGAGCTCAAGCTGATGTCTTGTCCATGCCAAAAGACATTGATTCAAAAAGATATTTGAGAATGCTGAAATGAAACTCTTGGATTATATTTTCATCCCGATTCCTGTTTTAAATTGTGCACTATTGTATTTCTCTTCATCACATACTCAAAATGACAGAGCCCCATGTAACAATAAACAATACAGAACTGCCAGCCTTTAACTTTTACTGTTTGCTTAGGAAGTGTGCGGGAACTAATGACAAAGTGTATGAATTAATTTTTTGACCAATGAATGCTGAATAACAGATTTTGCAACAAAAATGGCTCAGGAAAAGACAAGATACATTTTCTGTGTGACAGCCACTTCTGGGTATGTCAGACAAAGCTGTAAAACTTAACCAATATATCATGCAGAGTTCTTGGAACAAATTATGCAGTTGCCTGACTCCATTCTTCCAGAAAATTTTTCCACAGATTTTATTGCACTCTGACATGGTTACAGTATGGCACTGAGAGCCACTGACACAAAGAGCCCAGGGCTCCCCTGGTCGATGGGCCAGTTTTCCTTTGTGCTATGGGCAGCACAGTACAGCCAGAGTGGAGCCTTTGCTGGCTGCAGCACTGCAGGAGTGTAGAAGCAGCAGCCAGCTCTGCTTTCCCACTCGCTGTCCTGTGTTGAAACTATGTGGGTGGATGAAAGGACTCGGCCCTAGAGGTTAACAGCTTATCCTGTCATAAACCAGGCTTGAGGACTGATGCTGGGGTCCCTCTGATCCCCCGGCATGGTACTTGCTGTAGTGCTTCCTAGTGGTGTGGAAACAAGTCCCATGGGATCACTGCAACAGGCCTGCAGGAGGAAGCCAAGATGGTTAGAGGAAATACTAGTAAGCACCTTACTCTTCAAGTATTCTTATTCCCTGGAAATATTTTCTTGTCAGCATTTCTACTGTTGGATCCCTTCTAGTTATGAGATCACATGATTGTGATTTTGCAGAGTAAACCCAAGGGACTCTGAAAAATTTCTTTGATTTCTGCACAAGAAAACAAGCATTATTTCTATGCATATAGCACTGTTTAGTCTACTGACCACTTGGCAACAAATTTACTTTATTTTCAATTAGATTTATTTGAGGTGCTGGAGCAAGTCCAGAGAAGGGAAACAGAGCTGGTGAAGGGTGTGGAGCACAAGGCTTATGAGGAGTGTCTGAGAGAGCTGGGGTTTTTTAGCCTGGAGAAAAAGAGTCTCTGGGGAGATGTTGTCACTCTCTTGAACTACTAGAAAGGAGGTTGTAGCCAGGTGGGAGTCAATCTCTTCTCCCAAGTAGCAATTGACAGGACAAGATGAAATGGTTTTGAGTTTGCACCAGGGGTGGTTTAGATTGGATATTAGGAAAAATTTATTCACTGAAAGCATTGTAAGGCATTGAAAAAGGCTAGCCAGGGAAATGTTGGAGTCACCATCCCTGGAAGTGTTCAAAAGCATGTGGGTAGGGCACTGGAGGGCATGGTTTAATGTCAGACATGGTGGTGGGACTGGGTTGATAGTTGGGCTTGAGGATCCCAAAGGTCTTTTCCAGTCTTAACCATTCTATTGTTTTCCTATTGATTTTCTTTCTTATTCATGAATAATATCAAGACAAAAACATATTAAATTTGTTTCCCTCTGTTTTGTTCAAAATATAAATGGTACTTTTTGATGGGAAAGAGACCAAAGTTCTCTGCTTGTAGGTAATTCTGGTCAAACTGTATCTTATGAATAGGATTAGCTTTAGGCTTACTTCTGTTAGTGAGCCTCACTTACACCTTTATCATAATTAATGGAGCTCAGCTTTGGGGGATAGTGCATGTGTTATTGCCAGAGTTGTCCTATTAATATGACAGCCATCAGGCATGGCATATTCCATTGCTTGGATCATGTGCAGTCTGTGTGAATGGTAGCCTCCAGGAACACATTTACAGTATATCCTTCTGCTGAAAACAACACAGAGCTCTATTTATAAACTGTTTAGGAGTTAAATGGCTCATAAGTGTTCCAGCCCTTAAAGGCAAGTATTTCCACTTCCAGTGTATTAGTGAAATGACCACATTTATTCACAAATCATTCTCTGGGCTGGCTTTATCAATTCTAAACCACAGCTGAATCAATGACATTTTCTCCCTTCATCTGGCTTTCAGTCAAGCCCACAATCACTTTCCCTGTGTGCCTTGAATGTTTAATTGGTAAATACTGCAGGATAATATTTAACTACAAATAAAAATCTATCATTACTGCCATGTTATAAACACATAGGGAAATTCCAGTTTAATTTTCTGAAATTGCTTGCTTGCAGCACTAAATATGTGGGATTAAACTGACTTTGAGAGAATGCTGAGAAGCAATAAGATGCTTTTGGCCTGGTGCTGTTTCTGAAAGCTTTGCAAAGATGCTATCATGCAGCATTTCAGTCATGGCAGGAATGAACTGGAAATTTCCTGAGAAGAGGTGGTGGGTAGGTAAAAGGTTGCTATAAAACCTTAAACCTCCCCTAAGGTCAAATTGCAGGCTGCTTGAAATTACAAATCTTAGAAACATGCAGTGCAACTGTGGTGTAAATACAAAATGTACTGCATGAGTAAGTAGACAAGGAAATAATAAAAAAATCACAAAATACCTCAGAATGAGGGAGAATCAATGACTATCTATATGATGTCTCTTTAATCCTTACGCTCTTTCTGCAGTTTCAAGTCCCAGTCATCTCTCCCATTCCCCCTTTCAACTCCGTGTCCCTCAGTTCCATTCTCCTTTCTTTCCTCTGATCATCACTTTAAATCTTTGCTGACTGGAGGCTTCGTTCTTCAATATTCTCTCAAATATTTCCCCTCAACTAACTTAATTTTTCATTTGCTGCATGCTACTCCAGCCCTGCTTCTGTCTATAGCTCTTTGATACTTAATTTACCTTAATATCGTTCATTTATCTCAGCATCTTGATCTGTTATTTCGAAATCAGCAGAGCTTTCTCCATGTTCCTATTCAAAACACTTTTACCCAACCTGTTCTGAATGCAGCACTGTTTGTTCTCAGTGCTTCATCCTTTCTTCTTCTCCTAAACTGTATTTTTTTTCTCTGTTTGATACCATCATTTGCATTCCCTCCTGCTGAGTCCTTTGTAGGATGTTCATTCCATCAGTTTCTGATTTCTCTGCAGTTTACAACAGCCTTTTCTTGCTCTGCCTGCACTGTTGCTGACTTCCTGGCTGAATTAATTTTCAAAATGCATCCTGCTGTTGGGGTTTGGACTGTATGGCAGGGTTCATGTTTAAGACCTAGTATCTCTTTTCTAAAAATCAATTTTTCCAGTGCATGCTACTTTCAAACCATCTTCATATCAGTACCTGGAGCCGCACTCTCCAAACAGATGCACATCATTGCACTCAGAAAAGGGAGATTCTACACAGAGAATTTATGATCCAAATACTGAAAATAAAAGGGATCAGCAACATGCCAAAACATTATTGTTCCTCTTTTACAGGGGCTGAGCTAAAAGTTTAATTCAGCTCCTGTAAAAATTTAGTCCAGTTTGTTAATGGTGGAAATATTCTGTTACTCAAACCATCATCTCCCTGGTTCTCCAAGAACTAAAATCAAGCCTGGGCAGATGTGGAGATTTTCTCAGCACTTGCTGTAGTTACTCAGCATCACATTTAAGGTGCTGTCAATTTTGATGACAGATGTATTGCAGGCTTTACTGTGAAGTGCAGTCACCCAATAGAGACTGGTCCAAGGCACTAAACCAGACTGCTATTATTTCAGCTGTCCAGGAAACTAGTGTGATTGTGTGTGATAATATGGTTAGTGCCCTTACTAGCACCTGTCTTCAGGTTTTCCAATCATTTTATTTTTTCTTTCAGTAGGAAGTAAATCAGAGTCATATACACAAACACAAATGTTGGTGTGTGGTAAGCAATGGTCCTGGTGTGCAAGTTGGCTCTTCTAAGAAGACTTCATTTTCTGTTCTCTTGCCTCTTGCACTGGAAAAAAAAAAATCCTTTAGACTGAGAATTCTAGAAACATACCCAGGTTCAGTTGTTGCTTTCCAGAATCTTGGCTGGGTCTTTACATGATGCATGTAAGGCTTATTCACTGTAAAAATATCTTTCTTCCTAAAGCAAATCATCCTTCAATGTTAGTCCAGTTTTGCCTAATATTGTTAATGACCTCAAGGGAGATAAAGCATTAAGCAATAGATTATATGAAAGTATGTAACCTGGTATATATAAGCTAATCATCTTTGGCCAGAAATGCAGCCTTTCAAATAGTTGCCACAGCTGGCAAACTACACTTAATTACATAGGGAGTCATCATTCTCTAAGCAGCCCTTGTCAATCATATCAGCACAGTCATTTCTTTTAAAGACATGTAAAAACTAGAAAGTCTGACATATATGTTTGCTAATTAAGTCCCCAGCTAAATCAAGGGTAAAACACAGATGCCATGCTCCTCCTTTTCTTCCTTCTGGCTGCATAGGAATGGCTTGTTGAGAAATTATCACTTTTTCATTTAAAAATCATGTATTACTGACAAAAAGAAGGCAGGCAGATACTAATAACTTTGCAATGTGGTTCTGGATTTGTTAGTGAGAAGGTGAAGTGAAAGTGAGGAGGTGGGGGAGGTGCTGGGAAAGGCAGGAGGTAGAAGAAATACGGGTTGTGATTCAGTGTCAAACTGGTAATCATAGAATCACAGAACGGTTTGAGTTGGAAGAGACCTTAAAAACCATCTCATCCCACCCCCCCAGCCATAGACAGGAATACCTGTCACTAGACCAGGTTGCTCAAAGGCCCATCCTGGCCTGGAACACTTCCAGAGACATCCCCAACCTAGACAATGTGTTCCAGTGCCTCACCACCTTCACAGTAAAGAATTCCTTCCTAATACACAACCAAAATATGCCCATTTGCAACTTAAATCCTTTCCCCCTTGCCCTGTCACTGAGCACCCTGGTGAAAAGTCCCTCTCCAGTGAATGAATGAGCAGTTAGCTGTGACAGGGAAGTTGTTTCTCCAACTGGCTTTCCAGCCTTCAAACTTGATCTTGGCAGAAAGACAGAGAAAAGGCAGGTGAGCATTTCTGAAGGTAAAAAGTGATTCTTTACAACTACATCAGAGATGCACGGTGTAGGAGATGGACAGGGATGATGTGAGGCCACACATGTAAGAGAATGCCTGTCTTCAGGCATACATTTGGCTTATTTCTAAGCCTGTTCTAGAAAGCTTGATTTCTAAATCACTATCTTCATCATTAGTACTTTTAAGCATTAATGTTTACTTTCTAAACTCTTTTTATTCTAATTGTTACTTTAAAAAATGAAGAGATTGTTAACTCCAGATATCTAGCAATTAGAAATAATTCATCATGTTTCAATGATCTTAAAGACACATATATGAAGATACTGTGTTAGTAGACTAAAATATTTTAAAATTGTGAATGATTAAGACCAACACTTACAAGTTTTAGAACATGTTCTAAAACATTCTCTGGAGGAATGTGGTGCACATAAATGAAGGCCTTTTGAGTACGGTAATCAACCACAAACCAGTGTTTATTCACACAAAGCTTTTTATTCACAAATGTGCCAAAAAAAGAAAGAGGAAATAAGGCAGTGTAGGAACCAACACTCATTCTGTTCGACTCTCTAGTGCCTGATTGCTCTGAGCAATCCTATCTATTAATATAGTCCTTCTGCAACATGGCTGTGGAGCAGCTGTGCCCTGGCTGCTCACCCAGGCTGGGTCTGCAGTATGTTGGTTGAGAAGCAGCCTCAGAGCCTGGTGCTCCTCAGATGGCTTATCTGTGGTGGTATGTCTGTCTTTGTTAAATCTAAAGAGAGGCTAGGGTGACTTTCCAAATGCCTAAAGCAAGTGACTCAAGCTAGGTGGGGTCCAGTCCCTGAATTCCTCCCCTCACAGCAGCAGCCTGTTCCATCAACAAGCAGCCTTCAAAGCTTGTTACAGCCCAAAGCAAAAAAACCTTCCAAATTCCATTTGATTGCCACATCCTTATGCTTCAATACAAAATAACTTTTACAAGATGTGCTTGAAGAATAGGGCTACACTACAGAAGTAAAGAGCTTTGCAAAAAGCATTAAATACAAGAGAAGCCCTTTGCTTCATTCTGTACATTGAAGCAACTCTTTTCCTCCTTCAGTAGGTCCAGTTCTGACCCTGTTCTCTAGCCATACCACCTTATTCTGCTATCACTTTAACACTCCATACTCCCTTCCATATAGGGCCAGGATGTTTCCCACTGACAGTGTAGCCAGACCATATCTGTGGTGAATGAGGATGGAAGAAAGGACTCCTTCATGTTTTCATATTAATAAGCCTTACTGCTTGTGCAAATATAGCTCTGTTTTCACATGCATAACATATTCAGGGTCTACTTCAAGAACTCAATTTAATTTGGACCCACAATGTCCTGGTACAGGTCTAACTGTGTGGCTGCAGTGTTAGATTTCATAGGACTGCATTCCAAAGCCCAGGATGCACAAGCAAAGATTCACAGTTTCACATGCCCAACTGACTAATAAATTAAGCTGTTCTTAAGACAGATGACTTTCCTTACAGCTACACAACAGCAAGTTTTTGGTGCTGATACAAGGTCAAACATTTGGAGCAGTTGAAGAGGAGAGAGCCCATTTCAAAGCTCCTTTGTTCATAACATTCCATGGCCAAGCTGCACTCTCCTTAGACTTGGAAGAAAGTTAAAATGTTTTTTTAAACATTGAAAAGGTATTTCAGCAAATTCTGTACAAAGGCAGAGCAGCTTTTCAAATATTAAAGTGATTTTACTCTTTAAAATAAAAACTTTTCCCCCCAAAGCTTAAAATTGGCAGCATCTCTTTTAACATTCCTCTCCAGCAAGAAAACACCTTATTCTTACATGTTTTCTATGCATCTGCAGATACAGCAAAGATTAAAAAATCCCAACAACCAAGACATAATTTAAAACACTCCTGGAAACTTTGTGGCTCTGTCCTGGAGATTTTAAGTAGATCCTGGCCAAGACCTGGAACTCACCTACAGTATTACATAAACTGTTCAGTGGTTCTCTAAACAGACACTGGATTGTGCCCAGGCTGTTTCCCATCTGCTGTATCCTGCTCCCACCCTGCACACAGCATTTACAAAGACAGAACTAACCCTTGCTGCATTTTGTGGGATGCTGGATTATAAAATTTCACACTGAGACTGAAGCTATGCTGAGCCTCAAGCAAGAGGAGCAGCACATCTCATTGCCAGACCCCAGTCTGGACATTGTACATGAGCTCTTCTGTGGCAAGCACATTTCTCTCACTCTCAGGATTTTTCATAGAGGTGCACAGAGAGAAATGAAAGAGAAAACAATTTCTATTTCTGCTCCTTGTTTTTCCTGTGTGGAATGTGTTTGGAGAATTGTTTACCTGGAGTGAGTGCTTAGTTGGATTCTGGTGAGGATTGTTTGAGCCTGATGGCCAATCCAACCCACCTGGGTCTGGACTCTCGCAAGCAGGGTCACGAGTTAGTTAGATTAGAGATAGAGTAGGAGAAAGTAGTATGTAGTTTTTAGTATCCTCCTTTTATATAGTAGATTAATGTATTTTACCATAATTACAATAAAGAAATAATTCAGCCTTCTGAACTGAGTCAGACATCCTCACTTCTTCCCACTGGGTTCACCTGGATCCACAACACTCTTCTCCTGCCAGGACTGGGCATGTGCAGAAGAGCTTGGGGCTATTTTGGGTAAAAATCTGAGTTAGTTCTGGAGGGCTGTTGACCTCAGGGTAAGAAAGGTCTTCATGGTAGAGCTTGGTGAGATCTACTGGCCTGTCCCTGCTAAGGGCTGCAGGTGCCTCTCTGGGGCTGGCCCTGGAGGGTGCTGTGGGTCACACAAGAGAGCACAGCGGGAGGGATTCCGGTCCTGCAGGGCAGCCTCGCATCCCAGGCCCAGACAGAGCTGCTCAACCACTCTTCTTCAGTGCAAGTGGTGTTTCATGGATCTGACAGTGCCACTTCACTGCAGCTACAGCCTGCGTGGTTCACAGCCTTCTAAGGACACTAACAGTCATTACTTTTGTCTAAACTGATGCTAGGGCAGGCCAGCAAAAGTTAACCAAGTGCTTATTAAATTCCCATCTCTGTGTATACACAAACCCATGGCAGAAGACAAGAGGTTCATTTTGCCTTTTAACTCCTTTTTGATCTAGAAGAATGCCTTCATTTAAGGGGCTTCCCCCTCAATTTATTTACTTACTCATAATTAATAATAAAAATAATTATTTTAAAACTTGCATGACCATTAATTTTCTGGTCTGTTTTTGCTATTTTACATCAGAACATGACAGGTTTGGTTTCATGACCACATATATGAGAACAGAGTGATTTATACATTTAGTGTGTCATTTAGTATCACTTTGTTAAATAATGCACTTTTATTTTTACACCATCATTTGCACATGCGAAAAGAGAACCCCGCTAAGTAACCCTGTAAGTGAAAGCTAAAATATTCTCTTCAGAATGGCTTTTGGTATTTTCAATCAAAATGAAAAAAAGGGGTGAAAAAATAGTGCAGTTCCAGTGAGCTAAAATCAAAACTGAGCAATAGGTTTCTGCATTTTTACGAAAAATTACCATTTGATAATATGCTGAAGTTTCCACAACAATGACATAATATTTTAACTTCTGGTTCAGCTCCATTTAATTGCCAAGGTCAGTGGTACACAGAGGCCAGTCAGGTTAACTGTACTGAAGTGCTCTCCTTAGGAGTACCTTTGACTATAAATGCTGGAAAAATAACCAGAGCCTTTATCTATGACAAAATAATTTTATCTGTGTTGGTTCACTAAATGAAATAGTGAATTTTATTGTCAAAAGCACACTATGCATTTTTTTCCTTCCTTCAGCACTGCAGAATGTTTAGCACTGCAAGTGCCAGAACATTTCTAGGGAATAAATTCAAGCATTTAATAAAGAGCAGTAAACAGTCAAAGTTAAAAAAAAAAAATTGGTGGTATAACCAGTGGCAAGTACCTAGGAACTTTATGGTTCATAATTTTTGTTGATTTTGCAGCAATGGTAGAGATACAGGTGGTTTGGCCAAGTATCTGCTAGTTATTCAAACAGCTACAGGAATGAAAACAAAACCAAGGGGCAAAACATTTAAATTAATTTTCTTAATAATTGCATTTGCAAGGTTAACTCATGCTGAAGGGGTGTTGTGGAAACAGGAGGAGAAAAGTTTTGATTTTCCATCCAGACTAACTGAATGTCAGATTGATCCTGATCCTCAGTCAGGGAGAAGGACAAAACTGAAGTCTCAACACCCTGAACTGCTGTCTAGAAGGACAGGCTTTTATTGCCCCTCTGATCTTGCTACCAATGTGTTTCCACCAATGACTGAAGTCTGTTAGTTCTAGTCACAGGTCAGCTCTATAAATGCCTCAATGGGAAGAAAAAAGTAGTAAAAAAGCTTACTGTGGAGTTATTAATGATTCTGTAAATGAACAAACCACCTCTCTCTATCACTCCCTTCCCTGACTTTATCCTGTTCTTACCTGTAAGTCTCACATCTTTTCTCCTGCAAGTTAAAAACCAGTCAAATGCACAGTTGTGGCACTTGGCAGAGATGATCACAGACCCCTCACAGGCCTTGTCTCTATCTGATGCCTTCACAGGGTGAGACTGACGGGATTTTCCTCATAACATCAGCCTTCCTTTTTCTTGCTGTAGGTAAGGCACCAACACTCATTTCTGCTGCTTCCAGGCCTGAGGTCAGTGCAGGAGGAGGATGAAGGTATTCTGCTAGCCTGACTTTTATAACAGTCTGGATCACACTATTCTGCATAAACAGAAAAGCTTAGATGAATTTCATGTCAGATAGACTTACAGAGAAAGCCTCATAGTCTACTGCAATTCATGAGCCAAAAAGAAAAAAATGCAAGGAAGGAAAGGAATCTGTTTGGCTTGATTTGTTGCCCATGTGCAAGCATCTGGTGTGATACAAAATACCCTCAAGTACCTTTCCAAGTATCCAGCAGCTGCTCCAGAATGTCTTTGATCTCCAGTAGGGTCTCACCCACATCTGGAAGCCCCATGTGTAGGTCTCAGAAACTCTGAGATTCATCCACCAGGAGACAAAAGGAGACAAGTGGGGGATGAGTTTCAAAATGTTCTTTCAAGTCAGATTTTTAACCTAAGAACACCTTAGGATATCTCAGGCCACACCAGATGCCTGCGTGAGCAACTGAAACAAATTCAGTTGGTTTGGGGAAATTAAAAAAAAAATATCTGGTAATATTTTACTAGACGTCCTCAAAGAGTCATAAAAGGTAAAAGGACAGGAACTTTTCTAATGCATTAGCAAATTAAAAGGATGATATTAAAAAGAAAAGAAGGAAAAAAGTATTTCTTTTCAGTTTGAAAGATTCCTTTGAGGGGGAAATAAAAAAGGATGCAAGGACTGTGTGTTTTCAAGACAGGCAGAAGTGGCAGTGACTATGTGTCTATGTGTCATATGACTATTAGTATGCAGCCACTAATATACTGGCAAAGAACTAAAAAGAGGTAGAACTCATTATAAATGTAAATAATATGATAAATAATTGGTAAGAATATCCAATTATATTTCAACAACACCAGGGCCTTAAAAGTATGTAAGCAAACACCAGACCCACATCTCTCTGAGGCAAAAAAATGGGAAAATTTTAGTCCAGCTACAAGACTATGTATCAGCTTAGTCCTCATAAATGTGAATTCTCTCAGTTTACCACCATAAGATTAAAATCAAACCTTAAATTTTATTTTGTTGTGTAGGTCACATCAGAAGATAAATAATACTTAAAAATATTTAAGTGAGTTCAGTGCATACAGATAATATGCAGATATTTAGGAATGCTTCTGCTTGATGGTTGAAACTGGTATGATCACAGGAAGAATTATATTTAGCTTTCTTCATAAAGTTACCAACAATAAGACTCATAGATATAGGGTTTGTTTTTAAATTTTACCCTGAAATTATGTTAGTGGAAAAGGCAATATTCCTCAGGATGACATTAGGATATAATTGATTGTCTTTTCAGATTAGAAGAGGAACATACCTCATCACAGTAAAGGATAAGCTTTTCAAAACCAACTGAAAAACCTCAGAACTCTCCTAAAAGCTTATATGCTCCAGAAAAAAAAAATGCTATTGTATCTACCTTTAACATGGGTAAGAGCAAAAAAAGAAGGCATCTCCTCATGCCAGAAAAATGCAATTCAGAAAACTGCAAAAACTGCATAGCAACCTATCCAGGAAATCCTACCGATGTGTCCAATCTGTGCTTTGTGTCCATTTCTCATGGCAATCTTTTATCTGGGAACAAAGCCACAATTGCTGAAACAGCTCTGCTTGTATAAAGTAGCAGTGTCCAACAGGCTACAAAGGCCAGCTCAGTTCTCAGAACAAATAACCTGGCTGGCTCCAGATGAGCTTGCTGAAGAACAGCAACGCTTCCCTCGCACCCAGAGCTGGGTGCCAGCACAGCCCAGACACCACCTGGACACCCAAGGAAACCTGTCCAGAAGCAGCCAGGGGATGTGCCCGGCTCTGGGCTGGCCTGGATAAACAAATCAAAGGTTGCCATATGTAAGTTCACCTTTGAAGATCTGACATTCTAAGTTCCTCACACAGGAATGGCCAGAGCAGTGGTTTTGCCTACCTTGACGATGACATCCAGCATCAAATATTTGAACTATTACTGTGATAAGCTGATAAATAAGGGAAAATAAAGTTACAGTTATTATTATTTTTAGGAGGTGGTCAGATACCAAAAAGGATGGTGTATCTTGTTGGTACCCAGAGAGAATATATGAATCACATACGAAGAAAATGAGACCATATGACAGAATATGGCAATTGCCATTAATAAGGAATTATGTCACTCTACCTTATTTTTTAAAACAGACTTAAGCACATCAACAATCAGACAATGAATTTATTTGCAGGATACATTTATCATACATAGAAAACAATACTTATTGTTTGGTTAATTAAATAGAGAAAAAAGCAAAACAAAACCACAATACATTATTCAGTGTTCCATATATTTGTTAGCTGACATTTTCTAAATGAAGCTTTCTTTTTTTTCCCTTTTTTTAAAAAACCCATGATCATGAACAATGCATAGTGGAAACAAAGGGTCTAGAAATCTAACATTCCACAGCTGTGAGTCAGTGTGAAAAATAAGGCCATGTAGAGGGAAAAAAAAAACCTACAGTGAATTTCTAAACAATACATATTCCATTGACAGACTTCAGATAAGACCAACTGAGCATATGAAATCTAAACACAATGTCATGTAAGGAAAAGATGAATTTAAAATATTAACCAACAACTTGGAAATAGTTTTTCCTAGTGATGGCTTGGAAATAGCCTCCAAACTTTCAACCCAGTATCAATGAAGATCAATTATACTATAATGCTGGAAAAACCATCCCAGGATGAACATCCAGACGTGAGCAATACCCAAGTCCATTTTACAAAGTAAGTTACAACTACCCCTGTTACTTATTCAGCACATATTTATTGAAGGAATGACAAAGTGTTAAGAAAAAAGTTTGACCACCAGCCACTGAATGATTCAGTAAAGGGCTGGAAAACATATCTTCCTGCTCTGAAATGTTAATTAAAAGTTCTTTTCAGGTTTCATGACAATGTAAATGGAAATAAAAGGAATTGCAGTGTCATATCCTGCTCTTTGTTCCAGTCCTTTCACACCAGGTCAGCAGTGTGAAAGTTTCATAAAGCTGCCATGAACTGAAGTCCTTCACTGCTCTTAAATGCTGCCATCTGCTCTTCACATGATGGAGTGGATGAGTCCAAGGACCAGGAGTCACAGAGCTGCTGTTTTCTGGCAGTCCCCAGTGCAATGTTCCCAAATGTTGCATTGATGCAGGGTGTGTAACCCAGATAACTCAGTCACATTAAATAACTAATCAATAGAAAGCATTACATGAAATTCAGGATAAACAGGGTATAAAATATTTACCAATATGAGATCATACATGTGTTAAGATTCAAGATGCCTTACTCACAAAATTACAAGAACAAAGCTGAGGCAATACTGGTTGTGGAAACTGGTCTGAATGCAGGTGTACAGAATCCATATTTTACATTCTGTAAAATTATATTTATCTACTTATTTACATTCTGTAAAATTATATATCTACTTATATTTATAGTTTAACTCACATATTTTTAAAACAATTAAATACAGACTAGGCTATATAAACCTTTATAAGCCTTCTTCATCTGTCATTAGTGATATCCAGATCTGTATGAAAGCTCTGAATTAGTAAGACATACATAATTTATTTTAAAAATATTCCTACAGGTCGCCCTTTGACATCATGTAAAATGTATGGGAAGCTGATGTGCTAAACTGAACAAAATATATCCTTATTAAAAGAAAGCTGAAAGACCCTGACTGCCATGGAGAGTTCTGTCCTGAAAACTTTATTTCTTCAGTATGCTCTACAGCGTCTTGTTCATCCCAGTTCTCCAGAAGAGCACAAACAGCAGCAGTAAAGAGTGAAGGCTGACCTTTTTTAGTCACCCTGAAAAAGCTGTGTTTACCATGCTTGTAGCTGAGGCTTCACAGAAATAAGAGACATGCTTTAAACATCACCTGAACAAAGCTCATGCAGCTGTGGTTACATCATGTCCCCATCACTTTTCTTGTGTTAATAAAGAAGTTAAGAACTGTTTTTGGGAAGAAAACATAAGTTTCTCTTTTCAAATCCAGAGAAAACCATAGAGAGAATTCACAGAGAGAGGGAAAAAGAAAAACAAAAGCCTGCATTGCAGGATATGGAGGGTTGCTGTAAACTATCCCTAAAAAAAGCCCTAATCCATCCTATGGCTATGTATGTATCTGTTATACAAAGGTATGTATACACTCATATCCACAAATGTAGAACTATCACATTAACATGGTTGTCACAGTAACTATTAACATGGTTGTTTCATTCTAAATAAAAAGGATGAGTTAACAAATTTCCCACTGTGGCTCATAATTTGGGATGACTAATCTGAAAGTTTGTCTATACTTTTTCTACTGAAGCCTCTTTAATTTAATTTGTACAGAAGCAAGCTGGTTTTAAATTCCTAAGTTAGCAAAGAGCATGTAACATCCCCCATGCTAAGGAGTTTGCCATTTTCATGTCATATCATGCACTATCAGAAAATGCTATGTAAGTATTTGCTGATATAAAAAACGATTTCATTTAAAAAAAGTAGAACAATGATTTTAATTATGGAATTCTTCTGGAAATTTTCAAACAAAAGCTAAGTGTAATATTTCTGAATATTAGACATTACTTTTTCCATCTGATACAGATTTAAAATGCATAGTATATACATAAATAATAGCAGCCATCCAACCTTTAAGAGTGTTGTGTTTTATAGTCCAGTCAATATGCCTTTAAATTATGTTGAGGGATTCTGTATTAAAGATTCTGAGGGGCTAATTAGAATAAAATATAGAAGGATTTAATTTAAAGACTTCCTATTTTTACAGAAACAAAACACACATCAGAAATACTCCAGTAAAAATCTAAAACACAAAAATCACTATGTACTTTTGTGTTTTCTCTTGCTAAATAAATGACCAAAACCCAAGGAAAAATCGTCCCAGTGAGTGTATGTATGGCACATGCTTATCAGAATGTAATCCATATGTCAGGATTATAGAGAATAAAATGGACTCACTGAACAACTTCTTCAGAGAGCAGTCCAATCTAACTATTACCTTTGTCCACACTAATCTAAGATGTACTGTGTCACCATTCATACTCAAATTTGCTTAAAGTCTTGATTTAAAGAACCTGTATATACCTAAATCAACCCTTACTCAGTAAAATTTTAGCATGCGGAGAAATGGACTCCTGAATTATTTTTAAGCACTTCTAGTACTCTCCCTTCCATACATGATAGGGTATCTAGGATCTTTACAGTGCCTTAGTTGGCCTGTTTTGCTAAAGCCATGACCAATGTCTTCTCCACACTCTTCTTGCTTAGGAGGTCAGACACAGACTGAAGTTCTACTCAGTAGAACTGTGGCTTTCACTGATTGTGTAAAGTACACTGGCTTTAGCTTCATTTGATAAAACTTCATGTTTTGGTAGCACACTAAATAACCAGGAACAGCCTGCCAGTCTCATTATAGCAAATGAAATTTGTGCATGCCACTTCAAAAGCTTTGGGTTTTCCCAGATCTGTTGCCTACATTTCCATGAAAGGCATTATGCTAAAGAATTGTTCCAAGCCATTGTAGTCAACATGAATAAATAAATATCAAACTTGACAAGTTTTGAAAGTAAATATCCTGTCTTACTAAGCTACATTAAAACTTCTAAGTCCAAATTAATTTTTTGCACTGTAGATTGAATGAGACAGAGAAAAGTGTTACAGAGACACTGAAAGAGCTCAGATAAGAAAACAGCCACTGAGGTGAGAGAGCAGGCTGCTCCTGTCCTCCTGTCTACCAAGGGACGGCAGAGTGGCCCATCAGAACTGCTACTCTGAAACCTCTCTGTGTTTCCAGGAGTGATGACAAATTAGGGTTGCAGGGTGTAGTTTGCTTTTCCTTTCCTGCACTTTGTTTTACTTTTAATGGTCCCCAAAGGGGCCAGCTCACACTCGATGGAAGGATTCACCCTCTCCTACCAGGTCCTGTCCCAGCTTGCCGGGGTTGAAATGACTGAAAAGGAGAGGCACAGGCCAGCCACTCCACAGAGGGAACTTCAAGGGCCCACTCAGCCTGTAGCAGCACTGGAAGGGGATATAAACTAGCCAACAACAATGGTTTCTCATTGCTGCTTGCATCATAGTAAGAAAGGAGTGCATCTTAAGTGTGAAAGCTACTGTGCAAAAGTACACATCCATGTACTTTGAAATTACCCAGGCTTTCACCTCAAGTGCCAAAAGAATCTATTTCACCTGGTCATGGATGTTTCAGTACTCCCTGCAGGCAAGGATCTGTAAGCTGAGGTTCCACTTCAGTTCCTGATGGAAAGGCCATTTTGTAAAGGAATTCTGAGCTGCAGCAGCTCCTATGGAGAACACTGTATGAGGCAGAAGTTGCTGAGTATTTTTAAAAAAATTTCTATTTCAAATATTTAGGCTTCCAAACCAGAGCATTTTTGTTTAAATCTCAGCCTATATTGAGGCAAGGCTCTTGACTGAACCTGATTTAGATAGACTAGGCAATATATCACAGGAAGGAAAGACATGAAATCTTTAATCCTATTGGGTATAAAACATTACAAACTTAAAGAACTTCAAAGCACATCAGACATACTTCAGTCAGTAAAACACTGACTGTCCTTCCACTGTTCATTTAAGAACAAAGATATGGTCTGTATTCATCTCAGAAAGCAAAGCCAAATGTTTAAATAGTTCAAGTCACAATCATATTCTTCCTCTAAATAATTCATATCTAAGACAAGCTAAATATCTTTGTTAGCTATCTTTGAACAGAATGAATCCTAGCAAAGGAAAATTCCCTTTGAAATACGGAAAACCATCAGTGAGTTACTGTACATATTGCATGCATAGCATCAGAAGATAGACACCATAAAAACAACAGGTTTCACTTTCAACTGTGAACAGGTAGAATACAGTATTATTTTCTGAGTAAAACACCACAAAAATTACATATCACTTAGGAAAACTGTGCACAGCATACTTCAGCACTCAGAAACTAAATTTCAGTTATCTTGTAGCTATTGCTGACAAATATTGCCTTTAAAAAAACTTCAGCTGCATCTGATAACACACAACTGAAAGTGTAAGCAACATAAACATGTGGGCTTTGTTAACCTCCCACATGCTTCATTTTTAGCAGACATTGGCACTTTTCATCTACATCCTGAGGACAACATTCCTCCAGTCATTTTGGCCAGGTGGAAAGGAAAGCCACTAACCCAAATGGCTGCTCTCTCTCCATTAACACATGGTGAGCATTTACCTAGCTTTTCCCCATTTTGAGACCAGACTTTAGGGCTTCTTAAAATCCAGTTTGGTAGAATACCAGACTAAAATGAAACCAAAACAAGTCACTGAAGAATATGCTGATGGTGAAATGATCAGAGCCCACACAGACAATTATTTAAATTATAAAATAAAACTTTTTTTCCTCCCACTTTACAAATGTTTGAAACAAAATAATTCCCTTATTTTGAGACCTGAATTTATGAAGTCTGATTTTTTCCTATGAAATCTTAAAATGCAATTTCTCCAAAATTAATACAGTGCTTAAAGAGTAAATAAAAAGGCTCTTGCTTTTTCCTATTAGATTTCCCATGACCACAGGCATGTTGTTATGAAGTTTTAAATTAAAACAGCAACCACCAGTTGATTGTTCTTTCAGTCTCATATTAGGGGAATTATTTCAATCTCAGTACTGGACAAATTTTAAAAGGTAATGGATTCATTATTTTTGAGAATTGATGGAAGAATGTCCAATGTTCTATCGTGCTGTCACCATCCAAAGTCCCAGTGCAACATTGGCAGCCAAAAGTGCACTACCAGCAAGCAAAATCAAAAAGCCAACAAGCTCTCTGTTTTGTTTGTCTACAATTAGGGAACTCAGTGTGGCTTCCAGGAAGGAATTTAATATCCACTGACCATCCAAAGCGAAGCAGGGCACGGCGTTGACAACTGCCAGTGCTCCTGATAGTGAGATGAGGTACCTGGTTGAATGTAGTTAAGGTTCATTAAGAGTATCTGAGAAAATATTTAAAAAAGGTAATAAAAAATAAAAATATATGTATTGTATTTCTAGTATGCAGACAGAGACATACAAAAAGGTTATTTTTCTAGCTGCCATTCTGTTTCACAGACATTATGAGTAAAATTAGTTTTATGCCATAACATAGCCACTCAGAGAATTGCCTTTACAGATTTTTATTTTTTAAGAGATAAGTTTGGGTACTTAAACCTGCATTCGTCACAACTTCAGTGAAATCAGGAGACAGCAAAACCACCATCTTTGCTTGCTTTGTGTCTTTTTGAAGGAAGATTAAAGCTCTGACACCATGCCTGAATTAAGAAGGTATTCTAGACCCAAGTATGAAATCATGATTAGGAATATTTTCCAAAACACTCCCTAGAAAATGACTAGAATATCATCGAAATCTGACCTATCTCTCCTACTTACCTGTTAGGCAGAAAAGCTGAGTGGATTTCTGTACATGTGTGTGCACGTGAGAATGAGGCATGGGTAATTTTCACTGCTGGTTAAAGGCTTGCTAACTGCAGCACCTACCTCCATCCCGCATGGCCAGGCAAGAAGGTACAGTAAGAAAGCAGCTGGAGCAGTGTGAACCTTGATGTGTTCTCAGAAAATGGGAGCTTGTGTGCTACCTTTCCTCTGCTTCTATGGACTTGTTACTAAACTGAACTACACAGTTTAGTTTTTCTATGGCCATGCACAAACATTTCAGTTTCTAAGGCTATGGGTTCCTAGGTTAGCCACATTCAAGTCTACTAATCTATATGTATGTGTGTGGATATAATCTTGTCCATTAATAAGCAAGAGTTAAATGAATCATCCTGTTTTTTTAAAAGCTATTTTTTCTTTTGAAGAAAAAAAAAACACCAAAACCACCATATCTTGTTATTTATCAGTAAAATGATACAAAAATTTATAAAATTCTGATACTGCAAAGCTAGCAAGAACATCTCATTTTTCCTGACTTAAATGCAAACTTACTTTGGCTTTCTTGTCACATCTGTTAAGGCTCACCCTCAAGAGTTAAAAAAAAACACTGACCAAAAATATGCTCTTAATCACAAGAAAGTGAGAGATTTCATTTTTAGCTTGGCACATGGACAATAATCAATGCAGAGATGGGATAAAGATGTCAAGTTCTACAGAAATATTTTAGGGCATCCTGTCTAAAATGACATCCAACTGAAGTTTTTCTAGGTCACTAAATTCTGAACAGTTCCCTTCTTACCTTAAAAGAGCAAACATACTTCAAAGGATACTTGCAAAATGTCTCTATCATCACAGGCAGATCAATACTTAGAAAGTTTTGTCGTGGTACAAAACTGCTGAGACTTACTGAAATGAAAATACACAAAGCATGAAAAGTCATTCCAGGGTTATAAAACAATGAATTTTAGATTATAATTTTGCAGAAAAATCACATGTGAGATGACCCTCTTCCAGGACAAATAATCAATCTCAATAAGGGTTTGATTGGGTTTTTTTGTTTTTACAGGAGTGCAGCTATTATATTTTTCTTAAATGTGGCCACTATCACAGCATTGCACAAAGCACAATTAGCATTTCAGTAAAATGAGATCTAAAATACATATTTTCAGAGGCATTGTTAGTCATAAAGACTCCACTGTATTCCAGTATTTTTCAAAGAAAAGAGATTATAGTTACCAGACCTTTTCAACATATGCAGTCCACATGCACACTATGGGTGCACATGTGTATTTTCTCTGAAGGCCAGAAAAATTTTCTCTGGCAGTACCTGCAGAAGATCCCCCTAACCTGAGGCTGAGCTCATGGTGTACAGGTGAGGGAGAGAGAGGGAGCAGAATTCTGGAGTGCCTCTGAGAAAGCAAAGGCTGTGAGGGGATGCACAGCTGTATCACACAACACCAGTCAACTGATGCCTCAGGTTTTAGCTTTTATAGTTTTCAGATTCTGTTCTGCTTTAGTGTGTAGTTCTGAGCTTCGTATTATGGGATGGTGAGCTCTCTTCACAGAGTAGGGAGACAAAACAATTCCTTCTCTAGCTGGGGACCAAGGACAACCAATCCAAATCTCAGACCCAAGAGCATAAACAAAGGTTGAATGAAGAGAAAAACAAGAAGGATGGGACTTCATAACCTAAAGCTGTAATTGGACAATTAACTCCAATATGCTAATGACCCAGAACTTATGAAAATGAGATACCTTGTGAGCAGTCATCCATTTTGTGACCATTTTGGTTCATCTTGGGTGTAGCCCTGGCTGGGCTCTTGTGCAGCCCAAGGTGGATCTATTGCAGCCTTTTAATAAATGCTTACTTTATTCTTCAACTCTGTCTAGCCTCTGTTCTAGGTCAGCCTTCACAAGGCATTATAGCCAGTACATAAGTAACTTTTATTGTTCAGATGATAAGTGACTTCAAGATATAACTTGGTGCAACTTAAAAACCTGGGAGGTGGGACTTGTCAGCCTTAAAAATAGTGACTGGAAAATTGCAGTTTCAAGGACCACATGATCTTGAATACTTTATCACTGTACCCGCTGTTCTATGAAGGTGTACATGAACCTTCAGTGGACTGCATGTCAAATGTTTCTGAGAGATTCTTCAAGGCAAGTGCAGTAGTTTGAGACCTACCAGAAGGCAGTAAGTTGGTACAGGGATGTTCCACCTGGGTGGCATTCTGGATCTGCCAGCACCAGGGGCTGTTTGAGAACCATTCTGGGACAGCTGCAAGAAAAATGCCCTTCCTACTAAAAGGAAGGCACAGCGGGCTCTCATCCCCAGAAAGAAGAGGTAAGGGTAAATTAAAGCAGAATTAGAGAACCACCTTGAGAATAAACTTGCATAGTACCACCAATACTCTCTGCCTTTAAAGAACAACTTTAGATGTGAGTTGCCAGCCACAATGGCCTGAATTTTCCCTACCTATATGGAGAATACTTATAGCCATAAGAAATACATACATCTACAGAGATATTTGAAGGCAAGAGTTCAAATCCCACTCAATACAAACACCTCTTGAGAAAGGAACAGTTTAACCCACCCTTGGAGAAATCTTAACCTATAGGCTAAGAGAACACCGGGAACATAACATACCAAAAGTAGTATATCTTTCTTAGGAGTGAGATCAGATTTCTTCAGGTTCACTAAAGAATTCAAGGACACAGCAAGGTGAGGGAAAGTAGTTCTAAAGTCACATAAGTCAAAGAACTGGTCCATTCAGCCACATAAAGACATTTTCTTCTGTTAATAGATGCCCTTCTGATAAGCCCAGCCAACAAATACACCATGGGTTGGAAAGATATGGACAGCAAGGAGAAGAAAAAAAAGAATGGTTTTGGTGTGGCAACAATCAGAGAACTTTTCAGTATCGAAACTGACAGTGTGCTTGAAAGTCATGTTTTTGCTTAAAGCTTAAGACTGACCTTGGATTTAGGGGAACTGAGAGAAAATAAATGTGTTGGATGACTGAGTGAAGACCACAACAGTCAGAAATCCTGGATACCACCCAGCTCAGAAAGTCAGAAAGTCAAGTTAATCACAGAATCATCTGAGTAGGAAGGGACTTTAAACATCATCCTGTTCCAACCTCCCTGGCACACGGAGGAACATCTACTAGACGAGGTTACTCAAAACCCCATCCAGCCTTGCCTTAAACACTACCAGGGATGGGGCAGCCACCATTTCTATGGGCAACATGTTTCAGTGCCTCACCATAGTGAAGAATTTCTTCATTGTATCTAATCTCTTTATAGAAGAAAGCCTGTATGATAAGCCACTGATTATCAGAGATACAACTGGGAAGTTCTTTGAAACATTCTATGTGTTTTTCTAGCAGTTTTTAGTATCAAGGCATAGTAAAAAAATAGCTGAACCACAAAAAAGCCCCAAAGATGAAATATTTTTTTTCCATTATACCTATTCTGAACACAGAATTACTCAACTAAATGCAATATTTTATTAAAACACTCCTTTAGCCTTATTTTAGAAATTATATTGATAAACCAAGCAGACACCACAGCCTTCTGCAGCTTGATAAAGGGGCTTTCCCCAGTGCAGGTGCAGGACTTTATATTTGGTCTTATTGAACCTCAGGAGGGTTCTTTTCAAGATTGTTCAGGTCCCTCTGGATGGCTTCCCATCCTTTAGGTGTGCCAACTGCACCACTCAGCTTGGCATTATCTGCAAACTTGCAGAAGGTGACTTGATCCTGCAGTGGGGAGGCCATTTCCGAGCCCTTGGGCGGAGCTGCCCTATGGGATGTGCTCCCCCCTGCTTGGGAGGGCAGCTCCCCAGGAGCAGCCCCAGTTCCATCCCCACACAGGCCCACCCTGGCTGCCTGCTCATTCCAGGGCCATGAGGTCACACAACCCCAAGGTGCTCCAGCAGCTCTCCATGAGCACCCTGAGTGCCATCCCCACCCAGCCCTGCCCTGGCTGCAACAAGGCCATGAGGTCACAGAGCCCCATGGCACTGCACTGGCCATAAGAACCAACTGCTCAGCCCCCATTCTCGACTGCAGCAGCAGCAGCAGCGTGGTGGAAGGGGGACCATGGCCTTTGTCCACAGTCTTTTCCTCTCCCTCCTCATCCTCCTGATGGTCCTGCATGCCGGGGCTGCCAGCTATGCTCCACAGAAATCACAGGAAGCAGGTAAGCTGCCAGCACGGGTTCAGCTTTTCATGGGCTAGCTGGGGGGTCTTCTCACCAATATGATTTTTCCTCCAGTGCTTTAGTGAGGGTTTCCTCTGTGTAAGCACTCTCCTGGTAAGGGAGTCTCAAGGGTTCATCTCTCCTCCAGGGGTGTTGCACATTGTGCTTGAAGAGTGTTGAGCTGCCAGCTCAGAGGTCCCCAGGTCCTCCTCTGCAGCTCTGGCAATCCACTGACATCTTGCTCCCACATTGTTATCTGGCCCCCAGTGCTTCTGTACACAAAAGCAGAAGATCCCAACACACAATGGAAACACTTCTCTGTTCTTTTTTCTAGCTGACTCTCTAGCAGATTCTCTGGCAGCTTGGAAGAAAGATGGTTTGGAGCCCTTGGGTGAACCTGGAGCATGTAAATTCCCAATGTCCTTTCCTTTGAAAGAATAATTATCACTAATGTGTCAATAGCTTACTAATGAGCAATTTTCTTTAAGATGTCAAGGCTGATGGCTTGCAGAAATCTCTAGCCGCCAAGTATATGCATAATCCCACAGGTAAGTTAGTTGGAAGAATGTACATTTACCTATTAATCTTCCTTCCATGTCAAATGCAAGTTGCTCATTCCAAGGCTGATGCCAGCCTCTGGCATGGTAGTTGCTGTCCTATGGTCTGCACAGGATGGCTTTGTGGCAGCAGGCTCTTTCCCCAGCGCCTGATCTTGCACGTCACATCAGCAACTAAGCTGAAAGTGTGTTAGGTTCAAGACACCTGGATACCATTGCAGAGACAATGAAAAACAGGAGTCTTGCACAAACATAGCTTCCTCTGCAGCTCCATCCCAGAGCTTGCCCTGAGTACCTAGATGACCAAAGCAGAAAAGTAGTCCCAGGCAGGATCCCTCTCATGAGCTGAAGGTCCACATTAGTGTTCTGACTTGTATATTGGGCAAGGAAGCTAGAGGGAACCTCCCCAGTCTCCTGCATCCTCCGTGCCTGAGCCATGCTGAGGCTTTACCTGTATCTGCTTTTTGGCAGTGCGGCCCAAGTCTGAAAAAAAGAATGCGCAAGGTGGTGAATCTTGTCAAGCAGACCCAAAGCACTCAGGTACTGAGCAGTCCTGCTGGGGTCCCTTATGGGGAGACATCCTGAAACCTGGGAGTGACTGCAAGGGGTGCACATGCTGCAGAAAAGGCAGACAAGGAGAGCAAGGCTCAAGTATCAGCTGTGAAGACAAGACTCCATCCCCTTGGGGTGTGGGAGCAGGCCCAGAGAGGGAGAGTTTCAGGTGGAACTTCCTAATGAGTTTTTGCTGAAGAAGTGCCAAAGAAGTGGCCAAGCAGCAGTGCTCCCCACTGTGCTCTCCTCCTGATCATCTGAGTTCTGTTCAGAGGGACAACCTGTGCCCAAAGGGTGGGAGTATGCCCCTAGGATCACCACTGGGGGGAAAACAGAGAACATTCTGTTGATATCAAACATGCTGCAAGTTCATGAGTGGTAAACTGGCACAGGACAGGCTAACACTTTGAATTGCTCTGCAGAAATGGCTGGAGAAACAACCAAAAAAGTTCCTAATGCCACCGGGCACATCAAAAGTATTTTCTGTCGTGGAAGAGGCTGTATGATAGGCATAGTGATAGTCGTGGTTGCTGTGCCAGCTGGGATACTGATATGTTCTCTTGCAATCTGTTGGTGGTGTAAGAGAAAACGGTGAGTCATTGATCCCCTCACAGCTCCTGCTTCCTCCAAAGTTGGCTCACAGCCACAAAGCACTACTAGTCAGGCTGCTGTGCAGCAGCAAGTTAGTGGTTGGTTGAAAAACTCTGCTGAGGCTTTTGCCTGTCAGCAGCTTTAACTGGCCTCTTATTTTCTGGGTCTTCTCTTGGGGAGCCTTCTTGCACTGGAGACAGTGTTTGCTCAAACTGAGCCTGCCTGGACAAGAGTAGCTTGCAGGAGCGAGAGGCAGAGGCAAAACAAAGTCAGGATGAGAAAGAGTGGGGGGTAATACTGCTCTAGAAAGCAAGAGATGCATTGGCACCTCCTGCTGACCAGAGAACTTGCCTAGAGGAGTCCCTCTGTTTGCTGGTGCCTCTGCCAAGGCGTGCCAGCAGCTCCACTCCCAGCAGTAAAGCCTGCCAGCTCCGGGCCCTGCTGTGGAGGACAGTCCCTGTGTGCCACCCGCAGCTTAGCCACCTCCTCTCTCCACAGGCGCCTCTCTGGAGACCAGCAGGAACGCACCCACCTGATCACACACTCAGACAGCCAGACCAGTTCACCTGAACCTGCCATGCCACTGCAGTAACCCTAATAAACTCACACATTAGATCCCTGAGCTGTCCCTGTTCCCCTGCCCCTCCTTGGCTGCCCTTAAGCAGCTGTGGAAACTGCCCAGCCCCAGCCACAACAGAAACAGCCCCTTTCACCCCCAAACCTGCTGGCCCAGCCCTCTGGACAAAGCTGAAGATGGGCCTGCCAGAGTAGGGGTTGGGCTGACATAAACACAAACAACAGCTTCAGGCATTGGCTTTTTGTATGAATAAAAGGGACAGTCTTCACCCAAGTATTTGTATCGTATCAGAATATCCAGAGTTGGAAGGGACTCACAAGGATCATCAAGTCTAACTCCTGGCCCTGCACAGGACATCCCCAAGAGACACACCATGTGCCTGAGAGCATTGTCCAAATGCTGCTTGACTTCTGCCAAGCTCGGTGTCATGACTGCTTCCCTGGGGAGCCTGTTCCACTGCCTGACCACCCTCTGGGTGAAGAGCCTTTTACTGATATCTGACCTAAACCTGGAACAGTTTCACCCTATTTCGTGGGGTCCTGTCACTGGTCACTAGAGAGAAGAGACTAATGCCTGCCATTCCACTTCCCCTTGTGGGGTTGTGGACCATGATGAAGTTTCCTCCAGGCTGAGGAAGCCAGGTGACCTCAGCTGCTCCTCAAATGATTTCCTGTCGAGACCCTTCACCATCTCCGTAGCCCTCCTCTAGATGCACCCTGATGGCTTTGTATCTTTCTAATACTGTGGTGCCCAAAACTGCCCCCAGTACTTAAGGTAAGGCTGTCCCAGTGCAGAGCAGTGGGACAATCCACTCCTGGCAGTGGGACAGGCGACCCTCCTGGCTGCCAGGGCACTGCTGGCTCATGCTCAGCTTACCACTCACCAAGACACCCAGATGTCCTCCTGCAGGGCTGTTCTCCAGCCTCACATTACCCAGTTTGTCTGTACGCACAGGTCAAGTGATATCCAAAGCAAACAACTTGTCAAGCTGAGGGCTGATATCAGAACATCTGATCAAAACTCCTGTTCATGAGCCAAAATAGAAAAATGGCTGAGACAGCCAGTTTATTCAGAGGTTTCAAAAGACACACTGTAAAACACTGTAATGTCGAAGCTTGACTGCCTCTTGACAAACGCCTAATGGCCACTACCATCCTGAACCTGAAATTATGCCTTCATTGAGAATGGATCGTTGCTCTTCTTCCCTCTTTGTTACAATAAACTGTTGTCACTGACAGCCACTAGACATGGATCTAAACTCCAGACCTTGCTGCTGAAGCAAGCTCCAAACACAGAGAAACTCTTCAGGAAGTTTCTGGACTGAGCTCTAGAGACTGTAATATGAAGCAATGAATTTTGTGGTTGTAATGGATCAAACCGAATGGCAGTAGGCAAATCTGTCCTCTGAAGGATAACAAAAGAATAACAGAAATTACGCTCTACAGGCTTGTCTTCAAAGACACTGATGGGAAGAGGTGAACAGCAATAAGCCTGGGTGAGAGAAAATAGTCATTGTTTTCCCACTCTAATTAAACAATTCTTTGACCTGGAAATAACATTTCTTTTGTTGGCTCATGCTAGACAGTATTAGCAAATATTGAGAAGGATTCACAACAGACACAATTTTAATTGGAAGTGACTTGGAGCCTAGTTTGACCAAAGAGCTTTTCAAAACTCCTTCATGGGGGAAAGGGCATGTATGTCATGGAGGAGACAGCATGGCAAGTGATATTTCTGTGTGGTCTCCGGAAGAACTATATGTGTAATCCTTTAAACCTGGGTTAAAAGCAATGAAGGACCATCCTCAGTTGTAAGGGTAAATAAGCATGGAAATACTGAGAGAACAGGCTGTACCAGAAAGACCTTCAGCATGGATTATGGCTGTTGTTGCTCATAAACATACCCAAAGCCAGGAAGTGCCTTTTTGTTTTTTAAAGACTCGGATACAACAGAAGTAGGAGACTGATCAAGCTTGGGGAAATGATCTCTAAGTAAGTTCCATCTTCTTTTCATGAAGAAAATCTTAACAGTTTTTAATCTGTGATGGGTAAGAGTAACATTCAGGATATGATGTTTCCTCAAGTATTCTGAATTCCTAATATAAATCTTAAGTCATCAGATTCTTCCCAATCAACAAGGAAGAAAAGAATGAAGCAAAAATGTCGCACTATTAGAAATTACATGAGGGAATAAAACCCCTCATACATAATAAAGAAGAAACACTTCAAATTTGCAGGGCAGTACTGGCAGGGCCCTCCCTTTCAACCTTACATATCAACTGTTCAACAAAGGAAGAGACTCTAGAATATAACTAGCCTGCAATAGGAAGGGTTTAAAAGACTTAATACCAAGTGCATTGAACCAACAGTATGAATTTATACTGGAAAACATTACATTGTACAGAAAGGATGCTAATTAAAAGTGTTACTGTGTGTGTCCCAAACAACATGCACTCCTAATCATCCTTCTGTTTTAGTTTTGGCCAGATCTCCATCCCTGTAAGTTCATCTAGAATTATAATTCTTTACTGGAAACTGGTATATGAAAAAAAATATGTTTGCTAGGATATTTTAATTTGAAGCAATAGAAAGATTTAATAGAAATAAACTGTGGAAACTATTTCTTCTAAGTAGCTAATATAGATTACTTTTTTAAAAAATGTGTCATTTGGAAGTTATCATCAAATGAAAATATGAATTAATTACTGCTTTTCCAAAAATCAGGACTACCATGACAACAATACAAGCCTAAGAAGAAAATAATGCATGCATAATTTTAGAATGTTATTCAAACATTGCTTTAGTGACATTTCTAGAGAAAGTATAGTCATAGTACACACTAGTACTATAACTCCCATATTATGTTGTGTGTTAAATATAGCACCACTCTAAAGAGTAATGTTTCCTGCAGGCAGAAAGATCACACTAAAGAATAAGGCATTTCATTGAAACATATTCTTATTTCAAAGCTCACACAGTAGAGGAAGAAATTATTTTCTTTTTTAAACTGTAAAAAGCAGTTAGCATAGTCTGATCAGTCACATTTGGGGGAAAAAAAACCAAACCAACCCACATTAAATCTGTTGGCCCCAGCCAGTTGTGTACAGTGCAATGCTAAGTCTGAAATATTTAGAAGTTGTTTCACTGGAATGAAAGTCTACAATGGCACAGCAGACTGCCTGCTATCCAAGCCAGCATCCTATCATTTTGGTCTAGTGTTTTTCCAAAAGAAACATAAGAGCATAGATTACATTTGCAGCAAAGCTGGTAATAAAATTTAACATCTAGCTTTCAAATTAATACATTAAGTGCACAATTCCAAGGGTAAATCACTTCAAAATTCTACTCCTACATGTGTATGCAAACAGTATTTTTACAAAATAACTTCTTAAAGAAGAACTACCTCTTTAAATGCAATAACAATCTTTTCTGACTTCTGAAAGACTGGCAGGTTCAATTCTTCTGCAGAATTACTACAGTGGGAAACACCAATGAAAACTCCATTGCTCCTATTTACTGAAAAGGGAACAATATCAATTGTTTTTCAGTACCAATAGTTTGTATTGTTAAAGATCAAGAAAAGGAATTCTGAATAATTATAAAACTCAGTTCTTAAAATATGTTGCTGCGCTTAAAATAAATATCATCAGATACAGTAGTGTGTGTTCATAACACACAAGTGAAAAATGTTTTCCTCTTAAATGACATAAGGCCAGAAGTAACAATTGAAGAGATCATATTTTGGGCTTAAAGTAGAGTATATTGTAAAAAAAAAGTTGAAAGAAGTAACTCCTCACAGAGTATCAAATTACTAGTATGGAAAAATAAAGACTGATAGATTAACTGAAAATTGGTATCCAAGAACTTTAATGGATTTACACCACCAAATTTCATCACTGTTTCTAAAACTCTTTTGTACCTAATTCCAGTGGTTATTTAGAAAAGTACAATGCCTTCTTAAGGAGATACTTCCAAGGTAGTACTTCCAAAATCACCCCAGGAGTTTCAGCTCTCTGTGAGGAACAGACACCTTCCTCACAGGAAGGGATAGCAATTTAACACTTCAAACTTCTTAAAGCCCATCTGCAGCTAATTTGCACCATGCCACTCAAGCTATCAAGCAGGATGTTGATAAATTTGTTCATTCTTTCCATACTCATTTCTGGAGCAGAATTCCTTTTTATTTATATAAGATGCCCAAAGGAGAGTCACAGTTAACTTCAAAGAAAGGAACTAAAATTTTATATGTAACTTAATTTAGAGCAGTCAAATTGAAAAAATAAATCAGGAAAAAACTATGTTGTGATAACACTTGTGGCTCAGTAGTCACGGGAATCTGTCACAGATACTTGGATATTAGGTGTGATTTAAGCAGTCATGCTAATAATCTAGGCAAGGTGTTGGAGCAAGGCGCCCTAGAGATTTTACAATAGCATTTTGAGACATTTATGTGCTAGGAAAATACATGCACCTGGTTCCTATGACTAACCTGAATAAGCTCTGTTCCAGAAATAGCTCTTTCATAGTTTTCTGAAAAACAACCATCTTGTATCACATATGGTTTCTATTACCTTCATAACTGATTGCACTGTGGACATTTTATTTTAGGCCTGAATAGTCCATGTCTCTCCACTGGCTGTAAGAAGATATGGATTCTGCTTTAAACAAATTAACTAAGAAGCACTCCAAGACGTTGTTTAAGCAGGCAGACAAAGGAAACCATATTAGAGACTGCTTTTGCTAAACTTTCAATAAATAATACCAACCTGTATACTGAAGATGCATGGGGTGTCCTACATAGAGCATGTCAATATGGGGTGGATGCTTTACCCTGATTAGCCTTGTTTGGTTCTCCAAAGAAGGAGTCACACAAAAGCTTGGAACGAAGTCCTTGTGGCAGTCCATGTTGGTTCGACAAACTTTGCTGGCTTCAATAACTTTTCGTGCTGGCAGACAGGCATACTGCAAAGGGCATTTTAAATCATCATGAAAGGTAAAGGTAAGCTATTTTCCAGAAGATCAAAATAAAAGGAATAAAATATTCCTTTTTAAGCAAAGAAATTCCTCACTGATATAAGCCCATGAAGAGCCAAGATCTGATTTTTTTCCCTAATTTTGTTGTCAAATCGTGACAAATCTCTACCCAATGCATATTCAACCTGTCATTCCATATTTTGTAGTGTGGAAGAGAGGGTATGTACATATACTAAAATAAAAGCAAACTATTTCCAGCAAAGTACACATGCACAACAAAAAATCATGCCATCTAAACATAGGTCAGTGATTTCTAATGGACAGAACTTATATCAACATCCTAGTGACTTACCTGTTCAAGATGAAGTTTTAGCAAATAAATCAACAAACCTAACTGGTGTGTGGTAGCCAAGAAATCATTCTCAACTAAGATGAACAAAGGACTCGCTGCACTGCTGTGCCCCAACCCCTGCCTATAACACTCTTTCACTCTCTGACAGACCAGATCTTTCTTGCTCCCCACGGGCCAAAGACAGTACAGCAGAAGGGAAGAGGAAATTAGTTTTCCCCTTCATGTCTCTTGGAAAATCTCAGTGACACTTCTCCTTTTATTCTAAAAATAGAAGCAAGGAATCGTAATCTACTGTTTGCCTTAGGAGGAAAAGCAAAAGTAATTTCTGCCTTCTCAGCCTGATCATTGCATTCCCCAAAACGCATCAGTGTCAGGCCCTCACCATTAACCTTGATACAAATTCCTTCTACTCTAATGAAGGAGAATATACATTTTCAAAAACTGCTGCAAAGACCATTTAAAAAAAATGTTCAAAGCTCACAGCCAGCCTAAGGACACTTGAAAGTTACAAGGTCTCAAGCTTCCTGATGCTTTTATTTCTTCCCTGTTCATAAGTAGCAACTACAAGCTCAAGAATGCCCAGGCTCAATGAACAGTGATTTATCAAATCTTGCTGCCACTGCCACATTTGAAATGAACGGCTGGAATGTGTTCAGCTCTTAGTGGTTAAATACCCTGGAGTGGGAAGTTTACCACTGTAGAAACTGTAAACATAGCAGATTTGGAAAAAAATTTATTTGAATTTCTTCAGGTATTTATCACTAGAGTCACAACAATAACAAGCTGGTATGTGTAGAAAAGTTTACACAGTTGATTTGTGTGTTCTTCTGCTTGTAAAGAACCAACAGAAATATTGCATCACTGTTTAAAAAACAATGATGTATTTTCATAAAATCATAGAATGGGTTGGAAGGGACCTTAAAGACATTCCATTCCAACCCCAGTCACGGGCAGGGACACCTTGCCATAGACCAGGTTGCTCAGAGCTCTATCCAGCCTGGCCTTCAATGCTTCCAGGGATGGGGCATCCACAGCTCCTCTGGGTAACCTGTGCCAGTGGCTCAGCACCCTCACAGTAAATAATTTCTTCCTAAAGTCTAATCTAAACCTGCCCTCTTTCAGTTTAAAGCCATTCCCCCCTGGTCCTATCACTATATGACCCTGTGAAAAGTCTCTCAGCTTTCTTGTAGCCCCTTTAGGCACTAAAATGCTGTTAAAATGCTGCTAAAGCCTTTTATAAGGGAGTAAGGCAAAATGCTACTGAGAAACTGTTTCTACGTGACAAGAAAATCAACATAGTGAAAAAAGATTCAAGTATGGGCCTTTATTTTGAGAAACTGGGCAATCTCTAGGACCTTCTCCTGCATGTTTTTATTTAAATTTAGGGCTTCAGACAAAATAACTGAACAGACAGTCCAGGGTTTTGCTTTCCCTGTAGTGCTGAATACTTTTAAAAGACTCAAATATGAAAATAAACAATTTCGACTTCTCAGAAGTTTTGTGGTTTTTTTTTTTTTTTTTTTTCTCACCAGTATCGTTCATCCAGAATACTGAAAATGACTGAGGTGTCTTTCTGCATTAAGGAATGGGGTGTCTAAGATCTTTTATGATTCTTTCAAAGACCCCCTGTTTAGTTATGGGAAAAACAGTAACTAATATTTTGTAGTTTTTTAAGCTGTAATTGGGAAAATAGCATACATGCACACCTTTATTGCAAACGCTAGATATTCTTAAACACTTGAGTTGTTGTATAGGTGTTGGCAAATATTACTAATTTAACATTAAGAAAAAATAGATTTAATAGATTTACCAAAGAGAATTAGCAGTTTAAGTAACTTACCAGATGGCTCTCCAACTTATTGCTGTATGAAAAGCAAATGTCTGTGAGGCTGTTGTTACTACAACATTCAACTGTGCCATCAAGTCTTCTGTAAACTAAAGAACATAGCCATAGAGCAAATAATCAATATTATTTGATGAAAAATTAGTCTCTGAATGAAGTAAAGCAATTATCCTGCAGCCTTCAAGAATCACAGAAATTCAGTCTAGCTGAGGCTCAGCCACAACAAATAAAGCTTCACCACCACCATGTGAAAATCCCATTATTTCAGTCATGTCACATACTGATTTTTTTCACCTTTATAAATGTCCTTAAGATACTGGTGATTTACCACTGCATTATTTTGAGTATTACATGTTGCAAAACATTTTTATATCCATTGCCTCTGACTTGCACCAATATTTGGCATAGAAATTTATTAGCTACTACTGTACTGATTTCATTGGCTGGCTATGGAAATGGCCAAGACTCAAAACATACTTTTTACATCATGAAAGCCTTCCAAGCCTTCAAGGCTGCAGCAGTGAACAAATGATGCTTTAAACCATGATTTAACTAGTCTGGTAAAGAACCTTTGTACAGATGCTCTTGAAATGAATTAAGCCTAACTTGCTGTCCAGCTTAAACACACACATTTGCAGAAGAGTGGTCACAGTAAGGATCTGTATCATAGCAACTGCAGTCCCTTCCCAGGCAGATCAAGCCTGTGATACTGGTTGCTGATTTATCACTCTATAACCTGCAATCCACTGACATGGAGCTTTATGCCTGGGGCTTACAGGTGCAAGCACTGTACCGTACAAACCTTTTTTCAAGTACCTGAGGCTAAGAAACCACATATATTTTTGAATAGCAAATGACCATGAAATTAGTATCCTTATAAACTACATTGAATCCACTTTTTTTTTTTAAATTTCAAAAAGTTCCTTAGGGCATTGTTTTCTCTCTAGCTTCAATACTCAGTTCACTCTCTATTTGTTTTATGGTCAACTAGATGGAGTCCATTTGCTATATACATTTTTATCAATACTCTGTATTTATGTCAAGTTGTGAACTGTCAAGATTTTGATAAATGACAGCTGCTCGAGACCATGCAGAGTTAATTTAATTTTAGAGGAATATTTCTCACTGCTGGAGGCTTATGACTCTGAAAATGCAGACAGACTGGTCTGATTAGAAGGCAGCAGTGGGGACAATGGGCTGCTAACACAATACAGCAACCAGGCTTGGAAGCAATATTGAATCTCCAGTACTAAGTCTCTACTATTCCCATCTAAATAGGACTAGTTCATCTGCAAAATATGCAGTTTTATTACCCATGAATCCAGAATTGCACTTCAGAGAACAGCAGAATTTGAGGATATATATACCCACAACATCTGAGAATCGGTTCTTGTCCTCCCTGCCCAGCTGAAAGCATGGGCCAAAGTTACACTCCTCTTCAGAGGCATAATCCAAACTGTCAGACCTCTAAAAACAGGTTCTTACCCATACTCCACTAGTTAGCAGTTTAAATATTTATCTCAGCACTGGCTACAAGATCACTTTCTTTACATAATAAAAAAAACACAAAAAAACCCCACTAAAACAACTTTTTCAGCCTCATGAAAGTTCTAAAGTGCATCAAAAGCAGGGACAGTTGAGTTGCCTGACCTCCTGTTTTCTCCCAGGACGATGGAAAAATGCAGTGACAATTTTAAAGCTCTGAATAGCACCCTACAAGCTTTGCTCAGCAGCAACCCCTTACCTCTGGAATTCAATTTCCATGAATGCTCGCATGAAAGAAACTTTAGCGAGCTTCAGGGCATGTCACAAGATGCTCAGCCAATTTAACTTGACTGTTCTTTTTTGTTCTACTCAATTTTTGTTTATTGTTCTAGTTTAGTTCAGTTTTTTCTTTTTTTGGTTTCTTGGGGATAAGCCCTTACAGCAACAAGCACTCTAATGTATAAAAGGAAACAGAAGGAAGTAGACTGACTTCCAGAAGCAGTATGTGCAATCCAGACAAAACTGAGTTTATGGGCAATGACATAAAACCCTATAGGGAGATACATCTGAAGAAGCGACCATAATAAAGCACATTATTGGGTTAAATCATATAATTAGCAATGTCATGCTGATCAAAGCTGTGAGTTAACATGAAATTTACATCTGCAAAAGATCACTGAGTTGCTCCATTATACAGAACTTAAAACAGAGGAGATAATTGTACTACTGCTAAGAATCAAGTTCTGCAATTTCCCAAAGAAGCAAATTTTATTATTCAGATCATACAGGGTATTTGTACAGGATGACTGAAAGACAAGAGAAATCCCTATATCTAGCCCTCCCTCAGTTTCAGATTTCACAAAACAGCATGGCACATTGGTAATTGCTTAAGACAGGACAGCAGATTTGACTTACAAGAAATCTGACCCCAACAACAAATTCTAAATCCAAAACAGTCTTTAAGACATGATTAAATTAAATTAAAATATAAATTAATTAACATACAAAATAACGAGGAGAGCACCTTAAATCATACCTCTAGCTGGAAAGCTTAATTGCTGTAGGGTGGCTGCACTTACACAGTAGCCGACCTGTGACTTCTCTGAAATGTCTCCCAGACAGGAATTCCAGTCTTCCACATTATAAACTGGGCAGTCTTGTAGGTTAGTGACAAGGTCTCCCACAAAAAGACCTCTCGGTCCATTGGCAGGAGAATCCTGAGAAGAACAGTGAAGTCAGTCATATTACCATAGGAAGATAAACAAAGATTAATTTACAGTTCATTGAATACTATGAAATCTTTAGGTTAAGACACTAAAAATGGGGGGAAGGGGAGGGAAAGGGAAGCCTCCAAGTATCCTGGACATATCTTCAAATTTGAGTAATTATTTTCATATAGGTCAAAAGGTAGGAAAACACACAACATATTAAATTCAAGTCACTTAAATTAATACCCTGAACTTTTCAAGAAAGCAGTTATACCTATATTTTCAAAGGTAATAAAGCATTATAAATGTCACTCTCTCATGAGTTTTATCAATTGACTTTTAGATCCAAGAAAGACTGGATTATTTCAGCTCTGCTGTTCAACTGTGCTGTATTTGATTAAGTGAGAAAAAAATCATTCCAGAATCCCAGAAGTCTATCTCTATTTTGCTTCCAGCTGACCAAACAAGGAAATCAGCTCAAAATAATCTTTAACATTAAAAACAGATAGCAGTAACTGGAGTGATAATGCAGTTTCCAGTAGATTTGCTTTGTGCCAATATTGAAAAACAGCTAAAACCAGAAATAAACCTGCAAATTCATCTCAAATGTCTCAACAGTTTTAGAATATGCTAATTAGTCTATCATTATTCATACCATGTTCCTTTCTTTACTAATACTAAAATACATGAGACTGAAAGGGAAACTTTAAGCAAGTATATGAAATTCTGCAAAGGGCTACATTGACCAATCTGATTGTGATAACAAGAGGTACATTTCAGATCACAAAACATAAAACATGGAAACAGCAAATCTCCTTCTTACCTCTGCAACCTCAGTGACAAGTGCCCCAACACCCGTGTAATAGAATGGGAAAAGAATGGCTGGCAGCAGAAACAACACCATGAAACTGGCAACACCAAGAACAAAATTATGCCACACCCCTAAAAAGAAGGCAAAAAAGTTTCTAAAGAAACACTAATAACAAAAAGTTGTTTCTTAAATGATCCTACAGCTGCCTTCTAATTAACTTTCCTGAAATTATTACTGCAAGAATAAAAGAAAAGTTAATTTGCAAACATAGGCATAAAAGAAGAGTACATAGATTACAAACTTTAACTTCTAGGATGCCACTTTGTAAGGCAGTTTTAGAGAAACCTCTAAGCTCCTGAGAATTATACTATCAAAAAAACCAGGAGAGCAGTAAGTCTATTTCTAAGGTGTCATTCTACCAGATTAAGATTTCATGTACCACTTCTCTTCTAAGTATCCAGAAGATACTTATCCAGAAGATTCTAAGTATCCAAAGGGCAGTGTATCCAGAAGAGAAACTGGGTTTCTGAATCAACTATTAAAATACAGTTTCTATCTACAGAGTTGTCTTCAATTATAAATAGTTAAAAAAATAGTGGAATGAAATATATTATGCGTTACCTTCTACCACAATAAACTGTTGAAATAAAGAATCTGAATAAATGGGCTTATTTTTTAATAAATACTGTTTGTCCTAGAGAGCAAGATGTCTAAAGTTTACTTGCAATTCAGTATTTGTGATGATAACCTGCATTATTTCAATTAAAATTATGACATGTATATATGCCAAATGAATTTAGGAAATTATTTGAAAAAAAAAGCTGCTTCTACAAGAAAATATGGACCTGAAACCCCATCAAGAAACTAAATTGTACAATCAGCACTTCCTGACACACTGATTTGGGGAACATATTTGCAACTACCATCTTTATAGTATGTGGTTCTCCAGAAGAAGCAATGAGCCACTATCATAAGACACAGCTGGTGCTCAGCATCAAAGCTTTGTGGCTTTTTCCAATTCCGCTCTACACAATTCCTCAATTCCATCATTTCTCATTAGTTTGTGATCTCAGACAAACAATTTTGTATGAACAATGCAGGAAAACCTTTCAGCGTTGAAGAGTCTTTATTTCTTTCTTACAGTGCTTCATCCTGTTGTGAGGAGTTTGATTAAATTCTATACTTACAGTGCAGTTACAGTGCAGGAATTCCATTAAATATATTTACAAATATATTAAACCTATCTTTCTTGCAGTGTATATGACACAGAAATCATAGCATATGGTAGACTTATCTCCCCCATTTATGTCCACATCTCACATCACCTTCTTCACACTTTTAATGCTGAAGAAACGAGAGACATTTTTGGATTTCTTGAAACAAGTTGCCATTTCCAGTGGTACATGCTTCTTAAAGTAATTTTTTTCTATAGTTTTATAATCGTATTTCATGGAAAGGCACTCAGATAGAGGAAATGTTTTTGTAATCAGCTCTCCTTATCTCACATACACACATTTATTTGCAACAAATCCAGAAGTAGTGAGCAAATATTTTAACTTTATTGTTTTAACCTTTTTATCTTAAAAATACTTTTTCAGCTTAACATCTTAACAAAAGACAAAAAATGTAAAATGGAAACAAAATTATTTTCAACAGTGTGGCTGCTACACAGAGTAAACTGAAAAAAAAACCCCAATCCTTAAAAGAATAATAATAAAAAAGAGGTGATGGTACTGCTAGAGAGTGACATGGAATACTTTCAAACAGCTAGAAAAAATGGGCCTTGCTACCAAAATTGACGCCATTTGCTGTGTGGAATACAGCAAGAAGTCTAAAATAGAAAGGTTTCAGACTCATCCCAGGTAATCCACAGAAAAATAAACATGCTCCAAATCAGAATAGATGCAGAGGCACACTGCTCCGTCTACCTTCTTGCTAAAACAGCCTCATCCTTGGACACCTAATTTCTTACATTTAAGAAGAGACACTTTACAGAACCCTAAAACACCTTAAAATAATTTAACTACTAATTCATTAAAAAAAAAAAAAAGAAAACCAAAAGCATTTAACTCCTGTTAAAGACAAGGTGAAATATATTAAAAATCATCTCAGAAAGTGACACAAATATATGAACTAATTACAAGAACATGCTGCAAAGAATCTCTTTTCATCTATCTAGTAGGCATGGAATTATGCTATAAATATCACAAGTCTTACAAGAACACTCGTTTTGTGTTGTTGAACATATGATGCCATCTGCTGTACAAAAATATATTTTTTAATCTCCAGAATATAGCTGGACAGCAAAAAGAGTATATGGTATTGGCCTTTAGTCTAGCTCTGTTACTTAGCTAATATACAAAAATATGAGCATGTCTCCCTAAATTTAAATTTCTGAACACCAGGAATAGGTTCATCCAACTGCTCTGACAAGAAATTGGTTGTTTACTGAATATTGCATTTTATCATTATCAAAGATCCTAGTTCTGAAACATATCTATCATAAACTGTGAAAAAATGCTTTTATTTGTTATACCTAACTGAAAGCAAACCATTCATGCTGACCAGTCTTGCAACATGTTTGCTCCTGACTTGTATTCCCCTATTTCAGGTTTCCCAAGGAACATGAAAAATTATTACAGATGTTTGCTTGTCATCAAAACATGCAAGAAGTTATTTTCTATTACAGCTTATAATTCTATTTTTCTAGATAATGTCTCAGGAATCTATGTAAGCAAGCCACTTTGAAATTCAGTATGCCTTTTCTTTCAGTTTTGTTCCCAGTAGATGGAAATGGAAACATATTAATTTGATAAACAGAGCTAAAAGCCCATTGTATGTGAATGATTTTTGTTGATTCAGGTATTTGGAATACAGCTATATTTAATTACCTAACATTTGTAATTATTTACTTGATTTATGAAAGCTTGAAAACATGCATGCTAAAGGCTTCTCTATGTCCACCCTCTATATGATGTTTTAAATACAACATTCAGGAAACAATGTTAATAATTAAACATTACAACAGACTGGCTGCTAGCCTGCAACAGAAAAAACACCAGTATCGAGAACTGACCCAAGATGATTGCTTTTTAATCTCTATTTTAGTTCTTTGGGAGCCACCTTTGTCTCTAGAAATAATAACACAAGTGGTTCATACAGAGCAACACAGTCTCAGCTTAACTTTTCACAACCAGACTCTACCTCCCAGTAGCCAGAGACTTCAACAAACATCAATTCAAAAACATCTGGAGGTTATCTGGAGCCAAAAGCAACTATTCTCTTTGGATGTTTGTGTTTTAACCTTTATTTCCTCCTGATGGCAACATCAAAACACATTGACCTGTACAATAACAAAACTCAGAGGTCAGTGAAAATCTCTCACAATACTATTGAAAAATAGATTGCTCCTATTGCAGAAAACAGTAGTGAATTGTTCAAGGATGTTGACCTGTGTTGAAAGGAAGTTGTTTTTCTCATAGGACCATTCTGGCTCAGTATTTCACAGCTTGTGTGCTCCAAGGTTTTGCTACTTAGGCTATACAATATGCAGAAACACCCCAAACAACAAACAAACAAAAAAGACAGAGGAACTTCTGCACCCAGTGCAAGAGCTCTTTCTAATGAGAAGAACATCAGAAACCACAGTTTTTCCCCAACTACACAACTGGAATTTCTTATGCATAACTATTCTAAATTGGATATAGAATATAATGAAGTTTTTCAAGACAGGAAATTTGTGCTCATTTAAGATTTTAGAAACTGACATCTCCAGCCCAGAAAGCAGCTCAATAAGGACAGTAATAATCAAATGATTCTCTGAGATGCCAACACAGGTTCAGAACAGGAGGATCACCGTTAGATAAAGAGAAGCTTTGGTACTTATTCATTCTAAAACTTAAATACTCAAATCAAAGACTCACAACAATGCCTTGGAATAAGTAACAGTACTAAGCAAAGATTTATTAAAAAATGCACAAACTATTACCTGCACAAAATATCCTTAACTGCTGAACAGGAGATATCAACTGCAAGTGAGTTGTGAAGAGGTCAACAAACGCTCCAGGATAGATAATGAAGATAAAAATTCCAAATCCATTAAATCGTACTTGTTCTCTTAAAAAGAAGAAAAGAAAAGTGAAGTGGAATAACTGCAAACAAACAAAAGAAAAACGGAGAGATTCTAAATAGCACACAGTTTTTGACAACAAGAATGACTAAATTTTAATTATAAAACTAATTTCTTTTTTGTAATATCAGTAATTGGAAGATAATTAAACCAAAGGATGTTTTCTGCAATAGTTGCCACTTCTAAGCAGTATACATTTTTAACTTTGGTAAAAACGTAAAGGGTAAGGTCAACTTCTTTTCTGTCTCCTGGTAACAGTAACATATAAAATACTTCTTAAAAAAACTACCTAACTTCCATGTTAACATGTATTTCAACATTTGGGCCAATTGTTCTTTTAAGTAAAACAATGGCAGCCCATAGGAAGCAGTTTCAAACTCATCTATGTAAAAATATTTCCAAGAATCAATTGCTTTCTTTTTAAAACAAATACTTCTACAGTTCTGGAATTTTTAATTCTGTTTCTCCTAAATGGACTTTAGAGTACATTGTAAACTAAGAAAAAATGAGGAAATGTCATCTGAAAAAGTGAAAGCAAGTCAAGAGGTTAAAAGGACAAATGCTAATGCCCGTCCAAACCTTAACACTCCATTATTCTATTTAAATATATTAGTAGCTGACACTATTATACAGATATTTTTTCCAAGGGTTTTGCAATTACTTTTAAATGGATTTTTTTTGAAAAAACACATTAAGGTTTTCTGAAGATAGAAATTGTACAAGGGACTTAAGAGAAGCATGGGAAAAACATGTTCCAAGACAAACCAGGCACAGATCAGTGAATCCCATATCTTTACTGAGACAATATATTGGATCTAACCTTTTCCGTATTTTACATTTATCTATTTAATGTGTACATACACCAAAAGAAGACAAGGAATTATACAAAATTATTCATAATTAAGTCTCACACTAATACTGTGGAGCTAACTCATCCCATGCTACCAATTAATACTAGGCAGTTTAATGCCTGTTCAGGATTTCATAAAGGGTAGAAGATACACAGGAAGGAAGAAAAAGACTTGCTTGGTATGAGCCTTGACTAATCTAAGGCTCAAATATTTAAGCTCTTATAGTTCATAGCTAATGTTTTCTAGAACTGAAGTTGGCAAAAGTGTATCAGATTTCAGGAAGGTTGAGTGACTTGCCAGAATAATAAAATTTGCCCACAGCACAGCTTTTTAGTGAAGTTAAAACCCTGAGAATTTACAGTAACAGCACTACAGACAACATATGCCAGAAGGAGAATAAAAAAGCCATGCAGAAAACAGCAGCAAGAATGTTGGCTGCCAACATACATGTGACCAACCAATTTCTCCTCTGAAAATAGCTGGAAAAACAATTTTTTTACAAAAATATAACCTGAAATTGAATATTCAAAGCCTTTGCTGTAGACCTTGAATAAAGATATCACACTATTAAGACACAAGAATTATTCTTCCTTTCTGCTTAAAAAGAGCTCTGTATTAAGTCCTAGCATCTCTGCAGTCTGCCAGCAACATGCAGTAGAAAGAAAATTTTGTTTCTTCTTCCTGTGATGGGATAAACAAAAGGTTCATCCTCCACAGAATATTCCCTGTGAATATTTGAGGGAAGACAGCTGAAAGACAATCAGAGTATATGAAACACAGAGGTTCTCAAACCACCCCTTTGAGTGAGAACCTTTGGAGTTACAAGAAAGGTACTATATGGGTTAAAATACAGTCATGACTCCCTACACTCAGGAAAATCAGAGAAAGAACTGAGGGCTTTATGCTCAAAGAAGAGATAATGATGCTGCCCAGGAGAAATGTGGAGGACACCTGATCATCAGTCCCAGTAATCACTGCTTAACCTTCTTATGCTAAAGTGGCATTCAAAAGTAATGACTAAACTGTCAAATAATTTTTGTGAAGTAATCATCATAGTTAAGGACATTAAAAATATAATTTTTGATCAAAGCTAATAAATCACAGAGGTTAACAGGGGCAAATCACATTTGACCAAGTTATTGCTTCAACCTGTTCATATCATATTCACAAGCTATGTTTAAACAAATCAATTAAAAATCTATTTTAAAGTATTACTGTGCAATAGCACATGAGTTTAAATGTCACGAGCACAGAAATGAAATGAAATTGCTGTGTAAAAAACAGGGCCCCTTTAAAAATATTGTTTTAAACCTGATGTTACCTTTGCAAAGCAGAAGTCCTTTCTCATAATTTGTATAATAGACACTGTATTAAAATTCTATCTCTAATTTGTACACCCTTCCAAACTTCAAATCTAAGGAATCTATGAATTACAGACTAAACAGACTCTACATAAAACAAAGCAGTGCTAACAACATTCACAGCTAGGTAACTGCTCTGGAATATTTGGCTTTGCTGTCAGAGTAGCAGAAAAGCAAAGCAGAAATTACCGAATCGCTGCCACCCCATGGCCGACTTCGTGTATCACACCGCTGATGAGGATTGCAGAGAAGAAATAGGTCAGCTGGCTGATGGGCAAATTGACACCAGGCACCTGTTGATGTGGGCATGACAACAAAACAAAACATAGGAGGAAAACAAGAGGCACAAAGACAAATCATTCTGCCCCTAAATTTGCTGCTCTCACTCACTTCTTCAGACCCACAACAGACAGGGGGCTGTTCTCATGTTGCAGGATCAGATTGCACCTCTTTTACCAGTTTATTCAGTGTATTTTAAAGTATATTAAATATATATTCTTTTGTGGAACATTAAATAGCTCTCCAGGCACAAAAGCCCTCTCCCTACCCTATATATTCCCCACAGCTCTGATCAAATGTGTCCTATTCTATATTAAGCTCATGAAGTTTATAAAAATGTACATAGACTTCCATCCAAATGAAACAGGCTTGGCACTGTGAGCATTAGTTTACAATTTCCTGCAGCCAGTCATGTAGCTATAGAAAAGATCCACCTTTCAAAAGAAACTAATAAAAACTGTACAGCTCTTTAAAGAGTATGAACATGAAAAGTTAAAAAATGAGTTGACAGCTGAACACTCAGTCTCTTCCTTCTCTCTTCCCATATAAATCATAAAATTATCCCAGTTTACAGCATCAAAAAAAAAATCTATTCTTCAGGTTTTGGTAGTCCACACATGGCAATTTAATCTGAAAAAAAGCCCACCTTGAAATGAGGATGCTATTTTAATTTACCTAAGACATAATATGCAGGCCCCTCATAGTCTTCCTGTTGCTGTGCATTGTCATTACTCCCAGGTGCTTCTCTGTGCTTGTCACAAGACACCAGCTGCTTCCAGACAGGCTTCAAAGTGGTCACTAATCACAGCATGAGGACCTGTTCCCTCCTTCCTCCTGATGGACCTTCATCCTGCTCGTTCCATCCCCCTCAGCTGCTGGGCTGCAGTGGGATTGCTCTGGGACATTTCTCCTGTCAGATCCACAGCTTTTTCTACTCAAGGCAGGCTGCACTCCAGGATGCTAACTAACATCTGATGTGAACCCAACCTGAATTGCAACCCAGCCTCACAAAAGAGATGCTGTGGGCAAAACCTCCTGGCCTGTCTACAGAACTCTATAAAACCCAGCATCATGAAAGACAAAAGGCTGCACATCCAACTAGGTAGGTTGGATCCTATCTTTGTTCTGTCCTGCACATTCTTCACTTATATGCATTTACCTACCCAAGCAGCAGAACGCTGCAAGAGTTCATTGAGACAATCTAGCTAAATTAAATCCTTCAAAAGGATTCATTAATGCTAATCACCTCACAAATTCTGTCCAGTGTGATGGTGACCAAGGAATTTACCTTAACTGACTCAGCTGTGGTAGCTCACAGTATGAAAGACAGCCAGACTTCATTTCTTAAAGTTCACTGTTTGCATTGCAGCATCAGCTGGTGGCACTAATACATCACTTCAGAGGTGTTGCCTCTGCAGTGGGAGGACAGATGGCAACAGCAAGAGCTGCCATCTCAATTCCAACATGACTACAGCCTGCTAGAACACAGCACCAGATGCTCTCAGACTTTATGTCAAAGAAGCTATTTTAAGATTCACCTAAAACAGAAGTTATCTCTCATGAAGGGTTCTGAAACCAATAGCAGTATTTTGTTAAAAACGCATGCTGTCTTGTATTTTTTGGCCTTCTGGAAATGCCTTTAGTAAAAGAAGATCCTTTCCTTCTATGTAATCTACCTATTTCCTACTTTTGTCAGTAGGCAACCAACACAAGTGGGGGCAGCTGAACAGAAATACCTATAGACAGGTATTTTAAATCAAGTAGATAATTGAACAAAAGAGGAAGCGTACAAAAATCTTAATAAAATATAAGTACAACTGTATCTCCCTCTCTCCACACCCAGAGAGTAAAGGTTAAACAGCTTTATGCCACAGGCTAAAATTAAGTTTACAAAGAAAAAGTGGGGTTTTGTTGGGTATTTTAAAAACTAATTTGTTCTCTTCCAGGCAGATAAATACAAATAAATAATTTAAATAAGAAGGTCCTCCTAAGTCATTCTTCACCTCTTTGCAACCACATAAGTCTCTTTTTGATGTCAATTTACACTAGCACATTTCCCTTAAAAAGAATACTGAAACTTGCTAAAGGCAGAATTATACAACTGTGAAATGAAAGAATGAGGTAAGAAAGGAAGAGAACAACAACTGAACTTAGGAGAAGTAACCTTATCCCCACTCATGACATTACTTTATCCCTTTCTATTAAACTGTTTTCAGTGCCAGTCAATCCTTGATTTGAATGCAGTGATATTGCCAGCAGGCAGTCACTTAGGAAACAAGTCCACATTGAAATTGTGAACATTATTCTACTTTTCTACTTTCATTGTTCCAGTTCACAACAGATTAATTCCAAAGCCTCATCTTTACTCTGGTTGTGTAAAGAGCAATATATTGTCAATGACCACTTTACTCTGGTGTCACAAAAGTGGATGGATCCATACAATGACCTCAGAATATGAAGATGTAAAGGAACTTCAGAAAGTTTATGACAGATCCTGCTGGAATGTAAATTACAAAATTTTCAGCTCATGCCCTCCCAGATGCACAGACCGCCCACTCCTGTCTGCCCCTGGAGGTAACAGAAGAGCAGGCCTTGGACAGGGGACAGCAGGGGCAGTGACAGCAGTTCTCCCTCAGGTCTCACTGCCTGCTTTTTCCAACATACACTGAACTCTGCATATTCACTCTGCTTGTGGGAAACAGACCCAGCCATCCAAAGGTACTGAGTTTATGGCACATGCTAAATCAGGCCTCCTGCACTCATGCCAGTCTAGCTGCATGCAGTCAGTTTAGTGCTTACAGGAAGGTTTGTTGTGTCTGCACACAATTCTCAACATCTGGTCACTTGAATAGCTGAGTACTTAAATAGAGTAACAAGGCTGGGCACCTCTGCTCTAAGCCATGTAGCAGAAGGCAGAGCAATCCCATAACACTTTCTGAATTTCTGGAAAATAACCATACATTTTGGCCACATTGCACTTTTGGTATAAAAAAGGTGATTAGGAATTCTTCCAGGTTAAAACTGTTGCAAGGCAATGTCAGTTCTTCCATTACTGCCATGTGAAGAGATTAAAAAGACAGTATTTGAAATCTCTCCTATCCTGTGAAATACATTCCATTCTAAAGCTATAAAATATATTGTCCAGCAACAGAAATGCATAGAACAATTAAATATCTCATTGGACTTTGATACTGCTAGAAACAGCACTTGAAATTTCATATCGTAAATTAAGTCATAAGTCCTTGAAGAATCAAAAAATACTCCCTAACAATTCTTTGCTTCTACTATCACACAAAACTTTTTGTCCTTCTTTCCTTTTCCACTGCTGTTTTGTATTGTATTAAAAGAAACAGAACTTGTATCATCTTGTCAATTATGTATGAGCCCTGCAAACTGTAAGGTCACCAGAACCTACTGCAAAGCTTACAGGAAACAAGTTCTTAGCTCAGTTTTATATGCTTAGTACTATAATTTTATTCTTAGTACTGTAATTTAGGGCTTTTCAGAATGATTATCCAAGTCCCACTCCTGAGAATTTTTAAAATAAATTCTTCCACATGTTTGCCTTCATTTGCCCTTTTTCTATACCCGCTCTCCCATTTTTAAGGCTGGAAAGAACCAGCACATTTCCATGTAGATAACATCAGGAGTTGGGTTATTCTTGCACAGGAATATTTTAGCACCCCATACCCCATTAAGAAGCTGCTTTAGATCTGTCCTCAAGCAAAGACCTGAGGAGGGAACACTCACCACGACTTGCAGCATTCGATCATTTTGGGCTTTCGGAGCCTCAGTGAGCATCTGGCTCAGTGTCTGCAGCAGGGTCTTTCCAAGCAGAATAACAGAGCCAAACATGGCAACTATTCCAAACACCATTCCTACACTGAACCTACACAGAGAAGCAAATAGTTCAACAGTGCACAGCCACAAGAGAAAAAGGGTATCATCTCTGGATATGTAAATCTCTGCTTTACAGTACAAGTTTTTACACAAACCACAGGGCAAAACTTACCTGATGCTACCACAATTTATCAGCAATCCGGTACAAAAATGCTAAAGGAAACTAATAACAATAATATACAGTAATAACACTAATAACTTATATTCTCCTTGTTTAATTAATGTTTTACATCCAAACCATATCCTGATCAATTTTCAAATACTTTTATTCAGTTACCTAATACGTGTAACTTGCTTGTAGTTATGAATCTACAAATTTATAAGAATATAGAAACATAACTAACAATGTATAATTGGCCATGTTGCACCACAGCATCACATATTTAGAGACCTGGATCAAATTATGGGGCAGTTTCAGTTCATTTTGCATCTTTCTTGCAAAAAATAAAATGAGCTAATGAACAATAAATGAGACTGAACGTTTTTTAAAGAACAATAAATGAGACTGAATCTTTTGTAAAGAACAACTAAAATGTACAGCTGCAAGACCACATTAACACCAATTTCTTAGGCTACATTGCTCTTCTCAACAATTTTTCATTAAAATCAATGTTGAAAATAATTTAAATTCATGTCACTCCACCTAGTGAGAAATTTTTATTCAGCATTAATATTACTATTCTTATTTTACACTTTCCTATAGCTGAAGGATGTGATAACTTTTTTCTAACTAAAAAAACTTATGTGATGCAAATCCAGCACATACACCTCACTACCATCCTTCTTCCTCTCATAACAGCTCAACTGTTCTCTTATCAGCCTTAATGGAGCTCACTGGGAATTAGTAGATTTATTTTAAGCAACATGTACTTGTAATGTTAATTAAAGATACTAGTGGAAACATTATACTGTAATAAATTATACACATTAAAAATTGTAATTGATACAGAGCTATTTCAGACTGATTATTACAAAATCATTACATACTAGAGAAACTAATTTGAAGTACATCTCTTTTATTACTATCTCACTGAAGGTAGCAATACAGGAAATGAAAAGAAATTCAAACCTCAGTCATTTTATATTTTCAGAGCAGATACAAAGTAATGCTAAGAAGGCAACTGAACAATAGTTTTCTAAACCTGTCCAGGAGCACCCATATTAGACCGCCCTACTTATATACCCATTCCCATCACTGTGCAGTGTTTGCATGGAAAGGTGCAGGCAGATAAAAGAGAGAAGGTAAGCAAGGTGCTCCTGAGCAGGTATGATTGCTGAATGTCTGGGCAACTACAGGTACACAGCTGGCTCTGGATACTTCATAAACTTGAGTGATTGGGAGAGCTCAATCTACAGCATTGGGAATGATCTAGGATCTCAGCAGCTGCTTTCAGACCTTTTCTGTATGCAGTATTGCATGTAATAGCTGTACTCTTCACAATTATGCATACTTCAAACCACAGGTAAAAATATTTTAAGGATTTCTAGTTTTATAGAATCTCAATATGAAACCTGTATTACACATATGTATTTTTTTAGCAGAGGATAAATACTTATACTGGCACAGTACAATTAGAGCAACCACTCCTTTAGTTTTATCATTAGCCTGTTAAAATATACCCACTGCCCAGCTGAAAGGCACCAATGTGGTTCAATTGTTGACTCTGACAGAAGAAAAAGGACGCTGAATTTATACCACAAGTAGAGAAATTTGGGTTTCCATCTCCCCCAGTTGTAGAACTGGCGGTTGAAGAGAGCCGTTTGCCAGCGCAGGTGAAAGGGAGAGACGCTCAAGCCGTACGTCAGCAGCCACTCCTCGTAGGACGCCTTCAGAGAGTTGGAGGACTGCAAAACAACAGAAAACCAGTGTGACCAAAACATTCTAGGAAGATTTTGTAATGTGACCAAGCAGCAAATGTGATCTCTTTATATAAAAACAGGTGCAGAATTTCAAGTAGAGGTCCTACACATTATTTACATTTTGACATATAGGTATGTGTCAAATGTAATGTGAAAAAGTTATGTTACTGTTTAGATGTTATTTCCAACAACTGAAGGTTCGTAAAAGAGATTGGGTATCCAGAGTTATTTGACAAAGAAGGTCTTGCATCATCTTTCCTGGTGTTAAATCACTTGCAGTAGTTCTACTTTCTGGTTAGAAGGCTAGAGACTGTTGATGGCATTCTTTCAAAATGCAATTATATTCCAATAAACATTTTAAAAACTACAATAATGAAAAATGCTTCTTTTGTCTCCAGCTGAAAAAAACTTTCTAATACAAATTGTTGAGATATGGTTCAGTATTGCAGATGCCTGCTAGTAAGGATAAAAACAGTCTATTTTTCAAACACAAATACTATGCCTAAAGAGGATCAGGAATATCTGATCAGACTAACAAAATACCACAAGGAATTTAAAATTATCAACCTGTACTGCAATAACAGTTTCAGTATAGTAACTTCCCAGCATTTCAAGATACTTCCAATCGTTCCAAAGATTTCTCTTGATGAGAAATGTGATCTATAAATGTGACCTATGAATACTTACCTGCAGCATTATCTTGAATTATAGACCAACAGACATGGTTTTTGCAATTTCTAACTTAACTTTCTGGTGCCTGCATTTTCAATAGGCTTTAGTCACCTGCTTCATGGAAGCTTGTGTCAGAAACCCAGCTGAAGGAGTGCTTTCCTAGGAAGAACTCGGACTCAGGAAAAGCACAGATGAGCTTTGAGCATTGACACTGGGCAGTTCCCAAGGCAGGAGTGTCTGACACAATCCAGACAAGTCTTTGGAGCTGTCTGAGCTGGAGCACTGTTCCCAAGGTTCCCCATAAGCAGCAGCACCTGCTGAAGATATCCAGAATGTGTAGTTCACAACAGGCTCCCTTCTCCTCCCTGACAAGGAACTCCAGAAGTTTCTGGCTGCTGTCCTTGGTCCTTTGACCAAATTTAGAACTTGCCAATTCCTTGCATTCCTCCTGCCCTGTACCACAATGTTGGGGGGGGGGGGGGGGTTGAGGATCTCATACTGCACAATAGTATTAACAGCTTTTCTCATTTTGTCAAATTAATTAAATCTTAAACACTAAAAGTTTATTTCAAATAACAAATTTCCTCAGCTGTGAGACACATTTACTTGAGCCATTGTTCACATATCACCTCTTACACCATTTATCCTTTCTGCCTATATATTTCTGTATCATTTCCTTCTTCTTCACCCTACCGATTTCAGCCACATTTTTGTTGTCAGCTGAGGGCACCAAGAGAAATTTTCACTGTAATGCACTCCCATCAACACCACTCACTCCCTATGGCACTATTAAGTTCAATCATATCAGCTTTTGCTAATTTTAACAGAAGAGATCACAAATATGATTCGACTTGCACACAATTAGTGATATATAAGCCAAGGAAACAAAGAAAAAGACCTCCTCACATAATCTACCCAATAATTCAGAACAAAAATACATGCCTCACTAAGAACCCATGATATGAGAAACTGTCATTTGTGAATTAAAAAAAAAAAGAACCATTCATTCACACAGTCAAAAAAACCTAAAAACCACCTTAATGCATTATTCTAATAAAGTTAATCAGATACATTGATTTGACTCTTGAAAAAGTGTTCCTTTTATCACATGCAAACCCCACTTTTTTTCCCTTCATGCCTTAATTCAAGGCATGAATTAATTCATGCCTTTCAATTAATTCCAACATCACAGCCCCCCTGTCCTAGCAAGATATAAATAAGTATGAAGTTTTCCATGAGGAATATGGAATCACTGACTATAGAGCCATCAAATGTGGAAAGGAAAAATTTTTCCTTTTGTATTTTCCTCACAATTTGTGTAAACGTTATTCACAAACACTGAAAGACTGCAAACTTTTGCAAAATATATTAAAAAGCTCTTTGCAGAGTTTTGCTCCTTCCGTCCTGATCCTAGTGGGATCCCCACATGAAACACACACCCTCATGCCCTGGTATGCTTCATTTCAAGCTGCTTTCACACAGGCCTTGGCCCTGCTTCTTTGAGATCCAAGAGCTCTTTGTTAGATTAGTTTTGCTGTAAAAGCAGCACCTATTTATCTATGCAGCCTTTAAAATGCTGGACACCTGCTAAGCACTCCAGGAGCTCCACAGGTATCTGCTAGCCAGCAGGAGTCAACATTCTTCTTTGCTGGCAGAATCTCTTCAAGAACTCTGAATCATTTCAGCTTCCTGACCTTAAAAGCTGAGAGCCAACCTTGACTGAATGTGTCTAATGCATCCTTTATTTCTCACAGCAGAAGGAGGGACAACCTCCTACACATCACTCCTTCCTGGTCCTTCAGGCAGAATGAAATGTGATGACTTAGGATGCTGGGGAGAAGGAACTTTGGGGTCTGAGTGATTCCCTCTTACAGAATCCAAGCTTCAGTGAAAATGTTGGTGGCAGTGGTACAATGAGGAGAAGAAAGAGGGATTTAACATTCAAAATTCCAGCTTGATTTGGCATAGCTTCAGCTTCCTGACACAAATGTATCTTTTATGTCTAGCAATATTATAACAATTGGATTTATCTGTGCAAAAATACATTTATACACAGTTATACTTTCTATATAGTAGACTAGGAGTCAGAGCCAAAATAGAATATTTAAAATTTGAACAATACCAGTAAGGGAACAAACTGAGCAAAAACTATTGCACATTGAACAGATTTACAGGATAAAACATTAACTGCAAGTTACAGCACACATCCTTCTCTTGCAAAAATATCAACAGGATCACACATGGATAAGTGCTCCCACATTATTTTTCACTCAATTCTCTGTACATCCTCTTGGTGTAATTACACCGAAAGTGATTTGAGATTTAAACAGTACAATTCATTAAACAGTACAATTTTGCTATGGTAGCTAGCAACCTTGGGTTCTGACTGTGGTGGAGATTTACAGTACAAGCAATCTCAGCTTCCTAATGATATAAATCTGGTTATTTAATCCAAATACTATGTCAACTGTGGTACTCACAGTGAAACCTATGACTGAGATGTACAACAGGAGATCTACCAGCAAGTTCACTGAGGCTCAACAGCTCCCACATAATTCCTGAGGATTAATAACCTTGGTCAACTTTTAGTTAAAAAATCAGAATTAAAATTTAACTCCTGGACTCTCACACTTGCTATAGAATTCTAGGCATTGCCCCTTCTTTTTCAACATAAATCAGGCATTAAGTAGGCTCCAATGTAGGGGGTTTTTTTTCCCTCCCTCGCTGCTGCAAGAAATGCAGTGACTCTCCTTATTTACAAAAGTAATTTTATTGATTTTATGGTCTAATAAATGATTTTATAGTCCAATGCAGAAATAGATCTTCAGAATCTCAGAGATGCAAATGGTCTCAGCATCATGGCACAACAGGTCTGGTACCTGAGCTCAGTTCTCACTTCACAGCCCAAGAGCCCTCACCAGACACAAAGCTGCTGCCAGAGGAGAAGCAGCCTCCTGGCTGACCTTCCTGCTGTGTCTCGCTGCAGTCAGAGCACCTTCTCCTGGTACCTGGCCAATCTTCTCCTGTGTTTCAAAACAATGCTGTAGGTTTTTTTTAACATTTAACATAGACTTGCTGCAAGAAAATTTGAGAAATCTTCAGGTAAACGACTGTATTTGTTATTGTCATTATGAACAGGTTGTATTTTGCAATTATCAGCTTTCATCATTAACAGAGCTACATTTGCTCCCAATTAGCTGCAGGGGGAGACACTCTTCCAAGTTTAATAAGCATCTGAATTTTCTTGTATTTCTTCCTATATTTCACAGGAGTGACAAAATGCACATTTTGTACTTTCATATCACTAAGTCTTATCTGCCTTGGAAGAAACAGATGCAGCTCCTGGACTGTAAAATTAAGAATTACAGATCAAACCTCTCATTTCATTTTCCCTCATATTTAACCAGCACATAGCCTACTTTGTATGCGTTCTTTCAAATTTCGGTCATGTCTTAGAAATCACACCTCTGAATGTTTAAAAAACCCAAAACAATGCCACATCACTTAATGAAACTTGAGCAATGCACAGACGCATCCCATATGTAACAAGTGATATCTTGGTGTATTTTCTTTTTAAAACTTCCCCTCTGTATCAGGAGGAAAAGGATGAGTCTCCTAATACTTTCCGAAGATCAAAGTTTATTTCTTTAAAAAAGTATTTGTATCGAGTTCTGTCTCAAATTTTTTCCAGTAGAACTAAAGATACTCAAAAGAAATAAATACGCATTGCTTTTTACACATTTTAGGAAATCGCCATTATAAAGCACGTACTCTACACCGCAAACTTACAAGGCTGTATTTTAGGTTTTGTTAATACAATAATAATAACAAACTCCAGACAGCGGGTTAAAACGCCGCGGAGCCGCTTAAGCAGTACATTAAAAGCTGTTTGCCCTGACTGCTGGCGGCGGCGGTCCTTTGGCCCAAAGCGGCTCCGTGCGCTCTCCCGGAGCCGCTCGGAGCCAGCGCGGGGCGGGAGCGGAGCAGGGGCAGCCCGGCCGGGAGGGGCACCGGGACCGCCTCGGGGCCCGCGGGAGCGCAGCGGGGCCGGGATCGCCTCACGCCCCGCGGCAGCGCAGCGGGGCCGGGATCGTCTCAGCCCCGCGGGAGCGCAGCTGGGCCGGGACCGCCTCACGCCCCGCGGCAGCGCAGCCGCCCCGGCCAGACGCGGCCGCTCCGCCAGCCCGGGCTCGGCAGCGAGGCCCTGGGCCCGCCGCGGTGGGGGAGGGGGGACGGGGCTGCCGCTGCCTCCTCCCGGCCCCGTCCGGCTCTGCGGCCTCGGCCCTCACCTTGAGCAGCGTGTCCGCCAGGTACACGGCGCACCAGCCGCCCAGCACGGTCACCACCACCGGCACCGGGATCATCGCGGGCCGCGCCGCAGCGGGCAGCCCGGAACCCAAGCTGCCCGGAACCTTTCTCCCAGCGGCTCTGCTGCCCGGGCGGACGGTTCCGGGCAGCGCGTAGAGCGAGGGCCGGTTGCGGCGTGACGTCACGGGCCGGGGCGGCTCCTCCCCTGTGACTTCACCTCAGCCGCCGCCTGCCGTGGGTCGTGCGGGGGTCAGGGGATTGCGCGGGACAATAAAAGTAATTTGTGATGGCAACATCAAAGCACGTTGTGGAAGCGCCTCAGTAATGTTACAGATAAAAATTGGTCCGGCCAAATTAAAAATGAAAAAATAAAAATGTTATTTAAGCTCGAATTCTCCCTGAGTCAGCCACAAGGAAAAGGGCAGTGCCGAGCCCGGGCTCGGCGCTGGGCGCGTCACAGACGGAGAGCCTCGGCAGAGGGTCCCTGTGCCCACAGTACCCTCTCGGCACAAGCAGATTTTACAGGAAATATTCTGCCCGAGGCTGGGATTTCGGCTATCCGTCTTCCCATTCAAAGTCCTACATATTCATAAAGTCTCTTTTCTCTGTGTTGGGGTAGAACAATTCGGGTCTGGTGGTCATGAATCTTCTTGATGGAGTTATGGGAACACGGCTTTCAGATTTATCAGCCCGGATGATCCCAGCGATCCCAATCTAGAGTGGATCCCAATCTAGAGTCCATCCCAGTCTAGAGTCAATCCCAGTCTAGAGTCAATCCCAGTCTAGAGTGGATCCCAATCTAGAGTGGATCCCAATCTAGTGTCAATCCCAATCTAGGGCCGTTGCCGGGATGGTCAGCGCCCAGGCGTCCCTGTATCACCTCGAGAAGCGAGCCACATGTATTAGTTTGCAAATGAGGTTTTGTGAGAAACCGGTTTTCGAATATGTGCGGGCAACTCCCAGTGCTGGCGTGTGTGCTTTCAACAATATCAAATATTACACATATATTATACTGGCATGAATTATATTCATTACATAGAACAGTAACGAGAGAGTGACGGGATTCCTTTTAATCGCTGGCGTTCTGTCAGAAATGAGCCCCAGAATCATTCTGTGAGGCTGCCTGCGAGGATGGCTTTTGAGCAAATGTTTCCTGGGCTCCTGATTCCTTCCCAGGCCACGCTCAGTGCTGATTTTCCAGCCGCTGTTGGGTCAGGCTGACGCGGAACTCATTTTTCTCGTGGCTTTGCATCGGTGCCTGCGAAGGTGTTGGTGACACACTGGGGTGTGGCGCAGCATCAGCGCTGTCCCTGCCACATTCTCCTGGCAGAGGATACGACTGGACAGCTGACCCAAATTAAACAAAGGTATAGTCCAGACGATGTGGCATTAATTAAAAAAAACTAAGCAAGGGAGGAGGAGGCATTTGTTACTTACAGTGTTTGACTTCCACAGCAAGTGAGAGAAAACAGCCCTGGGCAGCCTCTCATCATTGGTATTTGTGGGTGCAGAGCAGGAGTTGATGCTGGTAGTGCACGCTGGCTTTTGCTTGTTGTGTTTGCTCAATTCCTTTGTCTTCCATCCCAGCTCAGGGCTTATCTGTCCCTTACATGTAGATTTTCCATCATTCTAACAATCCCATGTTTTGATGGAAGCTGTCCGTGTTGACTGATGCCTTTTGAGAGGTTTGGAAAGAACTTCATTTGAACATAAAATCTGAAGAATTACAGGAAGTGTATCCAGCCCTGCATGCAACCGAATTTGAATTTATGCACTTTCATAGATGACTTTAAGATGTCCTCAGCATCTAAAAGGACTTACAAACTGTAACAGAATATTGAGATCTGATAATGAATTTTTTTCTGCACTGGTTCCCAGTCTAAAAAACTTATCAAATCATTAAAAAATTATGCAAATATGGTTTATTCTACACTTATTGGTTGAAAACTCAGGTTGTTCCACAGACCAACATGACTTTAATGTAAATATACAGACTATAAACCAGTGGTGGTCTTCAGAAGCAATGGAGTGGAATTGTATTCAAACAGTTGAGAACACAAGTACTTTTCCTAGTGTTATATCCTCACTGAAATAAAGCAAAATAAAATGGACATGTTTAAATGAACCAGTTGGTTACCAGGTTTTGTAACATTATTGTATTTTTGCTTCTACATTCAGTTAGTGTACATAAAAATACTGACTTGGATGTTACTAAGTTTTCATAGAAATTGGAAGTGCAACTAAAAAAGTAATGAAAATAAAATACACAGTCTTATTTTACTGCTGGGAAGTTTATGTCAAGAAAACAAACAAAAATCAGAATTTTCTAAAATGCAGAAGGTGGATGAACAGTTCCATCAGTTCTGAGTGAACTGCCAGCCCCAGTGTTCTGACTTGGGCAGACTTGAGCAGGTGTTTTGCCCATGGCAGAGAGGCAAAGTTTGTCCCTGTTGCCATGGAATTAAATTGTTGTGGACTGTGATGTGTTACATTTTAAAAGTAATGGTATTCAGGATTAAATATTTCCACTTTAGAATGGTTCAGGAGGTAGCCCAGATACTGATGCCCATTTCCCCCCTGCTTGGTTTTCCTTAGAGCCAGGTATTAATCTGAAGCAGTGGCCAGAGCAGAAAGCCCTGCAGACACCACGTGAGTGCACAGTGCCCACACGCTGTTCCAGAGCAGTTCAGCTGTCAGGGTGTCAGGAGGCACAGCTGAGGGGTGCATCAGGGGAGGGCAAGGCTGAACCTCAACAGGGCAACTATCAAAGAATGTTGGAAAAGGTTCAACATCAGTCATCATACAAGAGTATATAAATTCATGCAAAAAGCTTAGGCAGGAAAAAAAATCTCTCATAAACAATAATACTGATTAAGTATAATTTATCAAGTAAATACCAAATAGAATCAATAATTAATTAAGATATTATCGAGTTCAATTAGTGATTTAATATCATAGGCATCTTTTTCTAGACATGCTAAATATGTTTATCTTGAGATTAGTAATATGTCTAATAATTAATCTCTTCAACTTTGATCTATTATTGAAGTGGATATGTGATTATTCAGATATTACCATAGACGCTGACGTGTTAAATAATAAAAAGTAAAACTAGCCTGAACAGCACTATCAAAAAGTCTTAAGTTAGAGGGATTTGCAGGGCTTTAGGAAAATTGTACCCAATTGCCATTCATCACAAGCTCAGACCTAAAATCAGCTAAGATGTTGATTTTGTCGAGGAGAGGTTGTAAATTTTACCAGTTTGAAGATACTACAATCAGAACATGAATTGATTGGATAAGTGTTTGAGCCTCGGGGAAAGAAAATGGTGTTTTAAATATGTTCTGAGTAATCTTCATCACTAGATTGTTGGGCATAAAGATGAGCTAAGGACAGGAAGGGACTGCTGGGATAAAATGTGATTTTGTAAGTGTTCATGTGCCACTGTAACTTAAAGTGAAGAGATGCTTTCACAGAGTACAGGAATGTTTCCAGAATGAGCCTCCAAGCCTACCTGAGAATTTAAAGTACATCCTAGAATGCATGAAAGAAGAAATCCATGGGAAAAGATGAAATAGATGGTCCCTTTAGCACTTCTGCAGGTTAGGAGATTGCTTCTGGAGGAAATAAAGAGATCAGAATAAAGAAGAAATCTGAGAAACTAGAGGAGACATGAGACAGAGACGTGTGTGGCATTGGTTGTGAAACTGTGAAGGAAAAATATGTTTTCATTACCTTACTATTAGTATTGTATAAAGAATCTCAATACAGGGGAGAGAGGTAGTGGAATTATGTGTGATATTTTAAACTGAAATCCAAACAAGAAAATAAAAAATACCCTTTCATCTTTGCTCTGTTTAAAACAGATAACGGTAGAATGTTACACTATTTAATTGGTTTGGGTGGCTTTTGTGTTCCAATTACAGTATAAAACAGTCTTGTTTTATTTAAATAGAAATGAGGTCAAAATACTCTGTTAAGGTTCAGGATTTGTTTGCAGTACTTAACCTGGTTACCAAAAATATTTGCTGGAAAGGTGGAATTTTGATTTTTTAAAACAAATGAAATTTGTTCTTAAGTCACTATTCATGTGAAAGTGTTCCAAGTGTTCCTAGAAATATGCCTTTACTAGATTATTAAGCAAAAAACAGTAGTTGCACATGCTTTTTCACCAGTTGTCTCACAGTGTTAATCTATAGCAAAACAAATGATAGTTTTTTCTTATCTGCTGTCAATTTGCAGCATGTACCCATCTGTGTTAACTCTGTTAGGCAAATCTTAGCTGGAATTAGATCTAAAAGAGGGTCCTCCAAAGCTGTTGCATTCTGATGAGAAATAGGTATCAGACCTTAAAGAAAAGCAAAGGAAATGGAGGAACTTGAGAGATGTGGCTCGAATATTATTCTAGAATACAGTTCCATAAAAATATTATTTTCAGGCTTATGCTTCCTATTTTTAGCTTATAGTCTTGCTTGCATCCTCTGTAATAATTTAGAAGTTTTACATGAGGAAAATCTAGTGCAGAACAGCTATTCAGCATTAGCTCTTATGTTGGGAGCCCTTTACAACTTTAAACGTCTATCCATAAAGTGAGTTTACCTAAATTACAGGAAATAAAGGCCTTAGTCAGTGAAGGAGGAGACCATGAAAAGGCATAATATCAAAAATTGTTTCAAGGTTTGAGGGATTTGGTTTTTTTACTTTAAATTACCTGTGATGTCTCTATGGACACAATCCCCTGTTCTACTGCAGAATGCAAAATAAATTTAATAGTTTCAGTCTAAGAGATATTGTTTTATGCCTACTATAACCTGAAATAAATGCACATGATAGCATTAGACCTATCAACTTTGAACCCCAAAACCTGTAGGGCAGCCTTAAACCCTAGGGAAGGGAAAGGTAAAGTGCCTTAGCATAAGCAAGTCAAAGTGAGGTAACAGTTTGAGACAAAGTAGTCTGTAGGAATTATTGCATTGGCTGTTAAAGCCTGAAACATTTCTCTTAGTAGTAGCATAGGTTGGGTTGGGTTGGGAGGGGCGTTAAAACCATCTAGGTCCAATCCCCTACCATGGGCAGGCACACCTTCCCCTACACCAGGTTGCTCAGAGCCCCATCCAATCTGGATTAATCTGTGCCTATGTGATACTTAGCTGTTCTAAGCAATAGGAGTGTCTTGCACAGGATGAACCAGTGAGGATATCCCCAGAACTGCTCACTGGGGCTGCACAGATGGCTGAAGCAGCTCCTGAATTGCTTCTTCATGCAGCACAGCACTTAATTAAACCAGCACTGGCTTTGTTCTACCTCAAGGACAGAGGAGAGCAGCTTTGTGATTACACAGCACTGTACACAGTGTATAAACTAATTTTAACTGGTGTCCCAGTACTACAAATCCACTCTGCCCCTTGTCAGCCAGAGCACCTGTGAACTATCCATGACAAAACTGTGGGTTTGCTTTAGACAACTTTGTGTTAGGAGCCTAAGCTAAGAGCATTTCCTTTCTTACTAAGCAAAATAGTTTGAGAGTTGGCTGCAATAAAAAAGGGTCACTTCAGTCAGAGCATAGTCAGTACCTCACCAATAGCTGGTGGGCACAGGAAACACAGAGCAGCCTGCGGTTCTGGAAAGTAATTTGCAAGACAAATGATTTTCAAGCATCACTTTTAGCTCCAGCTCTTGAGAACTGAACTGTATGTAAAGAGCTTTTGTTGCACAGCCAGAGGAGATGGAGTGAAACAGCTTAATAGAGTTTCTTTTTCCAGGCTTTTTTTTTTTTTCATCCTTGTATAGAAGATACTGCCTGTCCACAACTGTAATTCATATAGGTGTAAAGTAAGATGTGAAGATTTTAAAACCTACTTTTTGTAATTTGCTAAGAGAAACACTTCTTGATCCTGGGGATTTGATATTGTATTGGAAAACATTGTTGCCCAGTGGAGCAGCTGGAGGACTTGTCTTTCTGTGCCAACACTGAATTCTTTTGGCAATTTCTCTGTGAACATTGCAATATTTATATGGCAGGAGGCCACATAAAATTGAAAAATGTTTCTGTAGCAGACTTGATTCAATAAAAATAAGGTTTAATAGAGATCATGTTTGACTACTTCTTAGGTAGGTATGAATAATAGATTTATTCATCCCTTCACCATGGAAAGCATCCATTCTTAATGGCTCCAGTTTTTCAGAACATTGGAGATGTGACAAGGTAAGGATTTTTTCCTTATGACTCTTGAGAATTAAGGTGTAAGTGTCCTGATATTGATTCAGATTTTAAAAACTTTCACACCCATGATTTAACTATCTTTATCTTTTATTTTCTGTTCAACAGGTACAAACCAAAGATAGCAACTGGTAAATCACATATAATTCAGCAGTTTGGTGCTGTTGTACTTGAGTTTGGTAACTTCATATCTAAAGGCATTCATTTATTTATACTGTCCTTGAAATTCTGCTTCCTGCAGCCCATTTCCTCATCTTACTTGTTCTGGGTGCATCTTTCTACCAGACAGATTTTTAATGTCTCAGAGATGTATTTCTTTCCTCTCAATATGCCATTCAAATGAGAAATCAGCAGAATTTAGTCATTGTTCTCTTTGTTACACTTCAGATGATTGCACTCATAGAGGGACCATAGCTGCAATTTTTTGTCATTCTTTATCATAACAGATAAATAAATTACTTTCTGTGGTGCCAAGTCCCCAAGTCCTCTGGTATAGCTGTACCTAATTCTCATATATATCTTTGGGCTGTCTCAACAGCAAAATTCCCTGCTGCAGTCAGGTAAGGTCTTAATTGGACAAGATCTAATAGTGCACAGCTGATAGGATCAGCTGATGGGGATGGGCATCATCAAGTAAGATAGTACATGCTTACTTAATTATCCTGTTTTGTGAAAACAATTAGGAGTCTCTCTGTTGAATGTTTCAACAGTGATTTAGTCAGTTCCTGTTTTGTCAAAATTGCTTGCTGAGAACAGTATCTGATGGTGCAGTGTCAGGTTTTTGTTTCTCTTCCAAATAATTCTGAATGATTACAGTAGACAGGATGTTTACAAAAATCAGCATGTAATTTAAATTTCATATTCAAAATCTGCTATTAGCCTTGCTCTTTCTTATGCTACCAGCTTTGGCAGATATACTGGTTAAAATTTACCAGGAGAAAAGTGGAAACAAATTTTTTGCTTGTACATCATCATCATCATCATCATCATCTTTCAGTTGCTGAAAACATTTGGTTAACTAGAAATTTTACACTATACAAAGCAACAGAGAATATGGCTTTTGGGTAACAGTGGTCAAAGCTATGATGCTCTAGAATTTGTATGGGTTAGATTCATAAGACAGTTTTCAGAACTTAATACAAATTCATAGATGATGCTAACAACACCATTAATGATGCTGTAACTCTGAAATTCAGAACAAGGTCACTGTGAGCGTTTAATGAGACCATCTTCTTAATACAAGCCTAATTATTTCTCTATGGAACAGTCTGTGATAATAATCATCATGCTTTTCTATGGAAAAGAAAGAGAGTATGCAGGTGTTGAATTAATATTTGGTAGCCCAGAAATGCTACAGAAACAAAATCAGCTACTCTAGATATGTTTTGTATTGATTTCCTGCCTACCAGATAATAGCAAACATTTTTACATGCTATTTTATGTCATTCATTATTTAAATAACTTGATGTTGTTGTTGGCATAACTATACAAGTAGAAACTCAAGGGCAAGTGCTTGATATTTTTCTTGATATTAACAAATAGAGACTGGGCAAAATGAGAAGACTTATGCAACCAGTAGATGATACTTACTCAATAAATTTTTCTTGTGACAAAATTGCTGAGGTTTGATACTCTTTCTGCAATGTATGATTCAAAGTTGCTTTCTGTTAAAATAAAGCATAGGAATCATTTGTGATACCTGGTAAATTTGAAAGTTCCACTGTATTTTAAATTTCTGTAGTTCTGTCTGACCACTTGTGACTGGGAACAATTGCTAAAAATCTCTGCCTTTCATCAGGTCTATTTGCCAAGTCATTGTTACATGGACGCATCTTTACTAAGGGAAAGAGTCCAAAAATACAAATAAAACCTAAGTGAGTTAGAAAATGGATGGTGAGTTTGGGTTTTTTTTTCAGGAACCTCTTAATAAGTCGTCTGATAAATCTGTGTTGTAGCAAGTTTCTTTTTTTTACATCTTAACCAGTAATTCCAGTGTTGACTGAAAAGAATAGTTATACTAGTTACACTGCAACTTTAATTTGCATATTCTTCATAAAAAATTCAAATGAACCTAAAGATAGGGATTAATTAGCCAAATACGTAATATTGTGGGCCCACTATTCTTACCCGATTTAAACTGTAATTTATGGAGTTAAGATTAAGATAGAGAAGCAAAATTTTGCATTTCTAAAAATCTATAATATGATGCTACTACATGGTAATTTAAAGCAAGACTCCAGAAATGTTTTTTTTTAACTTTTTACTTCAAAGAAGTCTTATTTCAAGTGAGCTGAAGTTGTGACTTCTTATGTGTGGACTTGCATTTTCAACTGCATTACACTGTTTGCATTACACTAAAACACTGTGGACTACATGAGGTTTCTCAAAAAGCAAAACGTTTACGTAAATGTATTAAGTAGTGACAGCTTTAAAAAACAGCTCTGACATTATGCAGTGAAATATCTCAGTGGAGAAGTAAGACACATGCACATTTCTGTTAACCATCAACTTTATTTTCAAAACTAGTAAGTTGTGCCAGAAAGCATATTAATTAGACAAGCTTCTAGCAATGCCACAAAAGTATATTTTTAACTATATTGGGATTTTACACTTCAAATAAATGCATTTCTACTATATATTTTGGATCTCTATACATGATCATAATAATTGTATGCCATGTGTGTCAATGTGCAGGGCCCTAACGTGTCAGACACTGAATCCATCATCTGAAATGCACATATGCCTCCTTATATATATATATATATATACTTACTAATTTTTCTGCTGCATGCATTCACCAGATGACTCTGCAAGTCATGGGGCTGTGCATCCTAGGGGTTATTCAAAGGCAATAATATGCTGCAAAACAATGCTGAGTGACTATTTTTCCCTTCAAAATCTACTCAGACCTGGATTTTCTGATATTAGTGATAGGATTTGAGTTTACTCCTTTTATTCTCACAATTTGATACAGTTAAAGTATAGTGATAGTTACTAGGTGTTAGGTAGGGGACAGATTCTTTTCTTGTTTACACATCCCTAAGACTATAAAATTACTTGTCACTACTATGAAAATTTGTTCCAGGGAACAGTGTTGAGCTGATATTTCTTAGGCATATTTGCAAGACGAAAAAATTATAAAATCTAAACAATTGCCTACCTTTGCTTAATTAATGACACACAGAAGAAAGAACTATGTATTCAAGAGCTAGTTTGTAATATTACTATTGTAATATAAATTGAAATAAGTTAATGTACAGGACCATGTTACAAAAATATATTGCCTCTTCCATTGTCTTCTGGTGCTTTTGTTGTAAATATGAACCTTCAGAAGGAGGTATGTAAAGTCACTTACCTGAGTCTGGCTTTGTTTTATTGTGGTCTCAATGACCTGGAAGGCAGGGCCTTTGGCTGCAGACTGCTCTATTCTAGCCAGAGAACAGCTTTGTAAGCCCTCTTAAGAATTCCACCACGTTTCAAGCGCAGTAGTCCTCTCATGCCTCAAAATTTTTGGCAACAGGCATAATCAGCCTGTCTGAGGAATAGAGGTCTCCTTGGAACGAGCTGATTGCTGTGTGTATGTCCAGCAGTCCTGACCTGCACCAATGCATGTCCTGGTTGCATGCCCGCTTCTGTGTCCATCTTCTTGTGGCTGCTTGGGAAGGGGGTGGCTGTAAGTAGTCAGCAATCTCCCAGAGCTGGTTGTCAGCTTTATCAGCTTCCAGATGACAACATTTTTGGGAAAGACGGCAGTGGAGAGTGAGTCACAGGCTTAATGAAGCAGCCTGCTTGGTGACCTTCCTCTTTGAGATACTTGAAATTAAAAGGGTCATTTGTCAAATGAGTTAAACTCCAAGGAGATCCTTGACAGTTATTGCTCATAATGATGCTGCTCTTGTCACCATTACTATTGTGGGTCCAGTGGAGATCAGATACAGTGGAGGAGTGAGGAAGAGGGAAATTCATTCTTGTGAAGATGCACAGATGACCAGGAATTTGCACTTCTGCAAGTGGAAACCTGAGGATATGCCCCACACATGACTTGTTGTGAGATCTCCATCAGTAATCCTCATTAAGACAATACTCCAGCCAGCATGAGCACAATAGTGAAATGTTTTACTTCCCTCATGAGCTATAACAACTCACTCTCTCTCTCTCTCTCACACACACACACACACACTCCTCCTCCTTTGGCTTTTCTTCATCCCCACATGGCCCCGCATGCTCAGGAGCCCTCCCTGGTGAGCAGGGCTGTCCTGCAGGGAGGAAGGCTCTGCTGACACCCCTGGACAGCTGTGTGAGTTTGCTCCCGAAGCAGCAGCAATACAGTCACGTTGGTGTGTCATTCACCTCCCCTAGATAGTTCCTCTGAGGTGACTTCTTCATAATTACGTCTCCATAGCTATTTCCTCCTCCAGTGTGGTGTAGGGAGGCACACACTGCCCCAGATGCCATGGGAGGAGTTCTGTGTTACCTGCTACTGCTGTATGCCTGGCACTTGGAAAAAGCCTGGAATGACAGGGAGAGGGAGGGCAGGAAAAGGACCTAAAGGTGTGTTCCTTCAACACCTCCTGCTTGACAGTTGAGCCCTGTTTTTACCATGGTCAAGTGTCACAGGGGACCAAGTTACAGAGTGAATCAAACTCTATATTTAGGAAGAACAACTGGAAGCTATGACAGGAATTCCCTTTTACACTTCGCTCCTCTGCTGTGTCCCACTCCAGCCTGGAGCAGCACTCAGTGCCGTCCAGGCTGAAAGCATCGGAGCTATTTCAGACACATTAAAAGGGTCACAGTCAATACCTCAGCTGGTAGAAGAAGGTACCTCTTTCAGCATCAAAAGGAGGTGTGCATACTCACTTGACGGTTTGGAACTTTTTTTATATAAGTAAATAAGTTAGCTAACATTGAAGGGGTCAATTAAAATTGTGAAAGACCCTCATGAGAACTCTTTAGGAATTGTTGTGAGTTTACTGCAATAGTTGTGTGTTTCTACCTATTTTAATGTCTCATGCAGTGTATCAGAGTATTCAGAGCAGATCGCTATTGCATCATAGTCTGTGGGGATCTAAAAATTTAAAATAAAATGTCACTTAAATATCTCATGACTCATAAGTGTGTATGAGCCTGAATATTGTAGTACATAGATAGGTTATGGTTTTCTGTTTATTTATTATAGTTAGTGAAATATTACATTATAGTTTTTATGTAAGAAACGTTTCTTTCACTAAGCTTAACAGGCAACTGTAACAAAGATTGTTGTGTATATATTATGGAAAATGTGACCACATTTGCCTAGATCTTGTAGTAAGTTTTCATGTAACAGGCTGAAAGCTGCTGAGTAGGGGCTTCTTTCATTGTACTGGTTGGGTCTCACAGTCGTTTAGCTCCTGTCAATGTCTTTTAATAAGATAATGCACTGCAGTTCTTTCTCCAAAATGCCTCTTGTGTTTGATGCCGTGCATGCAGTGGAGGGAGAGGACAGCTTCCAGCTGGGGCAGGGGGAGGGCTCTTGGTGTTGTCTGTGTGCTACTGTGCATCTCTTGTGTGCATTACAAAAGATGGCATTATGATATCTCATTATATTTAAAGCAAATTGAATAAATCATCTTATTATCTTGCTGCATCCCTGTCAGAAATTATTTTAGCAGAGAGACAGAGATAGGTTCCTTTGTTTTACAAAGTTTCGCTTCAAAACACTCATTTATTTCACTGCAGCAGTCCTATATTTCAAAAGTAGACCTGCCTGTGAGTACTTTCACTGCAAAGCAAGGGAATTTGCAAGGGAAGGCTGCCATAAGCCAGCTCCAAACTGAACTAGCATTGCCACTGCTTTCTAAGTTTGGCTCAGCATGCAGCCCATAAAAGGTAAAAGGTAAGGTGTGTGGGGAGGCCAAAAAGGCACCGGGGAATAGAGGCAGCGTGTCTGCATTTCTCTGCCTGCCAGAGACATGAAATCCTGCTGTGGAAATGAGGGTGAAGAGGGATTTTTTCAAGTTTGCAGAGCTGATTGGAATACCAGAAATAACTTAATACAATCAGTGCAGCACTCTTGACTCTCTCTCTGAGATACAAGGTGAAAGAAAAAAGGAATTTCTAGAAATTAACTAATCACTTCTGTAAAGGATACTTCTGTAAGCTAAGGTTTATTTTCCTATGATTGATGGTCAGTATTGCTCTGTAAGGAAATTCAGGGAAGGGAGGGAAGGGGAAAGAGCCAGAGATCTATTTTTACTCAGTAGTGTGCTGTTGTCCTGATTTCTCTGGCGGTAATGAGGACAGCACGGTCTGGTAGGAAAATCACCTCCCCCAAAAGCAGTCCTACACAACTGTATCATGCATCCCTCTTTAGGAACCGGTGTCTGATTGCAGTAATTTCCAACACTGACTGCTTGTGAACCCAGAGCACCTCGCTGAGGAGCACTAATGCTGTGCTTGTCAAAGCTGAGGTTCAGGGTAAATCCTTGCTATTTATCTCTAAGTGGCCCAAGAGGCATGTATGGGTGTTTTTGCAATGCGCAGCCACGCAAGATGAAGTACATCTTAGCATGAATTTCTTTTTGACAGTGTTTGGGAAGTAGATCCACTGTGTTTCAAAATATTTAATGCTATTCAAACATTGTTAAATGTGCTTTTGTTTCCATTTTTCATTCTGATTAGAAAGCAGTTGATTAAAAATTAATTAAACATTCTATATTATGACTCCGATCTTTCCAGTCAGTTGGGGGATTGTTTTGTGTTTATTTTGGTATACAGCCACTGATCAAAGGAACAGTTATTTATATGCCTAATAAAGGTTTTAAAAAACAAAGGAGACAGTGTAGTAAATCCTTTTGTGTTTTTGAAATGCGTTTGAATTTTGTTTTGAATGTCATTTGCTGAGATTGCATCCCCTAAAGTGAATTCTGAAGTTTTTTAAACTCCCTCTGATTTTAAGATTGTATATATAAAACCACAATATAAAGTTCATTAAAAGAATGCTGGTTTTATTTTGCACAGTGGGATTCTTTCTGATTTATGAATTTAGTGGAAGCATTTAAACCCAAACAATTTATGAACATGATTGTCCTCTGAATGCTGTGTTGGTTTGGACACCAATTTTTGCAGCTCAGAGTGTGACCAGAGGGAGACCTCTAATGGCAGGTCATTTGTATTTTTAATTCTGTTCATCATCATACACATATTTAAAACTGATGTGAGAATATGCAGGAGGAAGTCTTCTAGTCAGTCCCAGCAATACAAATTCAGGCTCACATTGCAGACATTCCAAGTTGAAGCCAACCTACAACCCATCTGTATGTTTTTTTGGGGACTGCCTCATGTGGCAGTTATACTCTTTGAGGTACCCAAGTATTCACACACTTTTAATTTCTCACTGTATTTCTACTGTTGTCTCCTATGTCATTTATTTCTGTTGTCATTACTTCACTTCCTATCTAAGATTAAATACAGTATCAAAAATGTGCTGTAGTTCAATGGTGATCAGTGACTTTTCTGGTGAATTAATTTCTCATCTTTTAGAATTACTGTCTTACTTTATATTATAATAGTTAAATAACAAGACTTTGATGAAAGTCTACTCCAGTTAAAATCTGACTTCTCACTATTCAGTGAGAGACTAAAAGGCTGAAATGGTGTTTCAAATAATCTGCTAATAAAATTTCTTTTTACTTTGGCATATTCCCCTTTGCTGTTGTATATTAATACTGTATCAGTCCATATGTTTCCACTTGCATAAAGTTATATGGAAAAATATGTAATTTTTGATCTTATTGCTAAAGAAAATTGATGAATCTGTATTATTCAAAACTTTGAAGGGAGGCTACTTTGTGCTCTAGCAATTGTCAAGGAGAATTTTTCTGCTTGACCATCTTGATCACTTTCGGTCCACAGGCATTAAAGATTTGCAAGGATTGAGTCAGAAAGTGGTATGTCTGCATTTATCAATATTTTCTAACAAGTTACATTTTATTTGAGAGAAGACTTAAATTGAAAGTTCTAGTAATTCCCACATACATACTGTGACTGGGCTAATCATACACTGCTTGTCCTCAAAAGCTTCCTTTAATTCTTACTCATTTTACAGTTCTGCTAAGGTTTGAGAGATTCCTTATCTCTACTCATTATTGTTTTTAATGTGAAAGTGATAGCTTCATTTGTGGCTATGAAAGATTAATTGGTGAAGCTCAAGTGTTCTGTCTCCTCCTGATATCAGCAGGAATAACTAAGCAGCTTGGAAACTGAGATGGAAACAGGAGCTGGGCAGATGAAATGGATGCCTGTCAAGAGGCAGCATGGGTTAAGTTCTAGCTTATCTTCCATAGCTATCAGAATGTCAGAGCCTGTAACACTTTCCAATTTTGCTTGCAGGGATAAGCCTCTGTTGTAAAAATGTCACAACAACCAGCATCACATGTCAAAGCCATTCAGGTAAGAGACAGCATTTATGTTTTTAATATATAAAATAATAAATCTCATCCTCCATTTCTTAGCAGACTGCATTTTTACTCAGACAAAGCACCATAGTAGTGCTAGGTGGGGTTATTCTGTTAAAGTGTAAAGCTTAGTAGGTATGAAAGTACTGAAAAAGTGTGACCTGGAGATCATCTTTTGATCTGAGCTGACAAAAAAAAAAAAAAAAAAAAAAAACTGGATCAGATAGGTTCATTAATCACTTGTTTGCATGGTCTTTGCAGTGTTAGGTTATGCCTATTGGAGGATCAGCTAAGCAAAATATGGTAATGCATCTGCATAACTGTTAAGTAAAAATAATTCCTGCAACTATTAGATTTTTCACAAAGCCAATATAATTTTGGAAGACTTAGAAGCTAAAAAGATAGCATGGGTGTTGTGAAGTTTTTCATGTCTGCATTCTTAAGGAGAAAAACCCTCAAGTTCAAATAATAGTTTAAGAAGCATTTATTTAGAAGCCAAAGGAAAATGAGAGAAACGTTGATCTTTTAATTTGAAAGATTCTTGTCTGCCACATACCTCTTCAATGATATATTGAAGGATGATGGAGTTGACTGTTGCATACTTGTTGCTTATAAGGATAGAGCTGATTGTTGCATAGTTGTAAAAGAAACAGCTGGAGAATTATCCCAACATCATCATGAAGTAAGGTCATGAAGTACGTGTTTAGTTCATGTTATCAATGGTTCTTGTCAAAAGGCAAAAATATCTTCTGAACTGAAGAATCTTCCAGAATTCTTATGTATTTTGTAAAATCCACTTCCAATGAAATTTTATTACAAGTTCAAGTTCCCTTACCTAAGAAATACAAAATGGAATTTCTGAAGTCTTCTTTGTTCTCTGTTTTCTTGAGATAATACTAATGAAATGGATTGGAATATCAAGATTAATTAGCCAGGGGGTAGGCATACTGAAAATGCAACACACTGTGAAAATGCAGATTCTTTTTATCACCATCATCATAATCGTCATCATCATCAATTCTGCCAAAATAGGCATGCAAAATACTGTACTCTAATTCTGTTGAAATGAGGAAAAAAAAAAGGATTTTGTCAGACTTTTGATTTCACTCAGTTCAAATTTTAATCCCTCTTTTACAGTGACTATAGAAATGTTTGTAGGATTAATGAAAAAATATGGCTCTTTAATAACTGAAAAGTATTTATTTGTATTTTACATTTAAGCTCCGTAGGTACATACATACATTTCTAAGGAATTATTTGGTTTACATTTTTTTCTTAGAGATGTAATGCTAGGCTGCATTTCATTTCTAGGATGGCTTCCAACTTCTAATTATAAACAATGCTCCTAGGTTCATTTAAAAATGCATTAAATGCATTAAATTTAAGCCCTAGATGTAGTGCTTTAAGAAACTTTAGTTTTTGCAAAGGTAATTTGAATTGTGAGAAAAATTACAGCAAAAATTTAAAATATATCTATTAAGCATTGTGTCATAGGTGGTTCTAGTAGGGAGACTTGCACTTGAACTGATGGTTGTTATGCTTTGAGCAATCTAAGAACTATGACTCAAAATGTCACATTACTTTTATACATTGTGATTCATATCTTATGATCCTTTGCTATTGTGTGCTGGTATAATAGAAGTGTTGTGCCCTGGGGAATGCACATCATGCTGCAGCAATGGGAATGTAATGACACCTCACTAACTGAAGTGTTTCATGGTGTTCTGTGTCTGAAATGGCTTTTTTCTCACTGTACTAGATATAGACAAAAATGTTCACTTCCCAATAGCTACTAAATACAGATATGTGAGAGCTAAAGCCAGCAACTGGTTCCCCAAGAGTAGTTTGGGGCAAAAATATGTTAATTGCTGGAAACAATTGCTGACCTCCCCTTCTCTGTGTGTTAAAGGCTGTGAACAGCTCTGACGGGAAATTATTTTATCTTTAAACACTCTTGGCTTTGCCCAGAGGTAAGGGTGAGGAGGTTTCTAAGGTTTTTTGTTGTTGTTTGTTTTTGTTGTTTGTTGGTTTCTGGATTTCATTCCATTTTCTCTACGGCTTCTCTTTCTTTCTTTCTTTCTTTCTTTCTTTCTTTCTTTCTTTCTTTCTTTCTTTCTTTCTTTCTCTCTTTCTCTCTTTCTCTCTTTCTCTCTCTCTTTCTCTCTTTCT
>QUSF01000007.1:11618133-11674474 GCA_003676055.1 Chloebia gouldiae
TCTCTTTCTCTCTTTCTCTCTTTCTCTCTCTCTTTCTCTCTTTCTCTTTTTCTCTCTTTCTCTCTCCCCCTTTTCCCTTCCCTTCCCTTCCCTTCCCTTCCCTTCCCTTCCCTTCCCTTCCCTTCCCTTCCCTTCCCTTCCTCTCCCCTTCCCTTCCCTTCCCTCTCCCCTTCCCTTCCTTTTTAAATTTTTTTGTTATTAAATACATTTATACAAAAGTGTTTTTCCAGATTACTCAGGCATTCATCTGGATAGCCAGGAATGGCTGTGATGCTGTGAAGGACTTATTCATGAGTCCTCAACTCATGCACAGCTGTATCGGTTATATCCTAACCTTAATACCCTCTCTCTATTAATAAACAGAAAGAAGAACACACCAAAAAAATCTCAAAGTACCAATTCAATTGAGTCAAACCAGCAATATATTAGTATGCCATTTTTACAGGTATTTTTCCTTTTGGTCTGTTCAGAAGGACCCTGGTAGAGCACAGACCCAATCATTGCAAAAACTGCAATGACAGTAACAAACAAAGGAAGAGGCAAACTCAGTAGTTTTCATAATTAGCATGGTTAAACATAAGAATCACACTTAGAAAGTCTGTCTAAAGCAATTATAATTTAGGATTTCCAAAGTCTAGAACAGAAAATTTCCTATTTAGCATTTTACTGGATGGAGATCCCCTAGGGTCATATCTACATCTCAACTCACATGTGACAAAAATCTTGAAACATATTTTTAAAAGAAAATTGTGAAATTGTGCTGAACACAGCACAAGTCTTTGCAGAGCTATGCTGGTGTACAGAATTTGGCACACCCATTACACAGCTGCTCATCTGTGAGACAGGACCAGCACTGGATTAAGAGAGATTCACAGCTCAGGACTTTGGTAACTATGCTCAGGAACTGTTTGGAAATGTCATATTTTCATTTCATGATGTAAATATTTGAATTTACAGTATGTGTTATCAGATCCAAACAGTTTTTAACTATTTCTTAAAGGACGCTCATTTTACTAAGTTATTTTGTCATGAATGTTTACTTCCTGCCTGAACTCTAACATGAATGTCCCTACTGCAGACAAAAAAGTACAAACTGCTTTAGTGTGACACAGATTACTGGGAAACTGCTGAAGCAGACCCAAGAGTGGTTTATTGAATTTAATTAGCAGCCTGGGACTTAGTGGTTCATTTTTGCTTTCTGAATCTCTTTTAGTCACTGTTGGTCTGTCAATTACAGTGGGAAATGCAAGGGCTGTAGTGTTCCGTGGGAGGCTGGCTTCTGCTTTGGCTGCCTCCAAGGGGAAGGAATGTCCAAGTTCAGAATGTGCACCCCAAGGAGAGATATCTCTTACAGTTTCAACTCTTCAAACTTGTATGACCATGCTAGCTGTAATTGCAGAGAAGTTTCCCATTCCAAAAATCAAAGCTGTCTGGAGATACCAGAGCTTGGTGGGGTAGTTACTTAAACCAAGAAATAGCAAAGCTGAGTTTTTTTCCACCCATAAATGAAATAATGAGTTAGGAGCTGTGAGGCTGAAAATGCCCTATCCCCTGGGAACTTAAAAAGTGCAGGCAAAAAGTTTCACAATATCTAAACTAATGCCCAGTGGAAAACCTTTATGAAACAACTACTTGGTTGTCTGTGACCCTGCAGATATTTGGCAGCCCTACTGAAATTACAGTGTCATCTTACATAAATAGGATAATGAGAAACAGGTAAGTAGAATCCAGGAAAAGCATTCATTTCTTGGCAGTTGGAGTCTTCATTTGCTCCTCATTTGATTACAGCTGTCAGAACAGTTGTTGTTACTGAAAACCATGATCTGTTTTCCTGTGGTTGCCTGAGTGGGTCATGATCTACAAGACCATAACTTGAGCAGAAGGATGGGATTATTCATCTTCATTTAGTGCAGATCAGTCAGATGGTAAAGGACAAGAACAGAGCTCGCTGTTAGAAGGTTCTCTGTTTCCGCTCCGTAACATTATCGATTCTACCCCAGGTTTCACCAGTGGGAGTCGTGGTATTTTGATGACATTTCCTAGGAGCAGCTTCTCTTCTGAGATCACGAGATAAGAATAAGGATAAATTGTGCATTTAGTTGATCATGCCATTTGACTTTTAAAACAATCTTGGCTGGGTCACATTGGGAAATGGATACTTTTCAGCTGTTCTTTCCTAAGCAATGTTTTGTGCCATTCTATTCCCCAAAATCTTTACTTTTAAGATATCCATTATCCGCCCCAATTATGTTATGGATACCGGTTTTATGCCCCAGATAAATGATGAGATTGATGCAGCTGTATGGGTATGATTCTGGAGGGAGTTTGCAGAAGCCAGGGGCCAGTGGTCTGCCCAGTATTGGAGCTGGTTCAAGTATTTGCAGTTCATACCAACCGTGGGTAAATTTTGTTGGTAAAATCACATTTTAAATACTTATGGCTTAAGATGACCCAGGGCACACTTCCCTTCTAAGATTCCTGTGATTAAGTGAGGTGAAAACTAGTGTCATTGGAGAATGGAGAGTGGTCCAGTCATTGGGTGTTATTGAAGGATTTGCATGATTTACACTTAAACATTGATTTTGGCACTCACTTACTGTTTGACCTTGACCAAACTGAAGCAGACCCAGGTGCCTAAAGACACTTTAGTGTCCAGTACTCATTTGTTTTAAAGTCCAATGTAATCAGAAAGCATTAGTCTAAAATGCAGAACTTCAAAATATTTCTAGTTTGTTTTTCCATTTTCTCTCTTTAAAATGGAAATGAAAGCACTTCTCTTTCCACAGGAATGGTGTGATGATGCATACATTAAAGGCATAAGTTCTTGGAAACCATGATAATGTCTATATGCTTGTCCCATTCCTTTCGAGTTTTTCCATTTACCAACTGTATCTTTATTTATCAGTCACTATTATTTGCATCATAATTTCCTTCTCACAGGCTAATATTAACATCCCAATGGGAGCATTTCGACCTGGTGCAGGCCACCCTCATAAAAGAAAAGAATTTACACCTGAAGAAGTGGAGGAGGTAAGCACAAAAGGTTTTTTGATTTGTTTTCTTTTGAGGAGAATCCCTGCAATAAAAGGGGAAAAAAAAGCCTTTCAAGTGATCTTATAGCTCCACATACCAATCTTAGGTACCACATCTGAATATGCACTGATCATTCATGGAAATAAATGCCACTTACTAACACTTCATGTATAAATAGTTCTGCTTTTGGTGCCAAAGCACCTATAGGAATATAAACTGTTTCAAGGGTGTGTAGCACTGCTTCCCCAGTGGGATGATATCTGCTGTCAGGGGAGAGAGATAGGATTTCATCAGAAGTATTTGCCTAGATGGGAACTGATGAGATACAGCAGGAAAAGTTATAGCAAGGCTTTGGAAGACTTTGCTGCTGCCTATCACACTGTGGTGTGATTTATTGTTACAGCTTAACAGTATTGGAAGAGGTTTTCAAACACAATGCTTTTTGGAAGGTTTATCAACAAGAAGAAATTGAATGTGAAGATGCTTACAAATTAAACCAGAAATTCTGAACCCATTTAACTGCCCAGGGGGTGAAAATGCTCCATTTTAGACTGAATGCTATATTTTCATGCTTGTATTTTACAGGAAGTGTTTAACACAGATTTTTGAATATAAAATCCAATTTATACCTTAACTAACATTGGTCGCAAAGGTTATGACTAAACACAGATATCATATTTCTGAATCATATTAAAGCATCTTAATTACCATTAACTTCAATAATAAATGAGACCCTAACACCCACAGTGGAAGAAAAGGTAGTGGTGGATACTCCAAGCAAGATAAAAAAGGTGGGTACTCCTAGTTTCCTGGCCAGTTTACTTAGTTTGGATTCACAATCCCTACATGAGAGCTCATCCTGCTGGGCCAGAGCTCCCACTGCTCCTCACAGCCAAGAGCAGGACAGGCTATGTAAGAGCCAATGCTTCCTTTTCTGTCTCAGTCAGATTTTTTTTTTCTGAATTTTGCCATATTTTCATATAATGTGCTCTGTGCTCTGTTTACAGAGAACCTTCCTGAAATAATCAAACCTAGGCTGACTTGGCTCTTAAGAATATTTAAAAAAAAATCATGCAAAGTGACCTTGAACACATATTGTGGCTTTCTCCCTTGGAAAGGAATCAAAGCATATTCTCTCTGAAGTAATTAAACTGGTGAAGGAGTGCAAGTTATTAAGCAGAAACTAATATAGCATGTGTGAGTTCTAGTAGTGTTTGAGAAATAAAACAAATGACTGGTGCTGATAATTGCATTTCTTCAGGTAATTGAATGTTGCTTTGTTTCTCAGCTGTATGAATACTCTCTAGGAGAGAGTATATTATGGACTAGGAGAGAGAGAACATTATGGAAGTTCTTGGCCCAGGTTTTATGGGCACTACTCAACCAAACCAATGGGATTACACACTACAGAAAAAGATCTTGTTCTAGGAAGAGAAAAAAAATGCTACCAGTGAATTTGTCATTTCAATATTCTCATCTTGTTAAGTTTTGCCATACAGCTCATGATTTTTAAGAGTGGTTTTAGACAAATGCAACTTTTGATAACAGTGCATAATCACTGCTAACTGCATTGTCCATTGACATAGGAGATGAGGGAAATATGGATCTTACAGTGGTGAAGTCAGATAGAAATGTATATTTTTGAAGGTCAGTGGAGCAGATATGTTAACATGAAAATAAATGGAGGGTGGGAATTAGAGAAAATAACACTTTCTTAAAACAGACACTTCTTAAATCAGAGCATTCCCATGCTTGTATTTTTTAATCCTTATTGGATATCTAAGTGACTCTTCAGGCTTCCTTCCATAAAACTGAAGGCCTTAGTGTAGCCTCAGCTATGTGCTGCACATGGAGCAAGTGATCCAGGGAGCAGCGAGGTCACAAATAGCAAACACCTGGGGCTGGGAGAGAAAGCTGACAATTTATGGAGCACAATGTCTCCAAAATGCGTGCAAAGCTTGCACCACTTGTTCTACAAGAGGAATGGTCTTGCACATGACTTGAAATGGTATTTTTTTACATAGTTTCTGCTATGTACTAATAAGTACTACAGGGTTCAGGGAGTGCTTGTTTCCCCTGATTATTCAGATTAGCTAGGAAAACTGTCAAAGGAAACAATACAAGCTCATGGCATCTTTGACTACTGGTACAATTTCGTGCATCCTTCCAAACAGCTTCTGTATCAATTTACTTATTCTGCTGCTGTGCTTTGCTACTGTTTCAGGATGTTAGATCATTAAACCAGATATCAGGCAGTACATACAGTTCCTGGTGCTGAATTACTGGCTGGGATTTGAAATTATCTAGCAAAAAATAGTAAAATATTATTAGTATTATCTTGGATTAATTAATAGTGCATTGGCTAAAATGTGAGGAAAGATAACACAAGTGTACTGAGCCAAGAAATGTAATTATCACTTCCATTTTCTTTTATCTGGTGGTCTTAGGAAAGTCCTTAAAGATCAGATAGGAACAAAATTACAGTTTTCTACAATACCTTGTTTGTTTGCTACTTGACATTGCAGTCTTCTTCATGATTAGCATGTAGTCCATTAATCAAGAAAGAAAAAAAAGAGGAGTTTACTGGCCAATAATATTTGACAAGTAATGTTGGAATTTTAAAAATTAAGTTAAATGTTAAGAATTGACTGTTCACAGTTAATGCACCTTTTCAAAAAGGGTGGCTAATAAATCTAAATCATGATTAAACTCTAAAAAGCCCATCACAAGAGGACATTCACAGAGTAATCAAAAATGAAAAAATAATTTCATCATGAAATTATTTGTAGTAAAATATAAATTAATCTCTACATGTACTTGATTCTTCCTGTATACCAGCTTTATAAAATACACAACAGGCTGGAACAAAAATAAACTCATGTCTGGAAATCTACGCCTTCAAAATATTACCCAGTCTAGGGTAGAAATGATCTAAAATACTCACCTAGAAGCAATAGAAGATGAGGAAGTACCAAGGGCTGAAATACTGTGGTCCATTGGGAAATTAGCTGAGTTGCTCACTCTTGTGTAATTGCTGTTACTTAACTGGCATTTTTACAGTGTCAGCAAAATAGCCATGCAGCACTACCATAATTCAAACATAAAATGACAAAAACCCCTCTGGTATTGCAAATGAGGTTATGAAAAGTAAAATTTCAACTCATGTTGAACTTGCATGGAGCTTTTGGAGCCCATAACCTATCACAGCTCTTCTCCAGAGCTGCAGAAGGGCATGATGATCTTCCTCTCCAAGTGTCTGGCAACTGTGAAACTCTCAAAGGAATTAGATGATAAAAATTGTTCTTCTACTTTTTTGTCATCTAAAATATGAAAAATTTAGAGTTGCCTTTAATTCTCCAGTCAGTTATTTTATAGTAATTGCCTGGCACTGTAAATTCTTAACCATTCTAATCCTCATTCCTCTACACTGAGCATCTTCTGTCCTTTTTAGAATGTTGTTAGACATTTTAGGCTACAACCAAAAAATAACCTATCTCTTTATGTCTCCACCCTATTTTCCACTGGGATTGCCTTTAGTATAAAAACATAATTTCCTGTTTTTCAAATAACTGATCTATGCTCATGATCAAGAGATTGCTATTGCAGCAGGAAGGTCACTGGTGTCCTTTTGTGCAGAACACTTCTGCTTCAGCAGAGGAGGAGAAAGAGAAGAAGCTGCTCCCAGGAGCTAAGAAGCTTCCAGGTCCTGCTGTCAACTTGTCAGAGATTCAGAACATAAAGAGTGAGCTGAAATATGTCCCCAAAGCTGAACAGTAGCTGGAAGAAGCAGGTGAGTAGAAGACAGCTTCTCTGCATGGCTCTAGGAGGAGCAGGCTGATCCAGAAACCTCTCTAAGTAAAAAGATGGCTTTTCAGTTACTTCAGTGGACCTGGAGTCACACCCCATAATTCAAAGAAAAAATATTAGGGGTCGTTATTGGGATTTGCTGTTAATTCAGAGATAGATCGTGTTGGAGACTATATCCAGTGATATCAATCAGCCTGAAGCAGTCTATTCAGCATACTGAGAATTTGGTGTATTTGGAATATTGAAGCCACCTTAAAAATAACATATTGGTTCATAAGCACAAGTTCCAGTTTTGCAAAATATTGAACTTGTATTTTTACAGTATAACCACAAATGAATGTTTTACAATGTAAATAAATTTATTGCAGTGATGGACAAGTAGGTCAATATTTTTAAAAAGCTCCTTTGGAAAATTAGTTATTTGAAATTAAATTATTTATGTAATTCAAAATTTACATATTAATGGTTCCATGTATTTGATCACATAAACATACCCAATGCTATTTGTGGCACTCCAGGACTTGCTGTAGTCCAGCACAGGAAGGAGCTGTTGGAGCAAATCCAGAGGAGGGTCACAAAGGTGAAAGGAGGGCAGGAGCATCTCTATGAAAGACAGACTGAGAGAGTGAGGTGGTTCTGCCTGGAGAAGAGAGGCTCTGGGTAGATCTCACTGTAGCCTTTCAGAACTCAAGGAGGGCTTTTAGAAAAGATGGGGACAGAATTTCTAGTAGGTCTTCTTGTCATAGGATAATGAGTAATAGTTTTAAACTTGAGGACGCTGGATTCAGACTAGATATAAGGAAGAAGTTTTTTACAGTGAGGGTGATGAAACACTGGACCAGGTTGCCCAGAGAGGTGATAAATGCCCCATCCCTGTAAACATTGAAGATCAGGCTGGATGAGGCTCTGAGCAGTCTTCCTGGTCTAGTGGAAGATGACTCTGCTTATTGCAGAGGGGTTGGACCAGATGACCTTTAAAGACCCCTTCCAGCCCAAACCACTCCATGATAAATTTATTTAAACAAAATATTCAGCATTTCAGTGCCAGTTTCAGAATAATTTATATCTGATTTCAAACAAGACCCATAAACCTTTGTTGTTCTACATTCTGAACCTTATAGAAATTAATGATAATTTCTGTCCATGAAATTATCCTTTGATTTCCTTTGAAAAACCTGAGTCAGTAAAGATGTGTCAGGCACTTACAATGAAAACTCAGATGTACAGAGAAATTTTAATAAAAAAAAACCAAACAAAACAAAACAAAACCACCCTGGCTACAGTAAGAAAAAATAGCTGTGTCACATAATATTCACCTGAATTGCTAGTTGTGCATACTGACTGATAAATCCTTTTTATCCTGAAGAGAGGCAGAGGAGTTGAGCAGGAGAAAATTATCTGGAATTTACTGCACAGAAACATAAATGAAGACCAGAGGAAAACAGAAAACAATGCAAAGGGGTTCTGGGACTGCAGAAGTGCTTAGAACCAAGAATCTTAAAAGAAATGGTGTATAATTTGAGTGCACTACCTCAGTGCACTCTGCATCATTAACTTATTTTTTATGTACAGCATAAATACGCCATTTGGAAGGAAACAGTGTTGAGTCTTTTCTTGCTTTTACCCTGCTGTGTCATAATGTTCCTGATATTTTAAAGATGCAACAGAGTCTTTCTCTTCAGGAAACTTGGGGAAAAAAAAAATTTGTAAAATGTAACATTTTAGTCATTTCACTAAAGCACTGCCCAGAGAAATATGAATTTTTAATGTGAGGCTTTAAAGAGATTTTTTCCTGTAAGAGATATTGCAATGTAAATTTAGCCCCATATTTACTCTCAGATGATTGCTGTTTTTAACATTTAAAAGTTTTTTAGTAATTACCTTACTGAGAATCTGACAGAAACATTTAGGGCATGCTCAGATGTTCACTCTAAAGTTTTCTACAGAAAGCTCAGCAAATTAAAGGGCATCTTGAAAGCAGAGAGGTTATTATGAAGTAATTTCTGTCTCTGTCCTTCTTTTGATGTATTGGTTATCAGGTTCTGACAGGGATGCATATTTCTAGATTTTGGGTAGTGCAGTCACAGATCACATCTGAAAAGTCAGTTTCCACAGGAGTTGCAGGTACAGTACTCACTGGAGCCTGTGAGTTTGGATGTCGTGCAGAACTGAGCATGTGCATGAATTCCACATAAAATTGAGATGTAAATTAATCACAAGCCACATCCAGCAGCCTTGAGTGATACTAAATCTAAGGAGTGTCCCCTATAAGAGGAAATTCATCAGATTCGGTGCTTAAGTTGTGGCCTGCAGCCTTGTATAAAATATGGTATTGTCAGAGAGCTGCTTCATGATTGATCAAGCAAATCCAGAGAAGATTATCTCAGTCTGCAAGAAATTCACAGTCACATATGCCTGATACTCTGCTCTATCTACAAGAAGGGGTTAGAGCTCATCCTTTGGCTGTGATGATCTCAAAAGAATGGTGAACTGACTGGTCAATGGAATATGCCTGTGCAGAGTGTGTACTGACAGATGAGGGTGTCCTTTGATTGTCACAGTTTGGAAATTAATTCTGTCTTACATCAGTACTATAATCTTCTCAGATATTCACTACTGAGGGATTTCCCTTTGATATTATTTTTTTTTCTTTCTTGTGGTACTCTGTAGGAAATACCTAATTGAAACAGTTAGAATAACTCCAAATACTCTGGATAATTTCCATTATTCTGTGATCCTATAATATGGTACAATAAAAAAAATCACAAGTACACTTTAACATGCCACAGATATCAAGGCTTTTAGAACCACAGCAGTTATTTCCAACTTTACCTCCTGTATTGTCCTATTTCATGGTTAGTTTCAGTAAATTGCAAGCTAACATGATTAATTTTGTATTAATTTTGATCCATGTTTTCTTGCTCAGTTTCGTAAGCAAACCCAGCAGCAAAAATAAGAAACCTACGAAGCATTAAGTTGGTTCATTATTTGCAAACACATCCTTATATTATTTGCACTTTAGAGCAACTTCTTTGCCAAATTCTTGCTCTATGCCAAATTAGGAAACATGAATAGACTGGCTAAGATCATAATAGTGAATAGAAGAGTTTCTGGGAGGAATGCAGTTAGGGAGATGTCATGAAGCTGGATCCACTGAAGGCCATCAAGTGCTCCTCAGTTGAGATATTACTGTAGTCATCCCTTATGGGGATCTGGTCTATCATCTATAATTAGCTAATTAGCATAATCTCTCATAAAGGTTTTTTTCTTCCATACCTGAACATGATGTGTTACATGCAGCTAGTTTTAATATACAAAGTGAGTTATGATTCATTTCCCTTTTCTCCATCTACAGTTTTTTTTCTGCTCCCTTCACACCTGGACATTTCTACACACACAGGAGTGAAGCATATGCAAAATAAAACAGTAGCAAAATATCATACACTAAAACAATACGCCCTATTGAATAAGTAATGGTGGGAAGCATTTAGTTTGTGACAAATGGAGCCTGCTGTGGCTGAGATTTATTGCCAATTGTTGTGATATCTCATGTGATAACTAGTATGGTGATTGTACTTGAAAATGGGCCTGAGCACAAACTGACATTTCACCTGAGAATACAGATCATGGCAGCCAGTTACTTCTGCAATTCATGTTCATTCTTCATTCTGTATCCCTTCACCTCTTGTGTCCTGAAGTGAGGAGGGCTGTGTAACAAATCTTTTTATGGTGAAGGCCATGGAGTCTAAATGCTGGACTTTAGTTTCAGAGGACCTAAACCTTCAGCTAAAGGGGTCTAGTCCTTTCCTCTTGAAGAAGACGTTCTTAGTGGAAGAACTTCTCAAAAGGCAAAAAGAAATTTACTGTCTTGCAGTTACAAAACAGTTTGTCATGGACATAGGGGCAGCACTCCCAGCACTGTATTCTGATTGTGTTTGGAAAAAGGAATTGTCAGGATCCCCATCACAATGTTGATGAGATGGTTTCTCACCATCTGATGCAGTATTTGCAGACAAATTGTTGTCTTCACCTGGCGCTCTGCTGGGAAGAGTGGTTTGATTACAGAAGGTAGTTCTGTTGTCAGGTTACAGAAGCAAGGGAACTGTATTTTGAAGGCTGAAGAACTAGGAAAAGCTTCCTAGGGCAGGTTAGCCTTTGCATTATGCAGAGAATTCTGCCCCACATAAAATGAGAAGCAGAGCAGTCTCTGAGATTGGTATCACTGGGAAAAAAGAAAGGGGAAAAAACCATAACAGAAGTTTCTTAGGGAATAAAGGTCTTAGATCCATACACACACAATGTCCCTTGGTGTTTCTATTAATTTTTTGCATTAAAAAATTTGTTGATCACCCCAGGCTAAAAATGCACATTATAACTTTGCCCACTAAAGATTTAATTGCAGTTTCCTGCTATACATTGCTCTAAAGCTGCCCCTCAGTTAGCAGCAGCCATTTACCTCTCCTGGTGTCCCTGCTGTGACACACAGGTTAGTGTTTGCATCTTATTCCTATGCTCACATGGATCAGAGGGGTACAGTTAAACTGCAGTACAGTTACAAGCAAGGCTACTGTTTTTTTTCTCCAAAAAAAACAACAATGCTTTCCTAGTAGAGGAACTCTGACCTACTGTGAGCTCTTGAAAGACCACTGCAGATTAGGAATATGTGTTCATTTAATTGAGTCCCAGCAGCCAAATCTTGTGTGAGAGAAGGGAATTCTGCATCCAGAGGATGCCAAGGTAGATCAGGAGATAAGATCTCCTGGAGTGGGAACTATGGGGTGAAGAAGGAGGATGTGAATCATGAATTTCTGCAGGACCCTCCTGTCAAAGTCAGAAGGGTCATGGGGAGGTCTCCTCCATGTGCATAAGTACCTAAAGGCAGGGTGCAAAGAGGACACAGCCAGGCTATTCTTGGTGGTGCCCAGTGACTGGACATCCCCCAACATACTCACTGTGTGGCCAGTGTTAATTTCAAAGTGCTTCTTGTCTCTTCTGTCTATCTATGATTTCCTGCCATCCTGCTGGTTTTGATTCAGAACTCCCAGACCAGCAGTACTCACGGATTTCATGGCCAGCTATCAGTTTTGTCAGCTCCCTTCTTCTTGTAAAATTGTCCTACGAAACTAGGTAGTTGAAGGCTTGTAGGATTTTTAATAGCATATTTAAAGTTCTTTTGGTTTGCCTTCCAGGTTTTTTTGAGTCTATTTAAGACGTGCTTTCAGACTTTAAAACAGAAGAGCTAGAAATTTCTTTTCAAAGAGAAAAATGGAATATCCAGGACATTATTTTGTATCAGAGGAATCTTTGTAATCTTTTTACCTCCTTGAGAAAAAAAAAATTAAGAGAACTGGAAGGGTAAAAGTGAGATAAAACCAGATTAATAGGTAAAGCAAAATAGGATTAATAGTTAAAGCAAAAGTCATGCAAGCAAGCAAAGCAAAACAAGGAATTAATTCACAGCTTCCCAAGGGCAGGCAGGAGTTCAGCCATCTCCTGGAGAGCAGAGCACCATCACACATATCAGTGACATGGGAAGACAAACATCTCCTCTTCCTCCTTTTTTCCCCACTCTATGCTGATCATGATGCCACAAGGTCTGGAATGTCCCTTTGGACAATTGGGGTCACCTGTCCCAGCTGTGTCTCCTCCCAGCCTTCCACACACCCCCAGCCCCTCATCAATGTGGCTGTAGGAAAAGCAGAAAAGGCCTTGGCTCTGTGTAAGAACTGCTCAGCAATAATAAAAAACATTTCTGTATTATCAGCCCTGTGTTCAGCATAAATCCAAAATCTAGCCCCATACCAGCCGCTGTGAAGAAAATTAACTCCACCCCAGCCAAACCAGCCCAATTTGCTCTAACATGGCCTGCAGCTGTCCTGAATGGAGTCTCTAACCCCATCCCAATGCTGTGGTAAGCCCCAGCACACATCAGTGCTTTGCAAGTTAAGGAGAGATTTCCTTCTCATTCTCTAGTTGAATTGTGGAAGGGGAGAGGCTGGAGAGAGTCTGCCTTCTAGAGGCCTAAGAAGGCTTGAAGGTGTGTGTTAGGAGATTAATTTTGCCAAGCAAAGAACAGGGCATATTCTTATAAACCACAAATGCTTCTACATAAACTAGTTAGGAAAAGATCCTGCTTTGTGGTTTTCGAAACTGACTAATAACTTCAAAACAAATGTACTCCTCTTGGAAACTTCAGAACAGAATACCAAGAATCCCTAAAACTTCAGTTATTCGCTTGTGTGAACAGGTCCAAGTACTTAGATGAATGTTCTGTGACTGGAAAGACACCTATCCCAAGTCATATGCATATAAATCCATGCAGAACTAGTTGTAACCAGGGAACTGTGGACATTAGAACCTGGAGAGCAGGAACAAGATCATACTGATCACTGTTAGGGAGGTATGAGTGAGATGAGAGCAATGCTGTTTCTCTCTTCATGGAAACTGTCCTGCTGGTGTTAGGTATGCCTGGAGCAATCAGACACTGTAATGACAAAAATCATCTGAAACACAAAATAATAAGCAATTCCAGTCATTTCCACCCTATATAGTTCAAAATGTGTTCAGCACAAGGTTTTCAAGTGCTATATGAAAGTGAAAAGGCTAACTGCTTTGGAATATATGAAGTGTGACTTCCCACATTAGTAACAGCTCAGATAGTTTTATCAAATCTACATAAATTGTAGCCAATTAAGTTGACAGTATGATCTGAAATATCTCAGCTCTGATGTGATAATCAAACGAATTTTCTTCTAAATTTAGTGCCTCATCATTTTGTTTTATAGATTTTATTCATTTCATTTGATAGAAGACTGCCTAATTATGTTCTCACAGCCTTGTGCTTAAAAACCACATAAATTACTGCATTACTGTACTTTGTCATCTCTTGCAGAACTGGCTCAATGAGCCTTGTCACCCCTGTCCAGGAGCAGACCATCTGCAAGTGTCCCAAGCCCTGCTTTGTACTCAGGACCACACCTGCTTCAGCCACCAAATTGCTCCTGGTTGGCCTTTTTTTAAAAAAAGTAGCTCTTTTAGTGCCAAGGCTACCTCTGTTTCACACTTGTTTGCAAATTTCTTCAGGTAATAACATCTTGTAGTGTTTGAGCTCACAGTGTGTAGGTAGAACATCATATGTAGGTAGAGCTCACCATGACACTAATCCCAAAATCCACTGCCCCATTGTCAACACTGCTGAGGAAATGCTAAGCTTCCAGTGCAGTTGGGTTTTGCTGACCCTGTCTGTTGCTGTTTTAATCTCCTAATTGCCCTTTGATTTGCCGAAGGAGTTTCAAATATGCTGTATTTCCATGTGAACAAAGGACACAGCATAAAGGGGCATTTCCCTGCAGAAATACGTATTAGTTTTACTCTCAGTGTTGGTCATAATTTATTTTTCAAATTTGATTTGCTGTAGGTCTTAGCTAGCTGAAGGGAGACTCAGCTGAACTAAGCTTTACTTCAACTTGGAACAAGAATAAAGCTTTTTTTTTTTGTCCTGCCATTTACTGCTCATAACAGTAGGGCTGTATTTGCTTCTGACTGCAATTGACTGAGGTTCATGGACAAACATGGGCTCCAGAAAAGCAGAATAAAACCTTCAGTCTTGCTGTTCAGAACTTACTCCCCCACCTTGGTAAAGTTGATGTAGCATTGCTTTTAATTTAATAATTAAGTTATTCAATGGATAAAAGAAATAAATTGAGTCCTTCAGCTTTTGGCTCTCTTGGGTCTTTGTTCTCGTTTATTGCCTTGGAGCACACCTTGTCTTAAAATTGCTGCTGCTTCCACGTGAGTTTGCAGAGCCTTTCCGGGCACAGAAAAGCAATCTCGGAGCAAATAATGGCAGTGGCTGGGAAGGCACTCAGGGAAGGGAGGCGCTGGGGGGTCTTTGTACAGAAGATGAAACCAACACAAAGTATGTACTGAAATGGAAAAAATGCATATGCAAAGACTTGAAACCAAATATTTGAGCTAAAACAGGCAGAATACAGGGAAAAGAACACCTCCAATTTTTCTGTGTTTACAAATCTCACTGCTCTCAAGTGCAGTATCCTTCCCAAAGATTGTTAAAGATTAGATAGAGTATGTCCTCTGCTAAAATTAATGAAAGATCTCAGACCTCCATTAAATACTTAATGAAGGATCTCAAACCTTTTAATTTTGAATTTCTCAATTTCCTTGGTTTTGTGGTTTTGTCTGAAAATATTTGAATTGATCTGTCTCTTCAGGCTTTGAATAGAAGCATTTATTGCTGAAAAATATGTGATATTTCTCTCTTTTAGTTCTCAAGAAAAGAAGAGCTCTCTCTGTGAAGATGAGACATATTTTCAGTTTTTCAGTGCATTTTGCTGAAAGTAAAGTGAGTCCGGATGGCTATACCACACATATACCTTTTTTTTTAGTTTAAGCCCTTCATTAAAGAAGTAACAAATAATGTAGTAGTTAATCTCTTTCTGCTTTTTATGTGCTTTAAAATTTTTTATTCTGGAACTGAATCGATATGCCATCATATATGTGAATAATGGGGCAAATTAATTCTGCAGCTAAGTGTTGTCTGTCTCCAGTCACTACAGTTTAACACATTACTAGACAACACCCGAGCCACTGCTGAGCTCGTAACTGCTCCAAAGTCTGTGACAAACCATGTTTGTGTTCTGCCTTACATATGTAGAGAACAAGAACCTGGCCAAACCTGGCCACAGAACACCACAGCTCACTTGACAAGCAGTCATGGGCCATGTCCAAGTGTGAAGTGATCTGCAGTTGGGTTGAAGTTAAGAACACCCGTTTCCCTAAGGCAGGACGACAAAGAGGGTGATCAGCTCCAACTTCATCAATGCCTTGCTTTAATAGACACCACAGAGGGGAGCGGAGGCTGCCTCTCAGAGAACCTTGTGCTGACCTGGGGCTAAAAGCCTCATTTTTGAGCTAAAGAAGAGAAGTCAGGTCCTTGGGGCTCCATCTCCAATGAGATTTTTTGGCATCTTAACCATTTTCATCAAGGCAAGTCTATGGTATAAAATCATGTGCCACGGCAGAAGAGTACCTTGAACCAATGCAACATTCACTGACATCCCTCAGCAGTGTCTGGAATTTTATTAGCAGCATAGGGACCAGAGCCATATTGGACAGAATGATTCAGGCAGCTCCAGACAGCCATCCAGGATGGCAGAACAACACCTTGTCAGGTTTCTGACCTGCCTCAGGGAGACACTTCATCTCCCTGTCTCCCAGTGTTCTCTTTGCCATGGAGGGGATCCTCTTGCATGATCTACCAGAGGGAAGAGCTGCCTCAACTCCAGCTTCTGTGAACACTTACTGGCTTGCTGGCTCCATCACTAAGGAGGGGAGCTGAAGTGCCTCAGACCCTGAAAGCAGGCAGGCAGGAGTGGAGAACAGTTGGCCCACATTATGGCCCTGTCTTCTGCCTCAACTGCTGTATCCTGAGGGACAGATGAAGGCCAGAACTGTCTTCCCTTGCCAGGGTCCTCTAGCATTACACAGGGATAAGTCCTGGCTCCTCCCAACAGGAAATTGGCTGTAAAGAGATGTACAAGGTTACAGAGAGAGGAAAATGGAGGTAGAGAGTCCTGTCTCACCCATAATTCTCAGTGCCTCTGATCACACAGGTCCCTTCAGACACTTTCTGCCTTGCAGAAACCCACACTTCTGCCATCTCCAGAAGATGGTTTTGCTTGTGCTGTTCTGAACCCTTGAGACACTTCTGCAAGAAGTGTGGTGAAGCTTGTGTAGGAGGCTTCAAAAAAAAAAATGAAAACAATCAGATTTTTTCCCCTGGAGCTTCAGCAATATTTTCAGTAAAGCCAGGAGACATTTCCTGTCACCCTGAATAAACTGTGTGAACTGTCTCCTCCAGATATGCTCCAATTTTTTTTAAAAAAGCAAATAGAAAAATTTGCAAACATGCAAGAGAAGGGATGTGCTGGTGACCCCTCCCTTCTGCCTTGGCTCAGTGGTTATCACACATACACAGCCAGGAAACATGAATAAACCAGGTCAGGTCCTTCTTTGCCTCAAAAGGATTAAAACCCACAATTCTTGCTTCCCTGGAGACTGCAGACTAGCTTGGTAGGGGGGGCCCTTTCTAGACTTCAAGCTAAAGCTCACCTTCTGTGCAGAAATGAATTAATGTGTAGATAAGTCAGCCTGATGGCAGCTTAGCAATGTGGAGCTCAACTGGAACTAAGGAAACTTGCTTGCATGTGCTTTAGCCTGTGGATTACTGTGTACCATGTCTAAAGGCTAATTTGTGTAGCAGCAGTCTCCTCAGGCTATGATTTGAAAGAAACCAGGGTGGCTGCTGATGTGTTTTTGTACAGTCTGATGCAATTAGTAGGTGCTGAGGGGGACAGTCTCTGTGGAAACCCTGCAAGCTTCTGGGTGCTGCTCAGGTTTACATGTCTCCCTGGCACTCAGATGAGCAAGGTTATTTAAACTCAGGTCATTTTAGATGGTCATGAGCACAGTTTGAGGTAATGGTGTAGCTGGTTCGTGGTTTTGAGGACCACAATTTTGGATTTAAGTACCTGCTTCCCATTTGCACCTGAGGCATCCAGATTGCTGGGACTGTCCTCTAGTGGTAAAAGAGCTCAACCCCAAGGTCACTCAGTGGGAAGTGTGCTCATAAATCACTTAACTGGATCTGAAAATCACAGTCCAAATTTGAATCTTCAAAGTGCGTATTGCTCACTGTTGAGAGTGAATGGGGCTCTGTGTTTCTGCAGTCAGATCCAGCACCTGTGCTGGTACAGCTGTGTGAGTGCTCCAGCAGGAGCTGCTGCACACCTTCTAAGAGGAGCCTTTCTGCCAAGCTGAGCAAAGTAAATATTTTCCACAGAAATTGTAGATCATGGCCATGCAAATTCAAAACCAACATATAATTGGTCTCTGGTGCCTGTTTTTTAACAGCAGGTGATTCCTCTCAGCTTATCCTTCTATTTCTCTGTGGAAGCATATTCTTTTTCTTTTCAATTTGTTTAGTCAAAAAACAATTTTCTGTTTTGAAACACGGTGCTGTGAGAAAGCTTAGTTCTCCCATATGTCTTCCAGTCAATCCCAATAACTCATTTCTAAATGCTCACCTGTCACAGATTGCAAATCAAATATTAACACGACAGGCAACATGTTGTAACACTTTCATTTATGTTTTGGAGAAACCTATCTCTTCCTTGGAAAAGATGGGCTTATCTTTGAAACCCTAATAAATGACAAAATCCTGTAAACACAACACACACACACACACACACACATATATGCACACTGGTCACTGATGTGAAAACACTCCACGTGTACTGTAGATTTATGGATTTATGTATCGAATATTAAGCTACTTGTCCATAGACAAACCACCCCACTACCCGCAGTAGCTTTGAAGAAGTGAGATAATGTGAAGAATTGAACATATCCTGTAAAGACCAGATGTCAGAATACACAGTTTTCTAATGCAGTCAATAAAATGTCAAGTTAAATTAACAGCCTGTATATGATGTCTTGGCTTCGTGTTTTTCCATCTTTGAGGTAATTCTCTGGGTTAGGTGCAAGACGCCTGTCAAATTTCCCAAGCTGATTAAGAACTCTCACTTTTCCATGGCAAAGGAGCCATAAAAACTAGGATGAGACTTAAATATGCAGAAGAAGCTGTAGAGACTGTGGGTTATGTAAAAACTATGTTGGGTTTTGAGTTTGCAGTCATTTTCTCACCACCCTTTCCTTTTCCTCCCATTTGCTGTATTTTCAATATATTTTGCTTCATTCAAAGTGCTAAGAATTTCAGAAGAGTATTTGCAAAGTGCACAGAAACCACTAAATGTCAATTGAAATGTACTGAAAATAAAAACAGCCAACTTCTGTCTCATCTGTGAGTATATTTGCAGGGATGTGACCATTGTCTCAGGCCCTCTTTTTATTGCACGTGCTAGAGTTTTGTTGAAAGAAAACAGGTGGATGATTAATGCCACAATTAATCATAGTTCAGTTGTGCTGTGATATTATCTGTAGGCATATCAGACATACACTATATTTATATGGAACAACACTCACTCACACATTATGAATTCTGTGAGAAGAAGCCATATGACCAGGAGAAAGTAGCATTTTTAGAAACTGTAACTAGCACAGAGAATAAAATGTGGGTTATTTGCAGTACAGACTGGGTAAGGTGGCAGAAGAGGCAGAATTCATGATTAATAAATTGGGTATTGCTGCTTAAATAGAGATATCTGAGATTTCTTTTGTCTTTCTTAGAGAGGATCATCTTCTCGATCACAGTGTCTTCAAGGTCACAGAGGTTGCTGCTAATGCATTGAGAGCAAAGAAATCAGGCTGAGAGAGCTTAGGGATAGGGATTGCTTCAGGTCTGGCAGGACTGGCTGGCCCCAGCCCCAGTGCTGCCCATCCCTGTTCCTGCAGTGCAGCTGTACTGAGGAGCCACCTGGCTCCACACCAGCCTCACAGTCGAGAAGAAGAAACTTCCCCTGCCTTCAGAGCCCAGCAAGGACCACTGAATGTCACTTCAGCTGCCTGGGATCTCTGGGCACATCTTCTCTTTCAGTGGCAGAGCAGCACACAACACTGGGCGTTGCTCTCACAGAGCTTCAACGTGTCCAAGTGCCCATCATATCCCTGAAAAGTCCTGAAAGAGCCAAAATTACAGTAGAGATATGTTCCTTTCCTGAGGCTTCCAAACAAACACAGATCCTGGCAAAGCTCTCAGTAGTGTTCACATCTGGGAAGCTTCTGAAGTGAATTCTCTTTGTAACTTTAATTGCAGTTTAGTTTTAAAGTGGGGAGAACATCAGGCAGCAGCAGGGGAGCATCTGCAGGATGATGCCTCCTCCCTGGGTGGCAGGTCAAGGGGTGGCAACCCTCTGTTCAAAAAGGGTCTCTGGAGGTTTGCTGCATTTTTTCCCTTTAACTCCAATAGCAGAAGCAGGTAGATTGTGATGCTGCCCTTCTGTGTTTCCCTGGCTACCACAGAAATGTGCTTGTTTTACTTTCCCCAGCCTCCTCTCAATAGTAATGTAAAGGAACAGTGTGTCCTTCAGCTGCTTCAGCAGTCTGAAGTGCTAAAAATGCAAAAAACTCTTTTCTGAGAATCTTTTGTCTTCTTGTTCTTTTGGGTTTGTCATTAATAAAGACTATTTTTTTCCCAAGTAGTAGTTTGCAAATGAATTGTGGTTTTGCCAGATCTGTTGATATAATATTTTAATACAGAACATTGCCCAAAGGGTTAATGGTGAATAGAGTTTATTTACACTGCTGACTGTTGGTAGGATGTGCGTTTGGGAATTTACTTTTTTTTGGTGGGGAAAAAGAAAAAAGGGAAATAACTGTTACAGTGAGATAAATCCCAGTCAAAACATATCGGTAAATACTGCATCGTGGCAGTAACTCTTCAGGGAAACTAGAGGGCAAGCTTCTAAAGTACTTTGAGCTCTGTAAACCTGCAATTAGGTATCTCCTCAGCTTCCCAATGAAAAGCTAAGTGCCTCACTCCTAGGGGCTTGCATGTTTAATCAGCTAAATGCTTTCCAAATACTGCCCCGAGAGGGCTCAGGAAGCCTGCTGCATAAAAATAATAGTAATTGCTGTGTGACAGCAGTCAAGCAGCCCTATTGTAAGTCTGCTCTATTGTAAGTCTATTATACCCAATATAACTGAGCTGTCTTTTGCCTATCCCTCCATTTGCCTCAAATTTTTGCCATGAATTGTGTCTTACTGTGTACTAGAAATCACTGTGGGCCAAATAGGGTTTTATTATTATTGTTATCATTATTGTTGTATGTGTGAATACTGCTTAGCATCTACATGGGTCTTTGGCTCTGACCCATTCATAAAAATAATTGTTCACTTCCTATGGGTCAGTCTTTGAGTCAGGGGGAAGCTGGGTATACAGCTCATTTTTAGAGCTTGTAGTTGTCAAAATGAATCTTGAAGGGGCGGCATTAAAGTGTTTGGCATCACACGCCTGAAGGAAGGTGCAGATCAATGCAGCAGGAGGCTGGGATGAGGCAGAGGCTGTGGAATGAGTTTGGGAATGCCAAGTTTGTTATACTGCATATTGAGGTCGTGCTCTCAGCTGAACCAAAAGGGAACAGGAATAGCTAGAGTTAAACCATACTATTTACAGTTTTAAAAATAGGATATTTCTCCTCTGATGTCTAGCAGCTTCTGAATGTTAGGACTCTTGAGCAGGGATTAGGGTTTTTGAGTCTGTCAAACCTGAAATTGTTGACCCTTGGAAGCTTCCAAAGTCAAAGAGCAACACCAGTCTCCTGGGCAGCTGCTGGGATAAAAAACTGCCAGATCAGTCATGCTCAGTGTCCCATGTTGCATCAGGAGAATTGCTGAAAGCAAAATGTTTCCATAAAAAGTTATATTTTCAAATCACAAAACTTTCCCAGTGGAGAAATGTTCCATCAGAAAAATGTTGGACCATTTTGACTCTTGGCATACTCTAAGGTACAAAAACTCATTGCATTTTAAATAAATTTCAGCACCCTCAGCCCATGCCAACTCTCAAGCAACAAATCAAGCAAACTTGGCTTTTTCTCCAGTAATTATCCAACCTGATAACTCTCTTGTCATTCCACCCTTTTGCTTCACTGAAGGAAGAAAGGGCGTGTTTGTAGCACACCAAGATGCTGTTTGCTTCTATTTTCATTGCCCTAGAACTTGAAATTCATAAAAATCATCATCTAAATATATATATAATTTTAATCCCAAAATAAGCATATACAAACAACACCAAAAATCAATTACCTTCAGGATACACATGATTAGACTTTGTTTTATAAAACTTTTTTTAACATAGTCATTTCTAAAATCAGCATAAAATGTGCCTATTTTTCAAGGACAAACATAAGACAATATTCTGCCTTGCCAAAGTTTGAGCACATGGCTTTTGAAAGTCTAACCAGCCAACACCCAGAGCTTAGACCTTTTCTCTCAACCATTAAAGTTGTACAAAAATGGAAAGCATTTGCAATAAAAAATGAGTGGCAGAGCTAGGATCCTGGACAATATGTGAATTCCTATGGATAATGAAATAAAAATCTTTGGACAATATTAAAATCTGATAGGAAGTGAAAAATCAGGCAGTATGGAAGCTTAGGGTGAGTGTTTATTTGTTTGTCATTTCACATGAATTAACATACTGTCTGCCTTATATTGTGTTGCCTGAATTTTATGATTCATAACAATTTTCCTCATACCATCTCATAGCTACAAAATTATGCATGGTTCCAAAACAAGCACAGCAATGCTGAATCATTTCTACAAACCAGTAAGGCTCTGAAGTAGCCTACCTCACTTTAAGTATAGGGGAAAGAAAACTCGGTATTGATATCTTAATATTTGAATATTAGTAACCACTATTAGGCTTCGTGTTCGGTCTTGATTGATTAACTGATGCTTATGTGAGTCATTTATCAATTCAATATTATTTTAATATGTGCTTTTTATCATTAAGTTCCTCAGTTTTTTAAGAAAAGAAAAAGCCACTGACTCCACAAAAATCAGTTGTCAACAAAGACCAATGGCACCTTAGAAATGCCATTAGTGAGGGACTCCGTAGGAATCAGCAGCATGCCAAATATTTCATTTTCCACAGTCTTGGCCCCTGAAGCTCTACCATCTCTGGCAAAAAAAAAAAAAATCTTAACTTTTTGCTTACCATTTTTTAATTTAAAAAATACAGACAATATTTAAACCCTTCTCTGTATGTGAAAACCACGCAGACACGAAGCAGCACTGCTTAGCACTCAGTGTGTGTCTCTGGAGAAAATGCCAGCTTTTATCAGGAGTTTTAAGTGGCAGCCAGCATGACAATAGCAAAAGACATGAGCATCCAGGTGTGAAATCATAGAGCCTTTCCAGCAGCAGCATTTTGCTGTGTGATAGGTTGCATTCGGATTTGTGAGAATGTTTCATAAATAATTTCAGGTAAAGCTTTAATATTTGATTGGAGAGCCAGCACAAATGAGGTGCCAGCATAAAAGAAATCCAAGGGCAGTGCCTTTCTGCAGAATCTCCTTTGTGCAAAGCAACTTGAAAATCATTGTTCATAATTTAATTATGTAGCATAGTTGTGCCTTTTTAGAGTTTATATGGCATGAGGCAGAACAACCTTGAGGGTGATAGCCCACGCCTACAATGGTTTTTATTGCACTGCTTGAGGGACCCCACAATAAGACCGCCAAAAGGATTCCCTACCATAAAAATGTCAGTAAAAATACCATCATCTTTCTCCAAATTTCAGCCTCCCCAAATCGAATAGTTTTCCAGCAAAACAAAACTGGGTGGCCTGAATTTTCCCACAAAAACACAGAATACCTGGGGATTTTCAATTTCCTGAAAATGAATCTAAATTTTTAAGCTAAATCAGACCCTTTGGTCAAGAAGATTTGATTTGTTAGATTTCCAGCTCTCTGTCCACCCCAAAAACATTTCTAAGTGCTTGCAACAGCTGTTCAGCAGCTCCAACCCTCGGTGCTGTGGTTCTGGTGCAGACACAAGCATCAAGACCACGACGAAGTTTTCCAGCCTAGGCTGCTGAAGGGTTTACATGGCTGGGAGGTTCCTCACACAGCGTGCCCTTGTGTGCCAGGCGTGACCGTGTTTGATGTTATAAACAGGACCACACTCCCGGTACTAAAGTGATTTCAGCATTTATTGTAATAAAAAGGAAGCCCAAAGCAAGGGGGGCCCGGGGGCTGAGCCCGTCGAGGATGCTGCAGCGCCGGCGCTGGGTGCGCTGAGCAGCGATGTGCCGATGTTCCAGGTGGAGAGGCACGGAGTCAGTGGGTCGGATGCCTCTTTTTGTCCTGTTTTTTGTTCCTTTGGATTGGTTTCTTTTTGGATCCTTCATTGGCACGAAGGTTTAAGGTGCTTGATTGGCCCATTACAGTTCTGTCCAGGCTGGCACATTTCGCTGGGGGTGGTGCATTCAGGTGTATTATGGTACATAGAGTACAGTATTTCTTATAACGACCCTTTTCACCCCTTTTACCATAACCGAACTAACAGTGCATACTTAACAATTATCAACTGTTTCACAACCGTTTCTAACCTATTTTTAACATTTGATCCGGGTTACAGAGTCCAGTACCAGCTATCCTGTTCCTGCCTGTGACTCCAGCTGCAGACACCTCTGAGGTGTTTTCCCCACTTCATTTCTGTGGTGGGCTGCCATGTGCAGGGGGCCTCTGCAGCAAGAGCACTCACCCCCATGGACATTTCCTCCCAGCTGGAAACTTTGTTTTCAGAGACACCCCTGGCTGAGAAACCCCAGTCATGCAATTAACTCTCAGAGGATGCATTTCATATTGCATCACCACTCTCAGTAAAAGAAAGATGTCCCATTGTTTTAAATGTCACAGCTTTTATTTTACTTCCTCTTTTAATATTTTTATTGTTTATTTGGGTGTTTTTGTTTGTTTGATTGGCTTTTTGTACCGAATATTTTATCAATCATTATTTTATTTGTATTAGTACTTCATCTGGTCCCTTCTGTATAGTTCTTTGCCTTGTAGACATCACATTTACCAGTCCATAATGGCTCCTAGCAACCTCTTTTCTTTTTCATGCTACTCCACCATCCAGGTGCATTGCTACTGGCTATTTTCCACCCTGTGCCTGCAAGCAGCTGGGTAGTTTTAGTTATCATTGGAGAAATCAACCGGATTTATTGCACCTCAAAGGTGGTAATAAACACTTTGCAGGATCAGCTGTTAGGCCTTGGCTTCCTTACTGATGAATTTGCTGCAATGATAATTATGAAGTTTCACTGTCTGCTGTTACAGGGAATGAAAATGAACAACCATTAAACTGTCCAAGAAATCCCTCTCTAATCTCACCAACATAAACTTTTTGCTGCTTAAGCTCTTTAAGTCATTTGGCTTCACTAACAGACTATTTGGGTGCACTTGCTAATTTGGTCAGGATGACACCTGACAGCAGTGACCAAGCTCCTGAGTGATGCCTACACTGACAGATGCTTGTTAATGCAGAGATTGTATAGGTGAATGAGAAACACTTAACATGAACTCAGAGAACAATTTTCCCTATATTGATAAATAATTGCCAAAAATAATAATTATAGGCACACACCTGCATGGACTTGGCAGAGATTACTGAAGAGCTAAAAAGGAAAAGCTTTTTTTTTTTCCCTTCAGAAGACACTAATTTAAAAGGTAGAAAGTGCTGCAGCATACTTCTTATTAACAGAGGTAAAAAAAAGCCACTGCAGCTTCTTATCAACAACTTTAATCATAGCATATGGTATATGCTGCTTAATCTTTGCTAGCCATTATGAATCACAAATTACCTCATACAGTCCAAAAGCAACTGAAGATGGGTCTGCAAAATCTTTCTATAGGGGTGACACTTTAAGTTATGATAATTTTTAGTAAAAATGTTAATGAAAAGCAGAAAATTGAATGAAAACTTGAATTTAATGTGAGGTAAGCATCTGTTACAGCCACTGTGCTTTAAAACATGTATATTATGCAGAGAAAATTTAAAGGATAGCTCCAGAAAAGTCATTGCAGAAGTAGTAATAATACCAATAGCAGAGTATACCTGAATTTATATACGGTTTTCTTTGTAGTAACATTTTAAAGTGCTCTGCATAATCAGTCCTTTAAAATTCAGTCTCTTTATTAATTACTCAGGTATGATAAACTTCAAGATGTGTTTTACCAGCTTTAAGAAACTGTTGTTTTTTTATCTTTCTATACGATGTATTTATATCAGCATTTGTAGTGAATCCATTAGCTAAAAAAACCCATGCTCATTAAGGTTCTACTTCATATAAATGAGAACTGGAAGCCCAGCATGATGTTTTAGGCAGCTTTCTGATCTCAGCCAAGAAATACCCAAACAAAAGTAAAATTATAACTGGTAAAACTAAAGAGATGTGGAAGTTCAGAACACATATCCATGCTCTAGAGGTTGTAGTGTTTGTACACACTAAAAATCCCAAAACTCTTGAATTAGTACTAGTCAAGAGGTTGTGATATTTGTTTATTTTTCACTGGAAATGCTGATATCTGAGGGGGTTTATTCACTTTTGAAACTGCTACTTATTGCAAGATCTTGGGCCACATATGTGTGGATCATTGGCATCTGGGATCCACTTACAAAAAAAAAAAAAGACCATATAACAAATGACAGGTATTATGTATTTATGGGCATTAGGTCCTTCAGAGAACAAATATTTAGAATTCAAGTTGATCTGAAAGAATTCTACTTGACAGTCATTTCAGAGCCACTGAGTGAAATTGGGTCTCTTTTGCAAGTTCCTTTGGTGTCAAAGCCTTCTGTCAGTACAGGTAGCAAGAAATATTGATAACAGTATAACACAAGGAATGCATCCACCTGACTTTTCCTGTGTTAAATAGAAGGGTCTATTGTGTCTGACTAGACCTGCTGTTGCACAGCACTTGGCTGCAGCTCCTTTGTGGGTGCACTGCCGAGCTGCAAACAGTGAAAGGGTCAAAACTGTCCTGCACTCCCCATGTCACACTGTCTGAACTGAGATTTAAGTCAGAGAAAGAACATAGATATGTGAAAAGGACCATATGACTTTCAATAATTTCTTCATAGTGAAGATAGCAATGTTTGGTATTTAAAAGATTATTTTTGCATTTTGGTAGAAAATGTTTTTTTGCCCAGACCTCTTTGTCAGACAAATTGAAAGAATAAAAATGTTGACCTTTCTCTTTTTGTTTTGAAACTCTGCATGTATGTGTATGTGCAACCTACATTTCCATCTTCGGCTGCTTTCTTGTAGGTAAAGGGCAAAAAAAGAAAGGAGTTAAAAAATAATTAAAAAAAAAAGGCATAAATGTTTATCTTTCCATTATTTCACAGAGACAATGCCCAGAAAATGTAAAATGAGAGAAAACATATTTTAAAAGACATATGATATATGCTCAGCTAAATGAGAGTTGCTCTCATTACCCTGACAGAAATATAACAAATGTGTTGAAATAATTTTTTTACAAATTATTTCAACATGCATGAAATTAAATTTGTTTAATTTAAAGTAGGATCTTTCATTTAGTCAACCAGATATCACTGGAAAGGAGTCAAGGGAAGAACTCCCTCCCCTTTGCAACTTAAACCATCTCTCTGGCATCCTATCATGGTATTAATATGTTAACCCAGAGCACATTTGACTTCCTACTGCTTCCTCTGGCATCTGTGTGGACAGTGATCTCAATATGATATGAATATTAAAGTAGTTGCATGGCAGAAGCTGATTGTAGCAAGTGCTGCCCATCAAAGGGAAGTGATGGGAGAGGAATTAAAGCAGATCCCCTGGCAGTCCAGGTTACTGTCTCCAAAAGGTCAAGGCTTTTACCAGATGTGCTGGAGAATTGAGAATCTAAGGAGATAGTCTGGCTTTATTTCACCTTGACAATTCACTAGAGCAATGGAAAGAGACATGTCCCTGGATTTACCTTTTGCCCAGGTTTTTCCTTCTGTAGAGCAGTGTGTCTGTAATTCTAGGCTAATTCTGCTCCAGTCTCACAGACGTTCACGACCTCTGTCCCCTTCTTTCCTTACTGTAACTGATACCCTTTTCATTCCCAGTGTGCTGTTTGCTGGGAATGGCCAGATGTCTTTTAAATGACATAATGGGGAAAAAACTCTTTCCTAGGTCTCCTAATTCCCTAAGAAGTCATTACCTTTGTTTCCTACTTGCACTTTTGGAGGGGCATTTTTTAACCCTTTTTATAAATTTTTCCAAACGGTGCAGGATTTTCCTCAAGCAGCCATACCTGTTGTCCGTGTGCAATTCACCTGGTATGTAGTAAACACTTTCAGTAGTTTGGAATCTTTAGAGTGTGGATGACTTAAATCATGATCCACAGCCTGGCTAAACAGTATTGTGAAGACAAGGGCCAGTTGTCCAACTGAGAACTCTGTCTGCTCTCCTTGCTGCCTCTTTAGAGGGCTGCATTTATGACTGAGGTAGTGGTGAGTAAGAGATCTATAAATGGGTTCTGGTGAGGAGTAAACATCATGTGGTCGTTCACTTTGGAAGCTTGTTGAGTGGGAGGCATTTACTGAACCTTGGTGCACTTGTTATCATCACTGATCTTTGAAGTGCTAATGTCTGTTTTCTCCTGTGTAGAGTTACTTCTTATAAAAGAGAATGCCTTAACAGAATTTTGGGGTTAAATATATAGGGCTGGGAACTATTGGAATAAAGAAAAAATTATTTAGTGCCCAGTGATTCATGCCTGGTCTTTAATTATATAATATTAACATATTAGCAAATGCATATATGGAGATACAGCCAAAATCTGGTTGGATTTCATGTTTCTTCTTTCAGCTACCATGCTCTCTAAGAACAGAAAACACTGACAACTGGAATTACTAGTGGTTTTTAAAGAATAAATATTTTGTGTGCTTGCTGTTAATTAGTTGGGTGTTTTCAGAGAATAAAAGGGAGATGCAGAATTAAAAACTGTAATTTTGAAAAAGGAAAAAATAATGAGATTTTACAATTAATTTCTTTATTTGAATTTATTTTTGAAGCTGCGTCTGCGTTGAACAGCACAAACATTAAATAATTTCTTGTATAAAAATAGCTACTGCTTTTTTCTGTGGTCAGACACCTCAGGGATCCAGTCTTGTTTATTCCAAAAGCTGACACTGGCATGCAACCCGCTGCAATCATAGCCTTGCAGATTCTCAGTCAGGGAATGGAGAAGGTCTTGAGGGCTGAAAACTCCTCTAATTCCACGATTCAAAGCACTCTTAAGCATGTGCTTATGTCCACCCTTAATCAGGACAACACTTAAGCATTTGCTCTCAAGTATATTCTTTTTTTTTGAATGGCTGAGGGCTGTTTGGTGCAAGGTTGATTGGAGCAGTGAGGGAGTCTGGTGATAATCTGCAGCAGCTGAAAGAATCACCAGAGAACATAACTGTGAGCATTACTAATGTTCCATAAGCAACCTATTTTTGAGTTTACAGGCTCCCATGGATCTCTGGAGGAGTTTGTGCTCTAAAAATATCGTGCCTTTGGGAGCTGGGACAGGGAGAATTGGAGCTGGCCAGTGGGAGGTCTGAGTGGATTAGAGCATCACAGGGAGATAATAGAGAGTCCACTGACTGCAAAGGGAGATCAGGTACTAATTATAAGCAATCAGAGAGCAGAGAGTATACCTGAGAGAAAGGTGATACAGTTACCAGGTGTTAAAATAGCACCACTTGCAAGCAGCATGCTTTAGACAAAATTTGAGAGAAGTGGGCTTGATTTTCCTCAGCACCTGACCCCATGGAAATATTTATCATGATGGCAATTTGGTTTTTGCTTCTTTTGGGTGGCAAGGGGCAGGGTTCCTGGGAGCTATAGTTTTTGGTTTTTATTGCTTCTCCCTGCAGCCACATGGTCTCCTAGAAGGTTGGGTTTCCTTTGGTTAGAGCTGCTGTCCCAGTTGTGACTGGAAGAACTGGACAGAGCAGGTCTTTTGGTGGTCCACTGCCTAGTGAGAGACCTGTGTCATGGAAGGAGGGAAGCAGAGAGGTGTTTGCTTGGCTGGATGGGATACAATGCCAGTTTGGACCTTGCAGCCCTGAGGTCATGAAGGTATTAAGGGATATTAATTTCAATGGGAGCTGAAGGTCAGTGTGGGAACCAAGAGGAAACAAAGAAAGGACAAAGAAGTTATTGAAAAAATTGAACATGTGACCAAAAGTAACCCCATCAACCAGATTACTTATTAGCAACATAGTAATATAGTTTATAACACCTTGCTGTTTTAATTGGTAATCTCACTGATGGCTCCACTGCTAGGCAGGGGCAAGAAGGACCTTGCACATGGCCCGTGAATCCACCTTGGTCCTCATGAGTAGAGGACAGCTTCCCCTGGGACAAGCAAAGCCTCTGCCAGACTTACAGACTGCCTGACCCCCAAGACCACCTCAGGAAAACATCCAGTCCAATGTCCTGCTCAGGTCATTGCTCAGTCCAGTCAGAGTTTGAATATCTCCAAGAATGGAGTCTCCACAACCTTCCTGGGCAACCTGGACTAGTGTTTGACCACCCTGATGATAAAAGAAGTTTTATTTCCTATTTAGATTAAATTGCCCGTATTTCAGTTTGTACCTGTTGTCTCCTTTCCTGTCACTCAGCACAGTGAGGAAATTCTGTCTCCATCCTTTCTGTACCCAAAGGCTTTGTACCCACCTTCTTTGTGTCACCACAATCCTTGGGGTCTTGATGTGCCCAGCACAGGATGGCTGTCATTAGGAATTCAGGAAATAAGGAAAGATTAAACTACTTAAAGAAGATCAGCATGTAGCTCCCATGCAAGGCAGATGTGTCCTCCAGAGTGACCCTGTTGCTATTGGACACAAAATGAGTACAGAGAAGCTTGAGTTCAAGAGAGAAAAGACTCAATTTTTTTTCTGACCTCACAATATATAGAATTCTAAAAGTGACAGTGGATTGGTGGATGAAGTTGCCACCTCTCCAACTACACTGCTCAAACCAACAGTTTATTAATCTCTCCTCTCACAAAAAAGAATGCAAAACAATCATTATTTATGTGAATAGTGCGTGAGAACTTCAGTAGAAATATGTAAACATTATCAAAAGGCTAAAAAAGTTTTATAAGAACTTCAAAACTTTCAAAAGAACTATAAAAGAAAAACACTTTTAAAAATCAAGGCAACAGACACCTGCAGAAAACACAGCCTTAAATCTCAGATGCTGAATCTGCTAGAAAGATACAAAAAAATAATTACTGTAATCCTAAAACTCAGAATGCTATATTACAACTATCCATCATGCCACAATCTGGCCATGATGTGTTTGGAGGCAGAAGCTGTCACTGGCCTCTGTCAGCAGAAGAATCAGAAAACACTTGTGATGCCGAGGACCACCTTGTGCTCAGGTTTGCCTGGTGTGCCCTGCACACTCTTTCTCCTAATCCCAGGCTTGAGTCCTTGAGCTGAGTCATAGCCAGCAATGTTTTATTCACATACCACTTGAAAACAACCACCCTGTGATACTCAGGAACAGGCACAGAAGAGTTTGAAAGAGAAAGGAGGATAATCCTGAATGCTGAAGCACACGGAGAGTGTGTGTAGGCAGGAGGTAATTACACAGGACAGGATTACTTGTGTGTGTGTATCCCAGGGAGCCATCAAATACAGCCCCAAAGCTGGATTTTGTTTTTGAGAGCAGAAAGAGAAATACCTTAAATTACCTGACCAGAAAGAAATTTCAGCTGAAACAGAAGGGTGCATTGCCTTACTGAGCCCAGCTATGAGATGGCTGCATTGTTTGATTGCTAATGGCCACAGAGTGTTGTTGGTAGCACTACACGAGGTGTTATGATCACCTCACTTTAGGCAATGACACCCTCTCACTTTATTTCAGTTAATTAACATTTGATTTCTTTATTTAAAGGTTGCCTTCACTTTCAAGCAGTCAGTGTAGGCCATGCAGGGTTTCTCTTAATAGCACCTCTCTTCTCCAGGGAAGAGTTTCTTCTGAAAGCAGAGCAATCCCAGCCTTTTGAATGTCCCTTCACTGTTTGCTCATATATGCACAGCCTGCATGTGTTCAGGAGCACAGCAAAAACTCCCATCATGTGAATATAGAAGATTGTCATTTTTTGTTCTGTCTTGTGACTTTTTCTCTTGTTTTCTAAGTGTTTGTTAAAGGCTTATGAGTTCAATAAAATTTACCAAAAGTAGACATATACCTCCACCTCAAATACCTTATACCAAAGTATATCAAATACCCAAATACTTCTATCTTAGCTGATTGAACATATGTGCTGAGAAAGTTAGTGTCTTGACCTTTTGAGAGTTAATTGCAAAACCTATTTTCAGGTTTTCAATATTGAGCTGTCTAGAACTATTGATATCAATAGCAACCATGGTATTTCTTAATTTCAACGAGAACAGAAATAGGCCCTATGCTGGTCTTCAAATTAGCTGTGACTATGCAGGAAAGAGTCTGTAGATGGGTCAAAGGAAACTGCTCATCACTCCCCAGACAGAAGCTAAGCACCCCCCCAACCTTGGTTTAGATAAATAAATAAATAAGTGGGATTAATGAAAAGAACACAGAAGATACTTTGCTACTGTTTCTAGAATACTGTCCCTTAGTGCTGGTCAGTCATGAGAATTAAAGCAGAAATAGGCGAGAAGTGGTGCTGTGACAAAAGTAGTTACAGGAAGATAGACTACCAAAAGAAGAGAGGCTGAAAATTCCCCAGGGCTATTCAGTTTGGATAGAGTCTCACCAGTGAAGAGTCTAATGGGCAGAACAGAAAAGGCAAAAGAACCAAAAGCAGTTTAAAAAAGCAGGTTTTAACCAAAGCAGATTTTAAAAATAAAAATGCACAGATATATATGTATGTATCAGCAAGTAGTCAGTATTTAATAGTAAAATTAAATACCATTTTGATTTTTATGAATTGATGCATCTCTACTCCCTACAACACGGCCACACTGCTGAGCTTCATGGCAGGATTTGCCTCCTGTGCCTGCTGAAGCAGTGGCAGGGCTTTCCTGGGGCTGAGCCCCACTCAGGGTCTGTGTGGGGCTGGACCTGCCCAGCCCCACACTCTGCAGGATGAGACGGGCAGTGGGGTGGGGCAGAGCCCCAGCACCCCGTGCCAAGGGCAAAACTCAAGGCTCTAAAGGCCTGAAGTCTTGACAGAATCATGAAATTCCATCAGACAGAGATCTGGAGAGTAGGTGGGAAAAGCTAGTGGATCACAAAGATTTGTATTCCCTGAGCTTGGCTGTAAACAAGTGCTGCCAGCAAAGGAAAAATTGGCAGTGTGGGGAGTGTCCTCCCCCTCACAGCTTTTCTGCATGATCTGAAAATACCTGTGAGTGCACTGATAATGATTAATTTCTGGTCTTGTATTTGTTGCACAGGTCTGACAAGTGAAATTGAATGGATTCCAGTGAGTGGAGAAAATTTCAAATATTTTATATATTTGTATGAAGACTATGAACTTCCCAACTCTTCAATACCCCATAAGAAGCATCTTATTTGTACATTTTTATCAATGCTTTCTCATTGTCCATTTTGTTTAACATAGGAAAGTAGTGCTGAAATAAAATAGAACAAAGCAACTAGCAATGAATAAGTGTATGTACAGGAATGATTTTGGCCTGAGAACGAGGAGTGGTGTAATTTGAAGTTTGAGCAAAAGTAGAAAAAACTTTTAAAGATTACATTATTATTTTCAATTAATTTGGTTTCTTTCTTTTTGAAAAACATCAATGTGTACAAATGAGTTTTAAAATTCACAAAATACAGAATAAATGAGGGATGTAACATGTTCTGTTGTGAGTTCCTAGTTATAGAAGAGGTATCATGTATAAAGTGTAATAAAGGAAACTAAAATATTAAAAGCAGTGGTCTTTCTGGTGAGTTGAGCTAATTTCTTCTTCTGTTGTAGAGACAAAAGGTTTCTTTCCGTCCGAATCTAAGATGCACTGCAGTTCTGATACTTATGCATCACATTTATGCAATGAATATACAAGATGTGAGGTAGCTGACAGAAAACCTACAACCATTATTCAAATAAACAGTCATCCAGCCTTGATGGAATATGTTCATGAATATAGCTTGAAGGATCATTATCTTCAAAAGCTCAAATCAAAAGGGGACATTGGAATATGGATGCTGGGCTAAAGTAATGTATGATCACAGCACCTCTTCTATAGAGTGATTAATCCTTGATGCTTGCTTTATATGGACGGTACATAAAAGGACACTGATGCATATTCCATTTTTGGAAATGAGATCTTATTGTAAGAGAAATTTAATACACTGTGTCTCCATGGTCTCTTTTATGTTACTTACTGTAAAGGGATATGAGGAGCTGTTTGTAATAATATTCTTCTAATGTTGATTGAAACTATTCTACATACCCTGAAACTCTCTGCCTGGCTCTTGTTTATTCAAATAAAATAAAGATAATTATTCTGGTAAGAAAACGGATTTCAAGTTGAATATTACTTACAATGACATCCATCTAATTCTTGTTTGCTCCATCAGATAATGCAAGAGCTAACTGAAATGATTTTTGAATTTTAAGTTTCTATATATTTGCATTACTTTGTACAGGAAATTAGAAAGGAGCTGTACTCTCTGCAGCTCAATTAAAATGACATTCTTGTATTTTTTGCTTTGAGTATGCAATATCAACATTGCTTACTGTCCTGCTTCATCCTTACATAGTCTGATTTCCCTTAATGCATTTCTCGGAGGTGAACATCCCTGAAGGACAGGTCGAAATGGAAATGTCAAGAGATAGAATGTATCAGAAGCAGCTTTCATTTACATCACAAAGGGGTTAACATGTCTGTTCAATTGAAAATGAACAGTTTTCCCCAACACTGCATTATCAGTCACTGATATTGGACTGCATTCTTCCTACCAGTCTGGAAATGATAAAAAGGAGAACACATGTAATCCCTTGATCTGAAAGCATGCTGAAGGTGAGATGAGTCAGGGCCTTGGCTTTTATTTTCTTTACTCAAAAATACTAATTTCAGAGAACTGGGGAAAAGTAAAGCTGCATTTCCTTCCTCTTATAGTTAGGGAACTTCACAGTGGAAATTCCAGGGGATGGAGAGAGTTGGGACCACATTCCAGTCTTCATACCTGAATGTGTAGGTGAAAGGAAAAAACCTCATCCCTGACAGAGGAGTGTGGTTCTTTTGCCAGCTTTCAAATCCTTGTGTCCAAATAGAGGGGTACCACCAGGAGCCGCTGAAACACCTTCAGAGTGGGGAGGGACCAATCAGAGGCAAAGAATACTTTTTCTGAGCATTGTCATTATTTTAGATGAAAATTTTTGCACTAATTAAATAAGACTGACACCTAATGGGAAGTGGAGATCAGTGAGAGCCCTGAGTTAAGTCTAAGGACTATAAGAAAACATGAAATTATCAACCAAGTACTAGGAAAAAAGAAGGCTGTGGAAAATCTCTGTCTCATCTAGCAAACTTTACAACTGGACTGAAGCATCTTGTGCTAGTGAGGTTCTTTTTCATCTAAGCCTTATGGAAGGTTCTGAGTGTAGGGCACACACAGGCCAGTGAAAGGTGTCCCAGGCAACTCTGCAGCCTAGTACTTCTGGCATGGGAAATTCCATCCCCCAGATGTTGGAGCTTGGCATAAATAAAGGATTGAGCTCTTACAATGAAGAATGAACACTGAAATACATAATAACAGATGATGCTAAAATCATGCCCATTTCCTGTGGTCACAAGGGAGTCTTTGTGGGTGTGAGCCAAGCTGACTGACAGGTGTGTATGAACACCTCCCTAATGACCACCCCTAGAGAGTGGAGCCAGAGGAATGGCTGCTCCAAAGCAAACACAGCTGAGCCAGAGAGACAAGCTCCCCTCAGCCCCTATCCCTGACCCTTTCAGCAGGGGACCCATGGCATAAAGCAAAATACCTGAACTTCAGTGTCATCTCTGTGCCCTGGTCTCTGTGTGGTGCTGGTGTGAAATCCAAAGGGCAGTTATGCCTCTGTGACACCAAGCACTGAGCATGAAAGGTGGGGGAGAGTTTCCTTTGTTAACTCCCAACTCAGTGCTCTGCATTGCATTTTTTTTTGTCCTAATGACAAAAAAGAGATTTTATTAATCTAAGAGAAATTGCTCAATGATGTTGTGGCAACATGTTCTGTTAGAAAAAACAGAAATAGGTGTCATGCAGTGCCCACAGCAAAGGGTTTAGTCCAATGAGATAGCAAGACCCCAACACAACTGGGAAGAGAGTTTTAATCACTGGCTAGTGAACAAAACCACACTTTAGTGATTTTTGTGGTTATCTGTACAGAAAAATCCAAACACATTTAGCTTAAAGGTAAAGATAAAGATAGAAGTAAAACAAGAATTTCGGTTACTTGAAAATTTTGGGGAGTTTGAATTTATCTCCATTGGTTTCTCTGGTTTAATCACTTTCAGTTAAAAGGTTACATTGCTTCTGCATTTCTGAGGCAAATAGTGTTATTTGTCTTAAAACTCTGGAGGCTTGGATTTATGCATTAATTTGAATTATAGAACTAAACTGGCAGTTATGTCTTTTCTGTGATGGTGTAAGCTAGTAGTAAAAGCAAGTAGTTAAAAAAAAAGCAGTACTTCCCCACTGTACTGCTTTATGTACTGTATCAGTAAAACACCTGTAGTTAAATGCAACTGTGTTTATGGGGCTGAGTTCCCCAAACCAAAGTCTGGAGGCACAGTTCATGAGTTCAGTGGCATCTCACCAGCACCATGCTCAGTGTACTCACAAGGGTGATAAAGAAGGTCCTTTTATTTATCTCTTGTTTTATGCAGTCTGTAAATTATTTATGAGAAGGCATTAAAAAATCTGGCACTTTGGCCATTTTTATTATAAAAAATTGATGTTGAGAGAAGAGAATCACGGAAGACGATCCAAGAAAAATAGTTGTATCTTTTCTTTAGCTTTAGGGGCAAAATATTGAAACAATTTTCTTTTGCCCTTGTGACTAAGTCCCAGTTTCTCTAATGTGTGCATATGTAATTTGAATGAGTTTTTGCAGATTAAATAACGTGCTTGGAAAAAAGATCCTAATTTTGGTATATAGGCTGCCTAGTACTACTGGTGCATAAATAATTACAAAGAAAACTTCCCCTAAAGCCACTTTTTCAATCCTCAAAAAAATACTGCATCCCCAAGATAAAATATTCTGTAGAGACAAAAAACCAGAGCATTGGATATAAGATCAGTCAAATCTGGTAAAATCCATTTTTCCTGTGTCTTTGGAAGACATTTCAAGCCATTTATAAAATAAGCACACATATCCATATGTTGTATTTACTTCCCACTACATTACTTTGCATCAGTCTGTGAGGTGGATGCTTTCAAAGGCATCCTGCACAAGACTGGTGACTGACTGCAAGTACCAGTGAAGTCAGAGTTCTCTGCCCTGATACCAACTGGAGATTTCTTAAGCACTGGTGGATGTTAAATCTTGTCTGGTAACTAATTTGATTCTGTCTGGATGTCATACTGTGAAAAGTGATTTAATCCTTCGCTGTATCTTTAGTGAAACTGGAATTATATTTGTCTTTCTTACAGATGCTGCATCCACAGTGAATGTTTTTTACAGGTGCTGCAATAGTTTCTGTTGAGAATAATCTTCATCTGATACAGCAGTTCTTCATTTCCATCTAATATTTTCCTAGCTGAACAATTGCAGGGTTTTAGTGGTCCATAACATATTTCCCTTCCAACAGGCAACTGACACTCCAAGCCCTGGATCTTCTATCCTTAACACATAGCTGCCACCCATGTGAGGCACGTTTGGGCACAAGGGGCAGGATTCACACATTTTTTTGAGCACGAGGAGGATCCATATGAGTAGATGTCATGGGTTGACACTGCAGCTGCCAGGCACCCACCAAAGCAGCTCACTCACTGTCCTCTGCAGCTGGACAGAGGAGAGAAAATATAATGAAGAGTTCATGAGTAGAGGTAAGGACTGGGAGAGATCACTCATCAAATACCACCAAAGGAAAACAGGCTCGACTTAGAGATATGAAGAGAATTTATTGCTAGATCAGAGTGGGATAATGAGATGTAAAGTAAACCCTTAAAAAAACCTTCCCCCTACCCCTCCTTCCTTTCAGCTCCACCTCCTACTCCAGCAGTGCAGGGAGACACGGAATGGGGCTGTGATCTGTTAATCTCCTGTGGCTTCTCCCACTGCTCAGGGAGAGGAGTTGTTCCCCTCCTGCACCCTGGGGTCCCTCCCACGGCAGACAGTTCTCCATGAACTTCTCCAGCATGAATCCATCTCAGGGACAATAGTCTCCCTCAAACTGCTGTGGCTGGGTGCAGTCCTCCAAGGACAGGCTGCTCCTGCCTGGGAGCAGGGCCCCTCTCTCCACAGGTCTCCCAGAGTATCACAGCCTCCTCTCAGGCATCTACCTGCTCTGGTGTTGGGCTCCTCCACATGCTGCAGGTGGATCTCTGCATCCCTGTGGATCCCCATGGGCTGCAGGGCCACGGCTGCTTCACCATGGGCTGTACCAGGGGCTGCAGGGGAATCTCTGCTCCATCACTTTGGAGCACCTCCCGCCCCTCCTTCTTCACTGACCTTGGTGTCTGCAGAGTTGTTTCTCGCACATGTTCTTACTCTGCTCTTCTCTGGCCAAAAATTACTACTGTGCCACAACTCTTGTTTTGATTTCTTAAATATTTTATCACAGAGATATTCCCACCATCTCCAATTGGCCCAGCCTTGGCCAGAAGCCCATCCATCTTTGGACCCACCAGGGATTGGCTCTGCCAGACATAGTGGAAGCTTCCAGTAGCTTCTCACAGTCATTTTTGTGGCCTTCCTGCTACCAAAAGCCAGGCCAATGCAAACCCAATACAGCAGATCAACTCATCAAGTGCTGGAGGATAGTGCAAGTGGGATGAACTCATAGAAAATGAGATGGGGAAGGTGGGGCTGAGAGGCAGAAGGCAGCCTAGGTGTAGGTTTCTGCTTTGACAAACAGGGCAGGGACAAGATTTATTTCAGGTAAGGGAGATTAAATATTCTGTAAGGCAGAAGAAATATTCTTATAAGCAGCTGGGAGAAGTCTCACAATCACTGGCCCTTTTTCTCATGGGAGCCTTCAACTTTCCAGTTGTCTGCTGAAAATACACTCCACAGGGAGGAAAGAGTCCAAGAGGTTCCTGGAGTGTGTGGAAGATTACCTGACACAGCTGGTGAGTGAGCTACCCAAGGGAGGTGCCCCAATGTTTGTGTCCTGTTGTGTGGACAGACGACTCGTGGGTGATGTGATGGTTGGAGGGTGTCTCAGGCAAAGCCATCATGAAACAATAAAAGTTTTTGACTCTTGGAGAAATAAGGAGGGGGGTCAGCAGAACTGCCACTTTCAACTTTCAGAGGACAGCTGGTCACAACTGGTATTCCCTCAGGCTCAGTTATGGAGCAGTCCTGTTTAGTGGGATTTGCTGACGACATCAAGCTGGGTGGGAGTGTTGATCTGCTGGAGGGCCGAAAGGCTCTGCAGAGGGATGTGGACAAGTTGGATAGATGGGCTGATATCAGCTGTATGAAGTTCAGTAAAGGGAACTGCCAGGTCCTTCACCTGGTCACAACAACCCAAGACAACACTCCAGACTTGGAGAAAAATGGATGGAAGCATAGCCCAGCAGGTTCACCTGAGCAGGTCCAGCAGGTTGGTGAAAGATATGTGCTGGACTGAACCATGAGAGATAAACACTTAGAAAAGGCCAAAGACTTGAGGACAAATTTTAAGGCCCTTTGGATCATTATTGTTACTGAACTTAGTAAAACCATCTTTCTCCTTGCTTCCACCCAACAGTTCTTTTGTGTGCTGAGGTGCTGATTTGGAGGCACTGGTGAGCGACGGAAGAAACAGCAAGGTTTGAATAAATGGGGCTCTACTTCTCAGTGCTGATGGTTGCTGTCACCATTGCTGACAAGCCTGGCCCTGACCTGATGACCTAGAATTACAAGGGTCAGGGGAATATCCAGACTTGTGCTTTCCTACAGAAACTAGGTAAAAAGCACAAATTCTTAAATGTCTTATTGCACAGACAGGTAGCAAATGCACACACACACACACACACACAATTGAATAAAACAAAGCCCTCTGCCCTGTGAAGCATAGTGTCCTCCCCCTCCCTCTTTCCATGGCAGATACGTGTTCCTGGAGCTGGGCTATGGTTTACCAGCCCTCTGGCCTTCACAATGTTCTCAGCACTTCTTGTACTCTCCCTGCATGCACATCCATATGCTCATCCTCTGTTTTTATTGCTGAAGGTTAGCGAGGGTAAATGAAGGCCTCCAATGCCACTTTCTATGGCCAATTTAGAGCTCTCAGATAATCTCCTGTGAGGTCACCCATCTCTTCTAAATGTCATGCACGCATGTGATCTGAAGGTCTTCACAGTCTGTCCTCATGCCTGAATGACATCCCTGTGACTCAGCCACTAACACCTCCGAATGAGGCCATCCCTTAATTCCCTGCTATGGCTGTTTCTCCAATAAAATGTTACTGAGCATCCTCACAATAAGAGCAATCAGGTGGGGCAGTGCGAGGGGCAAGAGCTCCGTGGAGATTAGGAAAATGACACTGGACGGCACCACATAGTAGAGAAAATTCATTTGACATCAAATTCATATAGTCATGACTCAAATAGGACATGTGGGCTCTTCCCTTGCCCTTGAGAGGAGAGGAACATGCTCTGCCTCTGCCCCACATCCAGCAAGGCAGCTGAAATCAGTTGTGTTCTGACCTAAACCCAAAGGCCAGGTCAGCTGCAGGCGTAGGGGAAGCTCTGCTGCTCTGCACCATGGATTCATCACCAGCCTCCACCTGGAAAAGAGCCCCAGCAGACAAGGAGTTCTGGAGGAGCCTGATTCAGAAGGACATGAGGTGGGACCACAGCCTCCAAAACCCCTTCCTGCTGGGGTGGAGGCAGGCCAGGAAAGCTCCTCTCCTTCCCTCCTCTTCCCTTCAGCAAGACCCGGTCTCTGCTAGCTCTGCTAGCCCCTGCTGGGATTGCACCCATCTAGCCTGCTTGGTTGAGGCTTCCTGCCCTGCAGGGTGCTCCTCACATCTGTGGGGGGAAAGCCCAGTGCCCAGGATTTCTAGTCCTTTCCCACAAAGCTGGGACTATCTCATCCCTCCGTGAGCTTCTTTAGTGTGACTGTGGTTTCCTCCATGAAGCCATTCTGTGCTGGAGCAGCAAGTGAACCAGTACACTGGGGAAGAGATTTTGCATTGCAGGATTTCAAGACTTCAATGTGGAGGTGTAATTCCTCCAGAATTTGTCTCATTGTATCCCAGCAATCTCACTGGTGTTGCATTGTCTGGCAAACCTTTACCAAGAGCCACTTCCAATTCTTCAAGGGGTCTCTCTGCTGCACCTCCTTCAACTTGGTATGATACAGCATGAATCAGAAGAATATGGCTGTGGTTAGTCTTGCTTATTGGTTTTTTTTGGCTTAGTGAGATCTTGCGCACCTTGCTCCTTCTCCTCAAGAAAAGAAAAGAGAGTGACATCCAGAAATGCAAATTACTAATATCCAGAAGAAGAAATATTTCTCCTCTACCAATCTAAAAAAGAAAATTACTTGTTTTATTCATCTTTATGACATGTAGGAGAAAAAACAAGAAAAAACTAGCTCTGACATCAGTGATGGTGGAGTTAATTTCCACACTACTGCATTCAGTTGTCAAAAATTCATTTTTTATGGATCTATCTCAGCAGTTCTCAAGTCATGACATCTCTGGGAAGCAGCTTTATAAAGAGCAGTGATGTTGGGCACTGACCTTCCAATGGGTCTTCCTGTGAAGAGAGGCAGTGCTTTCAAGCAGACATTTTGCATGCCCTTTGTTCTGTACATTTTCAGCTTACTGACGTGCTTAGTAAGTTTTGCAAACAGCAATTATGATGTCTCCAAAGCATCACACACCTGCATGTGTCCAAGGCTTTCTCCTATTTAAAGCTTTTGTTTTTCAGTAAAGCACCTCTATTTAGAAATGCACTTGTGTGAATCACCAAAGCCTGAGGACTTTGTGACTGAACACTTATTAGAAGCAGAAGATCCTTAAGTACAGCCCTCAGAGGGGTTCAAAATACCATCTAATCCATTTCCTTGCCTCCAGGCAGATTTGTAAGTAATGTATTTTTTACAGAACACTTTAAAGATGATGCCATGCATGATGGCAACCTCACAACCTCCCTAGACAACTTGTCCTAACCTTTTGTTGTCTTTACTCTTAGCTAATTTAAAGCTGTTATTATTTGCCTGCATATATATATATCATATATCTGTGATATTACATGTTATGCCTCTGCAGGAAACATACAACACTCAGTAGAGCAATCAAATTGGAAAATGATGACAACAATTATCAATTTCCATCCCAGAGGTGAGAAAGCAAACCCTGTATTTCCCAAGACATAATTGACCTACATGCAAGAGGGGACCTTGGTCTCTTGTCATTTTTCTAGGTCAGATGACAAAAATAATGAGTCTTAAAGGAAAGTGAGCTGGTTCTTGCTGAACCCAAGCAAGGAAGCTGGCACACAGAACTAGAAATGGTTCCCAGTCCTGGGAGGCTCCACCTTCTCTAATGCCACTAGAGAACAGACCAATACCAAAACAAGGGAAAAAAGGAAGGGGATAGATGACTAAAGTTTAAAAGTCAAACCCCAAACCATTTCACCATGCAGAAGGAGTAGCTCAGAACACATTTTGTTATCTTCACAAGCAAGGAGCCCAAATGAGTATGCAGTGATTGGTGTAATTTAGAAATTATGCTGTTTAAATGTAAAGAGTCAGCATGGAAAGAGCCAAGGCACAGAGTGGGATTATACCTTCCCCAGTGATTCTCCTGGTTGGGATTTTTGATCATGATGAAATGAAAGGTCAGTATAAGAAATACTGATGGAGATCATTTGATGTCTAAACAGCCTTTGGAAGTTGAGACTAGTAGCTGAGTTGAAGCTTTTCTGGAGCTACAGCTTCCCACAGTTGTGCAGGGGACGTAGAAAGACAAAAGTTGTTTTGGAAAACCTGAACCATTTTTTATTACTAATACAAATTTTCACCACTAATACCAATCGCAAGAAAATCCTTTTCTCTTCTCTCTGTCCACATTTTTAAAATGAGAAACTAACTCTAATTTCCTGGCATACCATTAGCACCCAACACATCAAACCACCCAAAAGGATAAGCAGAATGAAGACGTCTATTTTCATCACTGAACACATCAGCTTTTAAAAATAACATGCTGAGGTGGGCCAAGGGGAGAAGAACTTTACCCCCCATCCTTGCACATACGTCCCATAGTGATGCCTGCTTTTATGGCAGTGCAGGCTGCCACAGGAAGCCAAGGTTAAATAGTTTAAGGTTGAATAGCCTGGCTCCCCTTGGAGCTAGCATTTGTGACCTTTAGAAGGCTGTCCAAACCAGAAGCTGGTAAATATTTGTTTCTAAGAGAAACCCAAACAATTAAGAGTAAAAGGATTATTGACTGCTGTGACTTGCAGCAGTGGCCTCATGGGAGGGTGGTTTCCAGCACCTTCTGAGTGTTCCAAAAGTGCCCATTGCACACAGCACTGTTCTGAACAAATCTGACACTTTGGTGTCACCTTGATGACAGAATCACAGAATTTTAGTAAGTAGGAAGGACACTGTCATGAGGAGCAGTGGCCATTAGGATTGCTTAGCTGCATGATGGGACCTTGGCTTCCAACTGCTCTTTCTGCCTTTCAAAGTGACCCGATTACTTTTGTTTTCTGATAGCATCCAGCTATGCCTATTTATCCTCTTGTTTTTCTTTGCAGTTGAGCGTTTCAGTACACAGGAAACCACAAATGGCTTGTAGGAACTGAAGTTCTCTGCAATACTTTTTTTTTTCTGGACTTGCAGCAATGTGCTGCAATTCCAGAAGCTGTAGAAATACAGTATTTTCTCCAGTAACTCTTTTCTGAAAATAAGAGGAAAATCAGAAGAATGCCTGATCTGAGTAGTGGCGGGGGGGAGGGGGGGAATCAACCTTTTTTCATAAATTCTTTTTATTAATAATTTAATTAAACATTTCCAGAAGTTGAAGCAGTAGGAAACAATATTGCTTCTGAAGTAAGCCAGGTGAGATCAGCAGGGGCTCCCACATCACACTGATGTCTGAGGACTCTGCTCCCTAAAGCATCAGTGAAGGCTGCAGAACGAGAACATCCTAGCAGAGATTATTGCTGCCCTCCCCCATCCTTGCTCACCAAGGCCTGCTCTCTCCATACAAGCCACTGACAATCTCTACACAGCAAGAATCAGCCCATTAAAAATCAAAGCTGGCATATAAGGTTGAAAAATTAAGCTGAGACAGACTCCCAAGCTCCTCTGTGCTAAGAAAGTTATGTTTCTGCTTGTTCCAGAGTTGATGGCAAAATTTCTATTGGCTTTGAAGGAGCCAAAACCAGTCTCTATTTCCATATAACTCTTTGGCCTGAAAAGCACTTATTCAACCACAAAGTTCATTTGAAGAAAATTGCAAAATATAGCTCCCTGCAGAAGATCTGTTAGACTTATAACAGCAATTTTATATCATCAAAGGCAAATAAACCTGTTGGGGAAAAACAGACAGGTGATTTGTATGGTAACTGCTTTCATATTCTGCTGTTTATACTTTCAACTTACAGCCTCTAAGCCACAGTCAGAAATATCAGGGTGTGCAGTTTTTTTGCACAGACTGTTTATTTTACATGTTCAGCTGGTGTGTGTCAAAAGTGAGTGGATATGGCTATTTCAAGGTATGTCCTGACTTGAGTGTTTTCTTTCCAGACACTGTAATCTTCAAACCCTGGAAATTATGTTATGATGCTGATGATGGGAAGTATGGGAGAATTTACCTAACACAATCAATTTTTTAACAGGTTTTGATTTAGCTGGTGTAATGAAGTGCTATACCAGCAGTGCACAGTATCTGCCTGCATAATGATGGACTGAAAGTCTTCCTCCAGTCTAATTTGTGAAGTTAATATTTTGACTTTTCTTTTGGTGCTTTTTTGTTTTTGTTTCCTTTTGTTTTGTTTTTGTTTTTGTTTTGTTTTGGTTTTTTTTTGCCAGGGCTGTAGGCATATTCATATGTCACTGTGAGCTAAATGAAGGTGCAGGCAGAGAAATTATCTACTGCTCTACATATAAAAGCTTAATCACCTTTTGAAATCAGGTTTCTTCTGACCACATTTGTCATTTTCACAGTACAAATTCAGGAAATTTTCTTTGTGGTAACTTGGTTGTTGGACCATGGTTCAGAAAAGAGGAAGACTGCTGGAGGATGAAGGTAGGGAAGCCATAGTTGCACCCTTTCAATATGGTTAAGTTGGCCTAAACTGCTGTATTGCTGTCCCTGAATGACAGGGGAAGGTGTGTTGCTCTTAGACATTTCAAAGTTTGTGTTAGCCCACAAAGAGTTTCAGGTTCATCTGTCCCCTTCACCTGTTTTTTCTTCACTTGTCTACCGTTTCCTTTCTTGAGAGTGACAGAAGAACCAACACAGAACAATGATTTTCCTGCTTCAGGCAAAATGCCAAGGTCCCCTGAAAACTCTGCTACTGTAGCAGGAGGATGCTGCTGCACTGTCATGCCAAGTGCACACTGCTGGGGCTCAGGGCATGAGTGGTCACTCCCTTCAAGGGTCACTTATGTCAATCCTTACCCTAGACATATGAGACCAAAATAAACTTGCCAAATAGAACAGAGCTTTCAAGCTGTTTTGGGCATACTATGTGTTTTTATTGTGCAGGCAAACCTTTGCACTTCCATGATGGAGTCAGTATTTGCATTGTTCCTGCCATAAGAACTCCAAATTAAAATTAATAAAATTAAGCTCATAGCACATTAGTTCTTGGAGAGTGCCTTGGAGATGAGAGATTTGGCTCACTGCTATCCACAGTTTATGTGCACGCCTAGCTGGCATCCAGATCATACCAGGGAAAGAGGGGAGATAACTGAAATCCTGCATGGTCTGCTAAGACTCTGGCCTGGGGAAGAAAATTTGGCATACACAATTTCTGTAACTACCCTAGGAATTTCTTTCAGGAGTGGAATTTAGACTATGTCTGGTGTGGAGGGAGTTGTGAGGGAGTTGTCTCTCTCCCTTTTTAGTGAGCAGGGCCACCAGTACCTTATGCCACTATGGATTGGCTCTGAGATCAGCCTGACAAGTGATCAGAGAGGCATGCTAACCACACACCAGTCAGTATCTCTTGAAGATTAGGGGGGTATATCACCCTGATTTTTTAAGATTTTCTAAAGCCTTTGGAGTTTACATTCTTGTAGCAAACTTTCTCACAAAACTTTGTGTAAATAATTTATTGTTTTTGCATTCCTTCATAGAGGAGGAGAAATTTGATAGACTGGTCATTTGTCCAGTGTCGTTGAAGAAGTGGCACTTTCACCCTCCAATCCACTGTCACCTTTGGAAAACTATAAATGCTAGAGTCAGAAACAAACTTCCCCTTTTTACCTTCACAAGAGCAGAGGTGTGCATTGTGTTTGCTCGTCCTGTAGTGACAGCGGTAAATGACACACATTCCATCAATGCCTTTGTCACACTCCAGCATGGCTTTATTCAGTCAGGAGTCATTGAGGAAAAAAAGCTCTCTAGACACCTGGGGGTTTGTCATCCATCCTTCATCCTTTGGCATGTGCAATTAATTCCAGATGCACTTCACCCATGGGTGCTCTCCCACTCTCAAACCTGAGAGCTTGTGAATAAATGAAAAAGGATCAGCATGTGCAGGGGCAATCCTTCCAGTCCCAAGGATAAGCCTGAGTCTTATGTGACATGGAGGGACCAAGTCCAGCTCACTAAGTGATGTGGTGGTGCTGCTGACAGTGATCACAACCATGATGACAATAGTGTACAGACTTTAGGAACACTTTCAGTGGTCAGCTGAGGGTAGACATGAGGCTCTCATTGTCCCATGCAGTAACAGCAGCTGATTACACTGTAACCTTTAATTTGCTCACCAATAGTCCACACCTTGGAGAACATTTTCATGAATGTGAATTAGGAAGTCAAAGAGGATAGTAGAGCTGAATCCTAATAGCTTATGTGAAAAGCACTTGGTTTCAGAGACATGCAGTTTACTTCAACACTGCAGCTTTACTTCATCTCTGGAGTGTCCCAATACAGTAAAATGTCATTTTCTCCTCCGTGCTCTCAGAGCACTGGTTGTGCCTTACATCTCTATCCCTATAAAAACTTCATCCTCCTCCTAAGTGTCCTAATTACAAGTAAATGCATTCAAAGACCACTGACCCGTGGCAGGCTAGTCCCCATGTCCTTATCCTTTTCTTAGACCTGAGGTGTGCATCCCACTGTAGGGGTTTTGTGCTGGATACAGGTATCACCATGGAGATCAGGCCAGGGTGGACTGGGCTGTGTGCAGGGAGCTGCTGGGTGGCCAGCCAGGGCAGAAGGGAAATCTCAGCTCTCCTGCCATGAGGGGTCACACAGCCCAGGCTGCAGCTGTTGCCACTACATCAGCCATCCCATAACCCAAGCAAATAAGGGCTGGGAACAGAGTTCAGCCAGCCCCAAGGTCTTTGGGAGGCATGAATGCCACATGGGTGTCAGAAATGTTCCTTTTATAGCAGGAGGGCTTCCATACGTGCAGATGGGACCCCATGAGCAGAGCAGCTTCAGCTAGGGCTCAACAAGCCCATGCTGTGCAAAGTCAGCAGCCAGAGGTGTCTGTGAGCATCCCTGAGCTGGGTGCAGAGGGAAGATGCCCCTGGGCAGGGGTTACAGGTCCCTCTCTGCCCCAGCAACAGCACAGGCAGCACTGCTTGCCCAGGGGTGGAAGCCAGGGCTCAATGCAGAGCATCTCTGGTGCCACCTGGCCATGACAGGAACAGATGAACTCCAAGCAGCCCTCCACCCTCAGCTGTGAGATGCTGTGAAAGCTATTAGTGCATCTGCTCTGAAATGGGCTCATTAAAATACACATTCTCCTTCATTATCCCGTGGCTGCAGTGCCTGAGTCATCCCACTGCAGTTACTCTGGAATGGGAACCCAAGTTTAAAATTTTCCAACTTGTTTTTATCCACTAGGGAAGCTCACTGGTGATAGCAGTGGAAGCTGGAACAGCTTCTGTCTTCATGGGAGGCAAACAAAACCTGAAAAAAACAGGGAGAGGAGATAAATGAGGCACTGTCTGATTGAAAGTCTGTTATTTCATGTTGCCTTTCATAAATTAACACAGGATGCTTTCTTGCACAGCTGTAGCTGGTGCTGGAGTAACCCAGCTGGGATGTGGTCACTCTCAGCCCAGGTGTGCCAGTGGTATTTCCTCCCTTCCTTCTCTTTTTCCACAGAGCACAGAAGAATGCCACACAGCCATGGCTTAGCAGCCATGGTCTTGCAGCAGGCTTTGGCTGGGATCCCTGCTCTGACTCCTGACCATGCTAAACCTCACCTCTCCCCACGGGCAGACAGAGCCTTGCACTCACAGCTTTTGCTGCCAGCACTGTCCCCAGACACAGACCCCTCTGGGATGGCACATGGATGGGCACAGGGTGCTGAGGGTTTGCAGAACTTCTCTGACAGGCTGGGGGAGGCACTGCTTTGTGCTGCCTTCCTGCTCCCCCAGCTCACAGGGACGGTGTCCTGTGGGCACCACTCGCACAGTGCTTAAAGCCACAGGCAACCCCAGCCTCCCCCTGCCAAAATGGAAACCTCACGGCCGAAGTCCACCTCATGCAAGCTGAGAACCTTCTCTTTTGCTTTTATACACAGACATGATCTCACCAGACATTGCTTTTAGCTGCAAGAAAATTCCTCCCTCTTACTGTTTTGCTCTTAAGAACTTCTTTCCTGGGCTAAACATGCTTCGCTTTAAATAGATGTGCTGACCCAAATACTACCATGAATGATTATTCAAGGATGAAGAACAAACTGGAGTCCAAAGATTTTTACAAGACAACTTAAATCAATATGATCTTTCTGATTAGCACTTCTAGGAAACCTGTATGGCTATACTAATTACTTGGCTCATTTTGCTGTTATTTGTTCATGGAGTACATTATCAAGCATCTGAAATATTTACTCTGTTGTCCCCTGGACTGCACTGATTTCTTTTGGAACAAAATGTAGCTTGGTAATCCTTTTCTGTGGATTTTTATAACTAATATTTTACAGTAAGCCACTTGTTAGTAATGAGCCTAGTATCACTTATATAACTCTTTTTATAATCTTTACCCTTAAAAAAATAATTGGGACCATTTAAAATAATAATTCAATTGTTTATTAACCAATGGCCTACTTGCAATATTAAACTGAACATTGCATTGCAACTTGGGCCATTTTTCAACTTTTTATAGCAAAAAACCTCTGCATGTGTGGAAGCCAACATTTTTTACAGCACACATCTAAATTTTTTTTTTTATTTCAGACTGCCTACTGTAATAGAGCAGTCACTTCAACAGAAAATATGCTAAAAACCTGAAGTCTAAATCCAATTTCAAGTCTAAATGATGAACATGATTAAAAATGTATTATCTATCCCGCCAAATCAGCATAGTTGAAACACTAATATTTCCCTAATTTTAAGCACCATCTCATGAGTCAAACATTAGATCTGATCTTCCAAATTACACCCAAGGAAAATAAGATCCTGGTTTGACTGCATTCCACTTAGTGCTAGGTCTCCTGCTGAGATTTGTAAGTCAGCTGTTTAGTCACTGTCTGTTCTCTTACTAATGGACATTAAATATTCCTCCAAAGGTGCTGGAGACCTGAGCTTCTGCATGAAGATAATTTGTTTGTTGACAAAGGAGGTCTTGGCTGAGCAGACTCCCTAGTTAGACAAGGCTAACTGCCTGGAAGTGAAGCAGGGAAAAACCTCATTTTGATAATGATAATTTTTTTATCACTCCAGAGCAAGGGACTGGAAAGAATGTGGTTTTATTTCAATTATAAGCAAAAAAAAAAATTTCCAGGCAAATAAACAGCTTTATAAGGATCATGATTCTTACTACTTCCATTAGCTGGCTTGCCATGAAGATGAAGTAGGTCTGAGAGAGAATAGCACAGTAAATCTGCAGTTATAGGACCTGCTTACCTGGCACTGGTGTTAAATCAGTTCAGTTAAATCAGCGCCAGGAACTGACCTGTACAGACAGCCCCCATGGATGGAACTCATTTGGAAAGCAGGTGATGCACAGCTGGCTGGGTTAACATGGAATCACTCTGGGCACAGGCAGGGGTGTTCAGACTGAGCCTCGTTTGGCCTCTCTGAAATTGCAGAGCTTGTGGCTGGAGCTGTGCTGGTATTTTACATGTTCCAGCCAAACTGGTGCAAGAGCAGGCAGTGGCCTGGATGGGGGTGAGGAAAAGGCACATTGCATTTGACAGGAGTGCCTCACTTGGGAGGCGGGAGTGTCATAGGGGGGTCAGAAATATTCCTTGGCTGCTAATGCCAATTCCCTCAGTTGGCCAAGCCATACATTTGACCTCTTTCTGGTCAAATCTGGGTCCAGGGGAAGTGGGTTGATTTATGTGTCCTCGGTCCCAGCTCCTCTGTGCCACCAGCACTCGCACTTCAGCAGCGCTGGGGGCTGGTGGCCCCGGCCCCGCAGCGGACCGGCCCCGTTCTGTGCCGGGGGGTTCTCCTGTGCTGCACCCCAGCCACACACCCAGCCAGTGCTCACCTCTGCTGAGCTGTCTCTGCTTGGGAGGTCACACAGTGAGGGACGCTGACAGCCTGGCCTGGGCCACAGAGACCTCTCTGCTGTTCTGGTTTTGGCTTTTCCCCCTTTCTCCCTGTGCATCACCTCTGGCTGTGCCAGAGCAGTTATGGCAGCACAGGCTAAGGGCTGGTGGGGGACAAGAACTCTTGACTCGCACCTCAGGCTCCCAGAGAAATTGTGATGGACAGTGCCCACCTGCTATTTCAAAACAGTGGAGGTTTATCTGCACCTCGTGTTACAGAAATCTGGTGCCTGGTGGGGTTTAACTGGGGAAAGCAGCGTCTCTAGTGGGAGTGGGAGCATTTAAGGCCTGTCCCTCATCACCAGGACTCATGACTGCCGAGGGGTGATAGAGGTACCTGGCCTTTGGTCTCTACTTCCAAAACAGGAGAAGTATCAAAACTGAAGCTTGGAATCAGTTTCACTAACACCTGAAATACCTTAGAGTTGTCCCAACATGGACATTGGCAAAAATGCTGGGAAAAAGAAACAAGCATCCCTTTTCTCCTTCATCCCTGCTGCCCATACATGTTGTGTTGCTAGCAAAGGGCAAGATCTTTTATCAAAAGATCCTGATTTGTGGTCTATAAATGGTCATGATGGAAAGTGGATTCAAGCAGGAAATCAATTTTCAGAGCTATACAGCAACAAAAAAAAATAATGTTTTTGGAGTCCTTCTCCACAAAAAGCAGAGCAGGTGTATTATCAGTCTGTTTAGCAAGACAGTTTAAGCTCACTGGAACAGTCACGCAGCATGCACAGTCCATATTAGGACCCAGTCATCTCCAAACACTGCTTAGCTACAGGGATAAGCCAGAATTTAATGACATCACATAAATAAATATAAATTAATACAGTAAAAAGGCTTTACCTTGGGCTTAAGCAAAAAGTGAAATTTTCCAGTCCTGTGCGATTCTTCTCTGCTTCCAAGTCTGATGGCTCACCTTGCAGCAAAATGATCAGGCATTTATCAACCCTGGCAAGCTCTGCAAGTCCTGAGAGTGATCTGGAAAGAAAGGAGTTGGGAGGAGATTCCTAACACCTTTACCCAGAGTTATGCAGGGAAAAAAAGAAGAAATAAAAGCAAGCTTTAAGAGGTCAGAATGTGTAGCCTGCCCAGAGCTGCTATTCCTGGTAGAAATTAGACCCTGAAGTGCCCAGGTGAAAATCAGGGATAATCCCTGTATAAGTGCTTCTAATTGGGACAAACTGAAAGTGAGGAAGTTGAGCAAGAGAGTGCTGGCCCACCCCTGGGGGCTCTGGGTTGGTTCCCAGCTGGTAACTGAGAGCAGAATTATGCAAAGCCTCCTCTATAAACAGAATTTGGTTTATTATGGCCGAACTGGGGGAATCTATTTTTATCGCCACTTTGTGCAAATGCGTTACCCTTGTGATATCCAGCCAGGTCATTCCCAGTCAGCTGCTTTGGCTGTGGCTGTCACTGGAAGCTCCTCTGTCTGCCCAGTCCCTGGCCCCATTTCTCAACTGCCTGGGGTTGGCTCCGAGGCGAGGGGGACGAGGGGATGAGCCTGTGGCTATTCTGGTAGCTGTGAGCTATGGAGGCGTCACGTGAAGCAAAGAGCCAGAAATGCGTGTTAAATCGAACCACTGACTAATCATGGTATTTTGGTTGTCTTAGTGGCTGCCGGGGAAAGATTTATGGGCTCAGAAAAATCTTCCCGTAATAATCCCTGGGTGCTGATTTGATCTTCGGCTGAGGCTTCCCAGGACCGTGCGGATAGAGGACGGAAAGGGGGCTGCTGTCCTGGGGTGGTGACGTCTAAACTGATCGGAGTTCAAAATACAAAGAAGAGGAGAAAAGTCGGCGCTCTCCTCTCATCTGTGTCTGCTCAGAGCCACGCGCTGGCAGCCAGAGAGGATCCCTTTGATCTGCCTGTGGAGCAAGAAGGGTTGGGGGCGACGGCTGAGCAGACACGAAGGGCCATTTATTGGGACTGTCATCTAGCTCCCTCATCTGTCACCTGATGGCCAGCCAAGCAAGTGCCCGGCACAGCTGTGGACTCTTCATCCTTGCGCAACTTGTGGAGGCAAGAAAAGTAAGCATCCTACAGCTGATATGACATTCAGCTATTTTTTCTATAAAGGAATGAATTGAATTCACTACAAATATACTAACTGTCCCCCTATGCCAGGCAAGATACTGACTTGTTATTTTGGGTTGGGCTTTTCTCTAACAGCTGGAGGTCTGCTGGGCATTCAAGCAATGGCTCTTGAGTAAGGCAGCTGTTTCAATATCTAATTGCATTTTAGCTCTAATAGCTCAAGAGAAAAGCATTGCATTGTCTGCCATGAGCTACTTCCTGTCCTACTGCAAAGCACACTGCACCACCGTGCTCGCTCAATACCAGAGCCTGAGATCAGAGGGCTTTCTCTGTGACATTTTGCTGAAAGTGAAAGAAAACGAGTTTCCTGCACACAAGTCCTTGTTGGCATGCTCCAGCGACTACTTCCGAGCCATGTTCAAAAGTTACACCCAAGAGTCTAAAGCCAGTGTCATTCACCTACAAGTTGTCTCACCCACTGGGCTCCAGCACATCCTGGATTTCATTTACACATCCTTCCTGCCCCTTTCCTTTGAAAGCCTGGAGGATACCTTGGAAGCTGCAAGCTATTTGCAAGTCACTGATGCTATCGGCTTGTGCAATCAGTACTTAGTTAACAATCTTGCCTTGGAAAACTGCTGCTACTCCGCCAATGTGGCCAGGAAGTTCTACCTGCCAGATGCCCTAGCAGCTGCAGAAAAATACATTATCAAAAATGTCTGGAAGCTGCTGGATTTGGATTTGTCAGGACTTCTCGAGCTGAACTTCAGGTCTTTGCTAGCAGTGATTCAGTCACCAGATCTCCCCATGGTGGAAGAACGCCGCCTGTTGAATCTTGTCCTGCTATGGTTGAAGCAGGATAAATCCAGGCTGGATCATGCAAGCAGCCTTTTAGAGCACATAAGATATGGTCTTATCCCAGTGGAAGAGCTGAGAAAAGCCTACACACAGTCAGAAGTGTCCCTCTCAGCAGGTATTAAGTGCTTGATCATAAAAGCAATAAATTATCACACATCTGTATTCAAACAGCCTGTCGTGCAGGATAAGTTCACCACACTGAGGAACCAGAAAACTCGGATCATTCTGCTGGGGGGAGGCACAGCAAGCGAGGAGCTCGTCACTGATGTGGTGGCCTTCGATGTTTACAATCACAAATGGCGAACGCTCACGCAGCTGCAGGACAGGGTGCAGAACCACAGCGTGTGTGTGGTGGGGAACTTCCTCTATATCTTGGGAGGAGAGATAGAAAGTGGTGCCCTGGGTGATGCTAAAATTGGAAAGACCTTATTGGTTACAAACAAGGTCCATCGGTATGATCCGAGATTTAACACATGGACCCAAATCACGGGCATGCTGGAAAAGAGATGCCAGTTTTCTTGCGGTGTCCTAGGCAAGGATATCTTTGCCATTGGTGGAAGGGGTGAGGACGGATTGCTGCATTCATCTGTGGAAGTCTATGACATCAGTAGAGATAGATGGACGAAGGCCAGGGACTTGCCATGCAAGATACATGGTCATGCCAGTGCTGTTTGCAAGAACACCATCTACATCTCTGGGGGCAAGTACTCAGCCTCAGCCAGCACAAGCAATGACGTTTATTCTCTGAGCTCACTTGAAGGGCAGTGGGTGAAATGTGCCCCAATGAGCATTGCTCGGTTTGGGCATCAGATGGCAACAATCAGGGGATCCATTTTCACCTTTCTGGGACTGTATGAACCTTTCTCTGAAATAGAAAGGTATGACCCAGATCAAAACCAATGGACTCGGTTGAAACCACTGGTCTACGATCGATTCTCCTACGGCCTGGCAGTGGTAGAGGAAACAGCTCTTCTTATTGGGGGAAAGAAATGGCAAAACTCGCTGGAGGTCTCCACGCAAGACGTGGTTGGCTATGACATCGACAACGATGGCTGGGAAGAGATCTGCAAGGCCCCTCTGCCGTGGTGTGGGCTGCAGTGCGCCGTGCTCCAGCTCTCCGAGGTGGCCGAAGAGCAGGACAGTGACAGCCAGCAGAAGAAGCTGCCCAACTGCTGAGCTCCCATGCTGAGGAACATCTGTCCCAGGAGATGAGTGAGCAGGGCAGTCCTGGGGAAGAAGAAAATTGCACTGGCACTGAACGTGAAAGTGGAAGTTTTGCTTGGATAAGCCAAATGCTTGGTGGAAACAGGCAAGAAAATCTGGCTCCAGCACAGGAAACACATCTAGGATTTATAGAGCTGAAAGCTGATCTCACTGAGCAAGGATGTAGCAAGTAGCACACTTAGAGGTGATGAGTGAGAATTGTAATCCTTGACTTTTGGATAATACCTAGATAGCAATTAGTAGGTGTTGCAAGTGGGATTTTTCAAATATTAAAAAATATAATCCATCTTTTCTGTTTTCTTAATCAGAGGTAATTTTCCCAGTTGGTAAGTGCTATTGAGTTTTTATGCTATGGCTAAGCAAAAGGAAAGAGAGCTGTATAAAGACTAGAAAACTGATGCCTACAAGAATTAGTAGCAAGCATTGCCAAGGAAAAAGTATTACTTGATATACTTACTAGGCAAAAATGTCTTAGCTAACCAGCATGAAATTACTGGACAGAAAGCATGGACTTTTCACTATGTAGACTACTTCAGCTACAGCTGAAAGTTAAGTGTTTGATGGAAGCCATTTCTCTCTCAGTGGCCTTTATTGTACAACACCTTCCAGATGCTTAGTTTGTTATTTAAAAGATGCACACTACAGGTGATGTACATTTCTTTTGTATCCAAACCCTATGTTGGCTCAGATGGCCGGAGCTGAGTGGGTATCCTTATCCTTAGCCTCCAGGAAGTTTCTTACAGAAACATCTGTTTCTGATGCCTTGGCATTTACCTCAGCACCATATGCTGTTTATCACACCTCTTCATAAGGCTAAAATGCTTCGTTGCTGTTGAACCGCCAAAAAGGTTTACTTTCATCAAAGAGTACAAAGGGGAGGGAGGTAACTGAAGGTTTTTAGAAGTCTTTACTCAGTGTCTGCTTACATACAAATCAGCAATAGTGTCACTCCCTTTTGGCCACACTGGCAGCATTTGAAGTCACAGTGGGGTACTTTAAGATACATGAATATGTGAAACGCAGACAAAATGGTCAGATGCCACAGAATCAATCTGGTATGGACTAAAGGGAATCTTGAGCCATAAATGTTCATTTAAAAGCTAAATTTATTGTACTTCATTTTACAGTGTTCCCTTGAGAGTTAATACAATAAAAATATATATAGAAGAACATTTAATAGTCTTAAAAGAAGGCAGCACAATGGAGAGGACACATGTTCTTTGTCACTAGACTAGCTTAAAAAACTGTAATGTTTAATTTTCACCTTTAAAGCAATCAAGCTAACTTTACTAATGTAAAGTGCAGGCAGAATGGCTGTTGCATAGCAACAGATCTAAGTCTTCTGAACTGCCTTGGTTTTGACAAGGAATCAACTACACAATGTGCATATACATCCATCAGATATAAAGAGTTTTTCATATGAATATATTTACTTTTGGTCCAGTAAAACAATAGCAAGAGAATCTAAATGCTTGGAACAATAGCACAATCCATTTCAAGTCAAGCATTTTTTAAGAGAAATTTACAAAAACCTCACGAATTTAATATACAAGTCAGTGCCCATGCAGTAAATAAATGTCCAGTTTATACAAACAATATTCTTCTAATAGTACAAATCTTACACTGGATCCATGATTCTATACAAACGTTAATACATGATTTGTCATCCAGACAACTTGAATAAAGGATTACTGAAAATGGGCTACAGAAAGGCCACTCTTCTGTACAGTTGTGCAAAATCTGCAGAACATTTGCAATCCAAATGCAATAACAAGATAGAAAATGAGGGGTAGAGAAAGCAAAAAAAAAACGGGGAGTGAGAGGGAAGAAGGGGAGAAAGAGAAAGAAAGAAAAGAGAGAAAGAGAGAGAAAGAGAAAGAGAGAAAGAGAGAAAGAGGAAAGAAAGAAAGAGAGAAAGAGGAAAGAAAGAAAGAGAGAGAGAAAGAGAGAGAGAAAGAGAGAAAGAGAGAAAGAGAGAAAGAGAGAAAGAGAGAAAGAGAGAAAGAGAGAAAGAGAGAAAGAGAGAAAGAGAGAAAGAGAGA
>QUSF01000007.1:11681091-11897534 GCA_003676055.1 Chloebia gouldiae
CATGGCTGTGTCCATGGCTTGTCCCATGGCTGTGTCCATGGCTGTGTTCCATGGCTGTGCCCATGGCTGTGTCCATGGCTGTGTCCATGGCTGTGCCCATGGCTGTGCCCATGGCTGTGTCCCATGGTTGTGTCCATGGCTTGTCCCATGGCTGTGTCCCTGCTGTCCCTTGCACACTGGCACACGTTCACACAACACCCAGACACTGCCTGTACCTGGCTGCTCCCGGAGCCCTCGTGGAGCTCCCAGCCAGTCCTGGCTTTCACACTGTGCCTGTTCTCCTGGCTCAGGACGCCTGTGTCCTCCAGAGGCTTTCCTAGAAGCTCTTGTAGGAAGGCTGCTTGGTTCCCAGCATTTACCCTGGGACTGACCCTTCTCCAAGACAGTAATTTCTACTGGCTGAAAGTTTACCACATACAGAAGCATCCTTCAGTAAAGAAGCTCAGTGTCCTCAGGTGATTAGAGGGTTTCTTATCAGTCCCCAAGAGAGAAGACAGCTTGTGTTTAAAAGTGACATTTTCAGTTCATCAAGAGCTACCTGAGGCCACCTCCCATTTGAACCCATAAGTAGGGCAATGACTCTCCTCAGGCTCACGCAAGAACTCCAGAAACCCAAATCTCCTCACCCCATCACAAAAAGTGTTTGCATTTGTACAGATATTTGTACAACTCAAGAATTTTGCAATCAGCAATTAATCTTGCTTTATCTCTCATATGTTTATTCCTTTGGCCTTTTAGAGGGCAGATGTTTTTAAAGCACACATTTAAATTTTTTTTTTTTAAAGAGATATGGAAGTGAAGAAAGATTGGAGACTTTTTATAGATGAAATTATTTTGAGTCTGCATAGAGCTGATCCCATCCTGTGCTACCCTGCTTGGTGAGCCGGGTTCATCACTGTCAATGGTGGCCAGAACTGAAATAAAATAGAAATGAGACTCTTTTCTCTTTCTTGTAATTTTCTTTCTTATTAAAACATCTAATGGTCTAAAGGGCAAAACATTCAGTAGCTGCATAATCATAGAATGGTTAAAATCTTTTGTGGTCTTGATTTTTATGCTTTCTTACGAAGTCTATGCAGCAATGAGGTCAGAAGTTTGGGATCTCTCTATCAGTTCCTATGAGATGAATGCTGATGTCCACCAGTCTGACAGCTGTGGAAGGGGAGTGATTTGCTAAAGGGCAAAGGGAAAACTCCCTCCTGGTCTGACACACGAGTATTTGACACCTGTTTCTTTCTCTCTCCCCTTCTCATCTCTTGCTATGCACGGCAAAAGAGATCTGTCCTCAGGTGTCTCTTCCCCAGCAGCACTGCCAAGGTTGCACCCTGAGGGGATTAGGGCAGGGATGGCTTGCTGAAGAAGCAGGCCAGCATTTGTTTCCACATCATCTAAATTCACTTTGATAGAGAGATCTAGAGCCTGGATTGGCAACCAGCCACTACACCCAGGCTTGCCATCAAAAACCCATGGTTTCCTAAAACACAGAAACTTTCCACTAAGGCAAAATACAGAATTTGAGCTCAATCCCAAGGTCAAATACGGAATGACAAGTGAATGAACCTGGATGGCAAAATGGCCCCTGCCCAGGAGTATAAACCCCGTGCCAGGGGGGCTTGTCCTGCTCTGCCCACATTGCTGGCCTGGGATCTGCATGGCTGGTGCTCCTCAGGGCTCATCCCCTGGGACAGGCACCCAGTGCTCAACATGGGCCTCAGAGGGAGGGTGGGCACCAAACTTCTGCCCTCCCCTGTATGGGAACAGCTCTGAGCCTGCCCAGGCAAGGCACAGGACTGTGGGGGCAGGACAGAGGCTGGGTCAGTGTTCTGCCTGTCAGCAGAACACTGGCAGGAGGTCTCTGGAAGGCAGCAGCACATCACCTCCACATGGCTGGGGCTGCCTCCCCCACACTCTGTCACTGACTCGGTGATGTCACCATGAGCAGCATGCCAAAAAGGGAACAGGATTTCCTAAAGAGGAAAGAGGAGGGAAGAAAAACAAGTCCCTTAAATGCCTTGCTGCTGCTGAAGCTGGGAAAGCTCTGAAGAGGGCAAGATGCCTTGTTCACCCATGGTGGGGGAGAGGGCAGTGGGTGGCATGAAAACACATCCCAAGCCCTTAATATTTTCCAGAGAAATGCTGAAGGTGGTGCTGCTGCTCTCAATGGCTCTCAGTAGGCGGGAATGAGATTACACACACATCTCCCCTCCCTCAGCCTTCTGCTAGAGGCTTTGATTGATTTCCTGTAGGTGTTGGTGAAACCCTTGGCACCATAAAGCATCTGAGGTATTCTGTTAGATATGGAGCTGAGCTTAACACATATTTTCTTTTTAAAAATTGGTGGATTTGTATGCAAGTCATGCTTTTACAACATGGCTGTCTTGTTAAGGAAGAATAAGACATCTGGTAATGTTTTGTTTAAGTAGAAAATGAGGTCTAATAGGATTTGCAGATGACCTCAGACCAGCAGCCAACACAACGAATTGTTTTTCTCACTCATTTGGCTGCTGAGTTGGGGGTTGCATCTTTCCTGTTTTTCTGAATGCACTGTCAGGTCACAGTTTCCACATACTGCTGAAAAGCAGGGTGTCTTCTCTGAAGCTGTAATTTTGACCCCTGCCCCTCACAAGCATGAACAACTCTATAACTCAGGAGCAGAAATAAAGCTGCACAAACTGAAACTCATGGGATCTAAATCTGATAGAACCCTATCTTCCAAATGCAAGAATACACAGGTACTGAATTTTGCAACAAAGAAGCTCCTGCTGTCTTCAAGTGAATGCAAAGCTATTTGCATTTAATTCTGGAGATAATGAATACATCTCTCTAGTAAACATTGTGTTTATTATTATAATTTACTATTCTGCTTTCTATAGGAAAACTTTCTGAACTTTTTGAACTTTGCCCTTAAAATGCAGTAAATATTTGTAACTACTTTTACATTTTCTCAGGAGAGAGAGAGATGAAGATTATGGTTGAAGTGAAACTCCAACAGGTCAGGAACTGTTTGGATTCTTAGCATTCAGGAAAAAGCTAGTGGGATTTCTCATAATGTGTTGTCACTTGCTGTTGAAAAGAGCATGCACCAAGCTCTGTGATGTACTAAGTGTAATCATCTCCTGGCTCTGTTAGGCAATTCATCTTTCCATTCTTTCCCTCTTATAGACCAAGATCATAAGAGCATAAAGTACTTCTGTGAAAAGTGACCAGAGAGAAAGTTACCATTGGTATTTACATGGATCAAGAGATGATTGGTCCGTGTAAACTGATGATTCAGGAAGAAGGTACTGAATTAGAACCCTGTAGAAGGTCACCACTGCAGCCCAGCTGGCTAACACACTGCTCTCTGGACACAGAGAATCTCTAGGCACACACTTCTCATAAATCTGCTCTAAATATATGGAATAACCTCCAGAAGTTTTCCGTGGAGGTCCCTGCACTTCTGTTCACTTTTCTGCTAAAGCTCAAGCCACCAAAATCTTGCATGGTTTTTGTCTTTACGTGAGTTACCAGAGGAGCCATGATTTCATGTGAGCCTGAGAGAACAGAAGCGCCTGTGTAAGGATGGTTAATAAATTTTGTCACTACCCTGCTAACAAGGTCATATTTCAAGGACCAAAACTCTTCACTGGGGCCCCTCTGGTCTTTGCCAGTGCCTCCAGACACCACCTATGCTCAACCCCATTGCCTTCAGACTTCTCATCCTGACTGAAGGACACCACTGCCACCCTGATGGAATTCTCCATTTTCCCACTATCCTCTTTTCTGTTTGCTGCCTTTTCTGCTCAGTGACGCACTTTCCTTCGCTGTGCGACTCCTCTCACACACGCCCACTCCTCTCCTTGCAGTCAGCCCTGCATTTACCAACCTCTGCAAATCCCCAGAAAGCCAAGCTGCTGTGAAGTCTGTGACAGAAGTGAACAAGGCACAGTCAGACTGAAATCTCCAGGCTCCATTGAAATTTAAACTCCCATTTTCACTCCTTTTGGTGAGTTCACTCCCTCTGGCAGAGGAACCAGCTAACCTCAGCTTTCTCAGGACATTAAGGAGGCAATTTTGTTAGAATACATCACTAATTACATTATTAAACAGCTGCCATGTTATTTCTCCCTCCAAATCCTAAAGATTTTCTTCCAATTTGACAGCTACACCTTTTTGCTTCACCTTTTGTGTAGGGGAGGCATTTACCTCAAGTGTCCCAGAGACCTGCGAGTGAGTAAATGCAGTAAATACACCCCCAAAACAAGAAGCATCCCAGGACTCTGGGAAGTGATCTCAAGTTGGATAAAACAACCTTGGGTGTACAAACCTCTGGGTGTTTTTTTTTCCTTTTCCTTCTTGACCCTGATGTGTCCGTGTTTGGAACAGACACCCTGGTCTGCCACAAGCTAACAACTGATATAATTCCAGCAGCAAGACAGCTTTTGTAAGGCTCCTATGCCACAGCAGGTTGTCTCTGCCATGTCTAACAACGGGACTATCAAACCTGCCAGTGGTTTCACTGCCAGGCAGGCAGAGCAGCCACAGAGCCCTGCTGACCCCTTGGGAAGGGGCAGCTCTGCAGCCCCGGCTCTGGCTGTGCCAACAGGCAGGCAAGGGCTGTGGCCAGAGCGTGCAACAGCCTGGCTGGGCTTCTAAACCCCAGGGAACACTTAGCAGAGACTGAAGGGATCTCCCTAGGCACTAGATACAAGGTGAAAAAGAAGAAGGATGAAAGGAGAGTGGATGTGGATTTTAGCACTGTTGCAGCAGAGGGGAGAAAAGAACTCTCTAAAGAAGCATTTGTTTTCTCAATGCAAGGCCTAAATCCATCTTTGCTGCTGTTCAGGTTAATAATTAAGAGTCCAAACTGCCCAAGAGTGAGACATACCCAAATGCTTCTAATACAAAGATTCAGGAATTAAAAATTTTTAACACTATTTAGATGGCTGGCTGTCAGACTAAGCTATGTATTTTCTTACCCCCCCCCCCCCCGCCCAGGCTAAAAGGAACAAAGTGGTGAAATCAATGTAAGGCTTAAAGGAGATGGCGTCTGCACAGCTGTGGCTGTGCATGATGTCACTCCTGCACAGGTATGCGGGGAGCTACAATGACTGGTAGCTCCTGGTAGCTGACTGGTACAAGCTCCTGGTAGGAAAATGTTACAGGTCACATCCCTAATTACTGAGAAAAGGAAGAAGCAACACAGGATTTAAGCCTGGCATGATATAGCAGGCAGGAGGTGCAGTAAAATGCAGGTCTACATGGAAACAGTAGCTAACCATCTGCTCTGGGTAAAATAGAGCAGATTTACCTGTTAAAGTACAAAGACACCTATGCTGTGTCCTGTGCCACATCCTATGCAACTTTAAAATCAAGGCTGGACTGGATATGTGATTACACCTGTAAACACACACACACACAGAGACATCTTTATGTATATATGTCTATACACACACATGATCATATTAATGTTTTCTATAAGTGAAGAAAACTTAAAGCAGGCTGAGTTAAAACTAAATTAAAAGCAAAACAAGTTCTTCTTCAGCAGTACCCAGTCTTTGCAACCCTTCTCTCTGGTACTGCTTCCCTTTCCCTGCCTTCTTCTGATTCATGTAATCTTCTGTCCTTTCTGTCCCTGCGTATGTGAAAGTGCAAGATTTTCCCTAAAGTCTTGAATCAAGGAAGGGAGAAACATTGTTTAAAAACAAGCTTTGATCCATGTGTTTGGTGAAATTTTAGTAGCTGGAGGATTATTAAATTTTTTATTTATTGTATTTATTATTTTGTATTTATTCAATGAAAGTATTAAATATGGATTTTTTACCATCATTTCCTCTAAAGTGGAAGTACTTTTGGATTACTGGAAGAATTGTACAGAGTTTCTATTCTCTCCCATTACATAAACCTGCAGACAAAAACAGATACTCCCTAGGGAGGGTGCTCACTAAAAGCACCAACACAACAGAGTCCTGCACTTGCTGGAGTTTTACATCCAATGGTATGAGCCTGCTTCTCCTCTCACATGCATGAGCATAAATTGGGTTTCTTGAAATAAAGTGAACTGTGCAAGCAAGTGGAAAACTCATATCTGAAATGATAGATATCTGAAGGCATTTCAGGCATTTTCTGCTACAGCAAAGTTCAATACCAGAATCAGGCAGATCTTTTAAAAGATCTAGCCCTAGCCTCTCTAAGGCCTGACAGATGCCAAGCCTTTTCTGTGGCACTGAAGGTCTAATTCTTACTGTGAACTACTTCTGGCACTAGCAGTTTTCCTTTTGGGTCAGTAGGTCCCTGAGAATCTCTTTTCCACCGGAGACACCTTTGTGGGGATGTCTGAAGGACGGGCCAGGGCTCCACAGGTCTCCCGTGCCCCTCTGGCTGCAGTGTGAGCTGGCAGGCTGGAGCATGTTCAGCGTTCAGCCCCCAGCCTTCATGGGACACCTGGGCTGGTCTTGCTCTGAGTCTCACACCCACCTCAGCCACCCTCTTCAGCCTTCCACACAACTGGAATTGTTTGCAAAACACAGCTGACACTAAACTGGGCATAAGGAAAACCCCTCGGTGTCTCTCCCTGCAGATCTGCGTTGTTGAGCTGACAGTAGCATTCAGCCATTGCTGACATGCACTTAGCAATGAAGTACAGGTGCCAGCTAATGGGTTACTGTGTTAGTGAGAAGGGGACAAACAGGGAATAATTAGCTTTTTCTGCTCATGCTGCCTCTTCACAGCTCTTGCACGCCTTGAATGAGCATCTGTAGCTCCCTCTTTGCTCGCAGTCCTGCTGTTTCATGAGGTTATATTGGTGGGCTGTGATTTCAGAGAGGACAGAAGAATGAAGTCACTCCAAAGCTTCCCAAAGTAATGGAATTCTGATCAGTGGCAGAACTTTTCTGCACTAGGGTTATAGTTGCATCCTTCCTTGGTCTTTGATATGGTACTCTACTCATTAAGCTGCCTGTGAAGGCACCAGTTTAACCTTCATCTGCTGATTTTAGTGACTCTCTGGGAGAATTTTACACAATGAAATAGGATATCCTGACATTTTTCTGTGCCACACACTGATATAAGTGCTGTTTAATTTTACCACAAGCTATCAATGCTGAAGTGAAATAAACAGACCAATCACACTTTGATGGTACACTTCCCCTAGGGCCCTGCAGTTCAAAAACAACAGAAAACTTGTATTTATGAGGAAAGCCAGGAGCTGGAGCAAACTGGGCAGAACTGCTAGACATGTGGGGATTCTGTAACTTTGGAACAGGATGAGGAGTTCCCTACAAATATTAATTCACAGTATATAGAAGCAATTACTCCTTGAGGAAAATACTGGTATTACAAACCTAACCTAAGGCTGCAGCACTCAAAGCTGTGAAAGGTTAAGTGACAAACGATACGGACCTAGTGACATTACTCACCAGTCAGATCAAGCCACAGTCACGCTCACACAACAGCAGTGCCTGTCAAGGCTTAGGGGATTGATACCTGAAAACAATCCTGAACAGATGGGGGACACGTTCCTGGTGAGCAACACCCACCTGGAAAATGAACTCTACTTCAGGCAACATCCCAAGCTGCTTCTTTGTATGAAAATGTAGCACCGAGACTGGAGTTTTCCAAAATGCATCACTAAGGAATTGCATGGGAGAAACTTTAGTGTGGGCAGGGGCCAGGTTAATTGAATGTCTGCCTCAGTTACCCCTGTAACCCACTGTGGTTTGCTGGGGAAGCCCCTCCCCAGGTGTTTCTGAAAGGGACCTGAAATACTTCCCAAAATGTTATCCCAGAAGATGTTATATTCATTCAGATATTCAGATTTATTAATGGATTTATAACTGCACATTATGATAGCTGCACTGATCAGATTCCAACCTAATTAATCTGTGCTCTGATTTACATCTTAATTATGCAGGGCACAACACTGCCAAATATTATGCACCCCCCATCAGCTGCTGAATGCCCATCACACCCCCATGGTCTGTAAGCACCACACAGAGTTCAAGGTACCTTTCAGGACAAAAGCTATTGCTGTGACAAGAGAAACGCAATAATTCCATGTGGCTTTTCTAGGCATCACTCATGTAATCAGATGTCAAAATGAACCTGTGAACATGTATGAACTTTAGCATAAAGTGCTCTCAAAACTCTGAGAGTGGTCACAGCAAGAAGGTCCATTCCCCACCCATTGGGCAGAATGTGTTTGCCACAAAAGGAACAAGAGAAAGGAACTGAACATCAGCCCTGACACACAAGCAAGACAGAAAATTTGCTGGCTTATTTCCTTTATTAAGCCCAAAATAACACCTTTAAAAAATCCTGACTTCATGAATAAATCAAATGCCTTCATTAAAGAAACATTTACTGCCATTTTCTATACTTTATTTTAAGGCATACAGAAAAATATTTAACAAATGTGTATGCAATTAAATGCCAGGGACTGCTAATTACAGCCCTTCTGAATGCCTCTGCAAAACAAAGATACTCAATACAATATGTTAGAAAGGGTGGGGAAAAGAAAGAGAGGAAGCTGAAGACAATCTAATAGGCATTAGTGCAGATATATGCTGGCCTTTGGCTACAAGCAGCAAATAAACCATCAGTGTTACCCCAAATGGCAGCCAAAGGACATTTAAGAGTCACACCCTTGCTTCTGCTTCTCTAATTCATTTCCAAAACATTTCACCTCTAACTAATTATGGAATTTCATGACAGAATGTAAAGGACTGGCTGGGGTTGCAGGCCATTCCAACAAGACTTTAATCACATATCCTTCAGGTTGCAGAATCTTTATGTACTTAGCAGTGATTTATCATTCCTGGCAGAGGCAGGTACTTCAAAGGCAACCTTATATAAAAAATAAATTCTGCCTTTGCCAAGCATTGGAAAGAGCACTAAATTAAATTTTAAAATCAATTCCTACAGACAAACTCAGTGGGTTTGTCTATCTGGCCAACAGGCAAAAATTTATGACAGTACAGTTTTGTAATCAATAATAGCAATACAGTGCATGTTTCTGATTAGAAAAAAAATTAAACGATGCCAAAACAACATTGCTAAGTATTTAGGCTGTTTTGTGACAGTCCCATTGAGCAGAAACATAAAACATGCATTTTGATGAATTTCCAACTAATTTATGTAATACTATAGTTTTTATTAAAAAGAAAGAATATTAAAACTATTATAAGCTTTGTCACCTGCTGTAAGGCAGAATGAGTTAATTTTATTCACTGCACATTTCCTGTTTGTGAGGCAAAAAAGCATAATTTACTTCTTTATAAAAGGGAAATATATATATAACTATATATATATATAATTTTATTGGTATTAACATAATGCAATACCATACATTGAGCAAACAGAAAGAAAACATTTCAAAATACATTTTTTTAAAAGTATCTCCCCGAAAGATAGTATGAAATATTAAGTAATTAGCATTAACATTATTACAATACACCCTTAGCCAAATATATCAAGGAAAATCCACATTCTAATCACAGAGATAGAGGCAAACATCAACCCATAGGGGACTCAGAACATAATGATAAATACAATATCTGAATCTACTTTGAGTGACATCCAGACAAATACTGGCCCCAAAACAGCCCTCTGGAGTCTGGGTGTTATACAGAGAATACTTTGTGCCTGCTTGGCCAGGCAGCATCACTCACATGTTTTAGTCCTAGAAGATAAAGAGGAACCAAAGAGTTTAACTGCAGAGTCTAATAAATCTCAGCGTGAGGTATCTTCTCCATCACCATCCGAACGAGTGCCAGCGTACCCTCTGGGAATTCAGTACAAACCACTGGATAAATGGAAGTCTCTGAAAGGTCTGTACATACCTCCACTTGACAGAATACACTTAGTTTAGCATGACACAGTAAAGAAACTTCCTTCACTAATGTGAAGCACGCTTAAATGACACGACTCTGTCTGGTTGGCCTGAATGGGTTCACTGGAGTTCAGTACAAGCAATGGGAAATTACAATTACCATGGCTGAATCCCTCTTTAATTCCTCGAGGTGTGCAGAACAAAACTGAGTGACATCAAAGCCCTTCCCCTGCCAAGACCCTCTTCCCCTTCCATTCTCCCGTGCCGGGGGCAGTATTTTCTGCAAATGTGCTCCATGTAGACTGGATCTGACTTTGTGCCTAGTCCCACTGTGGAAAGGGTGCATTCTTCAAAAGACTGGCCATGCCCTTTGACACCTTCCTGGAGGCCTCATATTCAGGCATGTGGTTGTCTATGCTTTAACAGGTTCTCTGTTATAAACATCAAAGTTATTCAAGAAGAACTGACTTTCTGAACGGAGGCCATTAGGTTGCTTGCAAGAGGCTGAAGTTGAGTCTCCGTCGTGCCAATTCTCTAATGATAAGTTTATCAACCTTTGAGTCCAATCGGTTCAGTGCCAAGAGATGTGGTTCCCATTTGACATGGAGAGGTGCTATCAACTCTCGCAGTGTATTAGCCTAATATGATAAAGCAGTGATACAATATGTTGAAAGATCGGTGATGTGCCATTATTTCCATATCATATTAGTAAATTAGAAATACTATCATGCAAACAAGAGCAAATAGCAAATCTGGCATACAGTAGCAGCACTACAGAGCCTTTCTAATCTGCATGCAGCGATGCTCGTGAGGACAGAGACATGGCACTGTTCTGCTATTACACCTCACCCCATTAAAATATCCATCCCTGATGCAAAAGAGGTATTTAGGGCAGAAAGTTATATATTCTCTTTTTGTAGATATGTTTTTAAAAAGAACAGAACAAAGACCAATTAAAAAAAACCCCAAACAACCCACAAATAAAACAAGAGAACAATACACATCCTAACCAACTCGGTTGGTTTTCTCCATGTTGAAGACACATTAGCTCATTTGGAAGCACTGGGAAAAGGTCACATGAATGAGGAGAATGGAAGCAAAGAATGTGCCCCAAATCCACCAAACGTGCTACAAACACAGAAAAATAATCCTGGTGGCAACTTATGCATGAACTAGAAAAAGAGGTGGCACAACACAATCTGGCTCCTTTCGTTCTCCTAGCTGACAGTCCAGCGTGGTGCAATGTTGGGTGAAGGATAAGATACAGAGCTAGGAGATCGTGTGATTTTGCAACCACACTGACATTACACACTTCCATAAGCTAGGGCTTGAGAACTCGAGAATCTTTGTGGACCTGTGTTAGCAAAGAAAAGAGAAAGAGAGAGGTGGAATAAACAGCATACAGCTAAATTGTTTACTTAGAGTTTCTGTGGATATGCAGTCTTTGCACAGGCAGTTTCAAAAGCCTGGCTGCCCTCAGTGCATTTCCTATCCTATTGCCTACTACACTAAATTGTAATAAAAAAAGAAACTCCATGGATCTTAATATCCATTGTCATTTTGAATCCCAGATATGAAAAGTTGGGGGATATTTTGTGGTTAAAAAAAAAAAACAACAAAAAAAACCACTTTGGGAAAGAATTCAACTGTGCATAATGCAAAGATGTACAAACTGATTCCAATTTAACTGGTGAAATTTGTTTAACCCCTGTTAAAGAGATTTTTTTTTTTCTCCAAAAGCAGGATGGAAAGGAAGGAAAATATCAAGCACTGCCATTTTTTATTCTTGAGTATATCACAAAAGGTCTGGAAAGCAGACAAGAAATATTTTCTCAGGGACAGAAAATGCAAGGTAGAAAGAATCCCAGATGGAAACATTGGTGACATTCACTCCACACATGGCAGCAATTGAAAATGAGTTTCAGAAAGGCAGAGGGTGAGCAATGCTACACAGAACTCAAACCCAGTGCAGCCTCTTCTCTATTACTGAGATTTCCTGGGACTCTGTGCGTCAACAAGGAGAGGAGGAAGAAGAAGTGTGAGGAAAACAGTTTATATAACTAAATTCTAAGTATAGCAGTCAAGAGAAACTTTTATATAACCTATTGTTTAAAATAAAAAAACTCATTTAATTCCACAATCAAAATGAAAAAAACCCAAACCCAACCCCCAAAACCAAATCCCAAACCCCTGACAAACAAAGGCCAAACCAGCACATTTCAGGACTCGTGGGGTTAAGGAAAGGGAGACTTTGTAGAGTACAAAAGGGAATGTTTTTCATATTTCATCCTGTTCTATCCTATGAACAGTTGTAGCACTGAAAATAAGAGTCTTGGATTTATTTGGAAAAAGGCACTAAGTGAAAGAGGATACTGCTGCCTCATAGGTATCACTTCTGCAGCTTCAGGAGATCCTGTCATCTTATGGCTGCTGTTCATACAACTTAATCACTAAGAATTCAGAAAGTATGTTTCAAAGGGCAGGCTTTGGCAAAAGAAACTTCCCTTTTTGTGAAAAAAGGTGGCTGTGAAATAAAGGAGGGTTACTGAAGTTAAGGCAAAGGCATTATCTATCTAGCAGATGTCTATACCCAGCTCTTGCTCATGCCCAGCCAAGTCTGGCTGGAACACATCCTCTATCTGTGGAAGAACTGTGCTACCTTCAACACATGGTGGGACAGGACTTGTGTTATGTACATAAAATTCAACTAAATTTTGCACTAGAAAACTATTTTTGAAAAAAACTTGCTAGTACAACATACTTTTGTAAAGACTATTCCATAATATTGCTAAGGTTTGATTATTATATAATTTATATAAATTATCAAACACTGGTAATTTTTCACTTTCCCAGTTTGGATTAGTCACTGTGCATGAACAGCCTTCCATTAACCTCTTAAGATAAGTGGTAGCATATGCTGTCCTATTCATCTTAATGTGAATATAATTATCAGGCCCTAGGGGACTTTTCAAAATAGATTTTCAATATCACTTACTGATAGCAACTACAGGTTTAGAAAATCTGCTTTTTAGTAGTAAAAATTCATTTTCCTTATCCTTACAAACCCCACTTTTTTTTTTTATCGTATCACTAACATTAGCAAAATTATTTATGTAAAAAATCTCTAGCATATGGTTTTATTTCTAGATGAGGGTTTTAAAATTTGTTTTAAAGGAGAACAAATACAAATAACAAAGAACGAATAACGTGCTTTTGGATGGATACTTATTGACACTACAACTTATGAAACTCATGAGACTTGCAAACATTTTGAAAAAGAAACCAACTGTCATTCACATACAAAAATGAATGTGACCCTGTGAATACAGCGAAGTGACTTACTGCATTTATCAACCAAATTATGTGTGCATTATGAGAAGATTTTTATGGCAAATGACTTCCCCAGAGTGGTTACTGACACAAAACTGTCTGCTGTAAATCTCTGCCTGTTTGTTCAGCTAACATGGTCATGTAGGATGTGAGGAATTTTATATCTGAACAAACCTGCAGCAGTAGGAGGTACTTTACCCATCTAAAGTGGTGAGACAGAATAACCTGGGCTGGAATCAACCCACCAAGCAGGAGCAAGGGGATGCTCTGCACGCCTTTCCAAGTGTCAAAAGCCAATAAAATGCAAGCAAAGGGAAGCAGAAAGTTCTCATGAGAGAAATATTTGAGAGTTGCAATCCATAAGGTCTCAAAATGGCTCTCACACAAGGAATCTTATTTAAGGAAAGGGGCACAGAAGGTGATACAACTCCTTCTCTTACTGATCTATAAATAAATTTTTAAGGAACGCCAGCAGTCACTAATGAGAAGGTATAAAGTTAGGGTTTTCACTTTGATGTGTTTTTTGATAATAAAAAGCACAAGATTTTACCACTGCCACTTAAGAGTACACTTTCTTATCAATATTCACATGATATATTTTGCCTGAACAAACTACAAGATACCTTTTCATTAAATGGTACGTTTATGACAACTTTTCAAAGGGTTAGGTTGAAGAATAGCAGGTTAATAAACTTACTTTTTAAATACATACTCAAGATTTAGAAGATTTCGATTTCCCATCTGCAGTGACCATCAGTAAATCTGTATCTGCCTTTTGAAGATTTACCCTTTCCTCAGTTTTCATCCTATTTTCTCTACCTATTTCTACATCTGTCTACATATTCAGGAGAGAAGAACTTTGACTGGAAGCCCTTACCTATCTAGTCCAATAATGAGGCGTATCTCATTATGCATTTTCCCCTAAAGGTAAACACTTTGCATGAGTGATCAGGCTCCCAACAAGAATGAATGTAAAGTACAACAGGGAAGAGAAAACCTTCCCCATGTGCCACAAACTGTGACCTGGCTGTTTCTGCTGGAAGTCCACTGGCAGATACATCTACCTCCTTACTGGAAATGGCACAAAGCTCTTTGACACAGAGTCCTGGGGAGGACCACTGGCAGATCTGCAAACTCTGCAGCTCAATGGTGGGAAGCTCCCACCACCCCCAGGTGTGACAGATGCCATGCAGAGATAAAAAGGAGCTGGTCGAGAGCCTGGCAGTGAGACTGCCTGAGGAAGGAGGGTTTTGGTGACATCTGGTGCAGATCCCCAACACCATACTCCAAAGCAGCACCTCCCCTCACTATCTTGTGGGAATCCAGTTAGGTATGGAAGCAATAGCAGGAATCAGCACTGCTCTGGAGACTGCAGTAAGGGGCACTAAATCAAACAATTATAATACAGGAGGATGCTATCTGCAAATAGCAGACTACAGCTTTTACAACATCACAATATATGCTTTAGTGTCCCCCTTGTCCTCACTGAGGAACACCAAGAGGACAAATGTTCCATGGGAAGCACCATGGTGAGGAACAGGCACAGGGAGGACAGATGGTGATGTCAGCCCACGTACAGCTCCAGTGCCTGCTCCTCTGCAGGTGCTGCACTCGGTCCCATGAGAAGAAGGCAGTGGAAATTACAGGGCTCTGATCAGCAGGCACTTTTCCTCCCACTTAGCACAGTATTTCTAAATTGCAAATGTAACCCAGCTCTCCTATGCACTTCATGTACTACAACTACTGCTAAATAACCCTCTGTCTTCCCAGTACTAAAGAATTAAATAAACTAAAATGTAGCATATTAAACTGCCAAATTACTAACTCTTACTATATTATTATACTGCATAATATTACATTATTCCTAATTCTGCCCCTATTTTGTCCCTCCATATTAGATATATCTCATGGTTATTCTTATGCTGTTTAGGTATTTCTCTAATATCTGCAAAACTCTGTCCTTCAGCTCATTACCAGGGTCTTACTGGAGTGACAGTCCACAGGTTCAAGATGGAGCAGTTTGAGTGTGGTTATGTCAGAAAATAAGGTTATTTTTCCAGAGTAGTTAATTTTGTAACCATTGCAAAGCAATACAAAGAGCTGCTCCCAGAAAAGGAAGCCCTCTAATGTGGGACATAACCAGTGAGACACAGTTGAATAGCCATGTTCAAGAAAAAAAAGAAAGAGCAGCTGGCTGAACTCATAGTTTTATATAGATTTAGAAAGCATAGGATGTAATCACAACTTTAGTGTCCCACTGGGCAGTTTATGAATTCTGATATTGATATTAAAACTTCTGCATATTGGCACTCTAATTGCTGGATTACACAGAGTCTTAAGTTACATAAACCTATGGGACAAGCCTCACCCAGGACAAGTTTATGTTACATCCCAAAGACAAGTACATGAGGCATATGTCTAATGGTGAGATTCCTTTCAATATAATTTTTAGTACTACTGTAAGCTAGAATCAGCCAGGCTATGATTGCAATGGCATATAAAGCTCAGTTGAATCCACCAAACCTCTTGCATTGTTTATTTTGAGAACTGCTTGAAAAGCCGTGTCCTTGTTTCCTGATCATACAGCAAGAACTAGAGTTCCAGTCTATCACAACACAAAGATGGGAGCTCTGTTTCCCAACTAATGCTTTGGACATCAACTCTGAAAAAAAAAAAAGTACTAATTTTTTTGCATTGTTATCAATGATATTTTAGATAAGAAGTATTTAAGCAGAATTGGTCTTATTATTGTGACAAATTATTCTGTGTGTTACTTTTTAAATTACTTTTTCAAGCAGTGTATTTCTGGAATTTTTTTACATTAACTTGCTCAGGGCTTTAAAAGAAGACAGACATATATGGAATTAATTATAGCATAACAACTTTAAATTTACACAAATAAACTTTTAACTTCAACCAGTACAAGCCCGTTTGGGCAGAGAAGACTTTAACAGCCCATCATCAAGTAACATAATTGCGTTTTTCTGGTGTGCTTTCCGTACTGATAACAAAAACACCAATACACTGACAAAATCCCTGGTGTAACTAAATATCACCCAGCCAGTCTGTCATGTTCCCACAGCCAGGCTACACCCAATGGCAGAGGATGGAGATGCTGCCCCTGCCACAACTGCTGACAGCTGAAGCAAGCTGCCAACCTGGCCTGGGTCACTGAGAGAGCCACAGATCACCTGAACACTGTAAATTACTGATAGCACACCTTGTGGTTAAGGTAAAATGACCAGACTGAGAAAAAAGTGTTACCTTGTTTGTGTCATATTTGGCTGAGGTTTTTCAGCAGCTTTTGCTAAAACCTCCAATGGGAATGGTGTCAAAACCTACTCAGGGAAAATTGGGGGAGGAGATTATCATTATTTTTATACTAACATTGATCACGTTGAGATATTTTAATTTAATTTAGAGCTCACTGGAGGGGCACACACACAAAACACGGACTCTACTATTACTGTTCTGGCAAGGCCAACAAGTGAAATGTTGGCACCATTCCTGGCTGTTGTGCTGTGTTTAACAAAGGTACTATTTATCCTCTCCTCATGTTCTAGCACGTGTTTCATCTGTCAATCCAACTTGCCTTGACTGTTCCCAGGCAAGTATTATTGTTCTGTTCTACTCTATTTTTGACTCAGGTGTCTTTCAGGTTTGAGAAGGACCATATTTAGCAACAAAAATGCTATCAGACCTGAAGCCCTCCCTCCTATCAACAACCTGAAATATACTGCATAAAATTAGCATATAAAGAAACTGCTTTTAGAAATCTTGCTTTTAATTAGTTTGGTTCCCATAAAAACAAGACAGGAATTACCTTTCTTTTTCTAAACCAATGACTGAGATGTTTTCTTGGCTATGTATGGTGTCTTGAAAGCCCATCAGACCAACACAGAAATGACCTCCTTGTTTGCCTGGAGGAAATTCCTTACCTATTTTAGAGTACAAAATTAAGAATTACTGATTAAATGTTTCACACCTTTTGGAGGCTGGAGGCTTGTACTTTCATCTGGTAAATTTAATTTTTTTTTTTGAGAATAATTACCTCTGTATAAAAAGCTTGCACTGGAAGGTTTTATGCAAGGTACTCTTCTGAGAGGCCAACCATGGCTATGTTCTTTGTTAAGAATTGCTTGCATATTTTTAATGTGTAAGAGCTGTTTTCAGAGGGGATCCAATTTTTTTCATAAGAAGTGCATCTTAAGCCTTTCATATTCCAAACAATGCTATCACTAGTGTAATAAAAGAAAATCAGGGCTTCAGAAGGATTTCATTACACTAAGGATTCCTGTTACAGGAGTGAAATGCTGAAAACATTGAAGCTTCTACTGTATTTTAACTTTAAAGATAGCAATAAATAGCAAATTTTAAATCATTTCAAATCCCTGAACATGCTAGACTGGATGAGATATAGCATGGATAGTATCTCCTGAAGCCTGCTAAGACAGTATTTCTGTATGCCCTTTAGGAGGGGAAGAATCAGCAAACTAATCAAGGGAGTATTCTGTCATATCACCTTATGCGTTTAAGCTCCTCATTTATTACTCTTTCTGAAAACCACAAGGCTGCCATTCATGAAAATGGATGGCAAAAGGGATTTGTCAGACTGGCCAGGAACCCAGACAAAGCTGAAGGATGCCATGCCAGGGTTTCATGACACTGCAGACGCCCAGCCATGCAGTCCTTAGCCTTCCTTTCCAGCCTTTTCTGAAATACAGGCACCCACCAAAAACCCTCTTGGTGAGAGGACATGGTGCACGCAGTGGTTTACAAGGAAAGAGCCTGGTAAAATTCTTGGTGAACTGGTGATAACCAGTAAGGAAGTACATCTACACTCCCATCAATTCCTGCTCTTCCACCAATTCCTCCACCAGTTCAGGAGGTTTTTACCCTCAATGACCTTTGCACAAAGGTACAAAGACATTGGAATGAAAATTGCTTCTCTTTAGCCTCTGTCTTAATTCATCCCCAAGCATCTCCAAAACTGCCACAGCTACACCTCCACACACTGTTTGGTGAGATGTAGCTGCCACACCTCTGTATGATGGCATTGTTCCACAGAAAAAAATTAATCCTGCACCGAACATATTACAGCACCAATATCTGATTCGGGCCCTGGTTCTCTTCTCCTGCACAGCTGATCCCTTCCCAGTGTGGTAGGGCAGAGCCTGGGGGAGACCTGCTGTTCCCCTGGAGTGATGGAGCAATGCACAGGGCCCATCTGGTACCAATCTCATCATTCCTAAGGTATGTCAAACTCTTCTACTGGCAGAAACACCAGAGTTGTGTCAGAGATGGGCACTTCTCAAAACCTTTTGAGTTGTTAGAAGTGGTGTTCTTTATTGTGAGATTGAAAAAATTATCTCTGCAGCTTTTGACTGGAGCTGAGAGTGCCATCATCTTAGAATATGCATGACTACTTTCTAGCTTCTGCTATCTCATCCAGGTCTTTTGATCACAACAAGGGAAAACTACTTTTAGTTTACTCAAAGTTAACAATATCCAGGAAAAGAGAAGTCTTGTTAAAGTGAGGGCAGCTGTTCCCTAAAGGGCTGCCCCAGCTCTGGGAGTAGCTGGGCACAGGGGAATGGCTGCTGTGAGATGGTGGCTGATCAGGCTGAGATGAGGAAGAGGAGCTGGAGAAAGGCAGGTGCTGGGTGGGAGGAAGCACCACTGCAGCCCACCACTGACACCTGACACTGGCATTGCTGTAGCAATCTGCTGGGAGGTGGGGACACATTTTGAATGTAATTTAAATGTAATTTAAAGTTTTCCAAGAAACCTCTTGATCTGAGTGAAGATGTGGAGGGCCCAGCCTGCTCCCCTGGAAGCTTCCAGCAGTGCCAGTCCCCAGAGCCACTGTGTGCTCAGCCCTTGGTCCTGCCAACAGCAGCAGAAAGGGCATCGAGAGACTCGAGGAGAAGATCCCTTATTGTCACCACAACTGGTGATTGTTGTATGCAAGGGAATCCAAATGGACCAAAACATCCTGAGGTGCTGGAGGAAGGGTTACCTGTAGATCAGCCACCTTTTGAAAATGGCAGGTAAGAGTGCCCTCCCCTCAGGGGATGGTAATCCAAAGGAGGGGTTCCTGCTGTTCACAGGCACGAGCAAGGCTCCCCTGGAGAAGCTGTAGCAAGACCCAGAGGAATATATCAGGGATATACTCCCAGAAATTTGCTACACACTCTAGCTTTGGTTTGCTTTAGTGCTTTTCACTAAAATATCACCACTAAACAAAATATTATCATCTCTACAGCCTGAAAAACACGAAGTATCATGTAGCTGAGCTCTGTTATCCCATAACAGCAACCTCCTTGCTATGCATTTCTCAAGCCGCTCAGCTATTGTCCTCTGCTATTTTCTTTCTTCAGAAGCTACATTGTCTTTTTTACTTTCTTCTTCTCTGCAGTCTTGTACATGAATAAGCATTACATGTCTCTTTTCATGCCTCGCCAACATCAAAACCAAACCTTTTTCTTTTTTCCCTATCAGGCAAAAACATATTACACCAAACAGCTCCATTTAGTTCTCTTCTTGGATTGCACTTGTTAAAAATGCCAAATCAGCTTCTACAAAAACAGAGGACTAGGGAGGTTTGGCTTTTACCTACATATAAATACAGAAAGTAGTGTAGATAAAGCAGAAACAAAAAATACCCCAAACATATACTGGTATATGGTATACATTATCAGAGCACACTCAGCTGAAGATGTTTGAAACAACCCCTTAGAAGGTGTGTGCAGAAACCTTGGGGGATTTCAGAACTGGAAATCCACAGTTAGAAGTCTAAGTGCAGAGAACCATCTCCCCTGCTCAACCTGGAACTACCACAACCATTTGCCTTGGAAGGAGGAAACAAGTCAGTAAAACCCAGGAGGACCAGAGATGAAGATTTGGCTGTATATTTTTGATCATTAATAACACTGCTAAAGATGAACAACACCAGACTAGAAAAATGCAAAACATGTGAGGGAAAATAAAGAAACAGCTTCATGCATTTGTCTTCTTAAAAATTTACTCTATTTCCATATAGTACAACTGAGAAAGTCATCTGAAGAAGAAGTCTCAGCTAGTACTTTCAGCAGACAAGAGCTAAGGGGACAAAAATAACTGTTGCTGCAACTAATTATGGACATTGATATTACAGGGTTTTAAACTTAAGAATGAGGTTATGCCAGAGTCTCCTCATTGGAAGACAACTTGCACTGAGAAATATTTCAATGCACTGGCATGATCAATGCACAGAACATGGCTCCAGCATAAAATCCATCCACATGGTTCACCTTGGCTCAAAATGCTACACTGCATAAATCTTTGAAATGAAGCCTAAAGCAGCATAGATGCATTTACAGTAGGTTATGCTGTAAGAGAAATGTGACACTGTAGAAACAAAATACTTTTAAAACAGTTTTTCTAACTGGGGAAAGATTTATAATACCATCATCCTCATTTGTGGCACAGAGAATTAGAGGCTGATGGGATTTTCATTTCAAAAACCAATTACAACTTAATTAAACTTGTTCCATAGCTTATCCTCACCATTACAGATTTATGCCCTATTTCTAGTCTTCTACATTTTGCTTCCATCTTACCCTACTCAATTTTGCAGTCTCCTCCCCAGTTACCCTGATGTTTCCAATTCCCAAGTACTACAGATCAGACTGCATAAACTGTTTATTTAATTTTTCAAGAAAAGGGGTAAATTAAGCTTCCACCACCTTGGGAGTGTGTGCTTTCCTTTGTTCATTGGGTTACTCTCAGCAACCTCCTACTCCCCATCATTCCCAGGAGCAGTGGTACTGAAAAATGCACACAGCTTTCTGACAGCCTTGGCAGCAAAGCCAAATCCAAGTAGAATATAAAATGTCACCCCTCCATGCCTGTTTTCCTCTAAGTACAAACTACAGGTGCCACAGGTACTGACTGCTCATGGCCATTCACCCATGCCCTCATCCTTCTACAATCAAGTTCCACTAAATTTCAGGACTAATGAAATCCATAAAGATCTAAGTACTGTTCTCAAAACTGAAAAGTCTACTTTTTACTTTAAGTGACTTTTATACTCTCCTATAAATCCCATGGCCTTATTTAGCCACAACATACTCAAGCTTAGGAAAACTGTCTTTTGGGACGGGACAGACCAAGAAGAAGGTGATAGTTCTGAGTTGCATAACTGTAAAAGCCATTTCCAAACTGTGAGTCTTCAAGGCAATATTTTTTTAACTTTATGAAAACACTCACACTTCCTTCTACCTTCTAACGATAGTTCAGAAATAATTCTACAAAAAATTTCAGCCATGCTTTAAAAATGTACATTTTAGGAAAGCTAACACACATATTTTTCCCCCCTCTTCTTTTACTACAAAGACATTTTACAGATAATTTACAAATTGTGCAAGGCTTTCATTAGAATTTTCTCAACTTTTTTTGCATAGATAATTTGCATAGATACAAGGGCAGCTTGTTTATGCAGTAAGATTCATGACAGCCACTATAAGATGTCCTTACCTGCTGGCAGAATTTGTGAACTCAAGGTTAAAACACAAAGTGAGCAGAGAACTTGGAAACTATTGATTTATTAATCCATAATGCAGTAATGGCTAAAGTGCATTTATGTTTGTTGGGTCTTTTTTATTAATTTTATTTTTATTCCACAGTCTCACCATTTCATAAACCCTGTTAAACTTTCAGTGTCTTGGTATAAAAAATTTTTGGTGAAATTAGTCTAGTTTATTAATAAGTACTTCTAACCCCTAAAATGCGATTACATGAAACTCTGAGGATACATTAAGAAACAGGACATTAAATACTTAGATCATACAGTGACACTGGAAAAGGTAAGCAGAACAATATAAAAAAAATAGTAATTCAGTCTTGGATAGTTTTAGTTTGGAACCTAAAGCTTAAATGGAATTTTCCCCAGGCTCTTTACATGGCTGGAAGTAAATAAATAAAAATTCTCTCTTCTGTCTTCTAAAGAAACAGAAGCCGGCAAATCCAGTTGTCTTTAAAGTCATTACAATAAAGTCAGAAATATAAATGTGTTGCTGTAAAATTATGTACATGTACTTAGCTAGATTAAAATTAAAAAAAAAAGAAGAAAATGTCTTGAGAATAATTTTTTTTTAATTAGAAGTTTAAAATAAATGCCAGGACACATTCTAGCAGGGAGGAAAGACACAACTCTCAGAATAATCAGCTTCAAGCCTGTTATAGATTTAGTATGATTTTTAGATTGGCTTTCAAGTATGCACATTAGTATAGCAAAAAAAATCTCACTTTATTGCCAAGTGTAGAAGCTAGTGATATACTGTTATGTGAATTCTAAACCAGATTTTACCACTTTTACTACAGGAAAATTCTCTCTAATTGTGCCTCATATTCACCATCTCCCAAGTATTCCATAAAGACCACTTTGCACAAGTAGGAAACCCCACTAACAGGGGATTCTGGCATTGCCAAGCCCCTGGGTACCATGCCAGGAGCTGCTCCTGAAGCCTCCCCAAGCCATCCCTCCTCACTCAAAATCTGAGCTCCTTTTAACCTGGAACTACAAGCACAAGGATCTCCCGCTGAGTTTTCTTACTTCTCTTATGAGTGTGCTGGTAAAGTGATGAGGGTAAACTTTCTGCCCTTGCCACTGCCTGATCTCTGTCCATCCCTGAATTTACAATCAGGAGAAATCTCCTAAGTGAGGCTTACTTAATTCTGCTTCCTCCTTGAGGCCTGTAAATAATCTTATGATTAAATGAACGTTTCAAAAACTGGTTGAAAGATGGTTTAAATTAAAGTTTTTTGACAGCCTCTCTCCCCTCTTTCTGATTGTGATAACAACTCAAATACTTTTAAAGAAATCAGTGTTGATATTTTATATTCCAAAAGCCTGAAGTTTATCCCTCTGGAATCCAGAAGAGAAGAGATAATTAGCTGGTATTATTTTGTGCCAGCAGTACTCAAAATGTGAAGCCAGAAAGCAAAAATCCTACTTAAAATGCAGCAATTTTCTTCATATAAATACACTAAGATCCTGCAGAGAACTTGTTGTATGTTTTGTTCATATAATCATGGTATTTAATAGCACCACACTAGTACAAGGATGCTGGACTGTTAACCATCCAACAGATTTCAAAATTCGCAAATTTGGTGCACAAAAGAAGACATAAAATATTTATCTTCTTGTTTTTGAGCTACATGTTTTAAAAACAAAGCTAGGAACCAATTTTATTAATAATGAATGAGAACTGTGAAATTGCCTGATTACAGGGGTTTTTTTTGGCTTGTTTAATAATACTGTATTATCACATTTGTTTCTAAAGAACTGGAAATTCTTCTTAATTCTTAACAGAAGATCTTACAAATTAAACACACATGGCTGCTATAAACTTTGAGCATTAAACACTTTTGAGGGATGGATGGAATCCCAAGTGACAAAAGAAGGAGACTTCTGCTCCCCACTTATCTCCAGGTAACATCTTCTGTGGCTATTTAAATGCAGAAGGTCTGTGACACAGGGAGCCTTATTTTCCTTCTAGAAGTTCAGCTCTCAGAAGTAAATATTATTAGTCACCTTCCCTATCCTCTGATAGCAAAGCCAAGCCCAGATGGAGGAGACACCAGAGGCCCCTTTAAAGGGAGAGGCTGCCCTATATGGGGTTCCCCTGAGGCTGCTCTGCATCCAGAAACAGTCCCAGATGGCAGCAATAGCCTGAACAGTGCAAGAGAATAAACTTATTAAAATCCACAGGAACCAAAGTGTGAGGAAACATCTCCTAGGACTGCTGGAGGACAGACTCAGAGCTGGAATGATCTGGAGGAATGTAATCCCTTGCCAAGTTTTATATAACAATATGGTAAATGCTGTGCTAACAGACACAGAGCCTGGCAAACACCAGGTTAGTCTGCAAGGCTTTTTTTTTTTTTAAACCTAGTCAGGCTGTTAGTTTTAGAAAATATTATATATATTTGTTGGTTGGTTTTAGCCCACTTAATTTGACATTTTAATTCATCTGAGGCTTTAATTAACATGAGCTACTTAATGTGGATAGGTAAGAGGCCCAGGAAAAAAAACAGAACAACTACAATTAGAAAAACAACCATTAAGCAGAAAACCACCTGGGACACTGCAGAGCCCCAGGTGAAATATGAAGTACAGTATGGCTGCCAAACAGATGCTTATCACAGTACAGAGCATAAAACAGCCAGGGCAGAGCAAGCTCCCTGGTCTCAACCAGATGTGCTGCACCCAGCTCAGACTCTGCCAGGGCAGAAGGGATGGGATCAGCCTGGAAAACCCAGGGAAGCTCAGCAAGAGGAGTCAGAGGCCTATCAAAAACTAAATATGGGAAAAACTAACCCAACCTTCACAGCAACCTTTCAGCTTGGAAGAAGGGCTGCTGTAATGGAGCAGTCTGTTTTCTGTGCCATAAGGGAGTGGAAATGCTTGGCTTAAATTGCAGAGGGAACAATTCAATATCCATTAGCAGGAAAAAAAAAAATTCCTTCCCAAAACAGCAAAGAGGAAAAGCATTGTCTGGAGGGAATTAAGAATGCCCACCACCAGGAGTGTTTAAGATTTGGAAGGTATGGCAGCTCCAGATTTAGATGGCAGAGCTACAATGGATAATCTTCCAAATAATTTCCAGCTCCCTGGCTCCAAGGCAAGCACATCACACTTACAGCTTTGCCAGGGTCTTTGCAGTGACCAAGATTTTAACCTATATACACTTACCTCCTGCACTGAAAAGGTTTAGGAAACCAGTAAGGAGATGAAGATGCCAAAAAATAAGCATCTAGTGCCATTTTAGCTGTCCAGGGGTATCCAAGGAAGTTGCACAGGGCTGCCAGGTTAGACACAAGATCTGTGACCCTCTGAAGCAGCAGCTAGTGACTCCAAGAAAAGGCAGCCAGAAGGCCAGGCTAGCATCATAGGACAATTCACAAAAAATCATCCTACAACACTGATTGCATAGATCTCATGAAAATATTCATCTTAAACCCAAAAATTCTGAGGACTTATTTTTAAAAAATAGTTTAAACTGAATTGCTTTGTAACAAATCTGCCTTTTCTAGAGTCCAGCAAAAAAAAAAAATTGTCAGGATGCTGACTGTTTGCACTGAAGCCTTTAATATCCTGTCCTCCTTCCCATGATGAACATTAATTAAACAAGAATGCATGTTTACATGGTGACCCTCCAGACATCCAGCATGGTAGTAGTTTAATAAAACTGTATCCCTCCCCTGTCCTTCCAAGCACTACTGACTCATGTTCATCCTTGTTTCAATGATTGCCTTGAAATAACATGAGAGCCACACACAACAGATGGTACCACCTGGAGATGTAATGAATGCATTCTGGAAAGACTTTAGGACTCCTCTGTTCCCCTAGTCCTACTGGTCCTATGCCACCATCTTCTGACTTAATTGCCATTGATTATAGAAAGGGTTTCATCTTTTTTTAGCTTTACAAGTTTAAAATTATAAATTTCTAAAGAACCTTCTCATGTAAATGATAGGTAGCTAACTTTTTTTTATTGTCGATATCTGTTTCCTTTGCATTTAGAAACCTTCAGATTAGGCCAAGTCTCTGCTATATCTCAAACAAGAACTGTGACAGTTATGCAGAACTTCCAGTGAGAAATGGCTTTGTCATGGAAAAATTGCAATCAAATTGCAGTAGTCAAATCTAAGAATGTGTTTATAACCACTTTCAGCAGGTTTAAGTGAGAAGTTTTATATAAATGATTTAAAAAATGCATGTTTTTCATGTTTGAAACCAAAACGAATGCAAGTTTAAATTTTAGGACAGGAAAACTCGCTTTTCAATGGAAAATTATGGGTTAATGAAAAAATAAAGTTGGATTTTCCTTTTCAGTCAAAAAATAATGTCAAAAATCTACATATCTTCACTTAGGAAATTTGACTATAACTTCAAAATTGAAAGCACATTAAGAATCGAGGGAGTGGAAGCAGCAAGCACAAAAAAGAGCATTTTTAATATTGCTACCAAAATTTTTCAGGCCAACAAACTGGGAAGGAACAGCAGTGGGTGAACAGAGAGCCCTAGAGGACTTGGACTGTCTTCCCTCTGTTGCTTGTGAAGTGTTTTACCATTTATAGTGACTTTTCCCAAGGAGAGCATCTCTGCAGCCAGACTCAGACAGGGCAGCAGCAGAGACAGAGCTTCATGACACCATGAAGTGGAAAAATTAAATGTAAAATAGATTTGTTACACAACACCTGGCAAGAGAATTAATGCAGAACATAAAAAAGCCCCACCAGAAATATATTCTTGCATGTATATATTCCTTGTTTCAAGGGGGTCTCTGGTAGGGAGTAGCATAGCTCCATTGACAGTCCTCAACTTGGTAATTGAATTGAGGAAACTTAGCAAGAAAAGTGATTTGGAAGAATGTCCATGTAAGAAATTCTATTGTGAACTTCTTTTGCATATAAAAAGACAATTTAATCCATATATTTCAGGCAAAAGCAGATGACCTTTATTGGCAATGAGACCAAAAGCTATTAAAACCAAAAGAAAAGTAGGAATTTAATCTCTCCTTTGTATTTTTAGCATCATGGCCAATAGAAATTTTAAATGGCCAATAAAATTTAAAATGTGGCAACAAAATATTTGTGGGCAAAATGCATCTATATGTATAAACACTAACAAGCATAAAATTAAAAACAATTCTTATTTTTGTTGACAGCCCATATTGCTTTCTGAACTGCACTCAGTAAATGATTCAATACTTGGCTTTCAAACACTGCAGGCAATTTTTTCCCCTTGAACTGAAATTTAAAATCACGACATAGAGGTTTTATATCCCATCATTTTTGTTTAGAATACAAACTCACTTCTGCAGTGGAGTTGTTTTTGCATATGAGAATTGAAAAAGCTTCATTTTACAAATTTTAAATTTTAATTAAAGAACATGCTCAGATATGAACATATCTACTCCTAGTTGTTTATCTAAGGTGGTCATATTTTTGAACATAATTAGGCAGCACTTTTAGGTAAGATCAATCTGAGTAAACAGCCAAAACAGTGCCTTGGAGGCAATGGGAAAAGTAGAGAAGGCACAAAATGCTGATGGCCTTCAGCCCACAGGAATGCAAATGCCCAGTCAGGTACCACTGGAAGGCTCAAATGGGAATTAGGAATGAAAAATCAGATCACAAAAACAAAGCTCAGAAAAAGCAGACATTTCATTAACCTACTCCAGTGTCTGAGCATGCATGGGCTGTGTTGCCCAGAAGGATGTCAGGCAAAAAAAAAAACAACCCCAACTCAGCAAATGCTCTTGGTTGCACAGGAGTGATAGTGGATGCAGTAAGAGAATAACACCCTCCTTAGTGTCTCAGAAGGTGCTGCACTTTGTGCTGTTCACCAGTTTCTATGGAATACTTCCTAATGTGAAACATTACCTCAATTTCTCATCGCTCTGCTTATTTAAGACACCCCTGGGCATCAATTCCAGAGGGGAAGATAGAGTATCTTAATGCTTCCTCCCTTGTCTCTCGGTGAGGATAAAACTGGGTGGTCAGACAACAGGACACCACTAATGATGTCCTCTCTAAAACAGAAAGAGGCTGTCAGAAAAGCAAACTGCCCTATTAATTTCAGCCACACGTCCTCATCAACTCCAGTGTGTGCAATCCAGGCTTTATGTGTCATTCATCCTGACTCACACATTTCACTGTTGCCTAAAACCTGCCAAAGTGAAGACACTCTACCTAAAATGCAGAGAAGCAAAACCTAGAAGAATACACAGGGTACCACTTCATAACACAGTGTTTAATTAACAAACATTGATCCTTCTGAGACATACCTACATGCATTACAGCCCCCTCATTAAAAAGAGGGAAGTCTCTCTAAACCTGTATTTTAGAATTTGAAATACCTGGCCTTATTCAGGGTATATTTTTTACTGGTACTAACTCCTTCTTGAAAGCAAATGCTGCCTAGGATGTCCCATGGATACACCTTCTTAGGCACAGTGCATGATACTTGCTGCTAGTCATGGGAGTCCTTAGCTCCTCTGTCCTATTTTGTGAAAGCACTGCCACCTTCAATTTAATTTTTGCAACTGAGAAGTTGCAACATGGGAGAAACTGTCCTCAGTTTCCCTTATTCTCTGGCTAGTTTGTAGTCTTTTACTGGGAAATAAAAGAAGAAAACCTCTCAGGCTTGGTACCTCAATACAGTCATTTGATATCTCTTTCAGTGACCAGCCCTACCTGACATAAAGGTGAGCTTTCCTGAAACCCTTCACAGGGACTGGACATCTCTCAGAGCTGCCAAATGCCAACGTTAGCTCCTGCTCTAGCCTTGATCAGTGTTTTCAGTAGTTTAGGGTCAAAAGGCAAATATAAGAGACTGGAGCATGAGGCTATTGTGCTCCTCTGAGGTAGCATTCACAAGATTGTGGGGACAAAGCACAGGGTGCCAGGAGATGTTGCAAACCTGCACAAGAGCTTGTGGTGATGGAGCAAAATGCCAGGGAATACCTGTGAGTTTGCCCAGCCTTCAGAGTGAAATCTTTCCAAGGTTACAGAAGTCACATGAGGAAGGCTGTAGCATCTTGTAAACACTCTGGAGGGTGAAACCAGTGCAGCAAACAAAATGCCTCTCAGCCATTAATTGCCCCAGAAGGGCAGCCAGTAACTTATTAGAATTTATATGAGACTTCGTTACAGTTGTCCATGCTATATTGAAGGTATTATCCAAAATTACAATGATGGGGTAGCAACAAAAAAAGTCCTTAAACACATATCAGGAAGAATGACTGTACTAAGAAAAAGAACTGAAAAACTTGCAGAACAAAGAGGCAAGAAACAACACAGAAGGAAATGGAGTTTAAAACTGCGAAGACAATCTAAGTGATTTCTTCCTGCTGCAAAAACCTTTTCAAACTCCAACACAGACATCAGTGCTTTTCTATCCATGTTCCCTAAATAAATTTTTATGGAGCCAGCATAGAATAAATTTTTATACAGCCAGCATAGTAGAAAACTGCCTTGCACACTGTTGCAGGTCCCAGGTGTGAGTTCCCTGGAAAGTGTGCCAGTATTACCCCAGGCAGTCCTGCAGCACAGGGAGCCAGCAGCAGAGCTCCTGTTCCAGCAGTCCCTGGGCAGATGACAGCACCTGGGACTCCCCCAGACATGGCTGTTCTCCAAAGACTTGTTCAGGGAGTATGCAAAAAAGGTGCAGGTTTTTCTGCAGCTAAGTAGACAGGATCAACAGCCAGCTACACCCTGCAGAGAGCTAGTAATGCATAAACCAGAGAAGTCTTTGAAGGAACCACCACCAATGATAATTTTAAAAAAATAAAGCAAAAAATGAAAAAATGTTCCTGGGACAAAACCTGGAAGTGGTCTCTGTAGAAGTGTTCTTTGCACTAAGTGGCAGAATCTGTCGAAACACAGAGTGCAGACAGAGGTGGGGCCAGAGGAGAAAAGGGTGACAGTGCCATGATATGCTGCTGTCTCCTTCTACTACCTCCCACTAGCAGAAAACAAACCTGAAAAGGTCCAACTCTTCCTTCACAACTGAATCACAGAAATGCAAACACTGTGCCACAGCCTCCAACCTGCTCTGTGTTCAGGCTGCCTCTGAACAGCACAGCAAGGGGCATGTTTGGTGCTGTAGGTCTGAATGTGGTTTGCCATTTGCATAGTCAGGAGCAAACACATGGAAAAGCTCAGATATCCCACAAGAGAATCCTCTTCAATTACAAAGCAAGAGACCATTACAAGATGGTGTCAGTATGGAACATCTAAATGATTTACACAAAAGTCATTTGGGAAATAAAACAATCCATTAACGATTAGCAGTGCGATGTTAATGTGATATAACAGGACAAAAATAAGCACCTGAACACACAACAAAGGTAGGTCCTGATGGATAAACACAGGAAAGGACAACCCATATTTTCAATTTGCCATATACATCTAGGCATTGTAGCAGAGTCGATACACAGAACTATTTTCAGGGTCAGTAAAGCCTTGAAATATCTATTTAAGACATAAAATGGTGACTGACTGAGAGAAGATGTTTAATTGTTGCAAATCAGTGTAACTTTAGTACAAAGTCAACAGAACTATGTTAAATTATAGCAGCTAGGGACAGCATCTGAAAAAAGACTGGAGCTCCTAGTTTGTGGTGCAGTTATTTGAAAACAATTCTGCAAGGGAACTTGGAAGAAACAGGACTGCATTTTACTATTTAATTTAAATTCATGTGATTCAAAAAGTGAGAATGTAAAACCAGAAAGCTGAGAAAACAAACTTTTGGCAATGACATCTGACAACAGCAAAGGAGCTGCATTCTTGTCTCGCACACAAAGCAATAGGAATGATTAAGCTTTAAAACACACACAAATACACACAAGAACACAAATAATCATCCAAGAGCCCAGAACTGTGTCAGGATCACAAACGTGTAAGGCAAATAAATAATTTAAAAGATTCTGGTACCACATGAGGGAACATTCAACGTGAGGTTAAAACATTTCTGAAAGAGAGAGGATTTCCTTTCTCCAGCCAGTTGCAATGTTTAATTTTCCCAGAGCAATGGAAGTGAAAAAGGCAGTGAGGTAGCACATACAAGGTCACCCATCATGTTAGTGACTTAGCAGATGTAAGCAAATCTCTCAACTCAGAAACTGGATTTTGCACTTAAGAGTACCACTTGCAGGAAATCCTCCTGCCTTTTACTTGTAAGGGCACTGGAAAAAGTCAGTGTTGCAAACAGAACATTGCAGTCATAGCAACAAGCAATTCAACACTTAAACTTTTCAACAGACAAGACAGTATTTTACTTCTGGTTTTATAATTTCAAGGTCAACAACTCATTGATAGCACTTGACCTGTCTAGGTGGTCATCAATGTCTCAAAAATAATCCCCTGTTAAAGCCTCAGCCAAGGAAACCTCCTCATTCAAATAAAAAATATAAGAATATGTATACAGGGAGACCACTTCAAGAATTACACCTTTGTTCTCCTTTTTGGAATTCAGAATGGAAGGATGGAGAAAAGCCCAAGTCCATTAAATCAAGTGCCAGCCTTTCACTAGTAATTAGCAGGCTATAAAATGCTACAATCAGGTACACAAAGGCATTGAAATTGACATTTAAAACACCTAAAAAAAAACCTTAGACCTTGCAACGGTATCTGTAAGTAGTGCCCAAACAGCACAGCAAAGCCAGTAAAAGCCAGGAAAGTCTCTTTGACCCTTTCCATTATCAGTAAGGACTTTAAAAAAATATTTTTACATTTCTATCAGTAAAAACCCATTTAAAAACCAAATCTGAAGGCTAAAAATAGGACAAAATGTGCTGCATGGTTGATGAAATTTAACCCTGTTAATTAGAGACCTTCATTTCACAGTCTGTAAGAATCTAATACTACCCTAATAAATGTATCAGTTTTTTTTGCAAAGTCATGCATGAACACAATTGAAACAGTGCCTTTTTAAACTTTTAATGACATTAAATTTAATTTCTACAAAAGAAACCACTGTTTTCTCAAAGCAGCAGAAGAAAGTATAGAACTGGAAATGTTTAGAAGGTAATACCTAAAGCATAGTGACAACTTCTGATCTCTCCCAAGTATATTAAATAATATCCGCATGAATTTTAATGCTCAACAAAGGTGCTAACTTTAATGAATCAACTTAGGTAGGTAGTTAATCATACAAAGCTTTCATTACCCTTTCCTCTCTCTTAACCATTTTTGTACTTCTTTACTGCAGTGAAAAAGCTGAATTTGATGGAACAGATAGCAGAGACCCTTGGAGAGCTTCAAGGGCTATCCTGCCTTCTTTGCCACTTCCGACAACTTCACTGCAGTGCAACCCCACAAATTGTGAGTGCAGGTTTCACTGACTGACCCTGCAACTGGCGTGTGGACTCAACGTTGCTAGCAGCACATGCTGAGAAGCTCCACAAATGACAGCGAAGGACAGAGCATGAAACAGACACAAAAATGCGTTTACATGTTCAGGACTGGCAGGGACCTTCTCTAATTCCTGGTTATTTGGATTATGTTTGATAAGTAGCACTAATATCTATGGAGTTTATGTGCCATGTAACTGACAGTTACTCAGCAGTATGATTTTTTTAAGACTCACTGGTCACAGTTGTTCTCTATAATTTTTTTTGTTCGTTTGAAATGCTTTTTGAATTTCTTTATAAATCACAATAAGGAACTGGGTAAAATAGTGGGTGAAATACCTTCTCTTTTTCAACTTGTTACAGATTTTGGGATGTCTTGTGACCTGCCTGCCTGGATACTGCACAATCACAGCCTGACTCTGCACTCCATGATTTACCAAGAGGTTTTCACAGCTCAGATGGGGTTGGCTGGAAATCTTACCAAGTATGTCCCTTGAACACACATGTGTCTGTGGAGGAGGACACTGTGCAAGTGTAAATGTGAAGAAAGCATGGAAGCAAAATCCATTTATTCTAAGGATTGCTGGTAGGTGACTGGTGACCAGCCTACAGGGAAATGTCTGGTGATCATGAGAGGTCATGCAGCACTCTGGTTATCAGGCCTCATACAAAAGGCAGACCAAAGAGGTGTGCAACAAGGGGGACCTGGTAAAACATGGGGGATGTTGAAAGACTGTTGGGGATTTTTGATAGGAAAAACAACCTCCACATTACACAAACAGGACACTTGAAAAGCCACAGAAATATCCCATACTTACTTTTATCTTCCTGGTTTTCTTCTGCCGCTTTGCCTTCCTCTTCCTCCTCCTCCTCCTCCTCCTTCTGCTGCGCTTCTTCGCGGTGGTCGGCAGCACCGACCGAGAGGCTCTGGCAGCAGTGGTTGAAGCCGCTGTCCCGAGGCAGAGTGAAACTTCGGGGCTTTCCCCCGTTCCCGTTCAGCGCTGGCATCCGCTCGCCCTCCACGAGGGGGAAGGGGCCGTAGTGGTCTTGCAGGTGGCACTTCTGGGTGGGCAAGGTCGACTGCCGCCGGTGCTCGGGGGACACCACGGCCACCTCGGAGAACACAGAGTCCTCCAGCGGCAGCGTCTGCAGGTAGTGCAGTCCCGAGCTGGTGAGCGGCGTCTCGATGAGGTCCTGCCAGGAGCGCCGCTGGCTCGCCGTCTTGCGCACCGGGGACTCGGCGGCGCTCCCCGCCGCCTCCGGGCGGAACTCCTCGTGCGACGACTGCGACTGGGACGTCTCCGTGGACGAGAGGCGGCTGTGCTTGGGCTCCACGTAGGGGCTTGTGCAGCTCATCTGCAACGTAGACAAGGCGCAACCTTCGGATCAACGCACAGCGAGACCCGCCGCCAGTCACAACCCGTCACTCTGCACCGTCAGCCACGCCACCCAGTTCATTAATACGCTGCAAACTTGCCTAATTAACCTGTCCTGATCTTAATTTTAATGCATACCCATGTATGTAGGTCACATCTGTTGGTCAAGTACTGATAGGTATTCACAGTAAGTATCTTTACTATGTCACTTAATCCATAAAATAAGCCAAGAAAATTTGCAGAAAATGTTGCAAAATAGTGCAAAATATGGCATTATGGAAGGCATAGAAAAGATGTACCTCATTCAAAACCTTAAAAATGCTATCCAAATGGCTGTTATCTTATTTTGCTTTTCTTTGGAATCATGCTTGCAGTGCTTCAGTACTGTCATTCAAAGATCTATAATTTTGTAAGATAAAGTGCTGCCTTTAAATTAAACATCATGAATGTTCTCTTTCCACTGAATTTCCCCATTATTCATTCCAAAACCCATATCCAAGTAAGGTGTCTAAGTTAACACTGAGTATGAAGAGATGAAAGTTAAAATTTCCAGTGCAGAGTAAGTTAGAGGTCTATAATAAAGTTTTATATCAACAACTGCTTCAAGAAAAAAAAAAAAACACCATTTTTTCTAATTTATATTTCTCTATAAGACAAACCTACTTTTTCACAATAAGAGAACAGCTGGTGTTGCTGTTTGCAATACATAACAAAACATTTTTATGCTGGCATTTTCTCTGGAAATTCAAGTGTAATTTGTTACTGTAATGCTTCACAGCACAACTGCTGGAGCCTTATAGAAGAGTCTGTGTTGTTCCTGAGGTAATAACATTTTCTGAGAAAGTTGATAAGCGGGTGGTGAGGGATTGCATGGATGAGTAGCTGTCCATCATGAATGAAGAACAAGAAGAAAGACTCCTGTGACTTTAATCTATTTTGTACAGCAACTGGGATTATAAACCCATGTTCTCTACAAACCAAAGGAAAGAGCAATGATGGCCATTGGTGTTGCTTAACCAATGCCCTAAGTCAAGCACTGACTAAAGAACACATGGTTGAGCACACATAGGTGTGCTCCTGGGCAGGAGAGCAGGCAGGGCTGGCACTTGGGGCACACATTCCCAGGGACAGCTGCAGGGACTCACCGAAGGTGGCCGTGGGTAGGTGTCGTACGGGGGCGGGGGGCTGTCCTGCTTCGGCGTTGATGGAGTGTCAGCCTCCTCCTTGTCACTCTCACTCCAGTAATCTACAGGTTACACAAGGATCAGGTCAAAAACTGCCAACACATTTTGATGCAGTTTTGTATCAGAGATTTGCTTTCACAAAAGCAACATGAAATTCCTCCTTTAGTATTATTGGCAGTGCAATACCAGAATGCTGATGCTGTCAGTGTTAGCTGCTGCAACTTGGAATTGTCTTAATCTAAAGAGGGAAAATTCTAAATACTGTGGAGTATACTAAACCTAATGTCCCATTACAGAGCTATATAGAACAACCTGAAAATGAGCCTGTTGCATTGATAAGGTAAAATAAATTTTACTCTTGCGCACACCTTATAAATGCAACAGGCATATAGAATACTCTTAACACATGTATCAGACTTTCAAATATTTATACAGCCACAAAAATAATTATGATTGGGCATGTATTGGCTGAAAAATACTGAAATATTTTTGAACAGAAATGATTAAAAACATAGCTTTGCTAAAGTCTTGTTGACTGCAAATAACATCAACAAATGTATTTAATCAACTGGCAAATCAAACAGGTAAGAGTTATTGCACCCATGAATAATCAGTTCTATTTTTCTACCCATTTTCTCCATTATATTCTACCAGTTAGACATGTTTTTCAATTCAATTTTTAATAACAGCTGTATTTGAAGCAAGACAGAAAAACCTTATATCTGCTTCATAAAACAGCTGCTGCCCTGTTGTCCATGCAAAACCATAAAGGTGATATGGTAAGGAAAAATATGACAATGACATTTAAGAACACAGTTCAAAAAGAAGGATGAGAAAGTATAAAGGACATAGATTTTGTGGGTTAAATTAAATGGGCTACAGTATTTCATTTTTCAGGAAATCAAGCCTTGGCCAAGCTTATTTCAAAGGAGAAAACACATAGAAGAATATACTACAAGGGAATTTATTCTTTTACAAAGATTTGTTGAAGGGGAACAGCATCTAACTAAAAGGATGCTGAACCTTAATATTCTCAAAAAAACCCCAAACCCTAGTTAACTGCTAACTCAGCTCAAGACAGACAACTCTTAACATCTTTGCACACTGTAAAACTTATGCAAACAATTCTGTTGTCACTTTGTTTCTGACTGTATTACCTTCCAGTACTTGGGTAAATCATTGTACAACAGGACACTATAGCTCAGACTGCTTACAGATTATTCAAAGGCAATTTTCACTTCACCTCAAGAGTTCAACAAAGTGCATCATTTACAACTCTCCCTTTGATAGATAAGGAGAAAATGATTGATTGCTGCTTCACAAATGATCTAAACTAAAAATTCGAGCTGGCACAACATGTAATTTTGTCTTTAATGATTTTTTCTTATAATTACTGTATGCTATGGTCATGATCTACCATATTTAATCTTATCCAAGACTTAAAACATAAACTTACCTTTAAATGACATAAACTTGAAACAGGAATCTCTATAGTTTTGTATTTTTTTAGATTTTAGTATTGGTGGGACAGCCTTATTTATCTATTCAATTTTTCCACACAATAGCAATTCTGTTTTCATTCCAAGCCTTTTCATTTGCTTCCTGCAAGCTTATACCTGAGACATTCTCTTTAAACAGTATAATAAATAAGTTGTATAAAGTTTTCATGACTACAAAAAAAAAAAATCTTAACAGTTATGTCCCTAGACATCTGCAAATAATTATTTTCTGGTGAATGAAAGACTAAATCAGTGAAAATTCTTTTTCTAAATAAATCCTAGTTATAAGAAAACCTGCTTCCAGCAACTTAAAACAATTGAAAATTTTGGTATGTAGGCATGTTTGTTCCTACTGCAGCAAAGCCTAATGGTGTGCTGTGTGGTGAGAGACCTGTCAGAACTGCATTGTTCAGTGACATTTCTGCAGACTTGGAGCTCAACTGTTTATTCCGAAAGCAAAATTTAGCAGTCTCAGTGCAGGTTCCAATTTTGGCTAAAAATACGAAGGTGTTCTTGCTGTCAAATCCACATACAAGAGAACACTGTAGGATGATGCTTTTGCACACCTTATCTCAGACAGGGAATTCTGTTGGCAGCCTATAGCTTGTCTTGAAAATTTCTGCAGTAAAAGGGGTCAATTTTCAGATAAAATATATGAAAATGGTCTCCCACCATTTTTTTATAAATGCTCTGCTTTTGGCAACTGACTCATTATAGTCCATCTAAAACATGTATGATGCTATGAAAGAGCTGCTGTACTTCTCTCTGTAGATTTGTCCAATTCAGTGATGGACAAGCTCTATGCATCAGGCATATCTTGAAAGTTTTCTCAATGACTAACAGACTGAATATATTATACACAAACCAACACTGACCTGCCATTTCCTGAGTAAGTATACTTGTCGTGATTTGACACGGAAAAAGAATCTTCTTGGAAAGAAGAGGTCAATTTGGATATTGACACTTAGGGTGACCAATGGAGGGTGGACACGCCTCTGAGAACACAGAGGGGTTAAAAGCAGCATTCCCAGGGGAACTCGCTCTCTTTGGTTCCGGTCAGGGTGCAGTGCAGGACTCTCCCCTGCCTGGCTCTTCGCTGGGCGGGGGAGGGGAAGGCCCGAGGCCTGGCTGAGGTAAGGCCGAAGGGTGGAAGGACTGGAACCTGGCTGGCCCCTGCAGATGGAAGGGTGGAAAACATCTGGGATGTCTCCGTCCCCCCCCCCCCCCAGAGTCTCTCTCTCGAAAGGGACAGGACGGTTTGCCAGCAGTACCGCGGGGAAGGAGGAGGGCGGGGGGGGGGGGGGCCAGGGCCCCAAGGTGCCCAGCTCCCAGGTGGGAGCCGGAGATCCGGGCAGAGAGCCAGCCAGGGAGTCGGGACTTTTAACCCTTCCTTGAGAAATGAAAGCTTTGTGAAATTTTACTCCTCCCCGGTTTGAAAAAGAGGAAGAGAGACAGCCTGGGACCCGAGATGTTAGAAGAAGAAATTCTGGGTGGAAGGAGATGATGGAGTGGCTTCTGGCTGGACTTTTTCTTGTTAGCCATAGACTGAACTGATTTTCTCCTCCAAGAGAGAGACTGTATTTTAGGAGGATGCTGGTGAGCCAAGAGACCTGCTTCAGCAGCTGAAGAAAACACAGGAGTGGAGCGAACAGAGAAAAGTTGGGGAGGTTTGTGGTGATGCCCCCCGTCTTCAGAGAAGAAGAGAAGATCTCTGTTCCTGAGACCCTCGGCCCCAGGGGAGGAAGAAAATGGGGGGGACTGTGGTCCCAAAAAATGAAAAACTGAACTGTTGTTTTTTTCCCTCTTGGCAGAGTATCCTTGAAAAGAAAAATCCTAAAAGCAGTCTTTCCACCCATGCATCGGTAGTGAGAGCACTGTGCATGGAAAGGAGAGGGTCACACTGGCAAACCTTTTTTCTCCGGGCGGTGCCATGTGTGACATGGAAACACAGAGAGTGGCAGCTGTGTTTCCGGGGGGGTCTATGGTGCAAGGGAGACTCCTCTCTCCCCTGATGGACTCAGTATTGATTATATTGAATAGTGATGAAGGGCCCAAATGTGTCTCACTGTGGTTTGTTGGAGTTGGGTGGTGGGAGGAGGAATGTTTTGGAAGGTTTTCATTTTTGATCTTGTGTGTGTTTTTCTTTCTTTTTTCTTATATAGTAGTGATAGTAGTAGTAGCTTAATAAAATTCTTTTCCTTTGTTATTAAGTTTGAGCTTGTTTTGCTCTGTTCTTGATCACATTTCACAGCATTCAACAGAGAAGTTGCATTTTCATGGGAGCGCTGGCATTGTTGCCAGTGTCAAACCATGACAATACTCTATTTATATAAACTAGGGATTTTTTCCCTCAGATTTATGTGACTGGAAAGTACATAGCTTCTCCATCCAAGGAAGTCCCTTGATGTATTGCTAACATGCATTGTATTTCAGATGAAAAGCTGAAGGTATTTTTATAAAACTGTTCTGTACAGAATGTAACATTTTATTCAGCAGTACGCCCACAATTCAATGATTCGTGCATCTCTGAAGCTCTTGAAATATATTTATGAACTTTAGATTCAGAACCATTCAACTCTTAATTGAGACAGATTTGACAACTCCTGTTGAATTGTTTCAGAGGTATTATAAAGGTTTGCTGCAAAGGGCTGAACCGCACAGAAATAAAAGAGCTTTTGTCAAATCAAACATGCAGATGACAATTGGTACAGTCACTGAATATAGAAAATCCCAGCTTCACAGTTTCTATAATTGCAAAATGCTTGAAGTGATAGAGAGGTTTTACTTTGCTAACTTGATGTCTCTGCTAATTAGGGACACTACTGAGCTGTGTAACAGCCCTTGTGCTGGGAGCCAAGGAAAATCACCAGAGGCATTAAAACAGGGTAGAGCAGCGAGGGGAGGATCTGCCTCCCACATGAAACACAACTAAGCAACACAAAGAGGGTACAGTTCTACCTACCTGCCTACAACAAATCAACACGAGTGAATGGTGTTAGACTGGTAATAACAAACTCTGTCAGTGCCTGGGATATACTTTGCATAGTCAGTGGGGTTTCACCGATTATCTTCAATAGGGAGACATTTTAATAATAAGCTACATGAGGCCTCAATGCACATCATCTCATGTCTATCTGGATCATCTGCTATTTTATTACTCAGTGATTTCTTAATAGTAAAAATATTTCTCCATGTCCATCTGGATTTTGAAAGGTGTATCATGTGTGTAAATGTGCACTTGGACAGCATTAGCATAACATACACCTTTTCATTTACTGCCCCACATGGCATTGTAATTCTAGTGCCAACCTGCTGTCAATAAAAATTGCAATTTGCCTTTGAATGCCAAAACAGAGGATTTCCTTGAAGACTCTGAGATTCAGTTTGTTCACAGCCTCTTCAAGCAGTGACAACAGATGGTACACAGGTTCCTTCGAACAGGTTACTGTAGTGCTGCCTAGGAAATATGGATTTCCAGACTTATTTCCAGGTCTGGTGAGGCACTGAGAACATGACTGAAGAACAGTGAGCATGGTGCTGCTGCTGGGTACCCCAGGCTGTGTAAATGCAGAGGGACTGAAATGACAAGAGTTTTTTTGGCCCAAACACCAAAATCTTTCTGATGAAGGCTTCAAAGCCAGAGAATAAAAAACTGAGGTTTTAACTGAGTGGGAAGCAGGCAGAAAGGCATCTGGATAAGTCTGGATCATCATGACCATGGCAATTTTCTGGTGCCTGCTGCTGGGTACATATGTTAAAAAGAGCATGAATTCAAAAGCTATCTGCTTGTCAAAGCAGATACTTGGATAGGAACCCTTCTGTGCATCCATATCACTGGCAATTCTAAGAAACAACCTCTGTAACACAAATGGACAGACCCTTTCTTTTTTCTGTCTGCAAATACAGTTTCTGCTGCAACAGTTCAAAGAAAACCAACACATTATTTTATATATGCTGCTTTTTTAACCCATTAAATATTAGGCATAAAAAATAAACACATAAAATGTAAGCCTACAACTCCAAGTGAAATGCCAACAGGGCTGTAGCACACACTACAATACAGTAAAACCAGTAGGAATCATGAAATTTAAGTGGCCTTAAAGTTAAAGTCCTTAGAGTAAATCTAATTATCTCAACAGGCTTTAGAAAAATGGTTTTGTTTGCAAGAACAATTCCATGCACTCCTGCCCTCTGTGAATTCAAACACAAATGCAATGTTTAATTTAATTTTTTTTTGCCTCCAGATTCTCAAGTTTCTTCTGATAAGGGACACAGATTCCTTGGTACCATATAGTGAAGCTTACTGGCAGTATATTTGCTTTTTTAGCTATCTTTTGCAACCTTCTCAGAAATAATCTCAGAAGTGTCTGCAGATCAGAGTCTGAAGGAATTAGTCAGAACTCTTGACAGAGAAGGAATTCTCTAAAGCAATAACAGCGATACCCATATGTGATTTGTTTTCAGATGACAAGAATGAGGCCTGATACACAGGGGAAAGAGAATACATGAACTTGTGATAAGAGCTGACAGAAGAAACCAAAATAACAACACATTACCTTGCTCTTGTTTGATCCTCTCTCTTTCTGCATAGCCAGCAGCAAGCATGTTAATTCTGTTGAGCCATCTGAAATAATATTAAAAAAGCAGTGATACCGATCCAGCCTCTTAATTTTGCATGCATTTCTAGCAAAAACAAAGCTAGAAGCATCTGAAGGAGATTAAGGACAATGTTATTTTTCATATCAGACAGCTGTTCTCTTTGATACTCTTATTCCGGGAGTCTCCAAAGATCTATGATTTTGCTGTTGAACAAACTGTTTTCACAGCAAGGATTTTATTTCAAATGGAAAACCATGTATGATGTCAAACATCTGCAAAATAAAGGATTTAGAGATAATCAAAGAGCTGTTAAGTCTGCTGCTCACAGATATGCCATCACACAAATACTCCTGCTGTTCTGATTTCTTAAGAATAAATACCACTTTTCAGAGATTTAAGCAATATTTTAAGGCCTGAATTGGCAACTTAGCAGAGGAACAGAGCAGAAAACAGCAGTAAAAAGAACAGGTTCACTCCCAAACAGACATTGTGGTTTAATTATGCCATTATATTTTAGAGCTTACCTACAGTACTGTGTACAAAAAGGAGGCATATCAGAATTCACTTTTGTATTTGTGAGAAATGCAGGGAAAAAGACAGTTGCTTCAATGCAATTCACATCTAAGGCTTTAATATCAATTTAGCTTTGAAAAAAGTGCTTCCATAAACTGCACAAATTAAAAAAAAAAACCAAACAAAACCATATAAAAAACCCCAGCACCGAAACACAAAAAAAACCACCCAAAAACCCAAACCAAAAAGCAAATGAGCTATTGCTGCTCTCTTCTAGTAGGGCTGTCATTGCCAAGCATACACTGAACTGTCTGTAGCAGGGCATTTTCAACCTGTGCTGTTCCCCCATGGGGCTCTCAGTGTATTCATCAGCCAAATGCTTACACTGAATCAGGTCCTTCATCAACGAGGCTTTAAACCACCACGGCAATCTCCCGTGTTGTCCATTCCATGGTAAACCTGGAATTACTTGCTCCAGTCATCCCATAGTCAGAATTTGACAGGCCTGGTTTGCCAACCTACTGGCTTGCAATTTAACTGCTAGGGTATACAGAAAGACAACTCCAGTCAGGTTTGAGTTTTCTTCAGGAATGGGAAACCCCCATTTCAGAAACCTGTGCCTGATGGGTTTTGTTTGCATACATGCACAGAAACAGGATGTTTGTCTCAGCAGAGGACATACCTTCGTAATGTCTCCTGCATGCCTGTCTTCAAGAATTGCAGTGCAGGGCAAGTATCAAATCATAAAATACAGTTGCTTTCCTAGAAATTAACTCCTATCATCATGGAATCTAAGAACTACAGAATGCTTTAGGATGGAAGGATCTTAACAATCTTGTAGATACAAATACTCCTGGCACGGGCAGGAACATTTTCCACTCACTGTCACTGTCTTTGCACAAACAGTGACCACATTTTTCATCTGTAAACCATGCTAATGTTAATCATTATACATTGGGAAGAAAACTAGGGATTTGCTCCTTAAGTGATTGTAGAATACTTCATGTTACCAGACAATCCAGATTTCTGACAGAAGAATTGGGAAGCTGAAGAGGACACTAGAATTTGAGTTGTAATGGTTAGGAAGTGCCATACAGCTGTAAAAACAAGCAGCACACTGGAACAGAAATCCAACAAACCTTATCTCAGACAATGATGTCCAACCTTCAAAGCCAAAAGATGATCCACTACAAAGCCATATTTTTTTAGGCTCACATTCTTGATATGTGAAGACCTGCTTTGGGGAATAAAGTTCAGCTGCCAGCTGAGCCAGCTCTGCCAACTCAAATCAGAGGCACAGAGGCAGGGATCTCACCCAAAGCACTCCAGCCCCATGCTGCAGAGGGACCAGCAAAGGCCACACACTTGTCTGTACCCAAAGGGTAAAGCAGCACAAGATGACAAGCATCTGCTCTGTCAAATGGCATGGCAGACACTGGGGATGGTGCTTTGCTTGCCTCTCACCTATTCAGGGTTTCACATTCCCAGTTCAGCTCTGGTTTACCACCCTCACTTGCACTTCCAGAAGGGAACAGCTACCTATGATCCCCACTGGGTATGGCTGCTGACCACAAAGCATTACACAATTGAGTTATAAGGGTTTTCCTGTCCTTCATTCTGTCATTACCATGAGATAGCATTTCCTGGTAAGTTTGCTTATTATTGAGGTAACCAATTAAATTAATGAACACTCAACTGACAGCCAATTGATGCTGCTTACAGAGATGACAGATGATGGTTTCCAGAAAAGCATTATTATTTCCTGAAAAGTAAAACCTAATGAGAGCCCAGGAATTGTGTAGCATTCTCTCACTGTTTAGAGAGAGAGCAGGCTTACTTCACCTTTAATGAATTTCTGCAGGTCAAGATCTGTGTTGAGGTTTGGACTATGACCTGCAGTGCCTGTGGGGTGAAGCAGAAGGTGGCTGTAACCACTGATGTGGTTGTACACTGTGAACAACCTCAACTTCGGAGTAGTTTGCCAGTCTGGAAACTAAAATAATGGTAATGACTTCTTCTGCATATTTTCTGATATGTGGCTGCTAAAGCTTCTTCAGATAAGGTTTGGGAATTAGTATTATTTTAATAAAGCATGGCCAGAGTTCTGGTTTGTTCAAGTTAGAATTGTAGGAGAAATCCAGCATGCTGGACTTGGATCAAAAAGGAAACATAGAGATCTCCTGCAGAATGGAAGAGGTGTAATACATGCCTGGGTTACAATGCACTAGGACAAAAGTTCCAATCAGACAGCTACACAAATGTTTCTTAATATGCATATTAATAGATACAAAGCTCTAGCACATGGGAAGATTTCTGTCTTTCTTCCCTTCTGTTTATGTGTCCTGGTAGGCACTGTAACCTTTGGAGGGCAAAAGGCCAAGAAAATACTGCTTCTTTACAGCAAATGCAGCTTCAATTTTCTTGTGAGAATTCTAAAATCTGTTTTCTAGGTATGACAATAAATATGATGTCACTGGTAACTGCAGTGGTAACTGCAGCATTCAGCTTTCCTTTTTTTTTTTTTTCTTTTCGTTTTGAGAACAGCACATTCATTTCTTGTCAGTATTTAATTAAAATTGTTTTATGACACATAGAACTGGATTAAAACCCCCTGACTTTCTGAACACCAGCAACTTCTGCAAGGAAGGATGCACAGTACTCTCACAGACTAGTATGAAACATTTCTCTATCTTATCTCACATTCAGGAGATGCAATACTTTTAGTCAAAGCAGGGTGTAAAATTCTCCTTAATCTCCTTAATCATGAAACTCAAGGCTATAGGATGAACTTGATGTATGGCAATTTGGATACCTTAGAGTGTCTATGACTACCTGAATGCAGTTTAACCAGAGTGAAGAGAATAACAATGACTTTTCAAGCAACACGTTTCCATGACCACACATTTACACTAGAAAAAAAGTACTTCACATCTATAAGGGATGTTCTGTGCTTCTTCTCACATGGAATAAGCATGCTAATAGGTGAAAAGAACATTCTTCTGGTGTTACCATAAGGACTAAAGGGACTTCAGATGCCACAGCAAAAAAATTCAGTGATTATACCTCTCCAGACTCCTTACCAGCACTATGGTGTGGCACAGTCATAAAAGTAGTAAGAAAATTTGAATAGTGACAGAATTACCTGAGATTAAAACACCCATTTTATGTGAGTAGATACACACAAACAAAAACTTCATAGCTGGCAAACATTTTTTTAATATAAACAACTGAATCACTTTATACAAGGGATGAAGGAATTGAACTATTTTGAACTTTCAGTCATTCTCTGTATTAGCAGTTTTCTACTACTGTTTCTTCTGCTTCAAATATAAACAAAATTGATAACTAGAATTTATGTCAGAAACTTGACAAAAAAAACCCCATAAAATTATCAAAATATAATTAATTTAACTTCCTAATTTCATTCCGTGGTTTACTTCACCTAGGCCTCAAAATACTTTGAAACAGAAGTATTTTACTATCCCTGCATTTGAAAGACTATTTTTCAGTCACTTTTTTCCCATCTGTGAGTTAATTGAATATTTGAGAAAGTGAACTAATTTTTCTAAAGCCTGAAACAAAGAGAAAAAACAAAATTATTTGTTGAGACTCTGATGGCAACTCAAATATAAGAATTTCAAGTAATTCCACAGACCCTGATAGAGTTTGAATTTACATGTGTATAACTCAGATTCAAACTTTGTCAAGATCATTCTAAAGGAATTAATAAGCACTAATTTCAAAATATGATAAAAAGATTATTTGTGGTGGGAAGATAAAAATATTTTAATTTCTGGGTTTTATACTGTGCAATATATTTTTAAAATATTGCTACACATTTGCTGCTGCTTTCTGTTTACTGAAAAAATATATAAATTTCTATCCTTAAAAAGAAGGTGCCTTGTCATACTGAGTGAGGACCTGCTGACAGAAATGATTCAGCTACTATTGTTGTTCAGGATATGTTGAATATTGACCAAGCCATTATTCTGTTTGCTGTCTTAAAACTGCATTTCTAGTGACTGGCTTGACAGAATTATCAAGGAAAGGCAAGCCTAAAATTTCACAAACAAATAAAAAGGTTTAACGTTTTCTAAGTGTGAAGAGACTTTTGAAATGAGCCTCAGTCATGCACAAACTTCTGAAAGAATGTTAACAGACAGCTATTTCTAAAGGAAAGCAGGCACAGCTTAGTATCAGCATGCCTTTCCACCCAAATGTTATCAGCAGTGAACTGGCAGTATCCTGAAGGTGCTCTGCCAGGTAGTTGAATCTAGTACTCACAGGAGAAATTAAACCATGTTAAGTTTTATTGATTCAGTTTTATCTCCTTTTACCTCTGTTTTGAAAAAAGCTCTGGTCAGCGAGGATATCAACAGACATTATCCAAGACAGAACAATTCTCAGGTTGCAATAATAGATTTTTGTTTGTGTCCTCTTGTCATTTGATGAAAATGGCATAATATTTTGAACTGAATTAAATGAAATATCCCCCCTAATATTAGAATAAACATGGCAGTCATGTTCTAATTTACCATTCAAATGAATTAAGAGGAATTGTGTTTATTTTGTGCTGAAGTCTCAATCATTTTTCTGAAAAATTGCACAAGTGGCTAAGAACAGATACAGTAAAATTGAGTACTAAGAACTAAAACTTAAGTCCTTGTGGTTTTTTTTGTTTTTTTTTTTTTTTTTTTAATGCTGACATTTTTCCCATCAAATTCAACCAAAATTTGACTTCCAAGTTCATGGAAGTAGAGAGAATCTGCAAAATTCATTACTCGTAACCTCCACTCCTTTTTCAAGACTGGCATAAGAAAACCAGTGACTGCTTTAAATCTTTCTCCAACTTCTTACTCCCAGAGGAAGCATCACGTAAGGAAGCAGTTGGAGATACCTCACCTTTGCAGGTGCCACACAGCCAAAACCAGAAACATGGAATTCTGAAATTGTGTTTGGATGTTGTTTCACACACTGTATTTATTTCTTTTTAGAAACATGGAATAATGTTTCTAACAATTTCAAACCTTTGTATCAAAAAATAGGTAATTTTTTTGAATTAAATAATTAACATAACAAAGCCAGTCAGGAACAATGTTTCTCTGCATCTATTTTCTCAGCAATTATACTTATGGTTTTAGACTAACAAGTAATTTATTATCCATGCTATTAGTAGCTGCAAGAAGTTTTACATTTATGGAATGGGTCCTTGAACTTTGCTAGATAGCCTTACCTGTTCATATCATCTAGATGTTCAGCAGCAAAATAAAAACTTTTGATCTTAGGATGGCAGGCTTTGAATGCACTGTAGAGGAAAAACACAATTAAAAAATGTAATGGCACAACTCTTTTTTTCTGAAATGTAAGATCACATGTTCATCAAGGAATGAGATGAGTTCATATTTCTGCATGCTCCCAAACAGTGTATGAATATACAACTTTTAGGATTGTGCCAGGTTTCACCAAGTAAAGTGCTCTTCAACTACCCTTCTAACTAATCCTTGATTCATATGTGCATAAATAATTGTTCAACCATCACCTGCAGTGTACTGTATGTGAATAAAGTTCATCAGTTAAGAATATAATTTTATGTATTGGGTAATTTTGCTGATATACATTTATCTGTCAATTGTTTCTGAACAGAAAACTACACTAAACAATTAATTCAATACAACAGTAAAATTCTCAATCCTAGTGATTTCTCATATCCCAATGACTTTGACATTACCCTTAGCTCTAATGACTGTATTTCAAGCAGGAAATTGTGATGTACTGATTGACTTCTGAAAAGCTGTCATAAATCAACAGTGTGTTCATGAGGTCATCCTAAGCAATGGGTAATTACATCTCGTCTTTCCTTTCCAGCAAAGTAATCAACATGACTGGGCTGAGAGAATTACTGCATTTCATACATAATATGAAATAAATTACTAAAAAGAATCTTTTAACTATGTTGGATAAAGATTTATGGTGAAGTACCTGAAGCCCCAGCAAACGCATTTGAAATAATGAATAATTTACAATAGAGAATAATAATTTTGAGAATAATCTGAAGGTGTCTCTTAAGAACAAAAAATGCAACAGTCCCTCAAAAAAATAAGGAAAACTGCAAACATGATACATGATGAGCATCATCACCATTTTGCTGACACATAATGGATTTTCTATATATATATATGTATATGCACACACACATATGTAATGTAATAAAATAATTCTCACAATCTAATCAATTGTGCCTCAGAAAAATGGCAATGACATTCTTCATGCTTATCATGCTTGCAATTTTCAATATATGTGTCTGTGTGCACACAGATGTACACACATCTATGTTTTAGAAATCAGGCAAATGAAATTGGTAACAGGAAAGTTACTGCTAGAGAAGGCAACATAACATTGAGACTAAACAAATTCCTCTAACACATGACAGCAGTGTTATGCAAGTCAAAGCAGATGTACAGTGACATCTGCTCAGTTTAGAAAGACATCATCAAGTCACTGAGACCTAAACCTGGACTTCTTAAAACTGTTACAGCATCTGACATCTGGATTCTTAGAGGGTTTTTTTCCTTTTATCTTCCACTCAAGCAAAGAATCTTAATAACCATATTTTATGTGCTGCTATTTAATAGACACTAAATCAAGTAAAACCAAACCAAAACAATTTAAGCAGGGTGCAATTCGGAAAAATGAGTTGACTTTATGCTGTGCCAACAAAAAAGAAACAATGAAGCACTTTAGCCATGTGGCCCAAGGACAAAGGACAACAGGTTCAAGCCAATGTATCTTTCTTTTTTAAATCCGTTTTTATCTTCCGCCCTTTGAGACCACCTTGAAGTGTAGAGCTCATTCTAAAGAGAGATATAGATCAACTGATACAAGGTTGGTGCCTTCTGTAGAACTGTAGGTAGTACAAATTATACAATTTTACATTTGAAAATTATGTTTTGCATGAATTTCAGCAATTCCAGCCTTTTTTAAAAAACTGCAAATCCTAAGAAAGCAAGGCAAAGATTTTTGAACAATAATGACACTAAAAATATCTCTGTGTGAGCATGCATCTGTCACATTACTACACATTCTTGAATTTATCTAAATAATAAATGGATTTTTGCAATGGCACAAATCTGGATAGCAGCATAAACAGGTGAGAAGAAACATTCTTTGAGACTTTAGGTCATATAACAAAAATACAACAAATCACTGTCATCCTCTTTTTTTTTATTCTGCCTCAGGACTGAAATAATGTCTCAGCAAACTTTGAGATTATGCTAACTAATTTGGAGTTACATTAAATATGAATGCCTGGCCATGAACTTGGGGACTTTCATATCTGGATGGTTTCTGTATTATGCTTAAAGCTGTTTATTGAGTATAAAGCACACAAAGACTCTCCAACCCTCAACAAACGAACAAAAATAGCAGCAACCCCTAACAGAAAGGAAAAAATGGAAAGTAAAACTAGGAAAATAAAGGGACAGAAGCAGCCAAGCAGCCTCCTTGCTCATAATTAATTTTGGTCTAGTCAAGCACTGTGGTTCACGATGAAGTGAAAAAATAGCCTTCTTTGGGCAAGATGGCACTCCAAATAGAAAAAAATATTTTGCTCTTTTTATATGAGCTTATTCTGTGATACAACCTCATGGCAGTTGTAACAAAGCCCATTATCTCCCTGTTTTAAGGGAAAACCTTGTCTTTTGTTTGCACTTCATTTATTGTATCATTGCATTATTTTGAGCATGCTTACTATTTCTTGCGGCATTCACTGGCTCTGTCGATTTTAAATTCAGGTAGACTGATGAATCCTTCTGCTTTTTCATCCTGCAAAGATAGTTCCAGATATTACTGTAGCTAAAGTGTAAGAAAAAAAAAAACCCAGCATGCTGAAAACTTACAAATATTTTCACTTGCCTGCTTCTTACAAGAGGAATACTACTGTCTGCTCTGCTCTGGCAAACCTCCCACAGAAGTCACTGGGACTTCTGCTGAAGTAGCAGGACAGATCCCTTGGTCAAAAATACAATTTTAAATACCCAGTTTTCTGAAACAATTTCACAGCTGAACCAACATTTGAAAATATACAAAATGACCAAATGTATTCAGTCAATTAGTTATTGTAATTAGTTAATTTTTGGGGAAAATGGACTAATTAGTGTAGAAATGCAGCCTAGTGGAAGAAACAGAAATAAAGCAATTTCAATGTGTGTTGTTCATCATTTATATGTATCACAGACAAGAGGCATGATATCTCTTCAGCTACTTTCATCTGTCTACAACATTCAGAATATATCTGACCTTCCTCCCCTCTCCTCTGAAGATTTTACAGAGTTTATTTTATCAGCTGTGCATTTTCCCTTGACTTTTCACAGTTTGAAAGCATTATTTATATTAAGCTACTATTACATCAATAACACAAGACTCAGTATTTAACTGCTCATAACTTTGCATGCAAATTAATACAGGATCATAGAAATTAAGCTGGAAAACACACAAACATATGTGAAGGAATTCCACAAATATACATATTTTCCTAAGAGTTTAAATGGTTATTTCCACTACATATGCAGTCCATATGATTATACGCCTTCCTAAAAACAAGTAAAGGGAACAAATCAGGATATAAAACTGGAGATGGAGTCATTATGTGGAAGGTACAGGGTTGTAACTGGTTCTTCATTAGCAAGTATTTTAAAATAAAAAAAGACACTGTTTAGAATAATCTTACTATTTCTTTTTTGAATGGTTGCTGAGAGAAACAGAGTTTTGGTAAGAGCAATGTTTGCTTGTCTGTCCACCTGCCACTGAGGCACCCCCTACCAGCCTTTGACTCTACTGGTGATGACAGACACTGTGCTGAGGGAGCTGAGGCCTCAAAAATAACCAAAACTCAGAAAACCTCATGGAAGCCTGGGATAAGGTGGGAGATGGAGGTGCTGAGAGTGCTGCCCTCCACACGGGAACTATGGCACAGCTCAGAGCTCCTTGGACCATGGCCCTGATGAAAAGGGAGGGAGAATGGAGAGGAGGGAGTTAGAGCTACTGATCTGAAGCTGGGATCAAGGCACAAATGGAATGAGTCTGAGGAAACAGGCTTCAAGAGCTCTGGCCATGGAACAACTTGCTTTCTGTTTACTCAGGGGAAGAAAAGTTGGGGATTACTTTGAAAAAGTTATGTACAAATGCTTGCTGTCATTAAAAGAACAAGTCCAGGACAGAATGCATACAGATGTTAACAATGATTTTACCTCAGCTTATTTGCTAATGAGTCTAACAGGATTAAAAATCAAGGAATCATAACACTGGCAAAAAGCTTTGCAGCTAAAGTTGATATAATAAATGTGTACCAATGCAGAAAATGTTGCATAATCAAAGCTGTACACAATTCAGCTGGGATGCTCCTGTGTTTTAAGTTCAGCATTTATGAGCGCTGAAATCGTTATCAAAAGCTACAAAGAAGAAACAACAGAAGAACAGAATTGAGAAAACAGAACTATCTTCCTTAATTGCCTAGCAGAGATAAACAAGGAACACCAGGCAGCACAACATTAAAGTTTACACTTCCATGACTAAGCTTGAATGACAGGATTAAGTAATTACCTTTTCACTTTCAAGGGTTTGAGGATAAATTTATTCTGAACTGGTGTCATGAGGACACAGAAAACAGTGTTATTTCTCCATGTAGTAAAAGGTGAATCGAAAAGAACAGATATCTCAAAACCTTCATGGTAATTTTTTCAGACAGTTAATATTAATTTCATCATGATTATTTGGATGAATAAAGCTATTAACATACATAAGCACTGAAAGCATTGTTTTCACACTAAATCCTGACTACAGCACTACAGAAAGTATTTGTTGAGACCATGAGTACAGATGTTTACCTCTTCATTGATATACCAATATAGAGATGTGTCCTTCAGGACAAACCAGTACTTCTTCCATTTTTGGGAGAAATAACTCTTGGCATCTTTCTTTTTCCAAAGCCAACCTTCACAGTCCCCTCGACCAAGATCTTTACATGAGATCCGTCTTTTGCTTTTACCAGGAATAGGAGCTGAAAATGACAACAAGGTGATGTGAAAGCATTTGATTTGTCCACTAAATCAACAAGACACCTAGTCAGACAGCACTATATATCTGTTTAAGAAAATTAATTAAAAATTTCAACCTCAAATTGCCATGAAAAATTATTACAAGCATTCTATTTTGACCACAAAGCTTATGCACACCACCATAATTTAAAAGCCAAAACAAATCAAACCAAACCACGTTCAGCATCTCACAGTTCATATCCTATGGATAAGACAAAAAAAAAAGGAACACAGAGACGAAAGAGAAGACAGAAGATGCTAGAGAGAAAAGAAAGGCAAGATATTTAAAAATAAGAAAAATGCTTATTTGTAATTTTCAACACATTTCCCATTAGAATAAAGAGCACAACATATAAATTCATGTTCTTCCCACTTGGTTACCAAACACAACTATTTAAGTACTTCACAGGTGTTCACAAACCTCTCTTTGCAGCTCTCTTTGAAACTAAACAGCTCCTAAGGCCTTTGTACTTTAAAATCAAAGGAGGAAAATTTACTGTGATATAAATTACCTGAGTGCGTAGGTAATGAGCAAGTGCTGCAGTGAGGCATTACCTGAACACAGCTGGAAAAACCAACCCTGGCCCCAAAGAGGCTAGAGTCTAAGTATTCAAAAAAGAAGATAAAAGCAGATACATGAAGGTAGAGGAACATTAGGAAACTATGAGACATCAGAAACGGATTAATACATTCTCAACATGATCAACTGAACTGAGCATTTTATTGGAGCTAGTAAGTTAGAGTTCCTCCCATACTGCAATACCATACAATTAATCTTGGCAATTCCCTTCCTACCCATATATGAAAACAAATTTATTTTTTACCTTTGTTCTTCTTTTTACTTTTCTGCTGTAGGGAAGACTGCTGAAATGTCTACAAGAAAATCAAAATGGAAGAAGTTAAAATACAATGTTTATATTCAACCACATGCCTATAATAAAAGAAATATTATGTTAAGGCTTAAGAAAAAAGGTGATTTTAGTTCACCTGTTCATAAGGTTGTAAAGCAAAAGCACACTGTCAAACACCTCAAAACAGATCACCAGTAAGGTTGCCAAACCAACTGTAGTTTCTGTGCAAAATGGTCACTCTGTTGTTCTGTTAATAAAGAAGGAATATCTCTCTTTGTTTACTACAATAATGAAGCTACACAGCCCATGTATTTCTAATGTAGGCACTAAATAAAGTATTCTTGACATCTATATGTAAATATGCAAAATAACACACTGCCTAATTTAGGTGTGGAAGTATTCATACAATGGTTATTAGACCATCAGATAATTTTCTCAGATCCAGGCCTAGTACTCTGAAAGACATCAGTAAATTCTGCTTAATCACAACTGGGAAAAAGTCTCCCAAATAAAAAGACTGAACTAGAACTTTCTTTTTTTACCAGGTTTTTAAGTGGAAGTATTTCCCTTCAGCTGATTCAGTCCCACAAACTAACCCAATCCCTTGACAATGAGATACGATGGAAATTGCTCCTTTATTTAAGACCTTAGCTTATTAATAAAATCAGTAAGTATTAACATATTTTATAACCATTTCTGTTTAAAAACTGTGACTCAGATAAGTACAATTCCCAGTGAGCTAAAAAAAAAAATCTGTAATGAATCAGCCAAAATTTAAAGACGTGATTTGACTTGCTTTGAACTTTAGTTTTCTAGAAAGGCAGACAAATGTTATCAGTGTTAATACTACACAAAGGCTACATTAGAGTTTCTGCTTATTAAAACTTCCTATTTCAGCTTGCCAGGAATCAATACAGAAATCAATACTTTTGTGCCACTTGGTAAAAATAAATCAAAGCAAAAGCACTGACAGCTCTGCAATTCCAAATCCTGTTTCTAGTAGTAAGACAAACCCTCACTCTAGTTTACAAGACTAAGTTCAATTCAAAGAGCAGCTTTGGCTTTGCACATGGCACTCAGTGCTATGGCTTAATTGACATGATATTTGGTCAAATATCATGTTGGAGTCAATGATCATGGAGTTCTTTTCTAACCTTAATGACTCTGTTCTAATTTTCTCCTGCCTGCTTCCCACACCCCTGAGCTCATGTGCAGTAGACTCAGCTTCAAAGGGATCTCTTGCCTCACCACTGAGAGATTTTCACGCAGCAAAATCTAACATGCCCATGGGGAAAAATTATTAGCAAGACAATAATTAAGTGTAATTAAAAAGTTTAACTGAGTTGCTAGATGTGCTGATCCCTTGGAGACCATATCTGACAAAATCTACTCCACTATATTGCTACCTCAGTGGGTCAAAGTAGGCCTCCACTGGGAGGTAAAAAAAGGATCCCATTCATTTTCATTTCCTGGCTCTTGTCCTTCTTCTTCTGCTACTGGTACCAATTAAATCAGCATCAGCTCTCAACAAACCAAGACAGCAACACCCATCCTACTTACATAATATTAAATATTTCAACCTGAGAAGGACTAGAAGAGATCTTAATGACCCAGGAATAACAGAGTGGCTGAGCAGAAATGTGTAACTCCCTCTGAAAATCTTACTTAATTCAAAGGGGATGAAAAAATACACACACATACAAATCCAAAACTTCAGTGCTTCTCAGTTCACAACTCAGACAATTTTGTTCTGCTGTTTGACTTTTCTGCACTATTATTTTCACAGTGTCAAAACATAAAATCTCTGCTCCACTTTCTCACAAGTAATTCTGAGAACAGGTGAGAACATATGAAAAGCCTTCTCTTTAGATGTTTTGTCTGTAAACTGAACCTGCAAACCTCAGTTCACACCTTTTTACTTCTGAGTCAGTTTTTGGGAAGAAAGGGTAATGAAGGGGTATCAGTTTTTAACAGGAAGAAAGCATGTAATTTACATGTCTAACCATTTTTCCATACATTATGTTATATTGCAAAATAGAAAGGTTTTATTAAATTCAGCTATTATTCTAAATTAGCTCATTGAATTAAATTATAATTAAGGGCAAATTCTACAAGTGAGAGAAATTCCTGGGAACTATTTAAACTGCAGTGATTTCAACTAACACTTTAGATTATTTTACACAGGCTTCATGCTTCAAGTTAGTTGACGCTTTGCAAAAAACACCATCGTTTTACTTAACTAAGAAAATGTATATGTAATATAAAATATGTAATTAGAGAACAACAACAAAAACAAAAAAGTGAGGATGAAATCTAAAACTGCTTCTTCTTTTGTTGCTTTTTTAGGAACTCACTGAACGCAATCTACAGCCTCTTTGCAGCTGGAAGATAAAGCTTAGAGCCGTTTTCTCAGCAGTTTCACGTCCTTCCTCCTGATCAGAGCAAGGCTTGCTTTGAAGCCAATACTGGATCCTGTTCTGAGTCATCTCTAGCCTGGATAAACTATCTCCAAAGAGGTACATTCCACAGCTTCTTTGAGCATCTGTTGGCCACCATAATGTTTCCCCTTCTGCAACGTAGTTCTGTGGTGTGGCAAATATGGAAATATTGTAACTACTACTTCTGAATTCCATGAACCCTAAACCCATGGATTTACACCAAAGCAAGAAACTTAGTTGTACTAATACAAACTTGCTGTAAGACACTGTTTAATCACTTGCCCACAAAGCCAGATTCAATGTATGTTCACTGCATTTTGATTCTGATACACCTTGAGCTTTGAGTAACTGCTTTCATAAACATCTTTTCTCAGTTTCCAAGAATCCATCTCTTCTACTAATTCTGAGGGCAAGCATGAAATGAAATAGAAAGCAGCATTCCATATTAAAGAAAGTAGTTATTAACTCAAAATAATGAGTAAAATAGAAACAAGACGGACACTAAAAAGATGAAATAGATGAATACCTCAACGCAAATGGAAATTGGCACTCCTGAAGAAAATTTGAAACTGTTTAATAATATTCTGAATTACAAGCTTTCTAGGCTCGAAAATACAACTAGAATAACTTTCCATTACCCAAAAGCAAGGTGTCAATTGATGTTTAGCATACATCAAAACCCCTTTGAATACACTGAGACTCAGTGAGTTTTTTAGACACAATTATTTTCTCCTGTAATATGTGATCTTTGAGCTTTCTCTAGTTAATAATACACCTAGATTAAACCCTTGGACAAGTGTATCTCTAAGGAGAATATAAAAGAAACATTTAACATATATATAAGCCTGCCTTTCCTATTAGCAGCCTCAAAGAACAAGTATTTTAAGAGCCTAATTATTAAAGGGTTTTTTCTGTTTCTGGTTTGGTGTTTTGGTTTTTGTGGGGTTTTTGGGTGAAGTTTTTTGTTTGGTTTTTGTCTGTTTGGTTTTTCTTACAAATGTTCTAGCATGCCTCTAGCCCTACCTAGCTGCAAATTCCAATAGCCAATGGAGATTTAATTGGGCAGGGAAGAGCCTTATCAGTCCCTCTCTTCCTGCAACTGTTCATTACCAGACTTGCTGTGTGGGTTGTATTTATTCTCACAGTCTTCCAAATGATTGACAGAGTTCCAAACGGCCAGCAGACTGCACATCTGCAAAGAGCAACCTGCCCCAGGCAAGCCTTTTAGGACTACAGCACAGCAAAGCAGCTGCACTGTAAAAACCTTGCAGGTGGAGGCTCATACTAACCAAAGAGATCACCACTGGCCTGTAGCTGTACTTGCTCTTTAGCAAGAAAACAATCCTGTACTAGGTGGTCTAATCAATACTATCAGTATCTTTCTATGTGTAGCAAAACTTTTTCAAGAAATGAGACTATCATGTTTCTGTCTTATTCTCAGAGATATTCAGGTTTCTCTTCTGGGAGAAAGTATTTATTATTGGTTAGTCCTGTGACTACTCTGTATTTGCTCAGAAGGGAAACAAGATTGAAAGTTAGTCACTAATGTTCAGAGGCCTGAAAATTTATTTGATATTAGCTTATTTTGTAGCAATTTCATAGCTCTCTATTTGGAAAAATGTATTTAAATGAAAGTGTGAAATTATTTAAGTTTCAATGAATTTGTCTCATGCCAAATAGGAAACTTAATAAACTGATCTTTCAATACCAATATTAAATTGGAGTGAAACTGCTATCAGAAGAGGAGAATGTTTGCTAAAACTGTTATGACGAAAGTTAGAAAACTTATATTCCAGTTGATAGCTCAAATAAAAGTAGAAAAAAGTAGACTGGTTAAATGATAAATTTGAGAAGATTAGTTATTTTGACAAACTTCAAGAGTGAGGAAGAGGTCTAAAGATTTGAGGTTAAGCTGCTCCTTAGAGCTTCTCTAATATCTAATATAAATTAGATAGGTGTGATCAACAGAATGTTACTTCCATGTCCAAAAAATAAATATATTCTGATAGTTATATAAACTTCTTCATTTACAACATTTCATTACAGAATTTGTACCAAAAAAAGACCACAACTGAAGATTCTCTGAAGAATGACCATAACAACAAGCACTGTATTGGACAGCACCTAAAATTGTCACTCAAGGGTTTTTTTGTTTCTCCACTATTCTTTGGAGATTTTTCACTTACTCATTTTCAAAAAGCTGGAAGAGAGAACCAGGTTATGGAAAAAAATAATATCCAATCCTTCTACCCAAATCTGAGCTCAGTCTGACTGGAATGGAAAATGGTACATATCTTTATAGCTTTATTTAGAGCTTGGGTCAAATCCAATTTTTCTCAAGGTGCAAGTTTAAACAGTAAGGAACTGTTTACAGGCAGGCACTTCCCCTCTGTCACTGTAAAATAGCTTTCTCTAGTTTCAGCAGGGTAGCTTGTAACACATCTGATTACTGGAACTTTCTGCTGCAGATGGAAAAGTCAGTGTCTGGGAAAAAATGAAAGCTGGTTCTGCCAATCATATCACTGATCTCCCACTTTGAGAGATTGTTCTCAATGCTTTGAGAACATGGCAATGTTCTATTTTCACTGTTTTGATATACCACATACACATTTCTCTTCATTTGGTGTGTTGATATCCAAAATTTCAGAGCTAAAAGAAGAGTGAAAAGGGGGAAAATGCAAACCTATTTAGATACAACGCCACACTTTACATCTGTATTAACATCTTAATACTGATGGCTTAAGGATACTCACAACACAGGATTTTGCCAAAATCTTTTTTGTTTACCATCTTGCTTAGTCTCCATTAAGACCCTGTAGCAGACAGTTCTAATTATTTTAATGGATATTTGTGGAAAATAAAGTTTTTAAGGACTGTGTTAGAAAGACATGATGAGGAAAGACCTCTGTCAGATTAGAAAGTTTGAAACCTCCTGCAATCAGCAGCAAATATTCATTCTTGCATTTTGTTAATGCCCACAAGGAGAAAGATATGGTATGCATGTGCCTTAAGAGTCTTTTACTGCAAAAAAAAGGTAGGCTGAGATCTTGAAGCTGACAACTTTTTATGTGCCTCTGAGGTGAGCAATGGCTATATGAGCTGTGCAGGATGGTCTGCTTATCACATAGTCTATAAGGATTGATAATATAAAATATGTCTATTCTTTTCATACAACTGCTCCTATGTCTGTTTATCCAAGAAGAATAGGCTAGCTAAGGGCAGAACTACGATTGTCTGAAATGTGATAGCAAGCACAGCTTTTCTGCTCAGGGATTCTTATTCATTCTCCCATTTCTAAATGGGAGGGGCTCTGTGGCAAACATTACAGTAGCTGGGTACAACTCAGGAGTTGTGGAAGGTAATGCAAATATTTTGAGCAAAGTTGTCAGAATAATGAATGCAAAAATAAAATTATTTTTTAAATCTTCAGGCTATTTGGAAAAATAATATACAGCAGTGCTGCTTTCCACCACCAGGGAAAGACTTTCCTTCTTAGCCATTAAGCCACAGGACTCTTTAACTGAAATATCAAAGCTGTAAAACTCCCAGACAGCATTAACTTTAAATGAGAGTTCTCATATTCCCCCAGTCTTTTAGACTGACATAACAAGACTGCAGCAGTGTCACTGCTGCCTGAAGCAAATGAGAATAAAAAGTTAAACTAAACAAGTGTTGCTCATTAGAATAATTTATTCTTTGATCATTCTTCTGCTCTACATCTACTTTAAAACATGCAATTTTGGTACCTCCCACACTGCTTTCTATTGACAGTAAGAAAACTAGGAGGGAAAGGGAGGATTCAAAAACTGTATGCATCCTTTAATGGCAAAAGTCCAAGATGCATCCGTTGCTCCATCACTGTGTGTTTCAAGTGCACCAATTTAAGAAGGAAAACAGAAACTACCACCTGTTACAGAACAGTATTTAACCCTTTATTTGGGTTTCTACTCCCCAACAGTTCCCAGTTTAACCTCTTATTGAGGAGAATGGACCAGTCAGAAAAAACACAAAACAACTGAGGTGGGAAATTAGCCCTGGAGATCATTTCATCCAGCCTTGTTGCTCAAAGCAGACAAGGTTGTTCAGGGCTGTGGCCAGATGTGTTTTTAGTATCTCTAAGACAGAGATTCCACAAACTCCACAGACAACCTGCTCCAGTTAAACCATCTGCACAGTAAAAGTACCTTTTTCTTATGTTTATATGGAATTTCCTGTATTTCTATTTTTGTCCACTGCCTTTTGTCCTTTCACAGTGTGTCTGAGACAAGTCACCCCAAAGACCTCGTGGATACTTGTGCCCTGCTGCTAGGACCCTCCACTAGACACCAAACTTTGCAATTTCCTCCAGGAAAAATCTTGTTTTGTTTAGAAAATTTCTGTGTTATTCATAGGGAAGGTAGATTTTCCTTGTATGTTTATTTAAACATTAAAACTAGCAAGACTAAAGATAGTAAGACTATCCAAGCAGATTTAAGAAACTTATTGATCTATTATTGGATTAGAGAGGTGGTCTGTGGCACAACATGGAGCCAATCCTGGACCTTCTCAGAAGAAAACAAACTGCTGTAAAACACAAGTCACCCCTGGGGCATTAACAACATCTTCCACCAAGCCCAAGCTCTTTGCAAAGGAAAAATCATTAGCCTGGAGTAAAAGTCCCATGCCCCCTTACAACACCTTGGTGCATGCTTATGGTGACAAACACATACACCTCCTCCTGCAGGAGGAGTGAGCAACACTTCTGATTGTACCCCTCAGCTTGATCTCTTTCATACTATTTCTGACTGTGCAACAGAAAAAAGTGCAGAGGATGTATGTGGTCTGAGAAAACAGATTTCTGCTTTAAGGAAGATACAATATTGCAAGTTATTCTCTGTTAGCACTTGGACATAATATGCTTCGGGGAAAGAAACGGAAAACTCCTGGATTTCAACAGCAGGGAAGTTTTCAGGGGGAAAAGAAGGAAAGAGTTTCTGTACATCAGGAATCTGTACATCAGGAATTATACATTCTATTAAAATTCATACCAACCACTTCCATTGCCCTTATGAATTAAGGCAGAAAAAGAACAGTTCATTGCAGGATAAATGTCTTATTACTTGCTGGAATTCAGTAAAATTTCCTCTAAGCATAAGATGAAGCAGACATTTGCAGAAGGTGGGGAAAGATAACATTAGTTTTTTTTTTAATTCTCAGCTGGCCGTGGTGAACTTATGGGTACAAACCAGCTTAAAAGAAGTTTTATACATCATTCTAAAGCCAGAATTCTGTAGTGTTGGAAATGCTATCTACTTGGGTTAATCTGAAAGCAAAGGGATATACTTGAGAAGTGGACAAAAGCAGTTATTGCTTTATGAAAAATACCAAGTTGCTTTTTCCTCCACAGCACAGTAGCAGAGCTGGATTGGCTGACTCAGGGATCAGGCACTAAGCAACAAGCACTTCTCTCCAGTAAAACAGAAACACCCGATAAAACAGCTGCAGTTCAGGAGCTGCAGTGCTGCAAAGAGCCACTTTCCTCCCAGGTGGAACCAGACAATCTCCCATATTGTGTGTTAGCAGCAGGCTCAAGGGGCCACCACTGTGTAAGCGGGGCGGGGGAATGGGGCAGAGACTCCTGTGGAGTCAAAACCACTACTTGGAAAAAATCCCTTGTTCAGAAACAATGGAGCTCTTTGTCAAAGCATTTTGATAAAATGGCACTCTGAAACAGGCATATGTGCTCCATTAAATTCAAATAACATTTCCACCACTCAGTACAAGTTTTTTAGAATGCCAAACTGCATGACTCATGCCAGCCATTGTCCTTGGTTAAACGCTTCCACAGTCCTGGTATCTCCCTTGTGCAGAAAGGAGAACAGAGAAGAGCCAGTAGAGAAGCCAGGCCCTGGACTGAATTTCTCCTGGATGTGACAATCCCCAGCACACTGCAGTGGTAACTCATGCTGAGTCCCCTCTGTGCAATGCCTGATAGAAGCTTCTCTGCTACAGTGTGCTGAACTTCATCTCTTCTTTATCAAAGTGGAACAACCAAGGGACTAAATCACTTATTTGACATTAATAAAATATAAAACTGTGCTAGTGTGATTGTACCAGCTACAGGTAATGTAGCTAACTGATGTACAAACAATGCTAATACCTACAAAGGCAATGGTTCTCTATCAGGTAATAAAAGCAAGATACAATAAGGAATGATTCTATGAAACAGATAACAGAAAAAAATACAGAATGGGGATGTGAAAGGAAATTAGGAAATGTTCTGAGCTGAGAGATTTATTAGTGTATAGATCTATATCTCTGTACCATATAAAATTACATTTTCAGACCATTCTATTCTATGCAATAAGGAATAAATCTAGACTGGCAGAGCTGGACTAGATGACCTTTACAGTAACTCTCTCATTTTTAAAGAATTCCCCAGCTTTGTCATGGAAAGAAATTATGACATGGTAATTTTCCCCCTTATGGTCACAGTGCAAAAGAAGGTAATAGAGAAAGTTTAGACAAAAATTTTCCACAAAAGACTCCCGCTGTGCTTCATGATGCCCATAAACCAATATTACCTAATCTCTAGGCGATTTTGTTTTGAAGCAATAATTAACTCCGGATTTTAATAATGATCAGAAAGTATATAGAATTAGATGTAAAATCTCCCATATTCAATACCTTCAAATTTCATTTGGACAACCACTTCCCCAGTAAGAGCAAATTAATGATATTAACTATTTCTTTCAAAGAGAAACAATACAGATGTGAAAATATTCTCTAATGTGTGACAGGAATAATATACCTCAAGAACAATGCAGACATTATTCCATATAATTAAAAGAACTTAGCACTCCCTCCCAAGGAGACTAAGTATTACTGTTTCACAATACATGCTTAAACAGAACTCAAATATAAAAGCTGCATATGCACATCTATTCTCTTCAGTCTTGAGTTCAAAGGACTGAGAGTCGGGAAAACAGATGTGAGATAACTGAGGCACATTCCCAAGATGATTTTAGCTAAGCAGCAATGAAACAAAAGAAACTATCCCTTAAATCTGAGCAAGTTGCTATACTCTCAGCTATTGCCAAAACACCTGTTTTGCTGTTCATCTCCAACTTTTCTGCCATGGGGCAGACAAGCAGTGCTGCAGGTTGGCCAAGAGTTCATTCAGTCTCCATCTCAGGGGTGCTCAGCACCCAGCTGGCAAAACCCTGAGAAGCCTTGTCTGACCTCAGAGCTTGCCCTGCTTTGAGCCAAAGACCAGAGCTCAGAACCTCTTGAGGTTGCTCCCAGACTGAATTATCCTATTATCCTATGCAGTTTATGCTGGTTTCTGAGGCATTTGGGTTTTGGGTTTTTTTGCAGCAAATTCATTAGATGACTTTCTCTTTCTGACATCTTTCCTCCCCTCTGTCCAACATTTTACTTGGAATTATGACTGTTTCATTCTTGCTTTTTCTCTCAGAAATGTAGATTTATTTTGAACCATATTTTTATCAAATTCAGATGGAATAGCAAAAACTACCTTTGACCACAACAATTTAATGGCTATGCCAATCATTTTCCAACTGTCACAAGAAAGGCATATTTTGCTTATTGGTTAACTGTTCCACAGTATTAGTTGTTTTATATGCTACATAGTTTACTTATGACCTATATGACATTTCTACACAGATTCCAACAACATGAATACCATTTTTATCACTTATTTTGTGTCTGTTACATTTGTGAAGTGCTGCATTCAAATAAAAGGGTATATACAATATTGTTTAGATGGTTTCTTTTGGGCATGTAGAAGCTGGCCAAGTCCTGGAACCAGTATTTCAGCTTGAGAATGTGAGACATGCTGCTCTTCTGTCTGAATCAAATATACAAACCCACAAATATCCAACTGAAAGAAACCCCACATGTGCCAATGTGTAGGCATTGAAAGCTGCCCACGGCCAACGTGGCTGTGGGACATGATGGTGTTACCCATGGCCTCATGAAGGCACAGGTAAAAATTTCCTATTATGTTTCTTTTTCTTTTCCATTATTTCCATTAATTTCTTCAGCACTGTTCTTTCTAAATGTCTCTCAGAGCAAATCTATACCTGAACTACAATTAGGCTGATGAGAAATGGATAGAAGCTCATGATGCCTTCATAGCACAACTAAATTTGCTTCTCTGCATTTGCTTCTCTGCATTATATTAAACATTTTACTAGCACTTTTGTCTCTGAATAGACTTTGAGGCTTTTAAAGTAACTTCAAATCAGATTATTCTATAACTTCATAAGCCTTTTCAGCTCAGTTTCTACTGCAATGCGGGGAGTTCCTTCCATTTCCACACATGTGGACCTGGTTACCATCACAGCCTTATTTCCTCATTCCATGCTCACTGATGGAAAAGGGAGCAAGGAGCTGAAGTCCTAGAACAAGACAAACAACCCCCTAAGGCTATAAAAACAAAGCTGAGATGTGACCAGTATAACCTAGGGTAGAAAGATGTAAATGTTTTAAATGCTCCAGTCACCTCCAGAGAGGATATCCAGGTGTTTTGAGCTTTTACCAGCCAAGCTCTGCTGGAGCTTCATGAACATGAAGTACTTGAGGAGCAACTCAGGCACCACAGCAGCTCAGAGTGTTGGACTCCCCTGCTGAGGCACCCAGGAGCCTCCTGGAAGTCCAGGCTGAGACAGCTGCCTTTGAAAAGTGTAGACATCCTCAGAAACTGCAGTTTTTTCACTTGTGAAATTTTAACAGTATATGTACTTCTTTCGGTAAAGACTTGTATTTTCCTGCCTTTACAGTAGAAGCTAGTGTGCATAATTATATTTAGACTGTAAAGGGCTAACCTGCAACAAAGCAGTGAAGAAATTATTTTAAAAATAATTTCATAATGTGATAATTAGAGACTGAAATTTTTCACAACTATTTCTAAAACTGTTTATTATGTTTATTTAATTTCTGGACAGTTACTTGAAATCCAGTGCACTTTCTTAGCTGGGAATATAAAAATGCCAATGGTTTTTAACTGGAACGCAAGTATACTTTTTTTACATTAAATAATGCTTACGTTTTCAAAAAAGAGTTTAAGATTTCCTTTGCATATAATTAAAACACATAAATCTGTAATCTATCTGCCATTTTCAGTATTATTTCAATATATATATTTAAATGGAGTTGAAAGACTACAGCAAAGAAGTAACTCTAATTCAAAGATTAACAAAATTTATGGAGATTCTATTGGAAAATATTTTTAACTATGCACTTTGGTTAAACCCTTTGATAACAACTGCTAGATTTTTATTCTATAACAATTACATGTCTAACTATAGACTATTATGAAAACAGGGAAGAGAAAAAGAAAAAAGGTGCCTTGTTATTTAGTCCAACTTGCCATAGTTGGACTCCAGACATTTTTAAGAAGAAAATTTTTTTAAAAAAAACAACTCCATCTGTTGTAACAGTGCAATGACATTCAAAATTTCAGACACCTACCTAAAATCTGTGCAACTGGTTTTTAATTTGTTATCTACAAATTTTTTATTTACAAATATCCATTAAAAAATAACTGAACAGAAATTCTCAAAATGCTGTGATATTTACAATTATAGGAAACTGCTAGTTTTTCAGTGGGGTAGTTTTGTTAGGGCTGTTTTTATAGTAAAACATTCTGCACTATTAAATGTTTTTTAAATGCCATTTTTATAAAGAAGATTTTTGCAATAAGTTGATGGGTATTTTGTGCATAAGTTTGTTAGGAAACTGTATGCACATGTTCTGCACTTTTTAAAATGCTAGTTATTGGGTACTACAATTAAAGTTTTATACATACATGCACATTTGATTCAAGAATTTTCATCAAAAACTATGTAGTTTAAGTATCTTTACTTTTTACTTCCTTCAGCCTTTCTGTAGAGAGGAACATGAGAAGTAAGAGAAAATCAACCACTTACGCAGAGTTAGACCTGAAGTTTTCAAAATCATGATTTTTTTTGGTGAATTCTTCTCTATATTGACAACACCTAAATATATGCATTTTGAATGCAACTTTTAGAAAGCCTTTTCCTGTATTTTTTCTAGAGAGGTCTGTAGGAGGCAAGAAACACCTGGAAATACGCATGATTTAAGTAGCAGTTATTTTTGCTAAAAGTTACTGTCTCCTTGCCAATTTATATTATTAGCTAAAGACCAACTTTTGCAATAGGTCCCTAACCAAATCTTCACTTGAAGTATTCCCAACATGATCTCTGTTGCAGCCAGCTGACCCTTGCCTGGCCAGGCTGATGCTGCCCCACCAGCTCTGCAGAGAAAACCCAAGGAGGAGCTGACCTGGCACAGGTCCTTGGGAGACTGGAGGGAGGAACAGCTCAGACTGAGCCCTGCTCACACCCTGGTCCTTCCTGCCTCACTGGCAGGGTAGGAAGGAGACTGCCTGGCTCTCTGTGGGTGCTCACTGCAGCAAATATTGTTGTTAATTATGTGATTAAGAGTCATCAGGCTGCATTTCAACCACATGGATAGTCAGACATTGCTAAAGAGGAAAAAAAAGAATTTTGTCAAACTTGCACCAATTTAATTCAATTTACAGGAACTCCAGCTGACAGCTTTTATTTTATTTCTCCCTTATTAAAACTAGAACTGGAAAATTAAAGATAGTGCATGTATACATATCTACACATGTAAATTTAGCAAAATCCCAGTGGTACAAAACCTAGATTTATTCCCTCAACCCATTACTATTGACCTGTTCCAGATAGTATGAACTTCAAGTGGCACATTTGCTATTAAACTTCCCTTATTTTTAAATGCAAATAAAATAACTAAGAAAAGTCCACTATTAATTAAACAATTTAAAATAATCTGGTGATCACAGCATAGTGAGAAGTTGTTATTTTTCTGTCACTTTTCCTACAATAAGCAAGTCACTATGTATTGGTAAGAAGACATGAACAAGTGAGCAGACATGCACTGGAAAAGGCAGAGGAATAATGGGAGGCAGGAAGGGGAAAGAAACAATGTCAATAATATAAGTTTATCTGTGTAGTTTACAGCCTATATAGCAGGGAGTTATGCAAGAAAAAGCAATCTTGCTTACTATCACAGACAATAGCCTGTAAGCTTTTCTTCACATTGCAATGCTGCTTCTAGGCTAGGGGAAAGTTGTATTGATCCAGTTACAAAATTATTAAAATTATTAAGTTATTATTAACTGATTATTATTAACCTGACATTGAACTTCTTTTGACCCATGACTCTATCTCCCTCCCAAATAACACATTATTTTCCTTCAATAAAAACAAAGCACAACACACCAAGAAAATTCCTTTACAGAAAACATAATGAACTTGAGAAACTGCAACAATATGGCAGAGTTTTCATCTCGTGTGCCCTAAAAGTTCAAGAAAAAATGATCTGTTTTCTACCTACAGAAATAGATCACATTGAACACCTGCTTGCACATCAGATTAGCAACAGCTCAAACAGTTTGCCTCAGCTTAATAAAAATAAAATTAACACTCTGTGTTGGTTTTTTTTACAATACTGAGGAAGAAAAATAGAATACAAGAAAAAAACACTTGTCTAGAAATCAACAAAACACTGAAAACAATTTCTAGGATGGAAAAAAAAACCAAAACAAAGCAGGGCAGAAAATTTATAAGTGAGGATTCAGAAACACCAGAAGAGGATACAAGAGATGTTTAGGTCACAGCCACAACACAAATTAGTTTTTGCTTTGCTATGGTATCAGCTATCACACTGGTTACTCTCAGTGGATACAAGCAAACCCTGTTCACTTTCCAAGGCTTCAACTGCTATGTACCCTTGACCAGAGAGTTTTGGCAGCAATGGCAGGTCAATAATACAACAAAACTTTTGAAACCAGTGATTTTATGCAAGTTTAGTATCCTGACAGTCAGAAAATGCTAGACTGCCACAATCTTGTGATCACTTTAGAATTTGAATCTGCTGGCATTTTACAGAATAGCTTTTAGCAAATAATAAACAGGCACTTCTACATTACCATGGTAATTTTTTAACACCATCCACTTTGTTTACAGCACAAAAAATAATACCATTTCTGCTGTGGTAATTTAATTCAGCAGTGTAGTATTTTGATCAAAGATTTTTCTTTTCTGTAGAGCCATACATAAAAGCAGCAGAAGGAGCTGAAGTCAGCATAATTGTAAAAGCTGCATTTCTGTAGAAAAGCTTCACAGTAAAAAGGTAATCAACCTGCTCACATCAACAGCTGCAAAATCCAAAAGGAAAGAGGCCTGGAATTGTAAAGGGAATTCATCATTAACTAGTGGGATGCATTTTAGTCCAAAATTATTTAACATTTATATCAATGGAGTCAAAAAAGAATGAAAGCATAATTGAATAAAGGTAAAACAGAATCAAAGCCCAGTGAATGACACAAAACCTGACTGCTGAGTGAGCAGCATGGCTTTTACTCCAGGGAATTCAGTAAAAGGGAAAAGAAAATAGAAGAATAAAAAGAAGAAATTAAACGTGTATGCTTTCTATTTCATAGAATACACACATTAAAAACATAATTTCAGAACAAGGAGACCCCACACCAGACCCCAGATTCCTGGAGCTTCAATGCTCCCTTGTTATGGACTTGGCAGTCATGGAGGCCCAGTTTGAGGGTCCAGAGTCCTTACTCTCACACATTTCATATTTAGGGTTGCTTCAGAGATATGGATTATTCAGCAAGCATACCCAAGAAGTTACATGTTTCCAAATGACCAACTATATAAAAGGTTATTGTATTTAAGAACAAAGAATGCAAGATAAAAGCTTTTAGACTGGGAATATCAGTTTTGCAGATAAGTGATTTGAAATAATATCGTTACAGAAAAAAGTAAAACTAAAACAAAGAAACAAACATACTCTCATTCCAAGGCTATGCTTAAAATCAGTAATCAGTCCTTTAAGCATTTAAATAGCTAAGTAGTGAACAGGAATGGTTATGTAATCTTTCCATGCAGCTTCTGGAAATTTATGTACTCTGCTGGCATACGTACTTTCAGAAGGATGCTTAAGATAGTTTAGGATTAGATATGAAGATTTGAAAGAATTTTGAAAATGAGAAAAGGATGTGAAAATCTTTGAAGAAAAAGCTAAGAAGCTCATTATAAGTCTTGCAAGCAAGCAAGAGGAGTCTACAAAATTATTTGATTACAACCTGTAAAATCCTATATTGAGGGATAAATTTGGTTACAAAAGATGTTTAAATCCAGAGGATAATGGTACATTTAAAACTATGGTTGGACATAGAAGCCAGGTAAACACAGGCTGACAGATGAATACTCTTAACAACAAGAGCCATGAGGGACGGGAGCTACTTAACAAGCCTGATGTTCTTTAGCACTGGGACCTTATGCAAACAATTGAGGCACTACAGGTTCAAATTCAGCTAAAGCCACATGGTAGAGTCTGCTCTTTACTTTAGGAATATCTACTGACTTGTGGTATACACAGCACAGAGTCACAGTAGTCTCTCTTCCCCTGATATTCTAGCATGATGGAAACATGGACTTCTAAAAAAAAACCCAGATCAAACCAAACAAAAACCTCCAGCCCTTTCACTACTATCAAGGTAGCTCTTTTACACTTGACTCATGCGTATCCGGAGACTTCCATTTACAAATAATCTGAAATCTTTGGGAAAAACTAGGTAGCTTCTGATTGTAAAAAAAAATTGTAATAGGACAGCCATTCTTTTAGTGATCTTTAAGATGCAATTTGAGCATAAAGTATGTTTTCATTGTCTGATTTGTTATCTATAGCTTAATAAAATTTTACTGCAAACAGATATGAGTTCCTTGTGTGTTATCCGTACTACCCCATTCTTTGTCTGCTCACTGCACTGTTTATCTAAGATTGGAAGAAAAGTTCTGCCCAATTTATTACAAAATCTTTGACTCTGCTACGTGGCAAAGGATGTATGCACCAGAATACTTGGGTGTCACTACCATTAAATAGAAACTCTGGAAATGCATGTTAGTAGCCAGCTTCCAGAGGCAGCATCAGCAATTTTCAGCTGCAGAGTGCTGTAAATGCTTCGTGAAGGGCTCCTTTCCATTTCCCATTTCTTGGACAAATCAATAGTCCAAGATTCCTTTTTCTGTTTACTTCATGCATTTTGACCATAGCCAGTTAGCAGATCAATACTGATTTGTATTCTAAAGAATTGATAATCTTTATTTTTATAAAGGAATAAGTTCCAACTAAACTTTCAAATAGATGCTCATGATTTAATGGCATATCAAACAAAGAGAGATCCTTTAATGGTAATGATGCACAAGAAGGATTAGCTGATACTGGTGGAATTTGGGGTGGTAACATTTCAAGTGTTTTGTGGATGGATATCCAAAGTAAATGAAAATGCCTGTTGTCAATTCTACACTTGCTGCTGCTCATTAACTTCCAGAGCTCTGAGAATCTGCCAGTTCCAGTGTACATCATTAATTTTTGTACAGAATTTGGAAACTAGACTTACTATGTGATAGAGGGAACCAAAGAAAAATAAGAAGATGGTACCTTAAAATAAAATATTTTGTTACTGCATAGTGTCAGTAATTTAACATATACTGAGAAACCAATGTTATTGAGAGATGAGTATTCTCTTGATATATGTAAAGTGCTATGAGGTGAATGTTTTATCACATCTAAAATATGTCATGCTCTTCTAACTCCAATTTTTGGACGCACTTGAAAACAAGCAAGTTACTACAATTTTTCTTTTGCATCCCATTCAGGAGAACCACTACCTTCTCATTTATACCTGCATTCTTGAAGGCTGTATGTTAAAAACAGTTATATGCAGTAGAGCTCCTCTTACCTCAAAGGAAAACAAACACCTCCCACAAGTTTTCCTGCCATTATCAGGCCTTTCAAGTACCTGTAGTAAAGGGGTTGTCTGACAACACTTAGCATATTGCAGTGATGGAGATGCTGGGAAGAAGGCTTCTAGCCAGTCAGGAACCTGCTGATGCTTCCCTTTCCACCAGCAGCAAGTCAGTCAAGGCAGAGATACCACACTGCATTTCAAAATGCCATTTTCTAATACAGGAAGTAAAACAATGCTGTCCATCCTTCATTTTAACAGCAAAATCAAGAATTCTAAAATATTTCTTTGAGACCTAGTTATTGTCTGAAGAATATAAATCAGTGCAACAGCAGCAGTCCAGAGAAGGTTTGAAGAACACCATTAAACCAAGACTGTCTCTTATCACAAGCACAGAGCAATGACTATTGTTAATGTTATTTTTACTCACATGGTACAAAGCAGTTTCTGGTCCAGGTGTGCCCATGACTTCTTGTCTCAATGACTCCATTTGTAAACTAGGCAACAGTGAGTAATGACTTGGACTACTACTCTTGTCTCCCTTCTTTTTGGACTTTTTCCCAGTATCCTTTTTGCTATTCCTTTGAAACATGTAGTCTTCTTGACCTATTTTCTCATTGCTCATATAGCGAAGCAATGAATTTTCTGTTGAAAGGAAGGTAATGCAAAACACCATTGTGAACTGCTACAGGCATGTAAATCCTGCTTCCAGAACATGCAATATTCTTGCTAAGATCTACCACCAATTTTAACTCTTTGGGACTATTTCATTAACAAAACCCATATGCTTCTTTGGTTCAGATATAATAAGAAAACAAACTTTTGGTAGGGAAAATTCATGACTCTTACAGTTTTCTGGTATATTTTAAATAATGGAACAAAATATAAAAGAAGATGCACATCAATAAATTTTGTCTTGGAGTTTTAAAAAAATAAGCAGTGATGGACTTACGATAATTTTTTGGGGTTTTGCTACTTTTTTACCAGGAGTCATAATTAATACAAAAGTTACTGGCACCACACATTTTAAAGTAATTTGCTCTGAACATTCATTGGAGATCATTCATCGTATCATAAATACTTTCCCTGAATACTCTTCCAGCATGTAGCAATTTGTAGCTGACCCAGAAGCAATGTCTGTCAATTTAGGAAACCTCAGATTTCTTTTTCACAAAATTGTCTATCCTTCCTTGCATTAATGTGAACTTCTAGTACCCACTACCTCCTGTGGCAAGAGGTTCTTCAGCTTGAACATGAACTGCACCAGCTCGTTTTCTTTTTATCCAGCATCTGACAGAGATATTTGATCTCTCTGCTCTTGTTTCAGATCAAACACTGACAAACCTATTTCCTTACTTCACTCCACACAAGCTTATATAAATGTTTATTATGTCCTGCTAAAGTTCCCCAAACTGATAAAGGCCAGCCTGTGTAACTAACCCCAGTTTAGGAGTCAATGCAGGCATCTGATTAATTTTTGTTGTCTGCTAAACTTTCTTGAATTCAACTGTATTTTTCTTAAGAGATTAAGAGACTAGAACTGCACACACATAGCATGAGCAAGAACTGATACAGCAGCATAAGAATGCTTCTAAATTTAGTCTTGTATTCTTTTCCTAATAATTCTTAAGTGTTTCCTTTTTTGATCCCTACTGAATATTTAGTTAACATTTTTGCAGAAATAGCTATCATTACTGTAACATCTTGTTCCTGGCTGATAACAGCAATCTCAGAGGTCATAATTTTGTACATGGAGTTATGCATCCGAGCCTCATAACCCAGAAGAATCTTATCCTCTTTGATTTTGAAGTAAATCTCATTCTGCTCTAGAATGTTTTCCAACCAACTTCCTCAATCCTGAAACAAACTCTGCAAAAAATTAAGGATATATAATAAAGAAAATACCAAAACAGGTTCACAGACATATATAGTGGAACAAGCAGCAAAATTATGTCGAAATACATAGCTTAAAGTAAGATAAAATCCATAATGCCTTGTATAAGATGTGGGTTCAGATTACTTACCTCTCCTTGTATCTCTTTTAATTTTATTGGGGTCTTCATAATCTCCTACCCAGTTGTATTCTACTGGCATAGAAATAGGCCTCAGCTTCCCTGGAAACAGAGGAAAAAATTGAGATCATGCACCATCAGGCAGCATTAACCCAAGGTTATTTAGAAGAAAGAACAAATTATGTGCTAAGCTGCTATTCTACAGGGTTGCTTATGAAAGAGGATCCAGCATTGCCTCTGAACAAGAGGTCAAGACAGGAGTTCTGTTTTCTTTAACAGAAAAGAAGCAGCTAAGTATTTAATGGATTTTTTTTAAGTTTAGAAAATAAATCCAGTGCCCTACCAAATCATCGGTGGAGTGACGTCTGACACTGACAAATACATTCAAATTACTTCAGTTTTCACTGAGCAGTATCTATTTCTTATTCTGGAAGCCCTGGCACACACATGGGAGGACTGTTTTAAAGCACATGGGAATTGTTGGTAACAGAAACTTGTGCATATCACTGAAGTACCTTCACAAATAGCATATTTGCTGGTGGGCTTGCAAGATCCAGCAGTGCCTAAGTGAGAAAGGAAGTGGAAAACCTCTACATGTAATTTCTTTTGTAGCACTTCATCCATAGAAAGCTAAGTACATTATTATTGCTAAATTCACTTTGACTTCAGACAGCAATAAAAAGAATAGCTGAAGACTATCCTATCTTTTAAATTTTGATTGGAAGATGCTGAATTGATTTTAAAAAATGCTGTAAATTATGATTTCTGTTTAAGGATTGCACATATATAGCTGAAAATCAGTGTGCTATGGAACTTAGTGGGGCCACTTAAGAGTGATCTGAATTCTTTAGCAAGTTAAATAGTGCATTAAACTAAGTCTGGGTAAATAATGTATTGAAACAAAACAGAGAAGGAAAGCACATGACATATTATCTGACAGACTGAAAATGTTTTCCCAACAAGAGCAGCCCTTGCTCTTTTTAAATCAATCTACCAGTCACAAATCCAAAAAGCAACTAAATAGTTTGATTTTAAAAGTAGCAAAGCTTAAAGTAAAAACTTCAAAAGTCCTGTAAATTATTTTAGTAGAAAATCCCTACGCAAAAGTCTTACTCCACATTTTTGTGGTTAAATCCTTGATACAATACCAAAAAAAAGACATGTTTATAATGAAAACAAATACTCAAACATGTCAATTGCCCTGCTGAAGTACTGCATCCATGGAAAACACACCAACACCATGCAGGCAGCATGATGGTAAAACTTTTTATTATCTTAAAACATAAAAAAAATTGACAAAAAAGTCTGTTCAGACCACAGGATCAGGTCACACATACTTCACTACTGAGGAAAATCACATATATTTTAAACTTTTCTCTTATCATTCATTTTACTATTTAGGGACACATCTTGAAGTGTGATTGAAGCTGGTGAGATTTAATGCACAGAGTCATTTCCTGAGCGGGGATGTATTCGGCTCGTGTTTACATGATCAGAAACAGCTCTCAACAGTTTCTTCTTCTAGAAAATAAAACCTTCTTTTCTTTTTGAGGCTGAACACACAGCATCTAATTAATAGGAACTGCACACTTAATAAAATAGAAAAACTACAAAATTGATTGTTAAAATCTGATTGTTATCAAAAGTAACAACAAATTTTCTGCAAAACTTTCAGCTGTTCAAAGAGCCTGCTTTTGTACCTGGCATTAAAACTGCAATGATCAAATTTGTTTCTTTCTTTAAACTCAAGTTTCATTTGCCTGTTTCCTCTCCTAATAACCTTGTTTTTATACCCCTATGGATTCTCTAATCTCTTTTCCGTTGGGAGGTCACTCAGGAAAATTTTTATCTTGCATGTGAACAGAAGCTTTCCAAGGCAAATTAGCAGCAACTATGGAAGACCTCAAAGCCAATAAGAGCATGAAAGAGAAATATCTTTGTTAACATTGTCAAAAAATGTCAAAAGATTCCAATAAAGAAATTACAGAGGGCCTTATTAACCTCTCATGTAGGAGAACTGAGAAAAGTTTTGTAAAAAAGTTGACACATCACAAAATTAATGTTAAGTACATGTTGAAAATAATTATTTCTCTAGGCTTGGGAACGCTCTTTGACCTTCTTTAATGGGTGACCATAAGCCAGAAGAGTGTTATTGTCGTTTTCTAGATTTCTGTGAAACCCTAAGGTCATGCCTACCCACAAACCTTATGTTAATAAATGCTATGTGGGAAACTTTAGAATTTAATGCTGAAATTATAATATTTTTAGAAAATACACTTAAATGAAAATGGACTTGACAATTCATTAAAAATGGACTTGAACTCATGAAAAAACATGAGATCAAAAGTAAAAGACTGTAAAACAAATTTCTTAAATAATGACTGATTTTCAGTGGAATCTTTGATCCATGTCTTTATGAATCTTTCTGCTAACAGAAAAAAAAAGGCCAAAAAAGCTATCCTATAACAAAATAATGGATTCAGCAGTCCTTGAAGAAGAAATGTGTTCTTCATTCTCAACCACCAGTATTAAAATTCAATGTCTGGAACAGTGAGTACATCTCTGTTAATGGAACTGACTGCAGCCACCAATTGTAATATTTAAAATACTGGAGTAATAAAATTGATATATCCATTTTCAAAACTTAGCAGTTATTTTGCACAGAATGGGCATAGTTAGAAAACACTTGAAAACGCTTTGAAATCAAAAGGATACTGAAGATTTTTCAGCAGGATGGTGTACTTGTGTAGAAAATTTTGTGCAAATGCAACCTTTCATGTTGTGCAAGCACATTGCTCCAGGTTCTGAGGATACTTTATACAGCTCAAGTTCCATTTATATCAAGGTTCCCAGGTGATTTTGGGGCTTGGCTGCATGATGTACTAAATCTATGCTTTGTCATCATTTACATCTATTTTCTTCACAAAGGGATATGATGACAGGATTGTTACAATGACTCCAACATACAGCTTGTGCTCACTTTTAAAGTTGAAGTAACACAGCAAGTAGGTTGAAAAATTATTCAAGCATGTGCTCAGCTTATACTATAGCAGTCAAAACACCTTTCTAAAATATGGGATTTCCTCTTCATTTTCTTCTATAGCCTAACAACTCTATGTCTGTACAATTTTATTTTTGGCAACAGAAAACCAGTTCTCCCAGTCCAAAGCTAAACAAGTTCCTGTACAAGGTAAAGGAATAGTTCCAGCAGTTTCAAGGGTAAAATAAGCTGGAGTACCAGGGTTTGAGCATCCGAACTCTTACCTGATATTTACAGAATTTACAGAAATTGTTCCTCAATTCTCATCCTAAATAAGCCAAAATCCAATATGTAGGTGTAGACACATTCATGTTTATATGCAAAATTGCTCCTTAAACAACCTATGCTCTCAAATAATGAGGAACTGCTATATGTAAAAAGCCATCACTTGCAATATAGGAGGTTACAGAGGTTAATACAGTATTACCAGAAAAAGACCACTGTCATCAGTCATGCTTCAATTCTGGGACTAAAGAAAAATTACAGAGTTTTAGAGAGCAGTGCAGCATGAAAGAAGCATGTCATCTCTTGGTAAATCTGAAGGAGTTTGATTGTAATTATACCTAAGAAAATTTTTCCGAAGCTGAATTCCAAAGCTTATTCAAGTCTTACCCTTATAATGAGAGAAAATTTCCATTCTGTACTTTTAGTAAAAAAATATGAACTTCTGGTATATGCTTTTTTTCAATAAAATGATACTGAAACTAACTTCCAGCTTAGTCTGGAAAACTAAGCTGATAGCAAAATATAAGTTCAGAAAACTCATCAATTTTAAACTGTATTTACCTATCATAATAAGTATTTTTCTTTCCTATAACAGAATAAGCTCTTAGTCTGAAATTAGACTAAAGTAGTATTGAATTCTCAGCAAAATCAATGGCCACCAGAAATATTTTCATGGTTAAAAACAAAAGCAGATGCATGAAAATCCTAAAATCAACAAATGGTGATTATCTTTATGAGATCAATGCTGTACCATATGTCGGTGTGCTCTCTCTCCTTCCAGGACCACTTGTTCTTCCCTTCTCATACTCATAGCAGTACAGAACTGCATCTTCTTCAACCACATTAAAGCGTTTCCGGTATTCTTGGTCCAGAAATGAGTTTGGAGATTCAGATCCTGTATGAACCGGCTTCCCCACTATATGTCTGCCAACATCATCACAGGGGAGATTACCCTTCTCATCCCTTTAGTTAAAAAGAAAAGTCATTAATATATTCAGATAAGACAGTGATTTTTTAAATACTGTGAATATTGCAATAAATATGGGTTTATGTCAATATTTCATACACTGAATCAGATGAAATCCACCCCACATCAGGATCACACAGCATATATGCATATGTATGCATTTATATGCCAGTTACCTCACACATTTCTGTTTCTTCAGTTCTTTACTGATTTATCCATCTCACTGATTTCTCTTGAAAAAGTATTATAGAAATAAAATTGATGTGCAGTTACTCTTTTAATATTTCTTGTTTTTTCTGGAATCTACCTAGCACTTTGTGATGTAGGGCAGAGGAGTAATGTTGGCCTTACATTTTTGGCCTTAAATTGGATATTTTTAAAGCATAGCTACATGGCAAGCATCAGAAAACTCAATCTGGTTCCTTATACTTCATCCCAGATCGAGAACAACCAGGTACAGAAGACATACAGACACCTGACATAGTTTTGCACAATCATTTCAGGTCTAGAAGTTGTATAGGTACATCCATGCAGTTTCACATACAGTGTGCAGTACCTGCTTACCAGCTGCTACCCCAGGACAATGCTAACTTTGCACTTTGTGTCAGTTCCCCATGATCTTTTTGCTTTCCTCCACCCCTGCCCCACTCTTTGAAAATGGAAAGTACTCGAAGGCATCAAACGAGAGCAAGCAGTGCTGGGTTAGGAGTCCTTTCTTGCACTAGATGAACCAGGACTCAACTAGTAAATGTGCTGCTACAACTGCCTGGAGATGGCTACGAAAGACTTGATCAGACAGTCATTTCTGATCAGCAAAATAAAGGTACTCAAGAGAGAAGTAGGTATCCAAGAGATAATCAAGAGACAAACTGGGCCATATGCTCTTGTTGGAGTCCTTCAGTCCCTGTGAACTTCCATGTGAGTTCCAAGCTGGACAGCATGCTGGCCCCTATCTCACCTGGCACCTTGAGACTCCATCTGAGGACCAAGCAAAGCCTCCTCATGGCACCCAGGCAGCCATGAAGGATGAGAAAAGGCCATCCTGCTTCAGTGTGACAGAGCAGCATCACAAACCCCCACTGATCTCACACTCACTTTGGCAAGCTGCTTTCCCAGAGCAGGCATGGTGCTGGCTCAGCGAGGGAGGCTGGTGCAGCCCCAGCAGGGCTGTGGGTTCTCCTCCAGGCACAGAGAGCCCTTCTGTGCTGACAGAGCTGGGAATCCCAGCAGGTAACACGATGGAGACTGACACAGACCAGCCAGATGCTAACTGATGCTGCAACCACCATCAGGGCTGGCCCAAGGAAGGGAGTGCAGCCTGACCCAGAGGGATCTTTACTGCAAGCATGGAGTTAATACAGAGCCATCAGGCACACAACCTTTGCCACAGCCTTCTAGAGATGAGGACTCCAGTTCCCATCCCCAAAGTTCTTGATAAATATGAGCAGGCACTAACACACAACCAGCACATGGAAAGTGTTGGTCCCTCTTTGTCATGCCATCCATGAGAGGATATGTCAGCAGCTCTAGTGTCTCATCACCAAAGCTTTGAGTTTTACAATTTACATCGAAATATCAAGTCTTTTCCTCTATTCCAGTAACAAAAGGAGGCATGATTGTTTGCTTTTCTTCCTTTGGAATGGCAACAACAAACTGAGATGTTGAGCAGTTTGATAATACCCAAAATACACACATGATTTAATATAGTTAATCATGAAAACCTGATGTAATGCCCAAACAAATTATTCAGAAACACTGCACCCTATGTGACAGGTGAAATCAAGAAGAGTCTATTTGGATTAAACTGATGAAAAAATTCAAATGTACCAAGCTTAATCTCTCTACAAGATTACAGCTTGTACTAATATGTACTATAAAATTTCGTCTGAATTGGTCCAAACTACTGCATTATCATCATGATTTAAGAGATGTTATTAAAAATAACCAAGTCTCGTTTGGAAGGTCTCAATTTCTAAAGCAGAACTCAAAAACTGAAGAGCAGTGAATGTTTAGCAAAAATATTTTAAAAATGAGGATGCACTTCTTATCAAATTAAAATATTCTTGTGATGGTAAACATAATCAATTTCAGGAGCACTAGGTTTTTACCATATGACTACTGCATTCAAAGAGAAACACACCTAAGACTACTCTTTGGTTGGGTTTTTCTTCCTCCCAGCTTTTTTATGTTAATGGATTAGAATTAAATACTTGGTTATTTTCTGAAATCCATGTCCTTAAAATATTTGTGTGAGCATAACAAAGAATTGATATCAGGGAGGTAAAATATGTATTAGACTGCACAATTCAACTGTCATGACTAAGAATGTTCTCATTTAATTTAAAGAAAAAAATAGTTATAGTAAACTACAGTATGTGTTAGTTCAACGGGGTTATACATGCCACACTTGAAATAATTATTTTTTTCTCTGAGAAACAGAAACCAAGCCAGGTACAGATGAGGCAAGGATAAGGAAGGAACATAAGACACAGCTTAAGGATTCACAAAAGGCTTCTGACACCCTCATGAAGTCAAAATCACACTTGTGCCCTGCAAGTTTTTTAAAATCTCTGAAGAATAAGAATTTATCATAGAATCTCAACTTGTCCTCCCCAGCATGCAATTTAACTTGCCATATGCCTCATTCTTGGGCAAAGCCCAAGGCAAAGGCCCTGGAAAGTCCTGTCAGTATCAGGTTATACATCATATTAACTGGCTAGAGGAGCTGCTGATAACAAAGTGTAAGAAAAACTCAGCTACAAGGTACTCAGGTACAAGAAAGAACATGCTGCCCTTATAACCTTTCCAAGAAAGGTAACTAAAAGATAAGCAATAGTTAATTTAAAAATACATTAACTGGAAAAATGATAACCTGTGCTATATTATGGAAGCTTCAGGAATTCTGATTGCTCTTAAATACAATCCTAAACCTCTGGGCAGCCACTTTTTGCACTATTTGTAGGCCACAGTTCTCCGAGAGTTTCAGGAATGCAACATCTGAGTACATTAAGGAAATATGCTGAATCATTTGTGGTTGTGTAAAGGTAGGCTAATAAATGTGAAATGAGAATCTGCTGCTCTTCTGGCTCAGCAAGTCCAGAAACCTAGGAGAGAAGAAAATGCCTGTTCCAGGTGGCAGGTCAGAGTATCAGCTATACAGACAGGGAAGAGCATGGTCACTGCACAGTCTGGCAGAGTGGCCACACTAAAACACAAACCTGAAATTGGCTCTAATATCGGAAAAAGAAAATGCTATGGCAGGACTAAACAGCGCTGTTGTTAGAGCTGAAAAATTTGTTGCATTTAACTCAGACTCCCTTGCTGCATTATGATTATTGGGCAAGAGGACAAATATGAGCTCCTTTCCTAGTTACAGATTCAGGGTTTCAGATAACTTTTGCTCTTCTGAATGAGGATGAGACCGTTGAAATCAATTGATTATCCCATATTTGAGAGAATAGGGTACTGAACCTCCTTTTCTGAAGGCTACTGTCCATTTTGCAGACAAGATACTGATTCAGAATATTCTGGGTCTGATTCAACACATCTACCCTTAGTACCCAGTTTACCTGCAAAATACAGTATTAATAAAGTATTATCTAGAGGGAAGACTAATAAGTATGAACAGAATGGTCAGTTACTTCACAAACACTTTTTTTATAATAAATTGTACTATGAAATGGTCTTTTTTACCTTGGAACATAAGGTTCTGTTGGAGGAGGGGGTATGTAGAGATCCTGAAGGGCAGAGCTGTCTCTTTTTGTAGGTGTGCTGATAGTGCTGGATGGAGTAGCAACACTGCTTGTAGGGCTTCTAGGAATAAGAGGCTGGTTCAAAAGAGAGAGAGAAATAATCAGGATTATCTTTATATATTACACATTTTTATTTGTGAAAGCCAAAACCAGAATATAATTCAGAAAGCTAAAGAAATAGCAATTCTAACATTCTGTATGCTTTTAAACTGACTAAAAAACCACTCATGCTAAGAGGACAGATCTACAAATGGACATGTATTGTGCTTATAAAACTGACTCCTCTGATTGCATCTTTTTCTCTGTAGCATAGCAAGTTTATTGCCAATGCCCATAAAATTAGTTATCACTAGAGCTACTGGTGAAATCTTAATGAGTAAATAATATACAGAATCCAGTTAATTCCTTAAATAAACATTCTAAAGAAAAAGTCTAGTGTTTACAGCAAAAGGTGCATAAGTAGGCAATAAATTGAATGTCAAGTCCTTCCATCTGCTCTACAGCTTAAGAACTAACTGTAAAAGCTTCAGCTTATGCCTGTAGATGCTGTTAAATCAGGTACTGCATCCTCAGAGCAAACATGCTATGAGAGAATCAACTGGAGATTATTATTATTCTTCATTCCCCTGAGCACACTTCTTACAATATAACATTTACTCACAGGTAAATAAACTGTACCCCCCCTGCAAAATAATAATGCATTCTAGCTATAATTCCAGTCCAGATAGGAGCCTTCCTCTTAATCACATTTTTCATAAGATTTTCACAAGATTTTCTAAGTCTCTACAGAGATGCAGAAAAACAAATGAGAAGAAAACTGATTTTTTTTTTAGTCTACTTAATAATACGGCTGTTTAAAAACAAAAACCTTGTGTGGCTTGGTTTGTGTGATAGCTAAACTCAGGCAGAAGAAAAAGAAAGAGCAGAACAGTAAGTACAAGAGTATCTTCATACACCCAAAAAAGAATCTAATATTAAAATATATGGAGTTTTGCTTCAAAAGAGTTTTTTCTCCTCCATCCTTTTGGAAGTTTACTCCTTGAATAATGAAGTGCTAGGGATTGAAGAGAGTTCACTATACCTAAAATTTCTGACCTTAGTAACTACTTAAAGACACAAACATTTCACAGTGTATTGATTGCAGAGAAGCTCTAAATGTGGACTGAATGGGTGCATAGAAAGATCCTTCTCCCAGCACTATTACCCATACTTTATGACAGACCAAAAAGGTATTTCTGTGCAGAACAGTAACTTCTTATTTTCTAGATATTAATACTGACACTCTAGCAGAAAACCCAAAAAGTTTAAAGCAGAATCATTGCCAGAATGTTGGCCTCTCATCAGCTGGTGATAAGAGATACAAATCTGTACCTATCAAGCCAAGGTCCCACCACTGTGTTACTTTTTTAAAATCCGTATGTAGGAACAATGAATATCACTTAGGAAACCTCATTCAGCTTCGTTTTTGGAACAGAGCTGTGTAAGGTGCTATGTAGCTCTAACATAATAAAATACATGCTTAAAATTTGCTTGTTAAAACTTTGCAAGTCCACCTTTAGAGTAACAGCTATAAACTGACACAAGTTTTCTGGTTTTGAATGTCCAAAATCTGTCTCCTATAAACAGTGATACTGCTTAACTCTTCCATTGCTCATTAACATTGGAGTTAATGCGAGTATCCTACAGCCAGGCCAAAGAAAGAGTGTCAGTATTTACAGGAAGAAAGGGAGAAAGACACACACAAAAAACAGACAGGTAAAAGACTTTACAACCACTAAAAACAAGACAAGTCTGCAAAAATAAGAATAAATTTGGCAGCAAAAACAGGTCAAAAAACCCAAAACAACTCAAAACAATAAAAAACACCCTAAACAGCCCCCTCCCTCTTTCAGAGAAACAAAAAATTTATCCTTTACATTTTTATCTGTGACATTGTAGCCATAGATGTTTTTGAACAACTAATACAACAGTGTTTGTTACCTTTCTGATACTCTGCATTTCCATAACAAGAACACTTCATGGCTTGCTGAGTAGCTTGTTGAATTAATTTTCATCGTAAGCTGAGAGGATTTTGTGACCTAGAGGCTTTTTACACTTTTTAAACCCAAGCTGTTTGCTCATGGCTCATACCAGCAGAAGAACTGAGAGGAAGACAAACTGTATAGATGGGTTTGCTCTTCTCCATTTAGAGGAAGAAGAGAAGCCTTTACTTTACCTACATGAAAAGGGAGGTAAGAGGAGAGGGGGACCTGCAGACTGGAACTGTGGCAGGCAACATGAGCTTATGGTTTATCTTATGTGGCATTATTTTCATAGCATTATTTTCAATGCTCAAGCATAAGTGTTCTGGACTTAAAAGAGATTGATGTGCCTTTGGTGATCCTGACGAGCTGCTGGAGGGCTAGAGGATGCAGGGAAAGGATTTCCCTTGTGTTACAGCCTAGGATACCTAGCTGCAACTATGAAAATTCTAATGATATTGCCCTAACTTCTGGAAAAAAAAAAAAAAAAAAGCTGAGGTCTGAAGAATTGGTTTGGTGTAACACACAACCCAGACATACAAGTCAGTTTGTTCCCTGGGCAATTTGCTGGTTGATCCTGGAAATCAGTTTGGGTTTGGACATCTCTGACAAGTGCGCATTTTGGTTTATCTTTCAGCACAGGAAGGTGATTGAAACAGTGAGTGCACCAGGAAGAAATGGTGCTCAGTCTAACACAGAAAGCCTATCCAAGCTATCCAGCTTCCTGAAGGCCAGTGGTTCCCTGTCAGCCACTGTCAGAGGTGGAGACACAGTGTAACTGTGGACACTGTGAATGACTGTGCTACCTCACAGGACAGTGAAGTGAATTCACCATCCCAGGGCACCTGGAGCGCCCAAGGGGACAGAAATCATAATCCAATCCAATCCCTGTGGAGGCACAATCCTGTAGGATTGTCCAAAAACATACTAGGATGTCTCGTATATTTTCCAGATTTCTTTTGCATTGCCAAACTCAACTCTCTGCTTATTTCCAAAGAAACAGAAACCTTGTCCAACTAGAAAAAAAAGGAAATCCTAATTTAAAAATAGGTCACCCCTTTTTAAAAAAAGAACCCCAGTATTTATCATGACTACGCCAGTAAATCAGTTGCTTACTAAGAATTTTTTACATGGTAAAAACATTTAAATGGTCTCTCCTGGTAGCAGCTCAACACACTGAGAGCCTTGCTGTAACTGCCACTTTGTACTGTAGAAGTTCAGCTTTCATTTTTGTGTACAGAATGAAAAAGTCTTCAGACCCCTCTGGTTGAAAAGAAAACCTTCAGAACATGGCCTAGATGTATGGTACATCTAGATAGCATTTTGATTTGAAATTTAGAGACCTCAATTGTTCAAGTGAATCTGGTCATGTGCAAGCAACCAGCTCATGTAGCTCTCTGCTTCAATGGCAGCCACATGCAGGCAGCTTGGACACAAAACCACATGCAACTGCAGTCAAGTAATTCTCAACTGGATGCCTTGGAGATCAGTGGTATCACTAATTTAATTCTCTTCCAAAGATTAGAGATTCTCCTGCTGCAGTTCCTTCTGGCAGGCTGGCCAGAGCAAGTGGGATTGCTGAAACAGCAATAAAACTAAAACATTTTCAGGTATAAAGAGTTGAATACTTGGCCCATGGGAAAAGCCTGACAGAGAAAGTTTGGAAGTTACATATTAAAACTGGAACAACCTAAAAAAAAATGTCCCACAAATGACCCTGCATCAATCTTAATCCACAACGACAGACACAAAATCTGTAATTCAATATATTTTGGAGTACTATTTCTCAAACATTTTGAATGCACCACCCTCCCTGAGGTTCATTAGTCTTTACAGAGCCTTCCCTAAACTGTTGCTTGGCTGCAGAACAGGGAACCAGCCATCTTTGCTCACAGCAGCTGGCAAAAAGGAAATCCCAGTCAGCACTGACTGACAGCACACAGTCCCCTCTCTTCAGTAGCTGTTCTGTCCCTGGTTGGCTCTGCCCTGTGGCTCCCACCTCCCTCTTGATAACAGCACCCATTGCTGGTCCTGAAGAAACTGAGAGGGTGTCCCAGTGAGTCAGCATATTGTTTTTGATTTTTCTATCTGAACAATGAATGTAATATATATTTAATGTATACTACCTAAAATTCTTTTAAATGTTTTTTAAAACTCTTTGAACCTCTCATTAACACCCTTGGAAGCTGCAAAATAAGTTTGAGAAACATTGCTCCAAAAAAGACATACAATTTTTCAAAATACAAGCAAAGCTAATACAAAATTTTAAATTACATTATCTTTATACAGTATTTGCATCAATAAGCAGATTTTACTGACAATGTATTTTTCATATTGGATGAAAATTACAACAATACATCGAACAAAATGTTTCAATAAAATAAACTTTTTATAAGAACAATCATGACATGAAATAATGAGATACTGTAACTAATTCAGAGTTCATTTTAATAGTGCTACAAAGAATGCCCAGTTCCCATGCAGTTAAGAAAAGTAAGTAATTTAAAAGCAAACAAGTGAGTATTTTATTCAAATTTAATAATTAAAAAGAGTAGGGTCATTAGTTCTAGTCATAAATGATGAAAACAGTATTGTGTCTAGATGAATGAAGGAGGCAATATAATCAAATAGGAAAATATACTGAATAAAAATAATAAAAGCAGGACTTTCTTTCAAACAAAGGACTTATTGTTGCTTTTGCTTCTTGGGAAAATGAAAAGCTTAATATATAACAGTGGAAATATGATGCACATCTAATCCAAAACAAGTTCTGTTAAAAAACTACAAATACTGAGCTGCTGGTGCTTTTAAAACAGTCCAATTTAATCAAATACAAAACAGTACAGAAAACTATATACAAAAGGTGACATTTAAAAAGGCTTGGTGAAGCTGGGGTCAGAAGGTTTTTTCCCAAGTCAACACACCAGATGTGGCTGGCAGCTGGACCTGCCCCATCCTCACTGCCATGAGGAAGAGCCTTCTCACTGACACCAGCATTCCAAATTTACTGAAGCATGGCACATGTTGCTCTAGCACTCTTTTTCTGTATTGAAAAAAAATTGGATGAAGAGTCTTTCACACTGTAATGCAGTCCATTCTCTTCTGAATAATTAACAAAGCATTTTCCAGAGGACAAAGGAGGACTTTGCAGCTAGGTTCTTGCTAGTGTGCTGACAGCAACTTACACAAAATTTCATATGCTCTGAGAATCTTTATTGAACTTTCCATCCTTATTCCAACAGCACTTGAAGAGGCCTTCCTTTGAAACCTCCCCAGAATAATACAAAGTGGAAAGGAGAAATAAAACAGACAATCTAGAGTAGAGGAAATTTATTTCAGTTAGGTTTTGAACCAGACAAAAATTTGGAGAGTTCAAAGATAAAATCACCTCTGTGTCAAACAAGGAAAATAAAATAAAGAAGGGTTAAAGTTAATTGGTCTGTTCACCATATTCAGCAGTAGTCAGAAATACAAATATTGCAAACTGCAATATCATTCTAGGTTCTCACACGATGAATCAGCCTATCAAAAAAAGTAACTGAAAGGCAAATTTAGTAAGGTTTATCTTGCAGCAATAACACCTTAACATTTATGGTACAATACCATATTAATAATTACTTTCAATTTTTTCGAAAGGCAACCACAAATTGCCCAAGGCCACAGCTGCCTAATTCAACTGTTGAAAAAGCAGTAACAAAAAACACGGGCTGAAAAATCCTTTCACTTCACAAATTTGGACATGATTCTAAAATGCATCATGGGAGAACCTTGATTACCAGTAAGAGGCTGGATACTGATGGATATTAAAACAGACAATCAACTCACTGAAAACACACACAAAAAAAATCCCCAATCAACCAAACAGCACTTTCTTTAATCAGGACACAAGGGAAAAAAAAGAGTTTTTTATTTCTGTACTGATTGACCTTAGAGCTGGAATTAGTGCACTTGTAAATACAAACTCATTATGTAATGGTGCATGGTATTGCCAAAGGCTAATTGTATTATTTTACTGTACAGCAAACCATTCAGTTTCAGGATGGCTACACCAGATGCATAATTCTTCTTCTTCTTTCTCTCCCCTAACCTTTCATATTTATTCTAAGGACAAGAATATTTATGAAAAGAAGAAATGTCAATGTTTCTGCTAAAAAGGAAAAAAACCCTCACAAATTATTAAGAATTAATCAATAATTATGCATCCTGCATTTAACTCCTAATTCATGGCAAGACTGCAATGCATAGGCAGAGCTGTTCAAAGTAAACATCTGAAAATTCTAAGAAGCATTTATGCCAATTAAAAAGAGTTAACATCTAAAAGCATTTTCCACACTTGGAGACTGAATGTTTGGCTGGCATATGGCTAACCTAGATCACTAACAGTGGGCAGAAAGCTCTTAAACATTTCACTCTCAGTTTACAATTTAACTCCTAGGACACCCTGTCACCCACACACAAACCAGCTCGATACACTGGTGGTACCTGCACACTGCCCGAGCTGGGACACTCATCGAGCACTTTCCCAGCTCACAGGCATATTTATTATCTCTCCATTCAGCCCAGTTTGTAATGTAGCTGCAAATGGCAAACTTCATGTTCTTAAACACAACTGCAGACTGAACAACCTGAATGTCATTTACCAATAATGTATCCACATTATTCACTTAAAGCTAAAATTAAGTTTCAAAGATTCTCAATTTAAACATCACAATGTAAATTTTAATGTGAGTCTTCTAATTTAATACACTGAAATATCTACCTTCTACACCCATGGCATCAACTGTTAAACATATTGATTGGTGGGATATATACAAAAAAACTCAAGTCTGATTTTGTCTCATCCTCCTTACATTAGGACAAACTTCCACCTTCCCACCTCATTCATCACAATATGATTAGGTTGTGACACATTTTTCCTGTGTTCAATCCATTTGCAGGAACAAAAAGACCACAGCAGTCAGTATTTCATCCCCATATCTCACTCTATAATATTTTGAATATTTTACACTTCAACAGAATTATTACTGAGTCACAATTTCCTTATAGCTTGTGTCCACTGAATAATACATATAGTTCAATTAACTTAACTCTGGGATGACAGCAAATTTGTAACCTTCCCAAATCTTTCAAGACATCCTGATATGGGAAAACAAGTTAGCATAACTTCCCCTGTTTGTAAAGTTAATGTTAAGCACAGCTTTCCTTTATGTTTTTTGGTATTTGCTATCACTTTCCTTCCTCTCCTCTCACATTACATCCCAAGCTTTATTGAAGAATAGCCCCTTTATCTAAATCAGGAACATAAGAAATTTCAGAACAGCCATAGCATCAAATTGCAATTGTTACACTTAAAAGTTTTTCTGAAGATTTTTTTCAGACAATTAGTTAAATAAACGTAATTTCTTCATATTTTAACAGCTATAAAATTACACTGCACTCGAACTTCTTTCGATGCTTATTATTGATAAAATATACAGTACTGATTTCACACTTAGGCTGCATTTAAACTTCAACAGCAGCTGACTTTAACATCTGTTCAACTCTGATCTGCATAAACCAACAACAGAAATTTCCACATTATGCATCTTCTGAAGTTTGCACTTCACCCTGGAGCTTTGTCCACACTCCGCTTATTTAAGAAAACTGTTGTTTCTCACACTAAAATTATAAATTACAACAGACACACATATGCCCACTGCACATATAAGCGCTGAATGAGGTTCTGGCCTTTTCCTGGTGTCGTGTTTGATAAAATCAGAATAATATCATCATGACATCAGAATTATATCTGCAATGTTTAACAGTATCTCTATTTGTGCTCATATTAGCCTTGAAAATATTCGTATTTTTCATGCTAACAGCAAGAACTGATCCTCTCACCCCAATACACCCATTGCTCCCCATTCCCCAAATCTGTAAGATTACAGAAAATCACTATCTAGGGTCAATGTCATCCAGTACAGATAATCTACATTCAAAGTAGCTGTCCAGATTCCTTTTATCATCAAATGCAGAGAAAGATGCATGTGCAGGGGCAAATTCACCGTATCCTAAAGGCAGATCAGTAGAAAAAGGCCAAGATAAATGAATCAGTAATTACTAATGCATGTCTGCTGGCCAAAGGGAGTTTAAATGAGAAACCTGAATGACATGTAGATATTTACATAGCAGATCTAAAGTAAGATCAGTTGAGTAAGACCCAAGTACTTGTCAGAAACTTTTGATGTGAGGTCTAGAGCGTAATTATTCTGGTAATAAATTATAAAGTGAAGCAAAATGGAGTATTTAGGAGCCTGGCCCAATTCACCTGAGGAAATACCAAACTCACCCAAGCCTGGCATTTAGACTGAAAGCATCTGACCCCATTTAAAGCAGTGACATGTATTTTACATTTGTATTTATATTTTCACTAAAGCTATGGAAAAAGGGCAGCCTTCAAGTATAGACATTCATGCACTCATTTCATGCATCCTGATTTGCAATTTTATCTTCAGATACTAATTTCTGGTTGAAAGTTTTTGTCACATGTGTATTCAGCTCTTTATATGTGAAAAGCCACAACATCTCAATCATTTAAAATCTTTGTTTCAAAGACTATAATGCATTTCACCATTATATAAATATTTATACACACACACACATATATACACACACACATATGAAAGAAGTTCTTCATGGCATTAGCTTTTTATGTATCTCCTAATATGTCAAATGGCATAAGACCACAGATAATGGCAGTGGCATTTCCATATCCCATTTTCCTTTTGTCCAAACTTTGCAGAATTCTTTTTTTTTTTCATATGTACTTAATTTTTAATTAGAACTTTTAGTGTGCTAATAAAAACGTCCCAAAGAATGCACTCTTTATGCAAACAAAATAAATTTCAAAACAGTATTCTGTTTGAACTGAATGGAAAAATGGATTATTGTTGGTTCCATCAGTTAGTTACATGCCTTCATCAGTCTGAACATAACTTTTATTTCCTAGAGCAATCCATCACAGTGACATTTTATCCTAGAGTTAAATTAAAGCTTTAATAAAACCATTCCATGGCTTCCAGCAGGCTGCAGGTTTACTAAAATTAAGTGCCCAGCCAGACATCCTGTGCTGTGCCTCCTTAGGTGCAAGTCTTCGGTCTCAAAGCCAACTTTGACACAAGTACAGCTTTGTTTACGTGAGGATTTTTGATGGTCAAGTGATTTATTGACTACAATTACTTTATAAATTTTTCTATAACTCCATGAGTGATCAAACTGAGAACTCAAACATTTTTATCCTCTCTTTTTTTTAAGGTTATACTGTACTGAGATCTTCACAAGAAAACAAACTAACATTTATTGTTTTGTGAAGTATATTTGTCTCTCCTTAGGTAGAAAAAATTATCTGAGGCTATTTTTCTGCATTGTAGAACACTGGGATAATTACTTCTTAACTTTGAAAAGTTCTAACAGGTTTAATTTCAATTAAGCCTATGAGAACAAATCGCAGAGAAAAAATTTCAGAAACAATTTTTCAAAGTATACAAGAGTAAATCTATATGCTGCTGAGGATGAAGCACAATAAAGCATCATTGAGATAATCTATAGTTAAAATGATGGTGTATGACTTATGATTAAGCTTTATTACCTGCAGAGCAAGGGGCTTCCATCTCATATTTTTCAGTAAAGCTGGTGCTGAGGTAAGCATGCTCTGAGGTCGCTTTTTCAAAGTTAAGATAACACCACTCGGATCCTCTCGTAGTGCATTCACCAAATTTTTCAACTGCCACCCCACCTGGTAACCAGTAAAATCATTACAATAAAATTGAGGTACATTATTCAATATGTATTGTTCCCTTTTTAAATAAGATTAGTAAATAACATAAAGGAGTGTTTATATATCACAAAGGAGATTAACTCTAGAAATGTTGAAACTTTAACACTGCATAAAAATCACATAAACTAAAATAGTTATTATAATGCATTGAGATGTATATGCATCATTTTAGAATTAATAAACTACTGTTATTTCACTGAAAATGCACAATTAAACCTTAAGGTGTTTTCAAACTTAGTTCTGGTACATAGACTTTAGAGACTAGAAAGGTAAAAAGCCCTGGCTTTTGCATTGACAGTTCATTTCAAAACTGAGCATTTTGTACTTTGCTGTTACTATTCAAAGTCCACTAACCACAGGTAGTCATACACTACTACTCCTTGCAACTTAGGCAAACACAAACCATCTCAGGAAAACCTACCCTTCACACTGTTATAAAAATGAAGTCATAATCACAAGGCCTTTTTTAAAACAGTGCTTCTTTCGTAATGATTTCAGAAACAAATACAGTAAATCAATGACAGAAATGTAGCCCAGTCACTATGTATTAGCCCAAAATAAAATTTTCCTGATTTAATTATAGCATTTTAAAATATTTTAAAATTAAAACCTTGATTGAAATGGAAAGCCACAAGTTTCTGTTTATAAATGCAAGGAATCTGAATAATTTATTTTGCATTTTTGGAAAAAGTACTTCGAATACTAAAACATTTTAAGTTGTGACAATGGTTTTAAGTCTGAATATGGCCTGATTACAAGGTATGCATTGCAAAATGCTTTCGGATAGTAAAAGTATGCTTTTTCAAGTTTGATATCTAGACTGGTAATACACAGAATCATAAATCCCTTCAAAATCTTGGCCTGTAGAATCAGAAGGTGATTATTTCTGTAAATTTGACAGCTTTTCTACCTCTTTTTGCTCTGTCCCCCACCCTTGCCCCACTAAAAAAACAAGTAAATTTTCCTAATTTGTAAATGATCACAGTTATGGATATTTTCCTTCTTTCACAATTTTTACAAGAACACTGTCAAGAAGAAAATTATCCAGCTGAAAAGAGGAAAAACAAAAATCTAGAACTTTGAAGTGATAAGGTTATTTTACATTTGAATAATATATTTTAAAAATCAAATTGGCAGTGTGAACAAAGAGCACAGATGTTCCTTTTCACTGGTATAGCGCAACATGACACAAACATATGTTACCTATGCTTGCAAGATAATCATGTGTAGGTTGTTGCTACTTATTTTGTACCTTATTCCCTATTACAACAAGCCTCACTTTGGTTAGTATAATTTATTTTAAGAACTGCTTCTCCCAAACAAGCACCCCACTTGAGCCAACACTGATTTTACCAACAACCCTGAATCACAGATGTGGCTCAAATCCCATCACCCTTTCTTCAGCTCCTGTGGACCTACCTGTCCTGTTTCCACCACAACAAAGCCCAATATATGCAGGATGCACTTCTACAGTAAGGTTATTGTATGCAAAGAAGAAGGGTATTGATAACATGCATCTTTATAGAATATTTTTCACCTTTCACAGAAAACTTCTAAGCATGCTGAAATCCTTAATTTTAGTCCCATGTACTAGGCATATGGCTATTATATCTCAAACAAAGTGAAACATTAAATTAACCAACTTCATCTCAATTCTCACATTCCACTGAAGTTTCCATGTTTCAACAACATTTAAACAAAGTATCTTCAGGCCCAAGCTTTGTGTGTAAGGATACTGCAATCTTATAAAAAATACCTTGCTATTTACAATACTGTTTTCTTATTTTAGAGACTTCCACCACTGCTTAGCAGCAATATATTCCCCTCAGTTACATAATGTCACTGTGGGCATATGTGAGGTTTCACTTGCTATCCAAAAGAAGGAATTATTGGCCTACAGTTCATGTAAGCTATCTCTGTACTTAAGGTACTGCACACTGTAATTCCCTAATGCAACAACTTTAGAGCGATTTGTGGAGCAGAATCCTTCTGCTGAACAAAGCAGCACAGGGAGCCTTGAGAACATGATCTGACCTCAGTTATGGAGTCAGGATGTAAACTTCCCAATTAAGTTGGTAGGACACATGCAAAAACTGTACTTTAAAGCCATCTGTTTCTCACTGAAATAGCCAGAGGAATATCTATAAAACTGGGGCTTTTGGGTTATGTTAGCATTTTAAAAATTATTTTAAATGCACTTTCATACTTTGCAGAGATAAACTGTCTTGTGTATTTGAAATATGCATTACTTTGCAATAAATGGGAGATTATCTAGGGTCTTCATAAGAGTTTGGGGGATTAAAGAAACAAATACCTTCAAAGCACTAAATCTGATATATTTAATTTACAAACTCATGAATAGAAACAATTTATCTTAATTTTTCACAGTGAAATTCTGATTTACTATGAAGTTCATCCTCTGCTTTTATCTAGTTCCTGACAGAAGTTTTCTGGCTGTTCAGATAGGCCTTGATGGCCTCTCGTAATCTGAACAAAAAGTACTACATTGGCCTAAGAGGAACAAGTCACATAAAAGGCAGTCAACAATCAATTGAAGGAAATAGATGTCCATATAGGAGGCCTGTTTTTCAGTTACAACATAGCTCAGATCCTCTCAAAATTCATTCTGACACAGGCAAAACAATTTTTTTTGAGGAGATCAGGTTGGAAAGCAGAAAAAGCAGAAAAAGGGACTATATCTGGAAGTGAAAACTCTTTTTCATAAATCCACTTCAGTGACACGTAGCTTACCCTTTAACTACAATTTGGTTGTATTCTCTCTAACATCTCCTTTCTCATTACCACAGTTAAAAATTTACAACTTCTAATCACCGCATTTTTTGGGCAGAATTTTCTAAGTTCTTATCATATCCTTTCCTATCACATCCTTGCCCATGTACTGCAAAAAAGGACAGTAACAAGAAAGGTTCAACACGGGTTTGAAAATTCAATATACATGTAAGAGGACTGAATTAGCAGACAAATTTACTTACAGTAAAATAATGTGAGCAATTGATTTTGAAAACTATGCTGATCAAGTGGCCATTTTTAAGGGCCAAGGAAGTTATTGTTGCTTGCTTTAAAATAAATGTACATTGTTAACCTAGTGCCACCTAGAAGCAGCAGTCAGGAGAAGCGACTTTGATGGCAGCCTCAGCCCAGCAGTGGCTTTCGCTGCCCATGCCTGAATCCCTGTGCAGCTCACGGCCACGAGCAGGGACACACCAGGGCAGCCACTGGTGCCCTGAGGGTGGAGGTGAGATGGTTTTGCCAACATTACAGCACCTCTGCTGGAGGAGCCTGCCAGGGAAGGAGGGACAGCAGGGGTGACCCACACCTGAGGCCCAAGGCCAGATCCACGGTGCTGCTGGGGGGGCACGGGCAGGGCTCCCCGCTCCCAAAGGGGAGGAACCCGCACAGAGCCACAGCCTGCACACAGGGCGCCTACAGCAGCAGCATCGGGCTGGTTTCCCATCCATCCCACCACTACCTGCCCAGGGACTGTGACCAGCCTCACCAGAGTGCTCCAGAGACACTCAGAACACCCAGGTTGCTTCAGCAGGGCAAGACTGGCACCCAGGAGGGAGCCCTGCACAGCCCTGACACATCCTCCTCCCTGCCAAGCACCCACTAACCCAAATCGCAGGAAGCTTTAGCAAAGGGTGCTTTTAGAGGTCCCCATCCACCTCCAGGAAAAAAGCATGCTTCTGTGCAAGTTGAGACATATTTGAAAAGATCTCTCTGTTTCTTTGGCTTTCAGCAAGCACTTCTGGATAACACTATTACAACAGACTGAAAGTAAACTTTTATTTTGAACTTCTATTCTAAATCCTCAAGAATTTCACTTTTAAATAATGAAAATTTGCTCTTAAATAGGTTTTTTTCCCCCCAAATTAATCTGTTGCCCCTCTTATGACCGTCTTAGGAGACTGGAAATAATCTTGCTTTTTCTGAAAGTAAGCATGACCATTCATTGAATCTTTTTTTCACACAGTTGCACTCATGACAGTATTCCCATATTCCTGTGCTCATTCATGAGTACTGCTTTATGTTATGATCCAGAAAGGAGATCTGTAAAGTATTAACATACAGCCAGCTCAAATACAATTGGATGGCCATACACCAACGATTTTTAGGATGCTATGAAATAACCTACAGTCTGAAAAATCTAGGATTTGTATCCCCAGAGAACAGCTACATAATTTAAAAGCAGTGTGCAAACCCAGTACATAGTGAAACTACCTTATCAAGAGGGTGGAATAACAGCCAAATGGTAAACAGAAGAGAGTTCATATTTTTACAGGCATAATTCTATTCTAAGGGTGACCAGAGTGCCATGAAAGGTAATGAAAGCTTTCTGCATCCATGAAAAGAAAATAATTACTTTAATTATTTTCCAATTTGTAGATTTCGAAAGGTAAAAGTAGTCATATATTTACACTTTTGAAGAAAAAAATAATACCTTGCTGCTAAATATAATCTGCTAAGCCATTTCCTATTTTCTAACTATGAAAATATGCACAATCCAGTCTTTAGTGTCTGAATTTTAAATGTTGGTGGACTGGGAAGATAACCAAAATTATTTCTCTTTTAATGTTGCCTGTAATTAGTTACATGCACCCAGAGTACTCTGACTTAACATTTCAGGCTTCAAGCTTTTAATCATTTTTCAGCTAAAAAACTCTAAACAACTTCTAGGAGGAAAAATGTATTCACCTTAAGAAATAATTTTTTTAAGACTTCCATATCAAACAACATCTTGCATTTCATGAAAAAAAAATAGCTCATAAGAAAAAAAAATCCCCAACACTGTACTTCAAATAACAAATATCAAATATAGCATGTTGTTAAACAACTCATAATTTGACCACAAATTCAACAGTGTCATGCTGCTAAATGACCAGACTGATTTCCATGAACACTGGCCAGAAACAAGGACAGTCAGCTGCTAGGCCCATGAAACAAATGTTAGTAGCAAGTACCTTCTTCCCTTCCCTTCACTGCAGATGCCTGAAAAGGCAAAAAAAAAAAAAATTAATGGAAAGCCTTCTGTCTCCAGAAAATGTAACTGGTGAGGAAGCCACAAAAGGATGTTTACAGCATGGACTACAACAGAGATGAAAGCTGTATCTGTATGCAGCAGGGGAAGCAGTGTTAGGAGAGCAGTAGATGTCTTTTCAGGGATTTATCCAGGTTCTTAAGCTAGCATGATAACAGCATCTGCACTTGCATAATGGTTTTCTCCCAAAGAGGAGAGGTTAATAATATTGTGATTGCAGAGGCTGCAATTCTAATTAAAGAGTATCTTGGCTATATTATTTAAATCAATGCAATTTTAATTCAATGCTAAAAGTCAGTTCTGTGCATCCTCAGAGTGTCTCTGATCATACTGCACTGTATCATTGCCCAAAGTCAAAACAATACAACTTGTACATAAAGTACATTGGAAAAAATCACATCTTTTACTTGAATAATTCCTGATATTTCACTAAAACTTTTGCTTACTACCACCAAACCATTAAATAAGTGATTTTTAAATTCATTTTTGTCTATATACACTAAAGATCACAATTAAGAGACTTTCCCAAGAATAAACCAAGTTAGGATCCAAACTGAGAGTTGAGTGCAGAAAACACTACCTTTCATTAAGCTGCCCTAAACACATTTCCTTGTCACATGTATCTGACCCACTGCTTGACTTCTGCAAAGTACAGCGAAGTATCACCATAATTCAACAAACTTGAAAATATTAGTACTATGACTACAGAGCACCTCAGTATAGGAGCCAGCCATGGGGGAACTAAAAATTTGATTTATCCAGAAACAGAGAATCAGTTCTGTACTGAAGTTTGGAGACTGTTTAATATGCTTACCTTTCATTTTGTACTGATACAATCAACCTTCAGCTCAGAGATAACCCATTGTTTTGCTTTTGAGTCATTGCTAGTAAAACAGCCTAGAACAAATAAATGAGCATATTTGATGGAAGATTCCAACTTTATGGGTTTGGTTATAGATTTTACACACATAAAGGTCAGTTACTAGGTACAATTTCTGAGGAAGAAGGGTCTCATTTCCCCATTGTAGGGTATGGCTCTAAAAAAACGGGGTTGATTCCAGTTCAGATTTTGTGTACCTCTGAACTTTGAAGCATTTCCCTTCACTTGGGTACCTGCAGTGACTGGCTGTCTGCAGTGTGGCAATTGTCTCTTCAACTAGGAGTACAGATAACCAGAAAAGACAGCTACTGGCAAATTGGAAGGTTTTCACTCAATCCTCCATCTAGTTTCAGAACATGGATCTCAGCATTATTTATCCTCAGAGGGACTAAACTCAGTCCTTACGAAGGTATCTCAAGCACCAAGATATGCATAACTTCCACAGGAGCAAAGAACTGTGCTGATGGGACTATGCAAACACAAACCTCAATCATACAACAGGTAAGAAACCATTAGCCCCTTGCACTGGGATATGGGAAATGAGGGTTCTGGTCCCAATTCCCAGACACCACTCTTGTGTAATATAAATGCAACACAAACTAACACACACTGCAGAGAACAGGGTCTGGGGAGCCCTGTTGTGATGAGCAGGCCCTACCCCTTTCTTCAGCAAAGACACAGAAATCAAACTATTATGAACAAAGGTGCTGCCACCAGAATCCTTTCTTGGCCCCATTTTCAAGAGCTTCTAGGGAATATATGGAGAGCCCAGGTGCCTATCCATTTCAGCAGGGCTTCTGGCAAAGGACAGTATCTCCCCAGCCTAAGAAGAGGCATTTCAGCATCCTTGGGTGGCCTCGGGCGAGTGCTAAGAAAAATCAAGTGCTGATAAATATCTTAGCAGGCACAAAGAACTGGTGGCAGGAGCTGGAGGCTCAGGCAGGATTTAGGCAGACTGGGTTACACCCTGCCTTCTCACAGATTAAGGATGTGGATGGCTTCCCCCTTCCTTAGGGAAGAGGAAAAGCTGAGTTCTCCACATTTCATGTGGCATAAGGAATGTGCTCTTCAGGAGTGCAGTTTTAACTCCCAGCCACATTTGCCTTACAGGAACTCATTTCTGTGGCCCTGTGCTTCATCTCATAATGGGAATTTGACTTATGTGTGTGTGCATTGCACAGTCTCATCACCAAATACTTGTCCCGGAATTAAAACAATAAACATATGTAAACATACATGCATACACATATATAATTTCTTCCAGATTAGATTTACGTTATCAAAACTTAATATTTTAGAATTATTTCAGTGAGTCAGTAATTCCAGTAGTCTTTGACCTCCCCCAGATTTTCAGTGTATAAACTACTTGAGATTCCCAGATAAACAGTGCTGTTACCCTTGAAGTAGATGTTTCTTGAGACTGAATTCATATAGTGCAAATAAATTAAGACATGTACAAAGAAATTGTAAAAAAAAACCAAACAACTTAAGGTCGCTAATGACCAAGGAAACAAAAAATCATCTAAATCCAAAATAAGCCTGTAAGTGAGCTGCAAACATATGCAGCATCACTTAGCTAAAGGAAGGACAGGTATATGGAGTTAAAAGAAATTGTCCTAAAAAAGCAGTAATTATTTAGTCATGAGAGAGCTTTTTTTTTTTTTTTTTTTTTACATTTTACTTCTGTTAAAATAATCAGCCATAGACCATGTACTCTGTTCAAGCCACTGAGTTGTTTTAACTCAGTACTGAGTTTTTAAAAAGAAAAATGTACATGTTCACAGTACATCTACTCAAATAATCGAATTTCCCTTGCTTTAATTATTCCTCCCATGGGACACAGCATGGATTTGCTTTTCTTACTGTTCTGATCTATTTTTACAACAACTATCACTGTCTTACACTTCCTCACAGTTACCTCCTATTTTCATCAGAGTAAGACAACAGATTATGCAACAGAAGATCAGGCTGGAACCTGAGACCAGCTGTGTCATGTACACAGCTGCTACCTGCACAAAGCACACAAGTATCCAAAATTATTCCATCCTAACTCATAGGTGGTCCAGGCTGTGCATAACTGAAATGTCAGTTGTGCTAATATGCACAACATTGAAGACATCCCTCCTTAAGCTTTCATCATCTTTTCTATAGTGTACTTCAGTTTTCAGCAACCTCAGTTAAAAGGAAATTATTAGTAGCAGAATAATACCTGCCTTCCTTTCCAAATACACATACCTGAACATACAATAAGCCTTTTTAACCTCTTCTTATGAGGCAAAAAGAGTAATATAATCTGTATTCTGTTCTACAGGCATCAAAAATGTTAATAATATAAAACCCTAATTCTACTTAATATCTGCTACCTGGCATAAAAAAATACTCTAAATAAATAATCATTTTAACAGCAGACTTTACAGTATTCTCACTATAGAGAACACGCTGCTAAAATTTTAATTTAAACTGCCTGCAAATACAAATTGTACCAAGATTTGTAGCCAGTAGCAACTACTGAGAATATGAAAATAATTTTTATCAGGAATAGATGCAAAAAAAATTTTGGCAGCATATTGTCTTTTAATATTTATGTTGCAAATATTAACACCATTTACAGCACCACTTAGAGGATTTTTTTCCCTATGGAAATACTACCATGTGGGGAAAAAAAGACAAAATAGAAAAAAACCCTCTATAATAAAACCATTAAAATACATAATCTTCCAGTGTATTCTGTGCACAAAGATGAATTTATCAATTAGGCCACAAAAATACTCCACACAATACTGCAGCAGTTTTTAGCAGACACATCCTCAGGAGTACAGTCCTAAGTATACCTTGTATAAAAATACCAGACTTGGATATGGACTCAGAAACGTGGCTATTGCCAGTGGTGACACTATTAAGGCCCACCAGTGACACTCACAGAAAAAGTCAACTGGTCTGCAGAGGATTTCTTACTACAATTACACTGCTTTCAAAAGACACTTTGGTGCCTAAGAGTCAGCCCAGGTATGTATTCCCAAACAGTAGCCATACAGAGCAGTCTATGTCCTCAATTACAAGAGAAATTTTTTTCTCCAAAGAAAAATAATTTAAGAACTCAATGTGAATCTTGTCTATTGAATGTTTTCCCTGTATGTTCATATAATCACACAAGTAAAGTACCAGGGCTCAACAGCAGTAGAGTTGTCCATTCTGGGGTACAGCCAGGACAGCATAAAAGAAATCTGGTTTTGAGTGAGCTGTAGCTCATAGCAAATGGCATTTGGTGAGCAAGACCACAATCAGCTGGCAGGGAATACTTCTAGAAATACAGTGTATGGGTACTGAAGCCATGTCCCAGTCATACGAGATGATGAGCATCTCTTGTTGCAGCAACTTCTTATTGAGAGAACTTCCTGACAGGACTCGTACAGCAATGCCAACCTTTCAGGGCCTGACTGTCCACAGCTCCATCAGTTCCACACCAATCCCACAGATGAGGTTTACCATGCCCAGTTCTACTGCATGTTCTGCTGCACTGAACTGCAGCAGAGGGTCAGGATCAGGTGCTCTGGAGCACAGAACCAAGAGCACACTGGATGTGGGATGCCAGTGCTCAGGCTATAGGACCAAATGTACCACTCACAAAGCCAGAGGCAGTAAGGAGCACTTTCCATAACTATTTGTTATTTATTAATGACACTGACAGCATTCCCTTTCCATTCTTGGGCACAGTCAACCAGGTTTAATGCTTTCAGCCAAGACAATTGGGTTGACTTTAAATTAAAGTAAAAAAACCTGACATAGTTTAGTTCTGTTATCATCCAGGAGGAAGGCAGCTGCTGAATGGCAGCTGCAGCTTTCTGCTGCAAGTGAAATTCCACTGGAACATGACAGAGTGAAGCTTAAGTGTGAAAATGTAATAAGGAGAATTATTTAAAGTTTGGCAGAAATGTGAAGCAGCATGGGCTGGCTAAAGCTTACACTGGTCTAACACAGATGTGACAAGGCTTGTTTGTTGGCTGTTCTGTCCTGCCATCGACAGAGTGAAACTGGATGCCCACACTGGCACAACACCCTATTTACATAAGAATGAACCTGTGCTCATCAAAGTGGTGTGTGTTCCACACATCAACTCCAAACAACCCCCAGGGATCAACAGGAAAGAAATTGTATGGACAAGAGCATCCAGCATTGTTCCCATGGGGAAAAGAAAGATCAAGTTTTTTCACACATTTCATTTCTGCAATACCAGACTTCCCTCACATATGCAATATAAAATATTTGTGGGTAACTGCACATCTATGTAAAAAATATAACATAAATAACATCATAGAGTCTCAAGACAAATTCCATGGTAAAGGGAATTTGACAAAAATATTTTTTCTTTTGAAGGGATCATGACAATTTAGTTCCTTTCTCAGTACTACACAATACTTGCAGAGATTGTAAAAACAGGATAGGGAATTATACTGAAAGTTTGAGAGGGTGTTCACAAAAGCCTAGCTGGATCTGAAACAGTACAGAAAAAACAAACTAATATTTGCAACATAATTTTTCTACTTACATGTGTTTTGTTTGGTTGTCCCCCCAAAATAAAAAGCCACCTACTGCAAACTCACTTTTGGTTGCATACACTCCAGAGATTCACATGCACCCCAAGTTCAGTATTTCCTATGAGCTGGAATTTACCATCTCCCAAAAAAATCCTAAGACATTCTGTAGAAGTTAAACTTTCCTCACTAACTGTACAGTAAAACTTAAAAATCTGTTCTTTCATTTTCCTAGACAAAGGTTTAATTTAGGATGCGTACCCAGAAAGGCATCATTCAAATTCCTAAGTGTATACCCTTCCAACAAAGCAAAGTATGATCTTGTAAATGTATCCATCATGTTTCAGAGGAATTTTAGCAAGTTTTTATACTGTAAATATAAAAAGAGTTCCTGTAAGTCAATTATGTGGACTTGGTTTGGCACACTGGAGTTTCCACAGTAAATCTGCTGCATAAGAGCTAACTGCTATCTCCTATAAGATGCCAAAAAACCAATTCCAACTTATAGGTGTTAAATACATTAAACCTACCAGCTTCTACCTGCAACAGATTGATAATTGACCACAGTCACCTATTTTTTCCCTTATTCATCAATATTTACATAACTTCCAATGAGTTTTAGTCAACAAACACAAATTTTGGGAATCCACAAGTCTATCATGTCATATCAAATATGTATTCGATCCATAAGTCATATCATACTTGTATTCAAAGTATATGCGATGTGCCAAATATGCCTCCAAAATAAATAAACTATTACACAGGAACAAACTGTTAATCAAGAATCCTATACCATCCCGAGTCTGTACATCCCTGTTTTCTGCTTGGAGTATTTTTTCTACCGTTTTATCACTGATACAACCAGAAACAATACTGTGGAGAGTACTAATTAATTTAAAGAATAACATAGTGACCTGCACTTTTAGTTGGTTAAAGAAAGGACTATCTTGAGCCAAAACAGGCTCTTGAATTATATACGGCCAGAAACGTGAGTACTACAGTGAATGAAGTTGCAGTGCAAATTCTCAGAAATCTGAATGAGGAAGATGTTTTTGCTTGTTTGTTTACATTGGAAATATTTTAGACACATTGGCTTTTAGAGAAGATTAAGGATGGAATCTGCAGGGAAGTTTAGAAGACATTGCCTAAATCCTTTGAATCTTAATAGAAGAGCCAAAGAGTCACAGAATTGTTTGGGGGGGACCTTAAAGATCACCTATTGTCAAGCCCCCTGCCATGGGCAGAGACATCCCCACAAAGGCCTCTCCAACATGGCCCTGAATGTTTCCAGGAATGGGGCATCTACAGATTCTCTGGGTAAATTTTTCCAGTCCTTTACAGGCCTCCCAGCAAAGAATTTCTTCCTAACACCTAATACAAACTTGCCCTCTTTCAGTTTAAAGCTATTCCCCTCAGACTATCAATAAAGGCCCTCATAAAAAGTCCCTCTCAAACTCTCTTGCAGCCCCCTTAGTTACTGGAAGGTGCTACAAAATCTCCCCAAAGCCCTTCCTTCTCTAGGCTGAACAACCCAAACTCTCTCAGCCTATTCTCACAGGAGAGGTGTTCCAGCCCTGGGATCATCTTCGTGATGTCCTCTGGACTTGATCCAACAGGTCCATGACCTTTTCACATTGGAGGGAGTTATGACCCTAATTTACAGAACTACTGAAGAATATATCTGTCCTGTAAAGCAAAACTGACACAGAAGATTCACATAGCTATTTAAACTCAAGAAACCAGTTTAAAGGACAATTTTCTGAACTGTAACTTTGCACTGACTTTAGGCCTAATCAATTAGGGTTTTTTTAATTTAGAAGATTCCAACAGTCCAAACATCCTGCCAGCAACAAGTAGAATAATCCTGTTATGCATGTTTTATATTGAACAATCAAAATAATTGTTTTATAGCAAACAATCAAAATAATCACTTGAAATTCTTTGATTTCACTGCCAAATGAAATACTACAAAGATTAAGTATCACTACAAGCAGAAGATGTCAAAAGAAACTTAAAACTATTTGACACCCAGTATTAGGACATGCATAATGAAAATCAGTATAAATCACTTAACCATTCTTCTACTTTGTCATGCTGCTTATTTGAAAGTCAGTGGACTTTCTGAAAAAGCAGCCTTTTTGTAGATATTACAATGTGACTCTTGTAAAAAGTATTATCTATCTATGCAGAGCAGCTGACATGATATACAGTGGCCTAAAGCTGGAAGTGAAGTCCTGTGTGGAATGACAAAACAGAACTTCTAACAAATGTCAGAAGTTCTAAACTTCTAACACAACACAAACTTCAAAACACAACTTCTAACAAATGGTTGCTGCACTAATACCATATATTGACTTTCACTACTCAAGAAACGTCATATTTTGGAAAAATAATAGCTACTTTCTATACTGTAAGTCTGCCTTTTCTCTTAGAAAGCCTTCCCTTAGGAAAGATAAATTCATTTTTAACAGTTCACAGAATCCTAAAAAAAAAATCACCAGGCACTAACAAGTATCTGTTTCCACAAAGGGCAATTTACATGGTATTAGTTTTCTTGACTACTGTATCTGAAAGGTTTGTTTAATTTTAAGTTTCCAAGGTTAAAACCTGTCTTTAAATTAAGTCAACCACCCCATGAACCCCTATGGGAATTTCACATGCTTGTCTTCTCAAAAACCACACTCTATACTTTCTGGTACATTTGGAAAGTAGTAAGTTTTCCAGTGTCTAGGAAGCATTCTTGATGTGAAACCCACACAGGCATAATATTTCCAACTCCCTGCATCCTTTCAACCCAAAATTTCCATTGCATTTAAACCAACTTGTACATGTGCAAGCAGAAAACAGCCTAACAGATCTCCCAAGCCATAGATATTTAGCCTAACTAAATATCTCCTGTAATACTCAGATAATGAGGGTTTCACTTAAGACTTAAGAACTATGTGGTTTCAAAAGAGAAAAGGAAAATTTAGATGTTAGAAGAAATAATGATTTATAAAAACACATTTTTCTACACAATTCTTCTCTACACATGCTAATGTGCCCCGACACCTCTATCTCCAATTGACACAGAACATAGTTATACATACCACAGTTTGGTGGTTAACTTGAATCACTTCATCCCCAGCATGGATTTTCTTGCACCGATCTGCAGGTGACTGAATTTAAAATAAAAGAGATGATCAAGAATACAGGTCTTACTGGTCATCATCTCTCTTTCAGCAGTATGATTGCTAAGCTATGTAAATCAGGTTAGATTGATAGACATTCTACTGTGAAATAAAGAATGAAAGAAATATTTAATAAATCAGTTCGTTCTTGCTGGAAAAAAATTATATGCACTATTCTACACAATAAAATCACATGTTTAGAAAGGTATGAATATAAATGGTAACTGAGTCCTAAGGATTTCTTTTGAATTTCATCCTGACAAAAGGATGCTTTAACCTGCCGGAGATATCTTAAGTCTCAAAACCCAATCTCTGGCTGCCTTTTGAACCTATCAAGACTAGCTGACAATTCTCCATAAACAAATTTCATAAAATTGTCTTTTTATTCTACAACATTTCAATATGTCGCAGAGAGCTTTAGCAAATTACTGTTCTGCCAAGAGCACACAAGAAGAGAGGATTGGGTTAGGAAGACAACCTAGGAAGAGCAAGTAAGTTAATGGTAACTGTGGTTTTGGAACACTATTAGAGTGAAAGGAATGCAACCACCATCAGAATTCTACAGTGATCACACTTTCAAAAAAGCAAAGTAGTTTTGTACTTTGTTTTTGCCTCAAAAAAATTCTCAGTGAGAACAACAAGAAAAACCAAATAAAAATAAAAACCACAACAAAAACTGCCTCTTTTATTAAAGTGAAAGCCCTATGAACTTTCCCTTCTCTCTTTACAGTAGACCAATTGTTTTCTGAGGGGAATAGCTCTAAGTTCAAAGGAAAATAAATTCCTTCCGTTTTTCAGAGTCACACTTTAATTTTTCTCACAATACTGTGGCTGCCAGAAGGCACTTAACTGACTCCACAGTAGAAGGTGAGACTGACAGTTTGAAAAAAGAACCCAAAGGAAACATGTTGCTCAGGAGCAGATTTTCAAAAAATCTGTTACAAATTTCATGTTAAGGAGTGAAATTAATTTAATTTTCAGGTGAGATAGCAGTTCATCTAAAAAAAAAGCTCAAGGCCTGAAATGTGGACTTTTTGCAATAACCTATGTACTACATCCCCATTCAAGACATGTGTCCCACAGCTAAGCCATGACTTTTTAGTTGAATTGCACATAATTCATGGCCTAAGCTAAGGACAGTGTACAAATGACAGATATCCAAGAGACATGAGAGGCTGAAAGAAGGGTCACTCATGACTCATTTCTAGGAGACATTGCACAGAACATCCTAAATCAAACAGGGCTGGTAATATAATTTTACTTTATATAAAGAACACCAGCCTCAATATTTTGGCACTATTTAAGCAACAAAGGTATTGGCTGAGTGACCTGGGGAAAAATTTTAACACTGGTGATTATGTCCTAATAATCTGTCTTCTGTCTGCCATTTCACTACTCACACTTACTCATTCATACCTCTAAAATCTTTATAATCCTCCTATGTAATCTAGCTCAGATGTAGTTACACCTAAGACTTTTAAAATGCAAATGCAAGTGAATTCTGTGTCATTACCCTTGAACTCTTCAGGACTTTATTACAATACATCCTTTGCTTTACAGTGTCTTCAGCATTTGCAGCTTAAATCTTGACAAAACAGGTGAAGTTTGTCAACTTCATTAAACATAAAAACAACATTAAAACATGGTCTGAGAATCTTCAAACAGGAAAAGTCTATGTTAAAAAATGCCTCATTGCAATTATGCCTCAAACACAAGGTGAGGTAAAAAAAAAACATGGAAAGATATTAAGGCTGTGGTCTTATGAGGGGGTGTGACTCCTATTCCTTATTGCTTTTTCCTCTCCAGTAAAAAACAGATATTGCTTGTAAAACAGTATCTTTTATCATGGCTATTTAAGGAAAACAGAGGAGAATCAATAAGGTCTTTCTTTTTTAGATGCATATGCTGATCATTAAGCACAGAATCCACTCATGAAGTACTACTAGGAGGAACAAAGTGTGCCACACAACAAATGTATCCTCATTAGCTGGTAATTCGGTTCAACAGGGAGTTGAAGAGATGGAAGCACCTGTCATTGAGGTTCACACATCAATAACTAAAAGCTATCCAGAATCTGCTTTAGAATCGATTTAGTTTTGTCCTTTAGGCTAAATGTCTTTTTCCTATTCCCCTGGTATACCCACACTGTCTGAAAGTCCAGTTTAGAGCCCCTGGAGCACAATTGCTGCATGACCACAGTGAAGATTTTGGTAGTATTTCTTCTGAAAATCTCTCTTCCCTGTGATCTAAGGGCACCATGCAAAGAAAACCAGACCACAGTAAGTGATGACACTGGGAGATCCCCCTTCAAAGCCACATGCCTGCTGGAGATGCACTGCATGCTATTACTTTAGAAAAATGCTCTTTTTTTACTGGAAAACCAAAAAGACAAAATGGTCTTATTTGAAGGACACATTCCGTTTGTAAATTAAAATAATTTCTCCAACATGGTCTAGCTGGGCAACTCAACAAGGTACATAAAATCTTTTGTTGGACCAAAACACCCTTTTAGATTGTTACTTCCAAACAAAAGACAGAAGACAAAAAAAACTGGAAAGCCCAGCTTGGCTCTAATGGTACAAGGCCACCAGGGCAGTGACCTGTAAGGACACTGCTCTCTCTCAGTCCAAGCTTCGGAGCTCAGCTGCTTTGATCTGCAGGGCTAATGTGTTGGGGGAGATGACTCCTAATGCCAGACAGCAAGATCCAAACTCTAATGGGCTTTGCAGCTGGACATCAAACACCTCAAAGGCCAGACAGAAAAAGCTGAACTGTCATTACAAAACTACTCTCTTATATTAATGTGGAGAGCACTACCGTGATACTGTGTTTAAAAAGACATATGTTCTTCTTCAGGATCATTCAGACAGAAAATTCTGTCACCGTCTCACTTGGAAGAGAAGACTTGGAAATTAAAAGGACACAATTTTTTGTTGAAATGGAGGATCATTTGGATTCTTGTTTCCTAGAAGTTAAACTGTACTGCAAAGAGTAAACATGTTAAGGCCAGCAGGTCAGATCACACGTGCACCACTGTGATCTTATTCTAGACATGCTGCTTAAGATTTTTCTCCTCCTATCTACCAAAATCAAAGCTCTCTGTGTGTGTGTATGTGTGTGTGCTAAAGAAAGTAGCTAGAAACTGTGTTCTTAAAAGCAGGAGACACCCTTCTTTCACTAAAGCACTACTCATTTTCACAATTGCTTTAACACACAGCAGCTTTTTCCCTTGATAACAGAGTGCAGTTTCTTGGTCTGCCATGAGCACCTCCAGGGTGTCACAGTGAGTGAAAGAGTCCATAACAACAGCAGAAGAGTCATCATGACTGAAGCTTCCTGACATAGCTTTAGATTATATTCATGAATCACAAAAGATAAGGGTTTTGAGGGAATGCATTAGGATTTTATTTTTATCTTTGCCCCTGGGAAATTAAATCCATTAGCAAGTTATGGAAAGAAATTGTTCCTTCTTTAATTTGAGAGATTCAACTGTAAAAATTATTCTCTTTATTTCATATATTTTCTAGATTAACTTCAACTGTAGTTCTGTTTGATTTGTTTACTTTTGCTAATTCCACTAATGATGTCTGTAGCTGTAGGCCTCACTCTCTGGAATTTTTATTTTCCGTGAAATTCCTTACTTTTTTTTTATTCCAAGGCAGGTTGCATTCACACAAATTCTACAACAGGTATTATCTATTGGTTATGACCCATGAATATTCTGTCCACAGCAGAAAACAGGGCTATCAGATTGCAGCTCCTATGAAAGGATGAAAATAATATTCCTATTTTATTGAGATGTTAACAGGACCTCACTGCAGATCAGATGCAGTAGCTGTAAATGTCATGTAGGTAGTTTGCACTTCCCAGAGGATGACACAGTAGCATGATAAAACAAATATTTCTGACAGCTTCATTTTAAGAAAATGCCATCAAAATCTTTCAAAGGAATTGCCTAAACCAGTGTGGAATAGTTCAATGTTGTTAGTGATTTCTCCACATTAATTGAAGACCATGAATAGAAGCCTTTTCCCCCAAATTATAATTTTGCTCAACTCCTAACAGACAGCCAGTTCCCTAAATATAGTGTACAAGGGAAGGAGGTTGTATTTCAAAGGCTTTTGAAATGTAGTCTTGTTGTGTTTTAATTGCTCTTTAATGCCTTCACTGAGAATTAGTACACTGGTAATAAGTGTTCCTTTCCATAGGCATTACTCAGAAGTTCATGCAGAAATACATGGTTATTTGTCAATGTGAAGGGATGTCCATTTCCATGCACTCATTTATTAAAAGATGAAGCTTGATAGATGGAAAATATAAAAGCTGTTTGTCTAATACTGCAGCAAACTTCAGCACAACAGCCTAAATATATACAGACATTTATCTTTTATTCACAGAGCAAAGTAACTCCAAGACAGCTGCTTCCTGTCTGGATCAAGTAGAGCATTTCAGGTGTCTTGCAAGAACAAATCAAGACTGATTCTCTTGGTCCTTAAATGGGAACAACTCCTTCAATTCTGAGGTAAACAAGCACAAGCATTCTGCTGTCCAACATGCCATTGGTCCTTAACAGCCAACCAGCACAAGTTTGCAAGCAAAATGTAGTTTACAGCAAAGGGAAAGCATTAACCACAGGTAAGGTCAGAAAGGCTTCCAGGTCTGAACATACAGTATTAACAATACTTACATTTTCTGTTGTTCCAGTAATTACATGAAGACCATCATATGTTGACTTAATGTACATACCCTAAGAAAAAGACATTATGGGAAAGAATTTTTAAAGTGTTTCACAAACCATCACCATCCAAACAAAACTTGCATATTTCTTAAAGAATCACTCTTTTCGCTTTCTTTCAGATATGTGGACTTTAGTGCATGCCATAAGGAATCTGTCTCTGCATAACAAAGTGCTTTTTTATACACTTCAAGAACAGCCCAAGTAATTTTGGCCCTAATTAGCAAGAGAAAACAGTTTATCACACTTACGTCCATAAGTACTCCCCATTTCTTCAATACAGTTCTTCAACTACAAATAGAACAATGCCTTCCAAAAAGCCCCAGAAATACAAATTGCTTTAGTACGATCAATATGTCTATTTTGCTTTGAAAATTACACTGAGTTTTAAAAGATCTGGAGTCTTCAGTAGGCAACATTGCAAACACAGCTTTCAAACAGCTAACCAGTGCTTGGAATTGTGCCTGCAAAATGGCTGTAAGACCTTCTCAGTAGCCTCACTCACCCAATGAACACTTCAGCTATAAAACTCAATGATGAAAAATTCAACATCAACTTTGTTAGTTACCCCACTTCTTTTAAAAAAATATGAAAAAGCAGGGATAGCTTGTGAACAGACAGAAGTTCCTGCATGGGCAGTCCAAAACAGTGTCTCAAATAATGTCTTTCCACCAAGTCTCAATTCAAACATTTTAACAACATCCACTATGACACTGAGAGAAGGAAAAAGGAGAGATAATTGGCATATAATGAGCATTCAATAAATTCTGAGGAATGTCCTTTCCCTCAACCATTTTACAGAAAGCAAGTAAACATTGAGCACCCGAGTAAACATCCCCTCCCATAACCTACTTTTTCTTGTTTTAGTCCAAGTACCACTGAGAAGTCTGTGCCTAGCTGAGGAGTCCAGCGCACTCACTGGGGAGCAGGTATGGTAAAGAGGCAAAGAAGACATACTGAGTTGGACTAATCTACATTGCTACCATTTTGGAAGCAGATATTAGGACATACACCTAAATTAACAAAGTGAATAATATCTCCAGTAAAACAAGCCAGGGACTTCGAAGTTTCTCTGGATAGGCCTTCAAAAGTGAACTCCTATTCTGTTCTGCACAATTACATATTGTTAATCACATCAACCCCAGTTGCCATGTTCAGCTGTCACAGCTAGAAGGTAAAAAAATCCAGAACCTAGTAATCAATACATGGTCAGAAACTCCCTGACATCATCCTTCAACTTCCAGCTCCTCTATGTACCTTCAGCGATTTGTCCATTGATTGGCTCCATCACACAGCTTTTGCTTAACTCAAATATATAATGGCTTTTTCATACATTTATCCTCACAACACCCCTGTGAGGTAGGGAAACACTAATAGTACACACACATCTTAACACTCATATACAGATATCTTACAGGAAGCATAATGAGCTACACAAGAGGCTGAAATATGTTGCTATCTGTTCCTTGGTAGACACACCTACCCTCAATCCACCACTAATGGAGACCTCAGTCCCTCTCAGGATCCCCATCTAAGTCACTGGGCCACACACCCTGCAACATGGCAAGAGCTAAATTCACAGTGACCATGGTGACAGGAACTTGAGTCAGGTCCCCAAACAGAGCAATTTCTGAAGAAAGCCACATCTTTATTTTTATGCACAGTGAGTTACTGCTTTCAACCTTAAACATCAGGGTGAAAGCCGAAGGAAAAGTCTCACACAATGGTTACATGGTGGTTCAGTTTAGTGCAAAGCATTGTTCCAAAGGATAGTAAGCTCATACAAGTGTGCTACCATTCCAGAGGACAATTCACATCCAACCTAGTCTTTCCAATAAATTTAAAAGACTTTGAAAATGCACAAGAGGAGAAAGAACTTTGTCAGAATATTCTTAAAAGGACAGGATCAAGATTTTGCACACATTAAGAAAAAGAGCTGAAAAATACCTACCCTAGATTATATTTATTCCACATGTGCAAAATTAATAAATGTTATATTAGTACCATGTCACATTAATTTTACAAGTGCCAACAGAATTCTTACTATAAAGCAGCTTTTAAATGAGGAGAGGTAACATTTTGCAACACAAAAATAAGCCCCTTTCACCCATGTTTCTTCACTCCTTGTTTTAAGTGAACAACATATGGGAAATGGTACAGAGAAGACAAGAGAACATTTCTGGCTTACAATTGTTTGATCTGGAATGGAAATAAGAATACCACAGATATTTACAAGTCTGTTTTCCTCCCTCTGCCTCCTTGTGGCTGCACAGTATCAATAGTACTTTCAGCAATCAAGAATACAGGGGAGAACAGTGTGTGCTCTGTCCATTTGCACTGAAAGAAATTGATAGATACAGCCTTAGGTATTCAAAGGTAAGTTCCTAAGAGTTTACAAGAATCAGTTCCACTAGATAAAATGAAAGATAATTCAGTTTATATGACTAAAATAACTGTAAGATAACCAACATAGTAATCAGGAGTAAATGTATGCCTAGATTAAAAAATTAATAACTCATGCTTAATTACATGAGGGATTGTCCTGATCAGCTATGGGTAGCGCTCTAATTTCAAACCAATCATTACAATTAATCTTGGTGATAAAAAAGAGATATTTTGTGCTTTTTTTTTTCTTTTTTCCTCCCTTTCTTTGTTTTTGTTTATATTTTCTTCAAGAATAAAAACAGAATGTGATATATTTCTAACATATTTTATGTACATAAATATATAACATAATTCTCAATATTTTATGCAATGCTGTATGGAAAAGGAAAGAATATATTAATTTCATTTTATCACACATGACTGAATTTTTACTTTCACTCCATTTTCATGGAGTCCTCCAAAGCTGCACGTGCTTCTTTAACCCCAAACAGCTCTTAGAATGCTGTTCAGATCTCTTTCCCATCTCTTTCAGTATTTCAAACAAAAAAATTCAGCGAAGTATCAGGAATAGCAGTACACTGGAATGTTGGAAAGGGGGTAGCCAGTACACTTTAATCAGCTGCCACACCCTGCTGTATCAATTACTTGTATTTTATGAGCAATTTTTTACATGACAAGCTTTTGTTGTGTTTGCTTCAGCAGGCAAAAAGGAACCTCAAACAATCACTCTCATATTCTGATGAATTTGCCTTTGCATTTCTGAACCCTTCAGCTCACACCAAAGTCACTTACCTGACTGGGATGAAAATGATTATATGAACAGCAAACAACTGAAAGTCAAGATTAACTTTTGCTACAGATCTCTGATTTTCTGTTCTATATTAAAAATAAAGTAGAAAGTTACTGTTGTAGAAAAATTAACCAAGAAAAACTTGGTTTTCTGCTTTTTGTCTAAATATACTCACTGTTTTCAGTCAAGAAGCAACATTTTAAAGTCTGTTTCATGGTAAAACATACTACCTAAGCTAGTCAATTTTGTCTCTTTGTCTATCAATAATGTAAAAACATACAAAATTAAATTCTGCTTACTGATAGAGATGAAACAACTTGCAAGTCCTCAAAGGAAAAAAAAAAAGAAAAAAAGAAAGGATTACACATGGGAGCATGTTGGTGATTGCAAAGTTGACCACAATAATCAATTTTATGGCTTTTTGAATAACTTTCTACCATGAATTCTTTTCACTCTTACTGCACAGCCACTGCAGGCTATATCTCTTCCCCCAGCAGCACTCACTGGAGAACATGAATGCAGCCAGTCACAAGAGACAAGGATAGACGGAAAACAAAAAGGGGAAAAAACCCCAAACAACAAAACCAATACCAAATCTCACCCATAACACTGCTTTACCCAGTACACAAGAGGTTCTCCACATCACACCCTAACAGCATTTTCTGCACGACATGTTTAGTTATTTGAAAGGTTATTTAGTCAGAGATGTTAGCTAGTTTGAATATATATGAGACATAGTAACTAACACATTTACTTGTTTCTTCTGCATTCAGGTATTAGTCTGAAAATTTACATTTACCTCTCACAAATACTTACGTTTCCACATGAAAAGACCAAACACAGTGAAGGAACTATTTGTGCTGATTAAAATATCTTGATCATGCCAATCTTCTTTAAGTTGTAAAAACTTCAAACACTTTCTTAATTCCATCACATATTTACCATGAGTGTAGGGAAAGAGCATTGTTTTCCAGCCTTTTAATTTGCTTCTTTGTCCTTTGCTTTTTCCTTTGCTTTTTCTCTCTCAAATTTACTTTAGCTTCTTAGCTATTGAATTTGACATGGTAGATATTCTGTTCATGAGAGGTAACAAAAAATCTTCCCAGTTAGCAGCCATCCTTATCTTTTTTCTTCTTCCCGAAGTCCTTCCGTTTTTACACAATATTTTATTTAGTGATTGGTAAAGCCAGCACAGAACTGTCATGTGGGTCAAAAATCTACAGGAAAGTTGACAACAAACTATTTTTCCACCTCCATCATTGCACAAATCCTGGAAGGAGGTCCAGAAACGAATGAGGTTCACATTTATCCCAGCATTTCTGACGTGCACAGAATATTCACAACTCCAAGCTCCACCATCAGTTGTTAAACTGACACCCTCAGCACTCAGTGGGGCAGGAATTAGTTTAAAAAGCAAACAGAAGCCCAAGAGCCCAAAAGCACATAAATCACCAAGAAGCACACGACAGAGGTGATCTGCTGGCTGGGCTGGCGCGGTTCCGAAGGGAAGGGGACGATTTTCACTCTCCCGGCGCGAATCCCCATCCTTGGTGCCTGCTCTGGGGAGCTCACAATCTAGAGGGGAGGCACAGTGCCGAGGCAACATAATAGTGGCACGCAGGCAGGACAAAGGGGAAAAACCATGACTGTATCAAAATGGCATTGTATCCTTCTAAGGCTTGTATACTGAATGGTTGCTATTTTCCTTTTTTAAAAAAATACATATAATTATTTTTATGACAATGACATCAAGACCCTGCTAAATTGCTTCACAAATACATAAAAAGCAAAAGCCCTGCCTTGAAGAGCTTCCAGTTTAAACAGACAAGACAGACAGAGGGTGTAAAACAGAGGCACAGAGAGGGAAAGAGATTCTCTCGTCAGCTACCCAGCAGGAACAGACCCATGAAACACACTCTTATTTACAAAAATACCATTCAACATTTCTCAGTCCCTGGGAGTTCATATCAACCTACATGAAGACTTAAATGAAGGGGAAAAAAAGAAAAAAAAAAACAAACAGAAGACAAAGAAAAAAAATTCAAGTTCAGATAAAACCAGACAGCACTCATAAAAAGGTGATCAAGACAAAGAGGAAAATTTTCTTATTACAATAGAAAAAAGGGTTTCAAAAGGTTGACTGCTGTGAGGTGGTGGAAGAGTTAAAATTACAGGGGAAAGGGAGGGAAAGAAAGGGAGCAGAGAATCCATGAGAAGCTGAAATCCTGAAGGCCAAGTTTAAAATGAATTCAGGGATAAAAAAGAAAGCCAGAAGAGGAAGGGAAAACAAACTGCAGACTAAAACAAATGATGGGGCCATATGTACTCATCCAAGTGTTTGGGGTTTTTCTCATATTTTAATTGCAATTTTCCAAAAGAATGGAAAATTAATTTAGTGTACAATTGCTCAAAATAACTTGGCATACCAACTTTGCCAAGAAAAACAAATCAACTCAAAACCCAGCAACAACCAATCACCCGCAAACCAAAATATTCTCCAAAACTACAACAAGCAGATAGCTTCAAAAACCTGCTGCAAAGAGTATGGCAGTCCTCCTTCAAGACTATTCAAGAATACGGAATGAGAATAAGCTTGGGCAGAAGTAGCAAAAGGTATTTCTCTAGACAAAAAATTTTTAACTGTATTCCAAACACCTTCTTTTCGATCTCCAAAAATTATGGGAGCAGATATTATTAATGATGGAAAGTCAGACATCTGGAATTGTTACCAGTGTTGGTTTTTTCCATGCAGCAGGTGTTGGATACTTGAGTAAACAAGAGATCAATGGTCAGTTCTTGAACAACAAACACAGGATGGCTGCATTAAGAGCCTTCACAAGTACCTGATTAAGAATGCAGAATTCTTGCAGTAAAATTCAATGAGTTACTTATCAGCAGTGCTATGAAGCCCTGGAATAACTTATAAAATAGCTTTGTATCCCCGAGATACTATGAAACATTTTCCAGAATCTGACAGGTTTTGTGCATAAGCCCACGCAAACTTCTTGGTTGAGTTGATCTCAGTAATTTAAGTCCCTTCTGACTTCAAGATCCTAGAACAATCTGAGCCATTTTTCAGAAGCTGGTATAAATGGCAAGAATTTCTTACTCATTTCTCCCTGTTCACTAAACTGTGCATACTTCAGTCAGCTTTAGAAAATCCCCTTCTGTTGACCCAGCTGTATGAGAAACCAAACTAGCGTGAGGAATCAAACTGTTTTCAAACTTTAAAGCAGAAAAGGCTAAAATATCCTATTCGTTTTCATATATAAAACTTATTTAAAAACCATCACTTTCTCATCCTGGATGATGGGTTTGATTAACTGCGTACTTCTTACCAGCCCTTCACTTGGCTTGATGTTGGTAAGCTGGATCACCTCAAGATGAGCAGACTGGGAAACCAGTGGATCAGAAGAGAGTGAGATAATGTGATCACAGACACCAGAGAGAGTTTTACACTAGAAAAGAAAAAAGAAAAGAAAATGTCACAATAAGCACACCATTGCTAACTATTCGAATGTCAATATATAGCTGAAATCACCTATTTCTCAAGTGCACAGAAGGCACAGAGGGAATGCCCCAGGCAGCAATAATAATCTGTTATGACCCTGAACTAACAGCACCAGACCAGGGGAGATCAGGAGGCAAATGCTTTTGTATCTGAGCAGAGACAAAGAGGGGCTCCCACGCCCCCTCAGGGATAGATGCCCGGCTCAGGCACACAGGGAATGTGGGGTGAGCCCCAACCCCCACCCTACCCACATCTTTTGCAAAAAGCCCACTAATTTCCATTGACTGTGCAGCTGTTCAGCACAGATGAAAATCAGGCTGTTGATGATGACAGGTAACTCCCATTAACTCTGAAGTTGATTCTATACTATCAATCTATAATTGATTCTATACTAAACATGCTAATTGTCTTTGGACTGCGTTTCTCATGTTCTACAGCTGCCAAACATGATTTTCTATTGCAGACATAAAGCACAACTTCACAATGGCAAAACGCTTAAACCAGTTATTGTTGGCAGCCTCTGCAGCAAGACAGAAAAAAAATCTAAAGAGGCTGAGACTGTGAAATTGGTACTGTTTTATCTCCTGATCTGTCACTCCCTGAACAACCTCTTCTCAGAAGCAGGAAAGCTGTGAGACTTTCCTATCATTCTCTCTAAGAAACTGATTTTTGAGACTTTCAGTATTTTCCAGGAAGTCCACTTTCAGCGACTTTAAACGATTTCTCTATTCAGATTTCCAATGCATCTTTTATCAGGGATTAGGATATTCTTCTGGTCCCAAAACTCTGAGCATCTCCAAAAGCAATTAAGAACCAGTTTAACTCCTCTGAAATTCAAAAGAGGAAATCTAACCGGTCTCCTCAAATGACTGAAACACAACTGCACACAACAGTTGCTCCAATCAATCTTCCAAGATTCCAAAATATAATTCTTACAGTAAAAAAATCTGCAACAATGCTATGGAAACATTATGTAAAACTGGATATTACCTCCTGCCAAATCACCATTATAATTCCAAATTGTGAACCAGAAATATCTTATGTAAAAGGAAAATTTTTAAAAAGTGATTAAAAACAAACAAGCCCACAAAAAAACCAAACCCAAAAAACAACAACTAAAAAAAAATCAAACAAAAAAACCCAAAATAACCAAACAAAAAACCCACCCCAATAAACAAAAACAAATTAACCACAAAAAAAAACCCACAAAAATCAAACAACAAAATCAAACCCAAAAAACCCCAACCAATGACAGTGACATCTTAATCCTATTACAGACCAGTACATTATTCTCCTCTTTAAAGTATTTAAAAACAGTGGAAAGTTTAGGTTTGTATAAAAAAAATCACTTATTTTATTGAGCAATAATGTTTCAGGGAGAATAAGCAAATCAGAATCAAATGGAAAATATAACAAAATTTGTAATACCAACATGACCTTCTTCCAGAAAAAATACTAGCTTCAAGCATAGCCACATACACCACCCTTCTACTTTTTCATGCAGATGCAGAATCATTACTGAACAAAGGACATCAACAAATATATAAAATGAGATTAAGAATGGTTTGTGCTTTACCTGAAGTACAAAAAAAGTGAAAAACAGAACTTTATTGATATTTGGGCTTTTTTTAATGGCTTTTGGACACATGAAAACTGCTTTGAGCAGACATTTTTAGAAGGTAAAATTATATAAAATTACATAATAAAAAGGAAATATTAGATTTATCTTAATTTGTGTCTTTAAAAACAGTGTTGGCATGTTATTTCTATTTCCATCTTTGAACTGCACTGACAATTATTGAAAAATTGCTTCAAAAAATTACAGAGCACTCAGCTATTTGTGCGAATTGAAGAGACCCACACTAAAAATTATTCTCTGCAGATGAAAATGGAGTTTTTCATATCTGTTTAGACTTGTACATCTACCTATTCTTCCTATTAATCTCCTCTAAATCCATTAAATGTATGGAGTTCTTAGCAATTTCAGAGAAACTTCTGTTTATAGTGAATTAATTTTTTTCTCCAATATTCAACTGTTGCATTGCAGAGAGATGCCAAAACACACAGAAAAGGAGTGTTCCTACGCCCTAAGACAAGTTATGGCATTTCACAGATGTGGCTCCTCATTAAAAAACACGTTCCCAGCTGCCCTGACAGATGATGGGGAAAGGAAGGAGTTGGGCAAGTCCAGGATGTGGCATGGAGCAGAAGTCTGAGCTGAGATGCATTAAATACCCCCTTGGAGCAGCTGCACCTCTGCCCCCCATGAGAGGGGTACAGACAGTCTATACAGTAGTGCCTATGGTGATCAGCATTCCAGTACAGCTAATTGGTTGCAATCCTAAAACAAGGTGGTGTGAATATTCCTCAAGAGGACCTCTGGGAATATTGGGTGCCAAAATCACCAAGTTGCTAGGATAAAAAAATCTGCCATATGCTTCAATGCATTTCTAAAAGAGTATGGTCTTTTGGGTTTCACAGCTTTCTTAGATATTCTCACTGCGGTCCAACATTAATTACAGGATAATGCAACACATTATCCCTATAAACTATTATACATTTGCATATTTTCCTTATATATTCGTTGGTTAAAGAGATGAATTATAAGTAGGATCAGGTATCTATGTGGTGCATGTTTAAGACAAATCTTCATTAACTCTGAACTTGTCCAGAGAGAGCCAGGACAGCAAGGAGCACACACTTACACAGCAGATGTTCTCTGCCACTGCAAAGGCAGGGTACCTAGGCCCTCACTGGAAACATGTATAAAGGCTGACACAGGCAAAATGATGCATTTTTCCTTGCCTTTGCTCTCAGGAATATCTCATTCACAGTTTGTGCTGATAACATGCTAATGGGCATGAATCAGCATACAAACGAAACAGTCTGCTCACCAGGAAGGTGCTTCCTCCCCATCAGGCATCCTTATGGAAAAAGGCCTTGGACCTATTCAGTGGATCAGGGCGTTCCAAGACAAAGATGTTACCATGTGACAAAGCACTCAAACATTGCACTTCTTCCACTCATTTTGTTCCTAATGATTTCTAAACACATTATTTCTCAGCAGAATTATTCAGGACAATCTGTATCCTTGACATGTATTTTAGTTCCACTAAAATCAGATGGTAGTCACCTTTTCTCTCAAATTGTCACTACCTTTGGACGCTTTGTAAAACTACACTTCTGATGATGAAAACACTGTCAACAAGATCAGGATCCTTTATCCTTTTTAAGTGTTGATTGCCTGCTGCAATGCAGTATTAGTTACAGTAAGACACACAGAAAGTTGAGGATCCAGTTGCTCCCACAAAAATCATCAGGCCTTTTTAAAAATCCCCAGCCTTTTTCAAGCTGCACTCAGCTCCCAGTGTGCAAGGTATCTGCACACAGGGAAAGGATTTGTCCAGGCCAAAAAAAAAAAAAAGCCAGTTACAAAAGATTAACTGAGAGAAACCAACAGATAATTACATTTTCTCCTTTTGTTACATGGGCCCTGTTCTCACTATGAGCCTTAAAGCAATGATTTCAGCTCTCTTTTGCAGTAACTCATCACTGCAGTTCAGTAATAAATTCTCCTCTCTATTCAAGTGACACACCTATAATTGCAGATTGAAGCTACACCACAGTCTTTATGTGCAAAGCTAAATGATTCAAAGAAAAACAAAAAATATTACCACAGAGCACCTCACTGTTTGGTAGAAATTCAAAGGGAAACATTGTTTTTCCCTCAGTAGACAACTTCTTTATGCCTCAAAGCATGAAGAATGACAGATATTTAGTTTCTACCTGTATTTTTGGACTGTAAGGTACCAATTTCTAACAGCTTTTCCACAATTGCTCCTTCTTTCAGACAGGGGGATGGGGAGCTAAAGGTGAGTGAATTAGATTTACATCTGCTTCAATTCTCTGTGGCTGCTTCAGTTTGTGCTGGGAAAATGTCTGTGTTCTGCATCCGAGTGAAGAACCCATGGGCACAGCCTCCCTCAACCTGTCCATCCATCGTCTGTTCAACTCAGGCAGCTCTGGGGTCACCAAGCATTTCTGGTCACGAAAAGAGACTTAGCTTTGTTCCTGTCCTTCATTTTACCCAGGCTAGTGGCCAAGTTTAAAACCTATCTTGCCAAGTGTTTGCAATACTGAAACATCCTGGCTTAAACATGCTCCCAGGACTGAGGACAAGAAGAGCACCAGCCCCCCTCATCAGCACCCTCACCTATGGCATTAGAGTGAGGATACCAGTAAGACACATCGGCTTTCAAAACTAACAGTAAGAAAAAATGTCTGGGTAATGTTAAGCTTAGTCTGATAGTTTAGTTAGTAACAGCTGTCCAAGATGAATGAAGTCTAATTAATTAAATTAAGCCAAACCAAATAATTATTTACCAATTAATTTTAGTCCAAAACAATTTTTATATTGTACAGAAAACATCAGTAACTCCAGCAATCCTAAAACCAAGTGAACCTGAACTTGCACTGGTGCATACATAAAGTTTAAACAGTGAACTACATCTGCTTTTGGCTGCAAAAGGAGAAGTTTCTATTAAACTGAAGCTTGTTCAGTTCAATTTACACGGTATAGACTCTTCCAAGGCAGAAAGTGGTACATTTTCTTTTTTTTTTTCCATGACTATAAAATGATACCTTTGACAGTGTATTTTTAGTCCATTATACTTCTATAACAAATATTCAAATATAGTGGGCAGGAGCAAATTATCATCACAGTGGTTTCAATAATGCTCTTGGAAAAAGAGAACATTCTGATCCATTGCTTGTTTTCTCTTTTTCAGTTTAGTAACTTTAAATTTACATAGCTCATTTGCTTTTGAAAAAACCTCTGAGTATTAGCTTCCCCCTGTAGATCACTTTCTACAGTGTTCCAACTCAAAAAAAATTGCATTTTCTACTTTGCAGGAAATGCAGCTTAATTTTTAAAAAGGGAAACTCCTTAAGAAAACAATCCTTTTTTCTTATGGAATTAAACGAAAAAAGTTTAAAAAAATGATTAAATTTTTTCAGTTAAAACTTATTGTTAATCTGACTGAAGCGTGGCTTCTACTTTCTATAATTAGTTCTTCTAGCTTTGCTCTCCTTTTAATACTCTACTGCTTCACATGGATTAATCTGAACTGGGTATTTCCATCAAATACAGCCTTGAACAGCTGGATGGAATCAATGAATTATTCTTCAAGTATTTTAAAACTCCAGTCAGAATTTTGCAAGGATTAACATACAATTCCCCAAATAAGCAGATATAAAGTGATAGCAGTTTAAGTTGAGCAGTTTTCTAAATACTCCATCATCTCAAGTTAAATCAATATAAAAATTCTAAATATGAACTAGCATGAGCATAGTAAATTTCAGTTTTGAAGCCAGCACCACACCTATGGCTTATCCTTCCCTATTTAGGCCCTGTGTATTACTAAATCTGTGTTTCTTCAAGATATTAAAAAAAATTGGAGTTTTTTACTGCCACCTACTTCTGTTAGAATTATTTTCTAGTGCTATTTCATTTCTGTTTATATCAATAAATTATTATGAGTATTATTTAACTACATATTACACTGCTAACTTAGTAAAAGCTACCCCAGAAAAAACATACTGAGAAATGAAGCTGCAGAAATGCAAAGCATTTCTCTTTATTCATTAATATTTCCAAATTTTAATGAGGAAAACCCAACACATTAGTCCTATGTGTTTTTATGCATCTTATTCCACAGAAACGAATTGTTTCTGAGAATGATGTCACAGACAAAAACCCCAAAACTTTAAGAAATGTAATAGACTTTAAATAATTTTTTCAACAATCCTACAATTCTAAGACAAAAAATTATAGAAAATACATTTTTTCCCTAGATACACTTTGAAACTCCATTTAGGAGAAATAAACAAGTTCAAGTAGGCAATTTCATCTTAAAGCTTCATAATTATTCAATGAGACCTTTTTCCTTTAGATACATTTCATGTGTTTACTTGAATAACATAGATTCGTTTCCCGCCTAACCCAATACCATAAGTGACAATCAAAATGCTTTTTTAATGCATTTGAAACTCAAATTGCTTGGAGCAAACAAAAATATTTCTTCCTTGAATATAAACTGAAGATATAGAGTTCTGTCTCCCCAAAAGAATGTTTCTTAAAAAGCAGATCCTGAAAAGCTACCATGTGAGTGCATTAAGTGACACTGAAACATGCTCTCTTGGGACAAAGTGATTCAGCCATCTCCACACGTACGCCCACAACGTCACCTCTGAAGGAAAGAGGGCATTTATTTGCTTTTAAAAAGAATTAGTACTGTTAGAATATGAGCACATGAACTTTTTTTTTGGCCTACCTAATTAAAGCAAACTAATCAGTCATTTATTTGAGGATCTTGCCTACTTCCCCATGCTTTAGATGAAGCCATGGAGACTCAGTGACGGGCTGACTTTGGAGCTTTCCTTGTATGTAATTCACTAGCAAAGGATGGTCTCACATCCCTGCTGTGCCCATGTGTTCTCTTGCTCTCCAATTTGGCACAGGCTCACTCCAGGGGATACAGGGCAGCATCCCCACAGGAGATCTGTGCTTACAGAGCTCCAGCCCTTGATCCACAGAACGAGTCAAAAAAAAAAAAAAAACAAACCCCTTTCGTTCCATGGACAATGGAGATGTTCAACCCAGAATACAAAAATCTACTACTTTGATCCAACAGTCTGCTCCTAAGGGGGTAAATATCTTGGTGTCCTGACAAGTAAGAGTACACAGCTGTCCTTTAAGGTTGTTTTTTTTTTTTTTTTTTTCATTTCTGTAGCTCTAGTTCTATTTTACTTATGTAAGAAGGATCTCTTAAAATTTGACTTCAATCTTAAGTAAGAACAACATTTTGCAATAAGGATTTCCTTATGCTAATTGCATGGAATGCTAATTGATTGTTAGTAGTTTCCTTTCACTTTTTTGAGAATCTTGTTTCCTTGTGTCACGAAGAGAAAGTGGTACATGAAATTACACGGGATGAGCCCACAGGTTTGAATTCAACCTCTTGTCTAAGTCAGCTCAGCCAACACAGTTCTATGTTTGTATCTAATCATTCAAAGGCAGCTGGATGGGATGCTGGTCAAACATCACTTCAGATGGGAAATGGACTCTGAAAATGGACTTGGAATTGTGTGATCTTGGAATTTAAAAAAAGATAATTTCTCTCCTACAATATCTGTGCCCATGCCCTCTCAATCTTTCCTATTTCTCCCAGTATTTCTTACTCAATTTCCTTCTATGCCTTTCCCACAATTTACTGCTGTTCTTTTTGTATCACAGAAACCCATTTTCACTGTTGGATTGCTCCCTTCAGATTGTCTAATGGGCTAAACCTACTACACCTTTTTCTATCTTCCAACAAAAAGGATTAGAGGGAATTGTGACTTCAATTCCAATTCTATCATCAACCTTTTCATGTGCACATGTAAAAAACTATCTTTCAAACTGAAAATATGATGAGGATCTTGCCTACTATGATCTAAAATGCCATATTTTAATTATTTAGTCACAGATTTACTTCTTTTACCAATTGCTTTTGGTCAGCCTTTCCCCCATCAAATCCCACTAATCAGCTGATATGCACCATGGTCAGAAATGCTCCAGGTTACATGTAATCCATTTTGTTGTGTTTAATCCTTGTGGGGTCATTTTTAACCCACGGCTTCACTAAGACATTCAAGGCTCTGTCTGTGCTCATGTTTCTTTTCAAGCTTGAGCAGTGATCCTAGAAGGTACACTTATACCTATGTCCACCTGTGACCACAATGAAGTTACTGCAGACTAATGAAATAAACCTACAAGAGTCTAAATGATGTAAGATAACTTTTGAAACCCGTCTCAATTTTGTGTACTCATGTATCCTGAATAAACCCCTCTCAGTTTCTTGAAAACTGTTTGTTGATGACTGTATGAAGTGATGTTTACTCAGTCCTAAATTCTGGCAGCTTCCTTTACAATCCTTTCTGCCAATTTGTAAAAGGTGTATATAGAAGTGTATATGGTGTATATAGAAGATTTCAGAACTCTCAGCTCATACAGCAGACAGCAAGCATGCTTTGAAAACCAGGCTATATATATAGATTTAAAACTCATAGCACTTCAACTTCTGCCAAGATTATGTAATAAAAGATTTTATTACTTAAATACTTGCAGAGGCCAACCTAGTGTAGATGATGATGTCAGCCTCACTAAATTTGCTAATTCTTTATGTCTCACACCTGAAAAAATGTCAATGAAATTTAAAAATACAAGGATACTTTTTATTCCACATCACTGTGAAACCAAAGCATCAAAAGTCAACAGGATTCAGCCTGCCAAGCATTTCATACAGGTACACTACAAATAAAATGAATAACAGAAAAATAAGTATTTTAACATTTACTGGGAAGATCACTTAAAGAAATGCAGTATTTTCTGACTTAACCTCTGGTAATAAGAACAGTAAGATAGCAAAACCTACTTGAATGTGAAATAAATTAAACTAATTCATTACTCACCCTTAAAGAGATTATCTTCACTTCTAACTTTTAGAAACAAGCTGTGGTTAACTTAATACTCACTAAAGCTTAGCCACAACTTGAAACACAATTTAATACCCAGAATTTGGGTGCAGCTCTCAGACAAAGTTTACTCAAGTTTTTGACACTCTATACCCCAGCCTTTCAAACTCATAATGTTTTCTGATGCCCTGATAACTTTCATCTGCTTTATTTACCACAAATAGCACTAAAGATTCTCAGAAGAAACTACTGCATTTATGCTGACAATTCAAAAGGAAATATTGCATTAATTTTCCTACCATTAGGCTATCTCCTGGCTCCTATGAGGAATAAAGATGTATAAATTAAGCTATATCACTAACACAAACATAAATTATTTCAAAGAAGCCTAGCAACCACCACTCTCTCAAAAAACTGCCTTTTAAAAACATCACTCTTCTAAACCTGGTTTAAAGATAACAGATGAGCCTGAGCCAGACAAATACAAAACCTTTCAAAGCTCCTGACCTGCTCACAAGTAGTTCCATAAATTCACCCAGTCATACTCAGTCTAGTTAGTTGTCAAACTGCCATTGCATACAAAAAGCACAAAACAAACAGCTCTAAAATTCTATGTGGTCTATACAAACTCGGTTATAAGAAATACAAATGGTACTCACCACATGAAGAATTTTGTTCTCTGTTTCATATACTGTGCAATCCTGAAAAAGGAAAGCAGAAAAAGCAGGTTAAATTGGTCCAATCATTTTCCCTTCCTTGGCTTACCCTTGAAAGAAGAGAACTGAATTGAAAGGTTTTTAGGATGAAACAACATATTTCAAAGACAGAAATATTTAAACAGAATGGAAAGTGTGAAGCTACCACTGAAAGGAAAGGAGATACTGGTAAATGTTTATGCCTATTCACGAGCTCTAGTTGCTTCCTTTTTTGAGGCAGACAACACTCTCCCCACTTTATATGCTTTTGGCACATACCAGTTAATCACATGTCTACCACACAAGTGCCTTCCACCAGGCATCCCTGAGCATGGACACAAATGACCTGCTTCTAAAGGTCCCACTGGGAAACAGAGATACCAGCCACAGTTTTAAGTGACTGAGATGAACAATTCTTGCTGAGCTGAACTGACATTTTCGCACACTGCTGAAGAAGGCAAGGAAAACCTTGGAGGAGAGGGAAGAGGAGTTTATTTGATTGTTTATAACACATCCTGACAAGAGGGAGGGGAAACACTGCACACAAAGCACACACATGAAACCTGAGGCACACACAGCCTGCTGGGACTGGGGTACATTCTCACTGCCTCATGCAGCACAGTGAGGCAGCTTCCATAAGCAACACCAACAGATGTTGCTGGGGCTGGGACTGTGAAAGTTTTTCTGACAGGCCAGAATCTCAGTGGATACAAGGAAATAAAATTCCCAAGGCAGACAGCACATTAAATACAATCAATATTGGTGAAAAAACCACTGTTAAGTTCATTCAGCTGCTGTAACTTTGTGGTAATTAGTGCAAGCTCTGTTTAGAACAGATGCTTTATATCCTATCTAACAAACCACATGAAAGATGTGACTAAGTTTTCATGTTTAAAGTCTCATTCAAAATCAATTTATCCTGCTAGAAAACCAACTTTTTTATATGCAACTGTTTCAAAACAACAGAAAAATATTTTTTAATCCATGAAACACTTAAACTGTTACTCAGGCAAGAAAAGCCAATGTGTTCTTAGGCCATAGATAAAGCCACCTATGCAGAAGTAGCGGGTTGATCAGGAAGCATTTTCCTAATAACAGCTGTTGGCATTCAGGAAACATTTGCCAGTAAGTACAGCCAGAAAGAAAATCTAGCAATTTAATTATATGCAGACACCACTGAAGTATTTGCAATCTTAGTAGCAAAACACACATTTCATTATTATATGTGGGAGAGCATGCAACATTTTAAATCTGGATACATCTATTTTCTGCATGGTTACTTATGAATCATTTTGCAAAAATAGCAGGAAGAGATTGCAACATTTATATTGAAGAAAAAAAGTGCTTTTAAGCAGACATAATAATTTCATTTGTAATAGGAAGAGTTTACTATAAGTTTAAATACTCAGTTAAAAGAGGATACTATTTGGGAAGTCTCACTACTAAGAGAGGAAGGATTTCATTTCAAATGCTGTAAGGGTTTATTACAAACAAGAAAGCAGTGAATGACAGAGAAATACTGCTATATCCATCCTTGAACTGAAAACTCCCCCACAACCATGAAGAAAGCTAAAGCAATATGGTTTCTTCTGGCAAACCAAGACTATATGTAAAAAAAATTAAAATACTTCTGAATTCACAAAAGATAGTAAAACAAGTGGAAAACTTTTCAGTCATCCAGTTTATTAATAGATTCATCCTGAATTTTCCTCCTCAACACACAATTCCCTACAAATCCAGGGTTTGGGTAGAGGAATTGCTAAACAAGTTCATCACATAGTAACAGCAGATTGTTGATACTACATCTTTGCATTCAGGCAAGAGAAAAATTAACAGTTTAGTGAACCATAAAAGACAGAAAGACTGAAGGATAGCAAATGCAACACTTAGGTAAAAAAAAAAAATTACAAAATACACTTTTTCGATATCTGAATGACATCCAACTAAACATAATTCAAGCAAGAACTCTGGGAAATGTGCAGGAATGTCAAGAACCATGATGGCAACCCAGAGCAGCCCTGACGTCTAGGATTCAAAGAAACTTAGGAAAAGGTCACCAAGCTGATCCCTCCAGCTTGTTTCCACTTCCTGCAGCCATCCCTAGAGTTGAGGTCTGAGACTGCTTCTGAATGACCCCAGGAGCAAAAATCACATGCCACTTTCTGTCACATGGAACAGTTTATCTCCCCTTTACTGCCTTGTGCTTGTCTTTAAGCAAGGGCTGCAGAGAACTGTGCCCACCCTCCACAAACACCCCTTGGTGGAATGGTAGGGTTCCTGCTTATGACTGGGCGCCTCTACCATTTAGAGTTATTGCTTTTTTTATACCCATTTCATCTCACCTAAAAGAGCTTAAAGCACTTGAGAACTATAAAAAGTCTCCAACTATGCAATTAGAAATAAATTTTTATTCGTAGTAGCAATACCACCCACACCTGGAAAATGTCTTTTTCTTCCATACAAGCCTATATCTTACTCCTGAAAGAATTTCTTTAAAATCTGTTTAACTAGAGTATCAAAATATTGCAATTAAGGTAAGAAACAGATCATATGCAAGTTTAACATCAACTTTTTTTCTACTTTAGAAAAGCAAGAACACACACAAAAATCTGCAACCAAGCTTTACTCCTACACAAGCTAAAAATTTGCTATTCTCTTAGTTAAACCAACACAGTGATTATCCCTGAACTGAAAGGCACAGTTACAGCAAGGAGGAGATGTATTACTTCTACCTGTTTATTTCTGAACTTTGCATATATATTCACTGCCATACTGTAAGTATAGCTAGGCTATGTGATCTTCTAACCAACCAAACTAAACTTCAGCTGAAACTCTGTTAGGTTATCTTCTAATTGTGGATTATTTTCTAAAACAATAATGACACACACTGTTAATAAAGCAAAAAAAGAAGCTGTGTCACATTTCCTGAAGATATGGTCAAATACTGGTCATTAGTAGTTTAAGGGAGAAAAATGGCAGAGTATCATCCACAAGAATAAGGAGAGATTTAAAAGGGAAATACGATGGAACAACTTAATGACTAATATTGGTCACTCTTTCCAGCTCTGTCTCATGCACAAAAATGGCAAAAGGGACCTTTATCATACAGCTGGAACTAGGCTAAAATCCTAAACAAAGAGAAACAAAAGCTCCAAAACTAGAAGAAAAAGAAAGAAAAAAAAATAAGGGAGGAAGATAAGAGCAGCAAGAACAAACCAAACAAATCAAGGAGCAAGTTCTTCTGCATTTTCAATCTCAGTACAATTTCAAAACCTAATTTTAAGACTAGAAAGACCTACACCACACTGTAGCTGAAAGGCATTGCTTATTTCTTCCAGAAGGTCTTACCGTCATAACCTTCACATGTTCTCTACAAAAAAAGAAAATTAAGTTGTATCTGCACAGATCCTACCATAATGTCATAAGGAATAATTGCTGAAAACGTTTATATTAAACCAACTGAATCAGACAGCACTGACCAGTGACAACACTGCAAAATGTACACATTTTACCCATCCCATCCCAGACATTGATGGAACAAATCAGACATGAGACAACATATATAAAATACAAATATCTGTGGAATTTTTTTGTTTTCAAAAGCAGTGCTTATAATACTTTATTTTTCCTTTTGTTTTTTTTCTTCTAACCTCAGTATTACCACCTTCTTTTTAAACATTTGTCTTAGTATCTCAAAGAAGTGGGGAATGGGAAAAGCTAATTACACTAGTACTTTTCTTACTCTTTGTTTTCTTGTCACCCACATTAAGTCTCAATTCAAAAAGTGAAGAACTGAGATAGACAACCTGCCAACTTACCCTACTGTTCCCATGTCCCACAGATAAAAAATGTTCATGCAGTTCTCCAGCACTATAAGTGTGGGATAAATATTCTGCAGAAAACATTTCTATTTTTGCATCTATATGGTTTGGTTTACAAGTCCAAGTTGGCATCCTGTCAAATTACCTATTGCAATTACCCGTCAAACATTGCTCTCAGGATACTTGCAGGTTATAATCTTAAAACTTTCCATCATTATTACCACTACTACAACTATTATTATTATTCATGGTTTTGCCAGGTATTCCAGGCAGCTGATGCACTGCACTCTTCTTGGGAGTCTTAAGTTCCATAACTTTACTTCAGAATAAAATTATGCTAGTTCAGAAAAAGAAATATATACGTAGAAATAGTTAATGGATTAAAAAAAGGGAGAAATGCAGATATATATGCATTAAATCTTTCATCAACATTCCAGCAGTTCTAGTAATCCTTACATCACAGTACCCAAGACATGGCGTGGACTCCTTTCATTATATTTTCTTAGAAGAATGCCTTAGTTGCTAACGTATATGTAGTCATGCTAAGTTATTTTTTCCTATAAGGCAAGGCAAATTCCTAGGCAAAACTGATATAGAAGCAGACTACATGATTTTCAGGAACAAACCCCAAAAGTCACAATTGTCAGGTAACATATTAACCTAAAAATGTCCTTTGTAAATTCATATGATAATAAAATTGCCTAAAAAGGCAGGCTATGTGATCGACTCAACTGAAGCAACTTGTGAAGAGCAAGAGCTTGACATGAAATCATGAATTCTCTGGGTAGCTTTTATGATGCTTCTAGTGGAGCTCCTTCACTTATTTCTTCATTTATTTTTCTCTGCAGTCCAACTGAAGTTACAGGAAGCTAATATACATATGTATGTTTATGTATGTGAATATTGCACCATTTTTTACAATATGTCGCAAATAAAAATGTAGGTAATTGTGTTGGGAACACTATTTTAAAAGTGGCAGTAAAATTACCTGGAAAATGCATGCAAAATCACACTCATCTTCCATGTCCAGTTTTAAGAGGGCTAGGTTTTAGATACTGCTTAAAAACATGTCTGAAAGAATTGTTGTCACCATTATTATTCAAGTCATGCAAAATATTCTCATCTATCCAATTCCAGCTTTCTATTTGTAACAAAAATAATGAATTATATGATTGCTTAAAAGAGGGTTCAAACTCTCATAAATTGCTAAACCTTTGGCATAAAACCCTCTTGAGCAATGTAGCCATTGGCTGGAATTAAGCCAAACAATCCTTCACATCTCTTTGCTTCTCAAATTGATTAAAACTGTAACTGCATACTTTAATAGCGGTATAAGTAAAATGAAAGATCTGTTGGTCTTGCTACTTAGCAACAATAAAAAATAATTAACTTGAAATGCCCAGATCACAACTTCCAGCCCCTTCAGTCTCAGTAGCGCAAATTAAGTTGTTCTGGCTTCAAGGGGCCTGTTTGAGTGTCCCTAGGTCCAGGGAATTTATGCCATTGGCTCTAGAAGGGCTCATTTGATTTGAATTTGCCCAATTCAGCTAAAGCAAGAGAGCCACAAGACTGGGTTTTGCTGGAGTCATCACTGAAGGTTTTCACAAAAGTTCTCAACAATAATGATGACAAAGTCTTAATCTTGGCCAATATATTAAGGTGGCAAAAGTTTTATAACCTTTAGTGTACTTTCATTCATTATTATCCTTTATCACTTCTCAGACAAAGAGACTGGTACATAGTTTCCAAACAGGTACAAGGGTAAAATAGGCTGAGTTCATTTAGCCTTTCACTAATTAGAAAATACATGGAAAATATATCTAATACAGCTGATGGAAGGAATAAACAATGACAGATTTGAAACAGTAGACTTGAATGAATGATATCCTAGAATGGTTTGGGCTGAAAGGGACCTTAAAGATCATCTAATTCCTATACCACTGCCATGAGCAGTGATGTCACCCTCTAGACCAGACCGTTCAGGGCCCCATCCAGCCCGGCCTTGAACACTGCCAGGGATGGGGCACCACAACTTCTCTGGACAACTTGTTCCAGTGCTTCCCCACCCTTATACCGAAGAATTTCTTCCCAACAGCTAATCTAAAACTGCCCTCTTTCAGTTTAAAGCCATTCCCCCTTATCCTGTCACTACAAGCCCTTGTGAAAAGTCCCTCTCCAGCTCTTTTGTAGCCCCTTTAGGCACTGGAAGGTTGCTTATAAGATGTCCCTGGAGCATTCTCTTTTCCAGGCTGAACAACTCACTTGGCCTGTTTTCATAGCAGAGGCACTCCTGCCTTCTGATCATCTTTGTGGTGTCCTCTGGAGTCATTCCAACGGATCCACATCCTTCTTACATGGGGGCCCCAGAGCTGGATCCAGCACTGCAGGTGGGGTCTCACAAGAATGGAGTAGAGTGGGGTAATCACCTCCCTTGACCTGCTTTTGAAACAGCCCAGGATATGGCTGGCTATGACAAATGCTGTGTTCTGTAGAGCATGATGATTAGAAAACTGATGGACACCATGGAATCCTGCTTAGACTGTGATTTACAGGTATGTCTGGGTAATTATCCATACTGGCAGATATACAGCTCCATTCAACCCCCTCCTCCAACCCTCCTTTAGAAGTAAAAGGAGCAAAAAAAACTTAAATGCCCAAAAGCTACATAATCTGGTAAGCAGGTAACAGTCTCCTCTGGCAACAAGCTAAGCAATAGGAGCATGACACAGTCATTTCCTGACCTGCTTTACCACATATTTTAAGAGGTCTAGCAGGTCGTTGGATACAAAAGGTATCAGCCTTGGACACTGAAAATTACAGATGTTTGGAACAGAGAGGTGGGGGAAAGGAAATACCTGTATTCTGTTTCTTACCTAACTAAAATGCAATAGCAAGCTCCTCCAAACTACACAACACTCAGTGCTTGTGCAGGTAATCCTTGGCTGCTGCCACACAAAATTAAATTTCAAAATTACACAGACACTGTTAATCTACACTGTATTTCTACGTAACCATCCCAAATTATGCTATTTCCATGATTCTCTTTCCACTGGGCTGCTCAAAAAGTCTCCCATTATGGCTGTTTCAACTGCGACAGTCCCAGGGAGCTCTATCCTCAACTCTCCCCTTTTCTGCAACCTCTTCCCTATTGCTCAGCAGCCTCCTAAAATCATGCTGCTTTAATTATCATCTCTGTGCAGATGAGTCACAGATCTCTCAGCCCTTCTGTTCACATTCACAGATCAGAATCTCCTTCTGGATATTTGCCACCAGCCCTAACACAGGATGCTGAAGAGCTGAAATCACGTTTCTTCCCAAACGCTCCCTGTTCCCCCTTTCTTTCCCTATCTCTGTCAACAGCTCCACCACCTTATGTCCCACAAGCTCACAACCTGGGTGCCATTTTCAACTCCTCTTCGCTTCCCACACAAATCCTGTCGATTTCATTCCCACTGCTGTTCAGAAATATTTGCTTTCTTTCTCAATTATGCTACAGTTATTCAATTCCTGCAATTTCTTCCCACTGGGTCTATAACATCCTCATTCTATTATAATTAATTCCCTTCTCCTTCACACTAAAGCCAGAACTCATCTGAACCTGCAGGACCCACTCTTTCCTTGCCCATTGGAGATGTGCTTAAGAACTGAGAGAGGTGGGAGAAAGCAGAATGGTGAGCAGGCGTCACAGTAAGAGGAGAAGGAAAAAATCTCTATTGGGAAAATACAATGCAAGCTACTAAATAAATGCTATAAAAAAGGACATTGCTTATGCAACCTACACACATGCATCTAGAAGTCTAGAGCCTCTCCCTGAAAATGCAATAAACCTGCAGTACTCGAAGTTCATAACCCTTGTGTACAAACTAATAGCAATTACCCAGCCTACTGAGTACAAAGAATTGCTTTAATTTTATTTAAACAATCTGCGTGGAGTGGCACCTATCACCATAGTAACAGAATACTTCACATAGAAATTTAATACAACTTACATAAATCACCCACAGACCAAGCAACTACTGGGAAAAAATTGCTTGTTGGATTAAGAGATGCAATAGGTACACTAAGCTCTTTTATTCTATCTTTCTGAAGTAATTTTCCATTTCCAATTATTTCTCCCTTCTGAAAAAGACATGTTGCTTCATGTTGCTTTCCTTAGGGATCTGGTCACATATTAATTTTTACTTTGCATGTACAGAGTTACACCTCTTCCTTTTTTCTAAAATGATCCAGCACACCATTCAGTCAGAAACCACAGCCAGTATTTCAGCATCAACTAAAATTACTGATACTTGCTCATACATCCTTCAGAATCCAAGTGCTTACATGGTCTAACTCAAATTTTAGCTGTTCAGATAATTACACAGTACGAGTGGTATATCCTCTGTGTGCCTCATTCAGATGGAGACTGTGATGCCACTCAGTGTGCACGGACACACTGCCCACATCAGTCTAACAAAAAAAAAAGCTTTTGCTTAAAGGAAACATGAGATACAAAACTACATTTTCTTTCCTGTCTACACTTTATCTCAGTTTTCACCAACTTTCTGCAACTTTCTGCATGTGGTTCCATAGTCCCTGACTCCTCCACTGTCACCTTGACTCAACTCAAGCTCGACTTCTTAGAAAAATTTAACAGCTGCTTTGGTTTACCAACATTTCAAAATATTTCATATCCTTTCAAAAAGAATACTCTTTCTTCACAAATTACTCTGCTTTGTGTTTCACTTTTCCCCCCATTTTCAGAGACTATCAGTCACTAATCCATAAGAAAAGCAAGCAAACAAACAAACAAAAAAGCCTAAAAATAACAAAACAAGCCAATGTGAACTCCTTTTTGCTTTCTGGTCACTATGTTTTTTACATACTAAGCAATCTTGAGTAGTTTGGTGGTTTTTGGTTTTGTTTTTTTCTCCTTCTATCCCCTAGGAAAAGAAATTACTTTTTCTGAGAATGGAAAAGAAAACAAATTCACGTTTACAGGGTGGCAGCTTCACAAGCTACTTTGAAAATGTCACATCACAGACATACACAGCTTAGGAAGAAAACCCCATACCTCTTTACAGCACCTATCTCAAAGACAACTAATGAGTCATCAAATTAGTTCCAGTAGAGGTTAATCCAATAGACTATTACTGACTTTTAAACCTTTCAGTTATTCCATGCCTAATTCCATTTCAAAAAGCACTTCAAAACTTACATCAAAAGAGAATATATATACAAGTAAGCAATTTCAAGGGGGGAAAAACTTGTATAATCAAATAGCAGAAACAAACTACCAGAATCAGAAAAAGGCATCAATGCTAAGTACCTTGGGCACTTTTTACATTACATTAAATTACATCTGAAATTTTCCATAAGAGTGTACTTTAAGGAACATAAGCTACTTTCCTATGAGAGATAATTTGTAAGACTGGTACTCAGGATATTAATTATTCTTCTCTATTCATGAATTTGACACTGTCCTTAACTAATGAATAGAACCACTTTATATCACTGCATTTGGATTCTGAGTCAGAGCAGGGGAGCTAGAAAGGTAAATTTTCATTTTATCCTTTTAACTGGAAAACAAGCCTCTACTTACATTTCTCAGTGAAACAACATTTGAAACATTTCTCTTTTGAGTTTACAGCTGTGTGATTACAAAACCCACAATGCCATAAAAAATAGTGCATTCCTCAAGAAATAATTTGTGATCCTTTTCAGTATCTTTCATCTGGAAACCAGCCATGGCTAAAAGCCCAACAGAAGTATCCCCTGGGATGGGATGTGCAACCATTGGGCAAGGGATATATGGATGATTTCTTCTTTATATTTTAAATGCCTTTAAATAGGAAAAAAGTTCCAAACCTCTCAGTTAAACCAGTGCACAAAGCACTTCTTTGTGCTCTATAGCACAGCTTTCAGTTCAAAATCACAGGTGCCCATAAAGTCCAGACAGTACATTTGTGTAGGATTATATTGGTCTCTGATATCTTCCATCCTGGCTGCCACCTCCCAAATTGCATCACTCAGGTTCTCACCCTGTGTCACCCAAAATCTGAGGTTACCTCCAGAGCTGCAGTGAGACAGCTGATGTCAGAAGTGTGCTCTGTGCAACAATGCAAGACAGATCTTGTCAGCCATGTGACTGCTCTCCATCTCCACCCCACTTACACAGCACTGCTTCCACCACAGCTCCTCAAAGAGGTCTTTAGGCAGAGAATTAAATGCAGTGAAGCTTTTCTAAAGGAGAATTTACAGGCCTACAGCTATGCTTCTACTGCAGCATACTCCTGAGTAAATCCCACTAAAGCTGCAAGATAAACATCAGTGGTTTCAAAATTAAATAAACACCGCAAATCATTGTGAAAACTGATTAAGGAAAGTAAAAAATGTGTGATGAGGGCTATTAATGATCACTATTAAAGAGCAGTCAAAAAAATAGTGTATTCAGCAGCAAAGTTTTCTTTAACTGTCTGGTAACTTACAAAGTCAATATAAAATTACTTTTCAGATATTCCCAAGATTTCCAGGACATCCATTTTAAAGAAAAAAGCTTCTTTAGTGAAACTTTAATGAATTCCTGAGGAATAAGAGCATTGATAATGAAAATAAAAACTCTCTACAGATTGCCAAAGAAAGCAAGAAATCTTCTGTTCCCTAAAGTTATCAGTGTAGCTACTGCTACCTTTCTAAACCAAAATGAGCACACTCAAAAGAACCAGTTCTTGGCATCCTCTGAAGCTGTATAACCCAACTATCTAGACAAGACCCAACAGCAAGACTTTAATGAACAGCATCAAGACATGCTCTCATGTTCTTCCTAATACGCATCTGTGACTGGAATAATTCTGTTGACACAAATCTAAATTCATTAATGAACCAAATGGGAACAAAGCACAACCCAAAACAATCTCACACACACACAACCTGTTCACCCATGGCCCTTTAACATCTATCCTCTACCATCAAGAAACAACAGGCCTTTTTTTTATGTGTAGCAGAGGAAACAAAGTACAGATAATGCTCAGCCTTCAATTCCTACTGAGAGGCAGATATGTGTAGGAGAGAGAGTGCAAGAAAATGGTAGCAAAAATATTATTCTAGTGGATTTGTTTGTTTTTTTAATTCTTTTTTTTTCTCCCACCAGTTTTTCTGCAAGGAAAGAGTTTATTATGGAAAGAGTTTATTATGAAAATAAACAAGAATGTAAGCCCTGAAGTAGAGACACCATCAGCAAGGAGGACAGTATTCAGAGTCAAAACTTGCAGAAGATGTTGTGAAACAATATCTGAAAATCCTAAGGGGGAGGAAAAAAAAATCTAAGCCAAAAGAAAGCAGCTGCATAGAAACAGATGATTAGTGCAGGCTACAGTGATAACTTGCAGTGCTCTGAGGGACCTGCTCCCACTGGCAAATATCCACTGCACACTGGCCTGTCAGGCCTTGGGCAATGTGCAACACACATAGAAAACCTGAGAGATAAAACAAAGCATGCATCTTCTCACATTTTGTGCCAAAATCTAACTCCAACTTTTCTAATTATTTATAAGTTAAGACATAGACACTCAATAGGTTTTCTTAGACATCATCCTTATGAGAGTGATGCAATACTGTCATTTTGCTTCATTATCCATTTAGTTCTGATAATGAGGGGGACACCCAATATAACTTAATTCTATGAAGAAACACAGTATTACAATTAGCTTCAAAATGTGCAAAACAATTAAAGGAAGCCACCTGAGGTTTAGTGCTTTTTATTCTTCATCTTGACTAAAGAATTGGGATTTTTTGTTTTGGTTAATAAATCTAAACATTGGCTGTAACTTAAACAACACAAAAAAAAATCCTGATGGAACTCAGTTACTGAATTTCTAGTTTTAAATTTTACAAAAGTCTTAAAAAAGTTAAAAGTTATTAAAAATGTACAGACTGTATACCTTTTATAAACCTTAATAATTATAAGAAATTGTTTACTAGTTAAAAAGAAAAAATGCATCCTTGCCTTCTGTAAATTTTTTACAAAAAAACCTAAGCTAGTAAGGTACTATAAAATACTTTGCACAAAAAAGAAAACAATATTCTGAGACAGAAAAATACACCTGATGAGGTGATATTGAAAGATTTAATTTACTGCCATAAGAAAGCACAATGAAGATTCTCAGTGTGTTCAGTGAGCATATTAAAAAGACAGCAGCTAGGAAATTTTTAAATGCTACATTGGAATGCATTTAAGTACAGCTCAAACCATACATGTTTGTGTTTTGGAATTTTTCATTATTGTTCTTCTCAATACAGCCCAATTCAATTTCAGTACATGCTTAAATTTAGGCACATAAATGCTCCTTTTGACTTCAAAGTATGAATTCATGAACTGCTTTCTGATTGCAGAATTATGTTGGTTTTGGAGAAAGTAAAAAAGCTGTTCTCCAAAGGTGTTAAATAGTAACATTTATTCTCATTCACACAGAAAAATATACTTAGAGAAATATCAAACTACCCCACGGTGAACTAGCAGTATCATGGATAGGGATCAATTTTTCAGATTAATTGATACTGACCTAATTCCTGGGAAATACTGCTGTGGTTGCTACTTTACCCACATTCTCATTAATAGGGGACACATGAAAATTGATCAGGTGGCTCTTTCCCTCATCTGAAAACTATCTAAAGACAATGATGCACAGCTACTGTGGAAAATGACCAGTCTGGACAGCTGGGGCAGAAGTTTAGTTTTTCTTAGTTTGGTGTGATGCTTGTGAAAACCAGAAAGTCTCCTCAGTGCTCCTACTACCTAGCCCACTCTCTCCCTTTTTCTTCACTCTACCTTCTCAAGCGCAAACAAAACCTCAAACTGCTACTTGGCAGCAAAGAGCGTTTACAGTTCAGCAGAGCAGCACACAGACACAGAGACAGACAAACCCTCACACGGGAGGGCAGGGAAGGTTCTCAGGTTTGCACTCCCCAGTGAAGCTCATTAAGCAAGTTACTTCTCAGTAACTACTTCTGGACTTTTTGAAAGCAGGATACACAAAAATATAATCTAAATATTCTAACCACCTCATGCAACATGTTTCAACAGGTGTCTAGATGATACAGACTTTAGGAAAGAAAGGATTACTGAAGTTCAAGATATACAGGTAATATATTTAATTACCAGACAGGTAATTAAAATTTAAAGACAAAATATTATAAATTAAAGATGCAAATTATCAAATAGTTATCTCAATTTGTAGTCATTATATCATACTAGAGAACCCAAGATAAATATTATTGCTGAGCTATGCAGAGCCATACACACAGCACAACACAAACTAGTACTACAAAACCAGAAAACAGAAGTTTTAAAAAACATTTACTAAATACTAGTATTCCCTTTTTTTGGTTGGACAATGATACAGCCAGTATTAAACAAAATTGTGGGGAAGAAAGTAATAGCCATTTGTTCAGAAAAAAATAAACTGCTAAGCAGACTGTCTCATACCTGTTGTACTATTGTTGTTAGTTCCAGACAGAGTTGTATGACATTATTTCTTGTTACTGAGTAATCTGTGACAGCAGCAAAAGGTGATCTAAAAATAAAAGAAAAAAGAAAGTTGAATGGCAGTAGCAGATATCCACTTGCAGTTTTAAGTTCCTCTTTCAGAAATTCTATTTATAAAAACATTATTTCTAACAGTTTACTTCTAGACTACCTTTACTCCCCCAGAAGAAGCCCAGCTGGCCTTCTGCATTGGTTTGGGAATACCCTTACAAAGACAGCCAGAGGCACTACTTCCTCCTGTGATATGAACAGTGTCCAGATGTGAATGAGATCACAGCAGCTTTTGGCTGATTCACTGGGATTCTTGGGATTTGATCTAATATCTGGTGGAAGTAGCAGAGGGACTCGGAATGGGTAGAATCTTTATCTAGAGGGGGAAACAGCAGTTAAAGCCAGAGATGCATCAATGAATGCTGAGAAGTGGAAGCACAACCAAACATTCTCACACACTATGCTACAGTAAGAACTGCTTAGTGGAATGAACAGTGTAATCCAACATTCACAGACCTCACCTACATGTGTCTTAGCCTTTAAAAACCTCACATTAGGATGTTTAAAATTCTTGCCTTCCTGGAAACTTGCTTCCTTTCTAGAAGCACTGCTAAAATGCATTTTGTTAGTGAAGCTGGCAGACATCTGATTTACCCTCAAACTGTAAGCTCATATATATGACCTATATTCTTTATTCAAGAAGTAGCCGAACACTAGGCAGGACTGTTATTTTTCTCTAAGAGGAGTCAAGAGCTTGACTTTGTCAGTGTTTCAAATGAGGATTTTATAGGTATTATTAGCATCACAACAATAGCATTTGTTCCTAATATACCTGCGCTTCAAACATTTAAAACAAACAAAAAAAAGCAGGTGGTAGTGAGGTTGTTTTTCTATTAGGATGGGTGACTAATCCCTTCCTCAACTGGCTTCTTTCATCACTTCACACACAGTTGCATATTCCTTGAAGAGTTTTACAGCACTGCTTGGTATTATGCCTTCCTTATTTAACCCTGAAGACATTTCCAGAACAAAGAACTTTGCTATAAACAAGTCCCAGTGCTAACTGTAAATACTCTGTTTCTACTGGTACTAACAGGTTTCTAAATTACAGTAATTCTAAACACAGAATTACTGAAATTTTAGTCCAGGCAGATTTGGAATTGTCCATTATGAGTATATTAAAGGATGAAAGGTAACTGAACTGCTTGGTTATGGACCATAACTGAGTTCAAGAAGTATTTGGACAATGCTTTCAGGCACATGGCATCATTCTTGGGGAATCCTGTGCAGGGCCAGGAGTAGGATTCAGTGACTGTGATCCATTCTAAATCAGGATATTCTGTGATAATTGTGTTTAAAGAAGTACATTAGTCAAGATGTACAAAACTGCTGATTTTCCTTCCATAATAGTAAATATCGAGGTTCTGAAGTCTACCTCAAACCTTGATTTTAAAAAGGTCAAGTTCATTTAAAAACTTTTATTGAAGATGAATGGAATCAAACCAACAAATGGTATTATTTTACTTTAAGTATGGGTGTTAATACAATTTGATCCTGAAAGTACACAACTGGAATTTATGTGACATTTCACAGCCTCCAGCATTTCTCTAAACAAAATCACAAAGTAGGTTTTGTGATTCTAATACTGCATCATCTTCCCTCATACTTTTGAAATTTAGTTAGGTTTTCACGGTTCATGAGGAAAACAATGGTATTTTTTACCATCATTACACTTAGTGAAGATCATTAGAAATGCCCCAAATAAACTTTGCTGACTTTAAAGAACAGGCAAAGGGACTGAGACATTATTCATTTTATTCACATTTAAGTTATCACAATGAAGATTTACAGGCAACAGCATGTCAAGCAGGCAGCAAGTGTGTCTGCAGGAGGAGAAGACTACTACAAATCAACAGCTAAGATGTAAGATTTTGATAAGTACTTCACAACTTAAAAAGATAAGGAGGAAGGTCTATGTTTTATATAAACTCTACTCCTGCAAAAAACCTAAACTCCTGCAGATCTCTGTAGCTTTTAAATCAACTTCCTTGCATTGATTTTTGCTGATGCCTCTGTGGGGTATTGCTGCAAACTGGACCAGTAAAATTGCAATTCCCTTTCCTCCCCATCCCCAGTTCAGAGCACATCCCTGGAGGCAATCTGCATGCATGATTACACAGCCACTACTACATAAGCAACTGGATAAATGGTAAGGGTCTCTCCAAATATTTGTCTCCAAAGGAAATGTATTTTGGTATTCCATCCCAAGGCTCAACTTCAGTAGGCAAAATACAGCAAGACATAGTGTAACAACATGCCAGCAGTTTCAAATCAAAATACCAACAGAAACTTCACTGTAGGATCACTGACTGGATTTCACATGAGACAAAAAATCTCTTCATTGGTAATATGCCCATAATATGTTTGTAATTTTAATACAGCACAATATTATTGACTGTGAATAGATGAATCAACTTGTATAAATGCAAATAAAGCCTACATATACTATAACTTCAGGTGACTGCTAAAACCCCTTCCTCCTTAAGACATGAACCAAGTATAAGAAATTCCCTGTTTAATTAGACAACTTATCTCTACTAAAAAAAAAAAAAATCCTTGTCTTGGTAGAGCCATTTCTATGACCTTGCAATTTCTATGCTTTTCTTTCAAAGTCACATTTTTCACAGTCCCTAGGACTTTCAGGTCTGAAGCGCCTCATATAACTCCAGTTAGGAAAATTCCTTGAGAAGAACTTGCTGTCCAAGTTAAACAGAACTAAAGTTTAAAGTTAAACAGAACTAAAAAACTACCTTGGTCTGAGGCCACATGTTGCCCCACTTCCTGCTGTAACATCAATCTCAGTGTCTCATTGTCTCTCCTCTCAGAGTCATTTCCAAGATATTTCCAATACACATTTCCCTCTTTGTGGAACATTTTTTACTGTTTCTCTTGCAATTCAACACCTTTGTAGCTCCACAGCATGCTTACCACACGCCCCTTCCACTAATTTCCTCGTTCAAACTTCTGCTGGTTTTCCATTTTCATTATTTGTTTAACCCTTCTACACCTGATATTTTAAGGAAAATAAATTTACACAATCACATGAATGCTTTTGCAAACACATGCAGGGTATTTTTTCCTTTAGTCTCACATTTTCTCCATCATTCTCCTTTCCAACACTTGAAGCCATTAGTCATTTTCAAACCACTTTCACAAATGAGTGGGTAATAGGTTTCAAGGATAATTAAGTTCATAGACATTTTGTGATCATGAATTCAGCTGGAAAAGTAGGAACCACAAAACTTTTCCACTGTGCAAACCTACATTGTGAACCTTTATGTTATGAGACACCAAGGCAAGATGAAGAGCTTTGAAACACTTCATCCACAGGGAAAAAAAAAAAACTGGTGCTTACATTTTTTTTTTTTTTAGAACACTAAAGTCAATCAACTTCAATGCCCTGATCTATATAGGATGTAAGGTTTTCCTAAGACAAGGCATGAAAAAGCTATTGGCTCTTTTCGCACTTTTTTAAACCAGTGTTTGACATAAATAATCTAACACCTCTGAAATGTGAATTTATTTATAAACATGTAATGTAGGCTACAACACACATCCATGTGTGTACGCTTTTATGAATTGAGACCTAATTAGCATTTTTAGCAGTATCAGCATCTTTCAGAAGGAAAAAATAAGTTATATTATCAAACTTTCATTAATGAAACCACCCTGAAGGACTGGTAGAAAAAACAGTCACATTAATATAGCATAGCTAATTCCACCACAGAATTAAAAAATAATACAATTCAACAGCTATTAATAGTCATAACTAATGATTGCACATAAAGAAAAATCCTTCAAAAACAATTTAAAATTTGTGAAGGAGATGCATACCCTATCTCAGTATTTCCACATTACCAGATTTTTTGTCCTCATACACTGTAGCCTCATCTGTCTTCTTCATATAACATTAAGGGAAAATAATACATAGAAATAACAATTTCACTTTAAAAAGCTGCAATTTGGACAAATACAGACTGCTGCTAGTAAAAGCATAACCCAAACCAAAAATTAATCCTATTTCACCACTAGTTGTCGTACTGAGATATTTTATAACTATAAACTGTGAGCAGTTTAAAACCAACATCATACTTATTTTAGCATCCTAACAAGGAAAAACATCCTCAGAGCCTTTTGATTAATCGTGATAGTCCAAAATCTTTCAAAGAGAGGCAACCAAAGCAGTAATATAATGCCATCTTCAAAGGCAACATACTAAAGTTGAATAAAAATCTGAATGCACAATACTGTTGCATATACACTGTGCCTAAGCCATCTAAGATTCATAGCTTTAGGCTTTCATGAATCAAACATTTCATTTATATTTCTAATGGAACTGCTTTATGTAGAATCAGGGAAGAATGCAGTAAAATTCACACTGGACAAAGGAATTCTTTAACTGAGTGGTCTATTAAACATCGACAGCTATTCCAGGAGCACACTACAGTTAAGTACCACAGCATTCTGAGGCAGCACTTACTGACAGGTTTGATGTACCAGTCAAATCAGCAAAAAGGGAAATGCATAAAGGAAACAAGATTCAAAGGTTTAAGGCGGAAACCCGGTTGACTGATAGTGCAATACTGCTGTGGTGACTAAAGAATCACTAAAGTCTTTTATTTCTTTTTGCTTGGGTTTCATTTGTTTACTCCCACCACCTTGTGTATAAAGCAGATTTACCCTGTCAGAACAAGTAATAAACCAAGCACAGCTAACAGGACTGTATGAAGTTTCTAATAAAGGAGACACCAGTAACACTTTTTTTGTAAGTAAGAAGTTATGGGCTTACAAACAATGTGCCTCTTTACTAAAACTACAAAATAGTCACACCATAAACATCACCAGGGCTCATTCAGCAAAAACAATGAGGCAAAGAAACACAGCTGAATACATTCTACCTACAATGGAAGGAAATGTATGCATTGAGTATGTCACCATGGTGAAAAGAAGGACATCCATTTTGGAGTGGAGAACGTTCTCCTACTGCAATGCTTTACACAATGCAGACTTAATGGGTGTGCTAAACCTGAACACCCAGAATTGTTCATATACCAAGAGCACTTACATCATTGCAGGCTGCACTTCTCTGATGCATTGAGCATCACCCAAAAAAGCCCATGGGGTAAGGCCTGGAGATCCTGCTCTGCTGTCAGCCACTGAAGCATTCAAATGTCCTTAACTTCAGGAACAGATTTTACTCTTATTTAATAGGATTTCTGTATGGATACAACTGCTTCACAGAAGTGTAGCAATTCATGCCCGTACCAAAATAATTTGCCTACCTGAGGTCTAGAAGTTATAGGATTACACCCCACTATTCTGTGAATGACCATCCTAAAAGCAGACCTGGACTGCTTTTAGGTCAAAAAGGCCTTTTACTGTGAAAGTTTACATTTTTTTTTTATTTCTGTCAGCAATTTTACCATATCTTTTATATAACCAACAATTTCTATCTACAGTTAGTTTTTGTCTGCACTTTCTTTTTCCATTTTGTTCATGTACCACGTGTTCAGACAGCAGTGGTAAGTTAATCAGACTGATGCACATCTGTCAGCCTGCTAGCTTTTCTCTGGCCACAGCACTGAAAGTCCTGAATACAAAAATCTATCTCCACAAAATGTCTTTGTTTCTCCTACTTAGACTGCAGTGATATCTGCAGCAGCAGTTCAAGTTTTTTATTTCCAAAAAGGGGATAGTGCTAGGATGAAAAACAGGAGTTACAGAAGAGTTGCTGTGAAAGACATATTGAATCTCTGCCCACACAGATGGCTGAGTCAAACAGTACTCTAAAAAAATCCAGTGGTGCTTGACAAATCCTAATTCACAATCAATAAAATCTGTGACACAACAACAGACGCAAAATGTAGCAGTTATCTCATGGGAAATTGACAGTATTTTCTTAAATTCTTAAAAGAAAAATAAACCTACCACATTATCTTAGTGTCTCTTTAATGAGAACTCACATAGTCCTAAAAACAACCAACCCTTCCTCACTCCTATTCTCTAAGTCTGTGCTTATAATTTATACAGGTATTAGTCCTATTGTTAAGATACAAAATATTCTACTGATGCTGCACAAGATATGTGGTATAGAGAGTCCTTGCTCAGATAATATGGCCCAAACACTAGATCAGACAGGAAGAAGCCCAGAAGCACAACTGAGAAGTTTATTCTTGCTTTGTGCAATCTGCAGGAAATACAGATTTTCAGGGATTTTGGTTGGCAAAGACAACTGAAGTGGGGTGAAGGTGAATGAAGAGAACATATCAAACAATTAACAATGCGGAAGACAACATCACCAGAAGTTTGTGCTGGCAGAGCAAGGAAAGAAATGGGAAGAGACAGAGCTCATAAAGCTGCCATCAAATATCACCTCACTTCAGGTTTGCTAAGGATCCTTCCGCTTCCACAAAGAACAATACAGTTCTTCCCAGTCAAGACTACAGTAATGAGCTGTATTTGTTAAATCCAACTGTCCCATCAAAGAAAAATATCTGACTTACAGTGGGACTTGAAGAGGAACAATAACATGCTCAAAGGATTTGCAAAATCCTTTTGCTCCCAAGGCTGTCTTCACTTTGCAGCAGCTTGTGACTCTTTAGGAGACAAACTGAACACTCAAAGTTGTGCAAGCTTCTGAGGAAGATACAACCACCTGCCTGTCAGGTGGTATGCTAAGATCTGGGAGAAAATCTATTGGATCAATGATGAGTCCTTCATTCAGGACTCATCACGATTTCAGTACTGCAACCACTAGGTATCAGCAAATTAGTAGAAAATAAATGAGCTGGGAGTACAGTACACTACCTGGCTGTGTCCTAATCAGAGAGAAAGCTACTTATAAGCATTAGTAAATGCTCTAAACTTGGGGCTCAGAAGAATTTTCTGGGATCTCTATGATATCATTGCCTTCCAGTTGATGCTTGCCTCTAGACAACTGGGAGGTTTTCACTGGTGTCATTGAAGATACAAGTAACATGGTAAAATCCTAACAGAATTTTGTTAAAAATGGAAAAAAGTAGCTGCAACTCTCACAATCCTTGAGGTGTTCATGCTGCTTTTAGATCACCATGAAAAAGCTATGGATGGATAATGTATACATAATTCAGAAATTACAGAGACAGTGAATACCAACACATCCACATACAAAGCAACATTTTACAAAGTGTTTTTCAGGTGGATTGTAAGTGTGTGGTCTAAGAATGAAACCTTAATCAGGAATGACAGAAATAAATACACCTAATTTCAATTCCAATTAAATGTGCAGATAGTACTGGACATACTAGTGCACAGAAAAAAAATACTTTCATGAGGTTAGAAATAGCTTTATGCCAAAAAATTGCAATACATTCATAGTGCAAATCCACAGTAGTTCTAATTTAATTACACATTTTTAAATATTTCTCACCGGGATGGACTGAATCAGCCCTATAAAAGGCAGAAGAATTTCCAGAAATCGGACACAGAAGGAAGATAAAGAAAGGTGACATATATTACTATTCCAAAGAATACAACTTTCATGAATTACAGGGGTAAAGATTGAACAGAACCCCAGTGATGTATCTGGAAGTCTAGAAGACCTGATTGACTGTAATTCCTGAGAAGTATCACAGGAGATATTTCAGTGCCAAGTTGCTTTGATCAGGTAAGCAGTTGCTTGCTGTAGCCTGAAGTGTGGGTTTCTATCTGTCTAAATTATATTAAGCATCAAGTAGAAATGTATCACCCTTTCACAAAAGACTCATGGTTTTTCAGGATACCGATATTGTCAAGAAATTAGCTTCGAAGAATTTTAAGATTACAGAGAAAGTATAAAACAAAAGGTTTGAAAGCTATGAAGTCTCCTGAAAGAGGAGACTTCATTTTGTGGGCTGAGAAAGTAACAGGAAGTTAAAATTAGACTCAAATGTATCAGTGTGATGACAGTTTCCTTACAGCATGTTATTGGAGAGTTATTTCATGCTCCTCAAAATCGTCAGACAATTTCTTTTGAAAATAGAATTCTCTATTAAGTTTTCCAGCTCATAAGTGAAACTAAGCCAAAAGACTTTTAAAGCCTGGCAATAAAAGCTACCCTAATTTTCAGTAAAACTCAATTTCTGACACACATCTGGAAGTAGGACTGCTCCAGGCAAAGACCTGGAACAAAGAGTGCCCTTGGATTGGCCCTGTACAGTAGCACTGCAAGACTACAGTGAAAGTAACCTAGCAAATCACAACTCTCACACTCCTTTAGATAATTGTGCCAGACCTAACAAAGTCCTTTAAGATCTTAAATGTCCCATGGACACATCATAAACAGAGCCCTCACTACAGCAACAAGTGAAGCACAACCTGTATGGAGTCGTCACCAATTTGTACGTGTAAAACCCACATCACTGCATGTCAGTGCAAGCTGGAGCTGCTGCTAGCTGCTTTTCCCAGACATGACCTCAAAGCCACTGCCTAGGGGCAGCCTAGCAGGGCTCTTAAAATGGGGTGACAAGCCTAACAGCCACTTCATTCATCCTAATGGTTTGCTCTACCCTCTCACAACCCAAGATTCAACTGGTACTAGAAAACAACCAGAAAACTAAGATTTGGGGTCTAGATTTGATAGTAACTGGTGTGCAGAATAAAATTAAATCCATGTTCCTTACTTTTACTAATCAATTTTTAAAATCTTTCTATCTCCCCCTAGTGGCCCCAATATTTTCTTAGAAGGTATACAAGAAGAAGAATCATATTGATCTCCAGATGTTTCCACTTCCTGAGAAAAATGTAGTTACTAGGCTATTTTCATCCTCATTTGGGGTGTGCACGAATAAGGAAGAACAAACTTTACCAAAATACCCAGATGCTCATAAATCAGAAAATTCTTAAAATATTTTAGAAAACATTTCTTAGAACCAGGTGTTTAGATCTTCAAAAGGACTTTCCTAGAAATCTGAAGCTTTCTTTGGACACTCAAGACAGCATTGTTGAAAGCATGATACCACCATAATTTCCCTCATTTTTGACTTTTTGGAATTCCTGGGTCTGATCAGCTGTCATGTCATTTCATTTCTGCTAAATGAAAAAGTACATATAGTGCACAGTACTACAGCAACACACCAGTCCTCAGATACAGATGTTTTATAGCATTAATAACTACCTTCTTCCTGAACTTCCATTATTAAATTCATATTAAGTTGCAAAAAACCCATTGTTCTTCAATGTGTTAAATGTATGTATATATGTATATGAAATTTACTTCTGAATAACAGACTATTAAAAAAAGAACTCAAAACCCCATCAAAAAACCCAAAAAGAACTTTGACTTACTAACCAACAGTCATTAATCATGACCACAGTTTCAATGAGAAACCAAAGAAGATTATTTCTCAGTAGAAATAAGTGGCAAAAACTGACCCATGCATGCAAGAGAACATGTTTTTCTACTGTTCTTTCTGTTTTAAAGCCCATTATGATATGTTGCTTTCTGCCAATAATGATTTTGCAGGGAGAAAAAGTGAAGCCTACAGGTATTCCAAGCACTAACAAGTTATAGACAGAGCTAAAAATATACTCCCAATTTTTCAAGTCTCAATACTAAACTCTTTCCATGAGACTGCACTAATTCTCTACACACTGATGTTAAATATCTAAAGAAAAATTTAGGAGCCAACTTTAGGTACTCTGGGTTTCAAACTTAAGGAAAGGTTAGAGAGGAAGTAGAAAACCAGCAATGGTAGCTGCAGTCTCCTGAACAAAACAAAGAGCTTGCAGTCCAGCTTAAGAAGTGGAAAAGATTCAGGCCTCACCTCAACCATTCATAAGGAAATAATTTATGGGAGAGAAGTTGGTTTTCCTCAGAAAAATGAAACCCAAAACACACAACAGTAAAACTAAATAATTCTGTTGGATTTTAAAAGTTACACAAAGATCATACTCTGGACAAAACTTCAGCTGCTGGAAACAAAATTACACCTTTAAATCAAGATAAGCATTTTATTTTCTCTGATGAAAATTAACTGTGATACAATATATAAAAACTTACAGATAGACTGATTTCAACCACTTTAGGAATTTCAATCATCATCTTAAATACCTGCGTATTATTCTTGTTATAACTGGAAAAAGTCACTACAAAATGTAGCAAAAGCACTTCAGTCCTGGTCCCACATACGTCAAGGTAGGCAACAGAGGCAAAAGTGTAGAGCACTACCTCTAGAAAATCAGAAGTATTTCACTGCTATTTAAAAAAACCTAAAACACAACATGCATGTTTGTATACACACACTCTGGAATTATAGGCTGACATCCATAAAATAAAAATTATGATCAGTTTTGTGAACTTTATAGAATCAAAGCAATGAATCTTATTTATGCTGGTTAAATTGCTGCTTTACATTTAATAAAAAATACATATATAACCTAATGATGTCATCCTGTTGCTTATATATGTTGTGTATATATGTGCAGGGTCACAGTGCATTTGGAGGTATTGTATTGAAAAGCTAATCTGAATTGCACGCTGACCTAAAAAAAAAGAATTGGTACAAACATCCCCTTGGAACATGTGAATGAATTCTACTTCCATTCAGTTTCTATGTTACATTCTGTAAAGTAGCTGGAGCTGGCTCATGTGCATGATCTGGTTACCTGTGAGACATTTGGGAGATTTTACCTGTCCAACCAAGCCAGAAGACTTTTAGCTGCTCCAATCAGATCCACTACTGACGTCAGAAAATCATTTGGTAATTTGCGACTGGTCCTTCCATCATAGTGACCACTCCTTCTCCTCCCAGTAATGAAGTTCTGCAGATTTTTGGCAGATGCATTCAGTTTGTGAGAAAGGGTTTTTAGATTTTCTGTTTCCAAACCATAGTTCTGCATTGGGGGAAAAAAAAAAAAGAAAAGAAAAGAAAGTCAGCTTTATAGATGAACAGAAGAACCAAGAACAGCAAGACTGATCTTCTACTTCAAAACTTAACCATTCCTAGTAATTAAGGCAGAAATACACCCACTCAGTAGTTTTTAAATGTATAGAATGTTCTGTTTCTGAAGTGCATAAAAAGAGAACAAAAGAAGAGCAAAATTATGAGTGATACTTTAGCTTGTTCTAAGTGTACTGAGAAAAACATCTCAAACAGAAAACCTAGTCTGGAAAACTGTTTTTTCAAAGCAGTGCATCACTCGCAGTAGATCATCAGAATGACAGAATGGTGTGGGTTGGAAGGGACCTTCAAGATCATCTCGTTCTAACACCCCTGCCACGTGCACAGACGCCTTTCACTAGAGCAGGCTGCTCAGAGCCCCATCCAACCTGGCCTTGATCAGAGGGTTCTCTCTGTACACCTGATGATAAGGGATCGGTATCCCATGCCTACACTCACAATAATTCCTAAGACACACCTGGCACCAGGCCTTGCAACTAGCATAAGTATGCAGCATGGACATGGTGTGACACTAAATTGGTTTTTTTGGCTTCAGAGATCTAAGTTAATTAGCATACTTCTTTTGTAGCAGTCAAGGACCACCACAACCACAGAAAAGAGAACACACTGCTGCCCTGCTCAACCTCTCTTTCACTCGTTTAAAGTCAAGTTTTAAACTTTGTTTCCATTTAACAAAGTTACATTCCTTAAATTACATTCCTTAGCTCTGCAGAAGACACAGAAATAATTATGCAGAAATATTAACAAACAGTATTAACAATACTAACAAACAGTAGCTGGAAATCCTTCAAAAGTACAAATGTTACCTAAACAGCACTCAAGAATGCCCTGATTTAATGTTCAATTACAATATAATATAGTACCATCAGCAATTTGTCATTTCTATAAAAGATTTGTTTTCCTCACACACACAAAGAGTGATAGAGTTAAAAAGGACTTATTTACCTTTGCAAAGGAATAAGCAGTTGCACAGACTTGAGCTTTGTACTCCTCTAAGACAATTATGGAATTTTGAAGGTTCTAACTTTATCCACATCACAGGGTGATAGCATGGGGTGCTGACAACTTGCTCAGCTGACAATGGGCTGGGCTACTCGTTACAGAACATGGACCATTTCCTACCACAAACGATGAAGTAGAATGCACAAAGCCCCTCAGATGCACACAGAAAAATCTATTTCCTAATGACACTCCGTGATCTCCCCAGCTCTCCTCCCATGCACCTCATTTGCTTCCCCTGCCGATCTGTCCACAAGGAGAGATGGGAGAAGAGATACACTCCTCAATGATAATTTAAGACTGCTGAAGCCTATTCAGCTTAGGCTTTTTTCTATCGGAACTGGGGGGCAGGGTGTGAGGTGGTGATTATTTACAGCAGTTGTCATGCTCTCAATCCAAACTATCTACTAAATGAATTTAATCCTCTTTTAATACACAGGGACTGCAGGAACATTATACTGGAGCCATTCCCAGCGAGACCCCAGCCCTCCCACAACATCCACTCCCACGCCAAGGGGGCTCATGATGGAAAAGAGAGATTCCAGCACACAGCTTGTCTGCCACCTCCCAGCCAGCTCTGTGTGCTTGTAAACTGAGCACACTTTGTGAGGGGGATGCTCAACCAACAACCATCCTTCCGCAGCAGAAAATGCACTTTGGAACTCGGCTGAAGGGGGTACTGACCATTACTAAGATTGTACTTCATAAACCATTACTGGAACTTCTGTGAACATCCCTATCTTGGGCAAGGAAGGCTTTGCAGGCATGTTTCTCAACTGCAAAGCTGCTGTCCCCTGCCACCACAATCAATCCCAATTAGACAAATTGTATGTTTGGGCAGTGGCTTTTCCACCATGTAAATATTTAAGAGCAATTATACAACAGACAGCATTACGTTATAACTAAAAAATTACAAGATGAAAACAATTAATTTGAATTGAAAAGAAAAATGTACTTTATTATGCAGCTAAATGGCTCATAACTAATAACTTATTAAATCAGTCCAAAGTAAAGAGATAAACATCAGATAAAAAGACATCTGGGTTTTTTCTGCAGCTTTCTGTGGTCTGGCTGAGGGAGCATGATTAAGGAGCGAGGGGAGTAAGTCTGAAAAAGGTAATAGGTTTGTTCTTACTTCATTCTGCTTCTTGAGCATCTAGCTCATTTTGGCAAAATTAATGGGGGAAGAAACAAATGAAAGATATTCTGATGAATGATAAATCACTAAAAAATGTCTTGAAGACCAGCCACAAGCAAGCCCCAGCAACATGGCACTCACACCCCCATACGTGCTGGGTACAATCACAGGCTGCAGGCCAGCCACGGCCTTCCCACAGGGCTGCCTTCTTCCCAATACACTGAAACGCTGAATTTCTTCATTCAGCAGGCTGCTCCTAAGGAGCTGAGTCTGATAATCCAAATATAAAACTAAGGTGGGAGAGGTGGGGGGTGTGTGGGGAAGGTGCCATACAATCTCAGGCACCTTCTTGTCACCCCAGCCACTCCCCACGCAGGGCCACAGCCAGAGGAGACTACTCTGAGGCTGAGGTGGGATCCCAAAGGTCCTCAACAACCCCAGATTATTTCAACTCCCCATCTTTTGCCATCTCCTCTTTGTCTGTACCTCACCTACTCAGACAGGCAGGTGCAGGTTCCCAGCCTGTGCAGGTGGTCCGTCCCACCCCAGCAGAAGCCCTGGCAGGCTGTGTACAAACCTCCAGTACCACCAGAAAGTAAAGGACCAGAAGAAAAAAAAATCTGCAATATTGAACACTGCAGACCAAGCCAAACAACACTCAAATTTTTTTTACAACAGGAGAATAGGCTGTGTTTATGTATACACTTCTTTAGAAAATCAGCTACAAAACCTTAGTGGCCTCCTCTTAATTCTAAGTGATGGCCACCTACAGCCACATTCTTTTTCTTTTTTTCACCATCACATATGAGGGAAGGAAGAGGCAGCATTAACAGATTCAAAGCCTATTTTCACACATATTCATCAAATGTGTGTGTGTGTGTTAACATAAAACACTGTGCCAATGTGAATTCAGTCTTACATGAGGATGGCACTGACACTGGTAAAGCCTCCACCTGTAATATCATACAGATAAAGCCAGATAAATTTCAGGCAAAATGTATTTCAGGGCAGCTGTGTTTATTGAAGCATTTAAGTAGAAGGATCTTAAAGCAGAAGCCCAGCAAACAAAATCCTCACTTTGTTTATCACTAATATTTCTGGCCCACATTAAAAGCAACCAGAGCTGTGTGTTCTAATGCTAAAAAAAACCTTGCTTAAATAAAAACTACCAAGTTGAATTACACTTTATATTCAATAATCTACTATTAACAACACGGTTTTGTTAGAAATGCACTGCATTTATTTTCAAGTACTGTAAGAAGATAATTGCAGGCAAAGGACACAGTTCTTTGTTTTCCCCTAGTCTGCATTTAGCCAACACTAATACAAGTTACACTTTTATTAGCCAAAATATATTCACAGGCACTGAAAGAGCCACAAAGAAATCTCTGCATGCCTGTAGAGATTATGAGAAGTGACACAAGTCAAGGCATCCAGTTCCTCAGTGAGAGGCCACGGAGTGTCTTCAGAGATACCCTGCTCCAACAGAAACAGCTCTAATGGAGTCTCTTCTGGCAATCATGAAACAAGAACTTGTTGAAGCTGAACTACACAGAGTAATAGCTTGTCAGCAGGTGTTTGAACTGAAGGTGGTGGGAGCTATTAATAGACATCTTAACCTGCTAATTACTTTTCTGTGGCTTCATATGACATTGTGAGTGAGGAATTGTAGCTCTTTTCTTCACATGCTGACAAGCAGCAGCTCTAATCACCACTGATTAATTTTGCTGGGTATTTTTGTAAGAAGAGCCAGCCTGGTCCCTCTGCAAGCCCATCCTTGCACCAGCACCCCAAGAGTAGAAGAGAGTTCACAAACTAAAGGTGAAAGTAAAGCAAAATTTTCTTTAACTAGCTTGGTCAATGTTCAGTAGTTGTGTTCCCTGCTTCCCTCATCTCCTCTTAGACCTCATCTCTTTCCTGCATTAAATTCACTCGATTCTTGCTGGCAGGGAAGTGCATCTGACACTTTTAGCACAGTTGAAAAGTAAAGTGTTCCTAACTCGAACAGCACTAACTAATCTCTGCTGGCTTAGACAGACTGTTTAGAAGATGCCAGGACTTTAGTTTAGGGTATTTTTATACTGCCCATTGAAAGTGCAAGGCCATCTCAGCTACCTAAATAAGCCGAGCTCAGATCTAAACACAATACAATGTGCAACACAGACATAACCACAGTCCCATTAACAAATCCAGATATCTCTTAGAACAGCTGTCTCGATCACAACTTTTTTGCAACCATGAATACCTCTATGTCTCCAAACATAAATGCTGTATCAAGTTCAGTGACACTGTTTGACTCTTATACAAGACAGGGAAATGAACATATGGCCTCTCTGCCTACCACTCTAAATCACTGTGTCTTTTCTTCAGCCCAGAAAACTGAAAACCTTGTGACACAAAAGGCATGAAAACCATACTGCTGGAAACCATGTGGACCAAAAGGCATGCAGAGACCAGTGTTCACTTCTACTGAAGAGACCCAAGATGGGAACTGAAAATGCTACTACAATACTGGTGCTTGTGGGCAAGAAGAAAATAAAAGCAGTATCTTCACCAGACAGCAGAGCAGATAGGAAGGTTTACACTGATTAATTTCTGCTGCTCCTCTGCAGAAGGCAACCATGACTGTATAAACTGAAGAAGGTGAAGGTTTATTTTAATTTGATAAATCTTTTTGTAACACACATAAACATAATTTAAAGAAGAAAGAAAATGGCAACCTTTTGAAAAGACAAATTTTATAGTCTAGATAGCTATACTGAGTAATAAAGTATGTGTAAAGAAGTGCAACTTCTCAATTAAATCTGATGTATCTCAGTAATAAGGATAACTATCACAAGAATGAAATAATAAGTTTTCTCTCTAATTCAATAAAAAGTCATTTTTCACTTATTCACAGGAGTTTCAAGCAAAAATAGCATATGGCTACTAAGAAATGGACTTAAAATCACTTCAGGTGAGTTTAATTCTCCTCCTCCCTATCTTTCACTGCTTTCATCTTCCACACTTAATTCCTTTATGTATGCATTATTTATTTGCTTTTAAACAAACAACCTGAAAACAGTAAAGTTCATAGGGTCCTCCTTTCTTGAAAAGCCTGAAGAAGATTTTAAACAAATAATCAAAACAGAATCACACAGATACACAGCACATGGCAGGCATTTCAAAACCACATCTGAAAATTACTGGTGGACAGAAATTCACTAAGAAAAGTTCCACCCTTTGCCTCTGAAGTTGATTTTAAAAATTAACAAAATGGATCTGAAACTCATTCTCCAAAACATTTGGCTGAACACATCCCACAAAGTATGAGGCAGATAGCTTACCAGACCGAAGCTGCTAGCGACTGATATCACAGCTTGTCATATGGAAGGTGCCTTATGTAACTTTATACCTCATCAGATCTGCCCACAACATGTATTTCTAACGGCCCTTCCTCCAGCGTCTCGAAATGTTAACACTGAGGTTATCTCTCCTTCAAATAGCACTGACATATGGGGTAATTTCGAAGTGCACAACATATGATCCTAATACATCTGTTTCATAAACACAGAATAAGTAGATAAGGACAGAAACCCCAGATAGTTCAAATGACACTTATAAGTTACTGCAATTATTAAACACACACTGATTAAAAGGCAAACTGTTTCAAAGAGTATAAATATTTGTTCTAAATATTTACAGTCAGAAACACACTCAGGTGCATGATACTTCTAACCTTGCAGAACCTAGGAAAGATTCACAGTCACCATCATTATCTCCTTTCTTGAAAAATGCCCTTCATTTGTACACAACAATCAAGGAACACATCAAAAAGTCAAGCCCGGGCCATGCTTTGTAGCACTAATAGAGCAATTACATAAACTGTTCTTCTTTCTCTTATTCAATCAACAGACTCTGAAAGACCAAGTGTTCATTACTTTTTGGGTTTTTAACTTTCTCATGTAATTTTGTCCCTAGCCTGCCAAATGCTCTTATTTCTCCATAATTTGAACTACTAGTTCCATATCCAGTTACATGCATTTCCAAAAGTCTTAAACAGATAATTAGCAGTTCAAAATAATTTTTTGAAAAAGGAAAGTAAGTATTGTTATGGACATACTACCTTTTAAAAACATTTTACATTCTAACAGCTCTTTTTATCCAGTCTGCTTTTAACTGGGGGCTTACAACTTTTTAAATGTCCCTCTCAACCCAAGCCACACTATGACTCTATGAACCAGGGTATGCATTTCATACTTGCCCAAACCTCCACGCAGTCCAAAGGAAAAAAAAAAAAACAAGAAAAGGAAAAAAAAAAAAGAAAGAAAGAAAAAAAAAAACCTAAAAAATCCACAATTAAAAAGTATCTAGGATCCATGACCAATTCTTGAGGCTGGTGGGAAGAAGGATGTTCACCCTTTGCATGCAGACATATTTACTGCCTTTGGCACACCATGGCATTTACTGCAGTTCTGCATAAAAGATTTGCTAACACATTTTCAATGTGATCTATATGAGCTATCAGAAACTCTTTATCTCCTTAGCTTTATTGATCTGGTGATGGACTTCAGGATTTCCTGCACTGCAGTCAGATTAGCTCAGGCTAAGCTAATCATATATATATATATATATATATAAAATCATATATATTATGATATAAGATATATAAGCAGAACTTTAACTTGCATATGATATATGATATATAAGCAGAACTTTAACTTGCAATGGGCAATAGTGAAAATGGTAAGTAATTCTTCTGCTATGAGCATTCAGAATGCTAACAGTAAATTCCACCTTCAATATACATAAATCTCCATTCTGAAATGAAGCCTTCCTCATTTAGTACCCTAATGATTAAGTCTAATATTCACTGTTACTGACAAAACAGTATTAAGTTCTGACTAGTGATAAGTGCAAAGGAAAGGATTTCTCTGTGAGAAATGGCAGGAAGATGAAATTAAGATAAAAGGCATAATTCTTAAGAGGAATCAAATCATTCATAGGTAAAGTAGGTCTATTTTTTACATTCATTTGCATATAAATGTTTTGTGTTAGTGGTAAATGACAAGTAATTTCATGGTGTTAGTGCACACCAATGTTTTCTCTGCCAAATAATAATGCTATTTCATCTGCTGCAATCTTCTAGTTTTACAGATTCAAATATAGTGTGCAATAAATTCCTGTGCAGCCACAGCAGACTTAACTAACTAGCATGAAACTAGTACTGAAACTAGTATGCTCTATGAAGCAAAATCTGTTTTGTTTTATTTTTTTAACTAAACTCTATTCTACACAAATTAAGATTCCCTGAAGAATTATTTTGCAAATTCACAGGGACTTCATAAAGTTCTTTGCTAATGAAAAATTTCAAAGCATCCCAAAATTATTTTTTAAGCTTTTCAAATATTCTTAGAACTTCAGGATCTTGTTTAAATATATTTGCAAAATCAAATTAAACTAATTTAATCTTCATGCAAACACAATGAACATGATATTTAGGAGAAGGAAAAAGAAAAAAGAAAAAAAGGAATCTCCATCTGGCATCTCATTTATCAAGATATTGTTTCTTAAAGATGGAAGAAGTCATGTTTGGCTGTGCAGTCTTCAGTCTTTGTGCCCTCCAGGCAGTGCGTGATGCTTTTTGGGAAAAAATGGTCATACCCAGTTTCGTAAATGAAACTCCATCTCCTAACAAACAGATGATGGAAAAAGAATAATGTACTTATGTACTTTCCTTGCTTTCTTCAGGCCAGTTAAGTATAGCAGGAGCTACAAGATCCCCTGATGCATTCCAAACCTGATGACTAGTATTGTGATGTGATGGCCTTATCTAAGTAACTTGTTCTTTATTATGCATTTCTCTTTTTGCAAGCATCATCTCCTTTTCTTCTCAATTTATTTTCTACTAGCATTGTTCATTCACACTCAGTTTTTAAGGCACTATCAAAGAAACAGGCCTGTCACATTTTGTGACAATGAACTCTGCTACACTGTTGTTTGTTTAACTATTAAATGAAAAGCAGTGTTAGACTAGCTTCACCCTCACACACATACTGAAAAGGATCATGTTGAGGCTAAGATATTAGTGGTAATTGTTAGAATTGATGAACAACTGTATATTTTATTACCTGCGAATAGTGGAGAAACATGGCACTCAACTCAGTAGTTTCTCCTGTATCTCTAGAGCTGGACATGCAATTCCTCAGTCTATCATTTTCTACCAGTTTTGAGATGTCAATTACTTTGGGCGATTTTGTTAGTATGAATAAAAATGTCCATCCACATCAAGTAAAAATCTATCTGCTGACCCCATCAGTGTGATTGCATGTCCCAGTTTAAACAGAGACAAGAACAGGAAATTTGTCTTGCTGGAAATAAAGTAATGCTGCCAGCATATACCCATCACAGTGGCTTCTCGAGGTTTCTCACCTTGAAAACCATGTGACAAACTCTTAGCAGCAATAAAATACCATCACAGACATCACTCCTTATTTCTTCTAAGCACAGACATTTCATTCATCGTGCCCTTTCTGACATATGGATTTTGTAAAGCACAAAGCTGCACCAAGGCATGATAATCTATTGAACATGCTGCTCCCACCTCCACAGTCTGAAGGAGAGAGGGAAGAGACAAACTAGGTTCATTGGATTGCCTGCCCTCTCCCAGAGCAAGTTCAGCTCCAGTGAAGGTGTGCAGGATGTACACCCCCACCATTACCAGCAAGCGTGACCTGTAACAGCAGCAGCAGCTGGACAAAGACTTTATTCCTCTTTCCCTGAAACACCACAGGAAAAGCAAACCCGTGAATCTCACCCCCTGAATGCCTGCTCTGCTGTCAAGAACACAGTATGGCAGGCTGGCAGCCAAGAGAGACTCAACTAAAGATGGATAGCACAGGCCACAATTTGTCCTCCGATCAGCTCACAAACACTGGAGGATCCATTTGTTGCAAGTGCTGATGACAGGAGGCAAATTATGTGAGAGACCACAGCCAGCCACCCACCCACCTTCTGTCAAAAACCCATGAAGAACATCCTTTAAATAGTGTTATCAATTATATCTGGCTCTCAACTCTTACTGCGGCAGTTTGTGCGTTTAGCACAGTTCAACAGCCCCCGCTGGCGTGTCCCTTGCACTCTCCAAACTAGCCAGATATGCTTGTTCAGGCTCTCCGCCTTGCCCCAGTAAGAAAATGCAGCCCTGTGAACTACAGGCATGCAACACAAGCAGCTGCTTTGGTGTTTGCCATCTCCACAGCTGCCACGAAACTGCAAGCAGAAGTTTACCCCCCAAAAATACTGGGAAAGGGTGGCAGGAAAAAAGCACATCAGCAATCAACATTGCATAAGCTTTCCTAAGTGACAGCAACTCTGTGCTGGAAAATTCTCCCCTGCAGAGTGGGAACAGAGATAAACAGGGGGAGGGGTTCTGTCCCCTCAGTTGTCCTCAATGCCAAAAACTGTTTAGGTGGTCACTCAGAGAGAAATGGGGAGAAGCAGAAGCAACAATCCTTTAATTTTTAATACTTACTTTTAAATCAATCTGGGATTAAGCTTGTAAGGCATAATTAACTTTACTAGCCATAGCCTATCATACCACCCATCATCTCCAGCGTCCAAAGAGATGTTAACTCATTTGGATCATTTATCTGTAACTCATGCTACGTTCTATAATGAAACCTCTGTCAAACTACTGTGAAATAAACAAAAAAAAAAAAATCAGATAATTAAAGCAAAAAAAAAACCTCTCATAGCCACTGTTATGAATAAACGAACCTTCCTAGTTCCCATAGAAATACTGGGACACTGCTGGCTTGAGCTGAGTACTAATATTGAAATGTTAATTAGCTAACTGCTCCTGGGGATCACCTACAACCCCCACCCACACTGCCATTCTAGGACTGGGATGCAAAATAGAGGGACCAGTGGAATCATGGGGGGGGGTTTTGGGGATGAAAACACCCCTAAATGGAAGGCTGGGCACATTGGAGGGGGCTGGATGGGTGCGCAGGTTGGGGAAAAGGGAACCACATCCCCAGTCTATGTCTGACCTGTCACCATAGCCTCCAGAGCACCAGACTGGATTGGGCTGTGGGAAGCAGGAGCAAAGGAGCAACACTTCCTGGTGCCACCAGGAGAGAGGACAGCTGCTGCTGGACTCCGGCAACAGGCTCTGCACACCCCCACCCCCTTCGGCTGCCAGGCTGCCAGCAGGAAAGGAGAGAGGACGGTCTGCTGATCGGGACTTCAGATACAGACTGCACACCTCTTCACCTCCAGCTACGAGGGTGCCACGAAGACTTCAGGGACAGACTCTGCCGCCTTCTCCCCCTTCGGCTACCGGGAAAAAGCTACAACAGCGGGGGCAAGCTCCGTGTCAAGCCCCCTGCCCAGCTAATATTTTTAATGAAGAGCTGAACATTAATAAAGGCATAAGCCCTGTTCAGTTCAGCCACTATCTGAATTACCAGTTATCCTATACTGGACAGTCATAGGCTTAATGTTCTTCTAAACAATACACCTAATATTAAAGTCAAATCAAAAGAAAAGGCAAGCCCTACCCAGGACAGACACTCACAGATGCAATAAAAAAAAAAAAGAAAAGCCCTTAAGTATAGGACCAGTCCAACCAAATGGATTGTCTCTGAATTAAATTTTCTAAGAGGTTTATCTGATTGGTAAACAATAAATTCAAATTAAATCCACTAAAATCAATATAACAATAACATTTTGTATCCCTGAGGAGCCATCGGGAGCCAATTGTGAGACTGGAAAAACCTCATCTTAAATTAGAAGCTGCAATCTGAACTCATGCCACTGTGCTTTAGCAATTTTCTCTAAGACAATTTCAGAAAAGTAGACAATACTGTACATGCAACAAGAACCAGGAAGGGAGAGACTTGCTGCATGCATTTAAGATGCAGTGCTAGTCTTTGCTAGAAATTCCTTATTTTATATTCAACTTAGTTCCATATACTTTTGCCCAAGATAAAGGAGCTACAAAGACAAGATGTGTTTGTTTGTCTGAAGATTATATCTGTAATTACATAGCAAAAAAAAAAGAAATTTCAGCTAATAAACAAGGGTTTTTTTTCCCTAACATTAATTTATTTTTCAAAGATCCACAATCTCTTTCTCTGTGTGACTCGGGAAAATGGTCATTGGTGCTACCCTAACTTAGACTTAATCTTTTTCAGTTAACTGAAGTATTTACTTTTTGTTTTCTTTTGCACTGTCTGATAAGGAAAGTACTTTGTGAATAACCCTTTATGTCCCCTTCTATATCAGTAGCATTTTTAAGATTGCAACTTCCTTATTTAAAAAACAACTTAACTTATTGCACTGACTCACACTGCAATGTTATTAGAAACTGTATTCTACATCAGATAATCTGTGTTTAAAATCAAATGTTTTCTTGTATGAAAAAGCTTTCTCCTTTTTTTAACTCTTTTGATTATGTTTTATTTTTTTTCACTCTCTCCTTTTCATCACACTTCACAATACCCCAAAAATGCAACAACAGGGTATCCAGAAGAGCTGCTGCATATGGAGAACTGACAAGCCCTTCTGAAGAGCCTTTCAGCCTACCGTCTTTGATTGCCTCTCCCAGGATTCAGCTTTCTTAAAAGCTCCTTCTGAGGTTTGAAGAATAGTATGTACTAAAAACCCACAAAACACCACCTTAGGCAGTGAAGTACATCTTAACAGAGCTATTCACAATCAGTGAGAATGCAGTGTACCCAATCTATCACTAATCTTTACAGACACACACTAGAAGTTCATAAGGAGGGTGAAGTCAGCACCACAGCCCTCACTGAGCAGATAATCCTAGTTATGCACGACACAACATGACTGAAAGACCATTACCAAAATCCTTCCCTATGCCCCACCAAAAATTTATATATTATTTACACATAAGATAATGATTTCAGTATTTAATCCTTTCTAAGCAGCTCTGTTTCATCAGGCTCAAAAAATCATCTAAAACATGATTTGCATGAAAGGACCAGTGACATGAACAATGACATGGTTAATATGAGAAGATTTTGTATGTAAAGGGCAACCAATACTCAATTACTCCATTCACATATATAACTATTTTACATTCCAAACCAAACAGAGTCTATTTTTTTGTGATTTCAGATAAACTTTCATTCTATAAAGATAGATATGCAAGCCCTAAATCTCTGATACAAGTTTATAGTTTATTTAGCAAACATCACTCTTACCAATAGATTTTTTTCCTTTATCTTGCCCTGGTTTAAAATGCTAAACTGTTCACACTTTACAAATCAGGAGTTTCTTGAGCTGCTTAGATAAGTCTTTACGACTAACAATTTGAGCACAGAAAGTGTGAATATGTGAACACGGTTCACCCCTCCCCATTTGCCCCAAGAAGTTTACCAGTGCACAGAGTAAGTCTACTGCTTCCAAGATAAGCTCCTGATGGCCAATTCGTGTGACTCCAAGATCTTCCAGTTCCTGATGAGTAATTCGTAATAGCTGGTCACCACTAATCTTCTCTCTCTCAAAGTTCTTTATATATTGCTGCAAGCAATCATCAAGACCTGCAACAAAAGGAAAAGGAGGGAAGACAAAAGTTAGCAACATTTTGTATCCTAGTAGGAAATACAAAGGGCCAAAAGTTAAGCCAGAAGAGGATTCTTGCCCTATCTTTAAGAGAAGTATTTTAACATTAAAAACGCATTATGTTACCCAGAAACCTTAAGATTTGAAGAGCTACAGCAGCCATGGCTTTTTTACCTGTGGATGATACCAACTGCTCCTCAACCCTGAACAAAGCCCTAAATTGTTGTAGTTTATTGTTCTATCAATGTCAATCTGGCAGCCCCTCGTAACAGGGATGCCTCCTTCACATCTGGAAGGGGAGAGGATAAAAGGGAACAATGGAACACACAAAAAACAAAGTGGCAGTGGCACACCACAGTGTCTCTCCCACTCCAAAGTCACTCACATATTGCTGAGTCACCTGAAAGTTCACAGGTCATTCCAGCCTCTAAAACAAGCTGCAAGGAGCTCTAGAGAACAAGAAAGGCAGTAGCACTGCCAATGCAAAAACTGGGCCCCAACTGCAGCAGCAGATCCAGCTCAATGTACCACACAGACCTGCAAGGAGTGACAGTACACAAATGAGCATGAAAAGCCATTCATATCAAGAGCTGACTGCACTTCTCAGAACACAGTAATCAGGGAGCAGAAACAGGCCCATTGTGGCAAAAAAACATGGCTAAAAGTCATGCAACACATTTGCTCAGGACATGGCTGCATGCAGGGTTGTACAGGTCCTGTTTTGGGGGGCATCCAAATTCTACCTTTTCAGTTTGATCATAACAATGACATACAGCTGGCCACAGACATTCACCTGGAGCAATGAGCACTGCAGATTGTGAGAGAATCCACCATGCATCTCTTGCCCATCAATCTTTGCCCAAGAGAGCCAGCAGTACAGGGAAGCTCTGCAGCATGTACACTCATGTACCAAGGGGATAAGTAAGACTCTTGGGTATTTGGTGGTCCACTTAACATTTCCATCTGAATACTTTCCAATGGATCAACATGACTGCTACCAAGCAACAGGGCTTGACAAAGTTCTGAATGCATTAATTTTGCTGATTCTTGAGAAATACAAACTCTCTCAGAAAAATGCCTTCAAACAATTCCTAATAGTGAAAAGACATCTGCTTATTAGACTGGAAGAAACCAAGAACATTCTTACTTGCTAATCAAAATGTCTGAAAAATCTGAAGATACATGAAAGATAAAAGATTGATCTGACTGCTGAGCCCCAGTTATATTGTAAGAGCCCCGATATACAACATAAATCTTCTCTGAAACTGGTTTTGTTGCATTTTTGGTTCTCATTCGTGCCTTTCAGGGTGTAGCCACACCTCAGGAGAGACTCACTTGAGGAACACGTTGGTGCTGCCGGCAGGGATGCCCCAGCAGCATGCCAGCCTTTTGTTCCTGGCTCAACCCTTGGGCAGGAGTCACCCACAGTCTGTCCCTGCTACACCAACACAATATTCATAGGGCTTTAACGTCTAGAATTCACACACTGAAACTAAGCCACACACAAACACGCTGTGAAAGAAGCACTCCAGTCTCAAGATACAGGACAAAGTCCCCAGTTCCAGTAGACTTCAACCATGTCCTTCCAGAGCCTGCTGCCTGATTTTCCGCTTCCAAAACACATCCACTTAAAGGTCTAGGTTAATCAAGCACTTGAAGCTATTGCCTACATTTCACTGCCCTTTCCAATAAAAAAGTTGCTCAATGCATTCTTCAGGAAAGAAATTTTAAAAGGGCAGGAGAGGCTCCCTCCATAGGCAGCTGCTTAGATCAGCTCAGCTGGTCAGAGCATGGTGCTAACATACACCAAAGCTGGGGGCTTGATCCTTGTACAGACCATTCTCTTAAGAGCTGGTCTCAATGATCCTGGTGGGCCCCTTCCAACCCAGAATATTCTGTGATTCTCTGACAGCATGAAAATTGAGCTGTCGGGGAAGAAGACCAGCCTGGCTAAACAGAAAGCTTTGACTGGAACTCAGGAAAAAAAGAGAGTTTATGACTTTTGCAGAAGGGGCAGGAAACTCAGGAGGACTACAGGGATGTCATAAGGTTATATAGGGAGAAAATCAGAAAGATCAAAGCCCAACTAGAACTTAATTGGGCCAGTGCCATAAAAGAAAAAAAAATAAGTGTTTCTATAAATACATTAGCAACCAAAGGAGAGCCACAGAGAATCTTCCACCTTTATTAGATGTGGGGGGAAACACACTAGGGAAGAATGAAGAAAAGACTAAGGTACTTTATGTCTTCTTTGCCTCAGCCTTGAGTAACAAGACCAGTTGTACTCCAGGGATCCAGCCCCCTGAGCTAGAAGACAGGGATGAGGAGCAGAATGAAGCCTCCATAATCCAAGGGGAAATGGTCAATGACCTATTACGTTACCTAAACACAAAAAAGTCTGTGGGGCTAGATGGAATCCACCCAAGGGTACTGAGGGAGCTGGTACAAGTGCTCACTGAGCCACTTTTCCACCAGCAGTCCTGGCTACCTGAAGTCCCAGCTGACTTCAGGTCAGCAAATGTGATGTCCAACTCCAAGAAGTGCTGGAAGAAGGATCTGAGCAAGCACAAGCCTTTCAGTCTCAACTCATGCCAGGAAAGGTCACGGAGAAACTCTTCTTGAGTGCAATCACACGGCACATACAGGACAACTGGGAGATCAGGCCCAGCCAGCATGGATTTAGAAAAGGCATGTTCTGTTTGACCAATCTGAGCTCCTTCTGTGACAGGGTAACTCCCTTAGTAAATGACAAAAAAGCTGTGGTATTGTCTACATAGACTTCAGAAGAGTCTTTGACATCATTTCCCACAGCATTTTCCTGGAAAAACTGGCTTGGATGGGTGTACTTTTGGTTGGGTATAAAACTGGCTGGATGAATGGGCTCCGGGAGTGGTGGTGAATGGAGTTAATCCAGCTGCTGGCTGGTCACAAGTGATGATCTTCAGGGCTCTGTGTTGAGGCCAGTCTTTTTTAAAACATTGATGATCTGTATGAGGGACTCAATGTACTTCTGCTCTTCCTGAACTTAGGATGCACCTTGGTTACATAGACTGCTGAATGAGAGTAACATTAAAATAACCAACGTCATCAGGTATCAAAAAATGAATTACCAGTTAAGACACTAGCAACACAAATCCAGAATAAGACATGACATATGCACTTAATCAACAGTTACTGACAGATAATTCTATGTAAAGGCATTACTCTTCCTCCCGCTACCTAAGTATTTTTGTCATTCAGATGTAATCTAGATGGATGCATGTAGTTCCTACAGGGTGAGAAAAAAGTTTAAGAGAACAAAAATATTACTGACAATTGTTTGACTCACCAATTCCATAAAAATTACAGCCAGGAAACAACAAAATCATTTAACTGGATGACGTTTTCAGAATAGCTTGCCACAAATATGTCTCCTTATTCCCTAAACATCCTTTTAAAGTAATTTATTTCTGTCATTTTATTTCTAAATTAAATAACAACTCTTCTTTTTGTAAACAAAACTGTGGACGGATGATGATCATGACAATAATGATGATGATAATAATAATAATACAAAAAGGCCAGCATTCCTCTCCCACACCTTTTGCCCCCAAAGCCACAACACATCCCGGCAGCCACTGCTGCCTTCAAATCAACAAGAGGGGAGCTGCAGGGAATGAGCATTCCCAGATGATGATGCCATTAACTTGGGACAGGACAAGATGTACCAAAAACATCAGGTGCGTGGAGAACTAAATGAAAATAACAACTAAACAGTACTGTCTTCTCCTAATTTCCTGCAAGTCCGAAATCCACCCACCCTCAATGTAGTTAGCAATTTTCCTAGCTGCCAATGGCTGCTCTGCTTCTTCCCCTCTGGCACATGAGAGTATGTCACCTAACCCCCATACCACAGCAATTCCAGCAAATAACCCAGTTTGATGCACTACTCCCTGTACCTGGCCATGGGTGAGATTAATATTGTAGTGTATCTATCCAGCACTCCTGGATATTTCAAGAAATGGCCTCAGTCCAAAAGCCAGGTTCATTATTATGTTCTGGATGTGTAAGGCCCCACAGTATATAAAAACCAGGTTTTGTGGTGTCAGTACACAAGTTATAGTCTTATATTCAACAACTCTGTTTCTCACTCAAAAATAACTGCAAGATTTTTCGAGTATATGTACAGGCACAGGGATTTTAGTAGTAAGAGAGGTAAAGTATGACACTCGTCCTCTTAAACTGTATGGTGATAGTCCTCCTCCCTTTAAACTTACTCTTTAAAGGAAATTATATACTAAAACCTCTTTTTTCCTTGAAAGATCCCTGGTCTTGAGTTCCAGTAATAACACAGCCCTCCAATGATGTTAAGAAGTTAAGAAGGACTGCCCTGCCCCACATGCTTTTCCCCTAAGCTTATCAACCACGGAGTCTGGCAATGCCATCCAGACCCCACAATACACTCATGACCTGGCCTGTTTGATTCACACCTACAAGAGCAATGAAGATGCTAATCCACGGCCCATCTTTGTTAGCTGATGTATACCTGAGGTGTTGTGCACACAGATGGACCATTCTGGACATTGACAGAAAAGGAGCAACTCTTTACATTAACTCTCAAGCAAGCTCTCGCTTGTGGGATTAAATACATAAAAACCAGCAAGAAAGTAAAAATGCTCCTCCAAAAGAAACTGTACAGAAGACTCAATGCTTTAAACACTAAAAAAGAAAACTTATTTAGAAAAGTTCCTCTTGCAAGTAGAACATACTAGAGCTGTTTTTTTTCCCCAACTCTGTCATTGAGTTCTACCTTGCATGAGCCTATTCAGAATTCATCAAACCATTAACAATTTTTAACAGTTCACAGATGCAAATCAGACAGATTTCTACGTAATTAATTCCTTTTATTACAACGGCATCATAGAAACTGATCAAGAAAGGTTCAATTTTCTTATTAATATGATTTTCTGGAATAATTTTCTGCAAGATCCAGTATGTCCCTCCAGAGAAATCTTCCATGGTCACAGTCTCCTAACTAATAACTTCACAGTCATTCTGAGGAATTGTCTTATTTTGATGTGTGTAACAGACCATCTTTTGAAACAAGCTAAACAACCAACTGCCCTGTAATTCAGTGCCACAACACGTTATGCACATCTGTGGTAACTGAAACTCAAATAAGCCTCTCCATGAAATATACTTATGAGATATATATATATATTACCTCAGTCTGCTCTACCTCGGCAAGCAGTTCAGTCTTTTCTGCCACCTCTAAGAGACTAAAACATATTAAAATAGGCTCTTTCTATGGCTAGGTCTGAATAAAATCAGCTGCTCAGATACAGTTCTAAAAACAAAGGCAACTAGGTAGAATATTCTTCCCCAAATTAGCAGTAAAGTAATTTTTCTTCAAGGTTGGGAAATTACAGTGGAAATAACAGACTTTCTGTCCTTATCAGCCACCATTTCAGTTTGGGTTAAAGAAATGATGATGAATATTACAGGTTTAATTATCATACCTGAAACTTTGACGAGAGTTTATTTTTCTACTCTCCTGGCGCATCAGAGTGAGGAAACAAACTGACAATGTCCCTGAGCAAGTCGTTGTTCTATAAACACAGCACTTACTGAAAAGCAGTAACATACAAGCAATACATGGAATAATTTTGCATGGGAAGGAAAGGCACACAGCTTTACTAAAAAAAAAAAAAAACCACAAAAAATCAAAACAAACAAACAAAACCAAAAACCACCAAAAAACAAACAAACAAACAAAAAAACCCACCAGAAACAAAAGGAAATGTCTAGGGCTTTTCTTTTTTCTTTAAATATAAGGCAAACAAATTTATCTTTCCACCTGAACAGAAGAACTCCATCAGCTTTTATACCTTAACAAATACAAATTCAAGCAATGGATTGCAGCACAGGCTTTATCAGGAAATGAAAAAGAAAAGTAAGCTAGAATTTAATATAAATTGGGTGCATATATGTATGTGCATATATGTAGCACTATCTCAATGACTTTCCATATTGCAAACTATTATTTGCAATGTTTTTACATAAAGTAGAATGATGGAAGTGACCTCTCAAAAGTTACAGTTGTTTTATCCCTGCTCACTATTAAATTTAAGCCCTATATTCTTAAGGACTGACAAACTTTGAGACTGCATATCAGTCTACATATGTTTCAAACTTGAAAATTCAGCCAAGTTCCTGGTAAGTTAAAAAATTTTGCTATGACATAAACATTTGCACCTAGGCTTTACTAATCCAGGGCTGATAGGCTATTAGTCTATTCACTTTAATTGTACAAAAGTACAAACTTTAGTTATGCCAAAGAACACGGCAACCAAGCAGAAAACTACTCCCTCTCTTCCACTTCCACCAAGAGAGCTGTTCCTGGGCACAGACACTGCTGACAGGCCACAGCAGGCAATTATCCCTGCTCACATTTTCTCCCCAGGACCAAAAGATGAGAGGCAAGACTAGGAAAGGCCAGTTTTCCCCACAATCTGTACGTGGGAGATGGGCATTTGGAAACTCTCCATGCCCCTCAGTCTTAATGTCACCAGAGAAAGCAGGGGCGAGCCAAACCAGCCGCTTCCCCACCTGAGAGGCAAAGATAATTTTCCTCTGCCCACGGAAGGGCTGCTCAATGCTTCAGGGTCCTCAGCACCTCCTGGGCTTCATATGTGACAAACAGATGTCCCAGTTATTAGTGCCAGAAGACAGCGCAAAGAACAGAACGTTTTAAGTGCCATGGATGGCAAAAGCCTATTGTGAACAGGATAGCTGCAAAAAATAATGCCCCATCCCAGAGGAGCACTGAGGAAGGATGTTCAATGAACCACCAGAAGCAGCTTTCAATAGAGACTGAAAAAACATTATGATGCATTTTAAACTGGAAAAAAAAAAAAAAAGCCCAGCACATTAATTGCAGGCAGATTAAGGAATGGGTACTGGATTAATGAAAAAAAGACTTGCCAAATGCCTGGATTACAGCAGTACTTGCAAAAGAGCTGGACAATCACTTTGTGCACTGTTTATCTATAATTTCAGGTGAAAGTTCTCTAACTGCAAAACATATCTGTTCTTCACTTTGTAGAATTATTCTGTCTCTCACTCCCTTCTCTCCCCCTCTATGACATAGCAGAGTAAGATAAAATTCCAAAAGTATTAAAGAGAAACATTAAAAATTACCAAGAACATCCAAATAATTATTCCTTCAAGCATAATGTGTATTCATAGACTATAGTATAAGATTACATGTTTTCTATGTGCAGTTTAGTTTAAATGTATTTTTACTAAGAATTTCCAAACGTTCAGTCAAAACATTAGCTGAAAGGTACTGCTAACTAAAAACTACTATTTTAGATAATGAAAGAGAAACACAATTTAAAAATCCTCTTTATATCCACTGGGTATATACTACTACATCCAGAAAAGCATGTTAAGTTTGTAAAATGAAGAACGCAAAAGAGAATGTGAACATGAAAAGTAGCAACATCATTCAAATTCAGCTTCACTTCACTCGTTCTTCTTAAAGTCCTTGGCAAGAGAAGGACCTGTGGTTGGTCAATGGAAAGCCACAAGCAAACAAGGAGACGTCATTACAGTGGGCAAGAACCTGGGAGTCAAAGAGTGTATTTGTGACAGCAATGGAGCAAAACAGAGGTCTGAGATGAAGGATGTACTGTCTCAAGTCGCTATGAACTACACAATTAAATATTAAATCCTGCTTAAGGAATCCAACTCTGAAGGATCTGCTATTTCTATGCCTACAGATGCATTCTCTTTTTGGGACTGCCCTCTTATGAGACCTGGATATATTAATTGTATGACTGTGTTGGCAATACATGGCAATTTTGTTCATCAGAAAATTACAGAAATATCAAGACTCTGTGGCTCACACATGGCCAGCAAAAGCTCTGCTTCACAAAGAACTTCACACTGACCAATTATAAAAGTGTTCTATTGAAAAAAGGAAACTAAAGAGCGAGATGAGAGAAACAAAAAATGTACATGTAGAACTAATTATAAGCATGACTTAAAGATACAGAAGACCAAACTGGCTGCTGTGTCCAATAGGGCTTGTTTTAATAAAATCGGTGAAGACTACTTATAATCAGTGCTCATTGTGGCAAGCTAGACTCCTTAATTACAAGAATAATATCCACAGCATTCTGTTTAGCTGTTCATAAATGTAATCATTTGTATTTCTCTGTATACTTTCTGCTTCCATTATGCCTATCTGTATAGCAAAGCCAAATCTTTACACAACTACATACTAGTTTTGCAAAGCATTTTAAATCTTAAAACATGAATAACACTACAACCACCAGTGTCGAGCTTTATTTCTATGAAATTCAAGGATTAGTATCCCTGATTATCAATATTGTTCTCAATGTAAGGGGTTATAATTATTCTTATATTTAGGACTTTTATTATTGGATTACAATGAACACATTGTTCAACTACAGCTGTGGCCTTTGCACATGAGAATTGCTGAAGTGTGCTGAAAAGTTTGTGTAGCTGATAATGGCAGCAGAAATCTCTTTGACAGTGGAAGGGAGAGGAGCCAAACAACCCACAGCATCATTAAATATCAGGAATCCCTCAAATGAAGCAAAATCAAAGGAACACATTCACTTACTCCTGATAATCACAATACCCAACTGCAGGGGCCCAGGCCAGCCCTAATGGGGGTGGGATGAGAAAGTGTGCATTCACTTACACAGTAAAATGTATAAAATGACAGCTTTTTAAGTTCAGGGTTAGAAGTTCAGCTCAATAGGGAAGGCATTTTGAGATAAACTGGAAATATCTAATCCAAAACCAGAAGTTCTCCAAAAAGTTACCCAAGCATTAAGATTATAAGACTATAAAGACTGAATGAAATACTCCCCTAAAATTTCAAAGAGGAAATTACATTATTTTTTCTTACTTAAGTCTATGCCCTTATGATTTTTGGAGCAGAATTGACAACAGGAATGTACCATCAATGCATTGCAAAAGTAAGAGGCAAAAGTGACATTCGCACTTTACATGTAATAATATATTTTTATGATCCAGGCTTATGATTTTTAAAAATCCAGCCAGTCTAGTCTTATTCAGGGTCCCACAATGCTGTGAGATTGAACAAAGTTAACATACAAGTAGACATGGCCCTGACCCAAGAAGCTCAATATAATTCTCTTTTCCCAAGAAATTCATGCTGGCTAGTTAATAAAGGCAAATCCCTCAACAGCTACTTTCATTTCTACTCTGTTTCACATGGCAGTTTTCATACTCTCACTATCATTCTCCCCATTTTTCACATGTACTTTACTTGGCAGAGTACCTCAGGAAAGGGAAATCTCCTTGGGTCCAATCAATGTTTAACTTCTTCCTCAAAGTACCACATTTCTGCTCCAATTATCACAAGTAAACTAGAATACAGTGCAACTACCTTAGCATATAGTGATTTTTCAACCACTGTATAAAATTAGGGATCTAAATACCATTAACTAACACCCATTTCATTATCTCATTTGTGTTTCATTAAATGTTAAAACTTCAAATGCTACCATTTTTCTTCTCTAAAATGATTCCTTGTACAACAGCTGTCTGCATCACTACCACTTGAGGCGTTTGATGTTTCCTACAAATTTGCTGTCACACATCCAACTGTAAGGAGTAACTTTATTACTAATTGGATCCTCATACAATACAAAGCAATATATGAATGGACACAACAAAAAGTTTTTCTCAGCAGTGTCTTTCTGACTTTAGAGTTTCCAGAGGCTAGAACAAAGCAACTTTGAAAGATTAAAATACAGCTTATCCCCTAACGTACAGTATTCTGGTACCAGCCCACAAAGAGGCTACAGCACTGTTTTACATTGGAAAAACAACTGACCATCTAATAATAACAGCGTGTGGTTTTGTTACTTCTCCAGCACATCTCTCCAGCAAGCACTGAGCACTGATGACATTAATATAGGCTGAAGTGAGTACCACAAGGCTCAAGCACACCACCAACATGGCAGTGCCAAAGCTGGAAAGGACCAAAGCAAACCAGCCCTCCATCTGCCCCAGCCCTGGGCTACAGCTGCACATCTCTGAGCACAACTGCACTAATGTGCAGCACCTGCCCCCAAACAATTTTGCACCAAGTAACAACGACAAACTATCAAATTCCCCAATATTACTGTAAGCATTGAAATGCAACCACCATATTCCCTAAGGATAACAGGCTTTGTCTAAATAGGTGTGGTATTGGCTTCTTCAACAGTTTAGAAGGGGCTAAGTCTAAAACACACCCTCAGGACTTAGGATATGAAAGTCTTAATTTTCCATAGCTTTTCACTGTCTCCCATGATTATTTGCAGCTGTGCTTCACACCATACAACTATAGAAAGTGCAAAGCCATCAAATGTGCGAGCATGCACCAAGCAGGACAGGAGGAAAAGTTTCTTCAAACTCTGAGTGAACTCCCTCCCATTCCTTTTTTTCCTTCTCACAACGCCCATGCATTTCCCAGGCTTGAAGCTCTTTAGAATGAAGTTCGCATAACTCAGCACAGTGTGAGACTTGGGACGGTTTTAGAGTTGTGGGCAGAAAAAGCTGTGCATCCCCCTGCACATGACAAAGAAACATCTGTAACTTAAAACCACTGGTCAAATACTTTGATATGTGTAGGGGTGTCTTGAAGAAGAAAGGGAAAGCTATAATTCTAATATTCATCACTTCACATACAATGTCTCAGTAACCATCCCACACCCCTGGAAACTATAAATGAATCATATATTAAAGAGAATAAACAACTATAATACGTTAGACAGTCAAAAGATGATTATGTAAGCCAAGCAAACCCCTGACATTAGCCAAGTAAGTAAATAAGTACTGGTTGTTTTTTCAAATGCCTTCCCATGTTTGCATTTTTACAGTGCTCTGGAGCAGCCACCTGAAACACACTGTTGTTGTTACATGAAGGGGTCTCCTCTTCTTCCTCCCTCACATGGGCTAATATATGTTATTATGCAAAATAGTCAGATAACCCCTCCACAGTCTATTAGAGTTTTTCACCATGAAAACCAGCTTTGCTGCCAGTAATTTATTATGCCAGAAGGCATCCTTTTGGCATAAGCTGGAACACTGTGTCCCTGAAGAAATAATACAACAGTTGTTAAAGCTTTCCTTTATCTCTGTACTTTACAGGCTCCCACCCACTGGAGAAATCTGCTAATGGTTCAAATAAGGCTTCAAGATTTATCTGGTGATGCCCTTACAGAGGGTCTATTTTGATATAGCCCAGTAGCATGGTTAAAAGCAAGCCAAATTATTTTGCAATGGGAGCAATTTCATGATTTTGCTACACTTACATTGAACCTCTCTCTAGAACAGGGGACAAGATGCTAAATTTGGTTGGGAGTACTTATACATGGACTTCATCCATACTTCAGATTACCCTTCCTCCCCTTACATTTCATTTTCCTTCTATGATCAGCAAAATCATCTAGCATTCATTGGCTCGATCTACCTCCTCTCAGGAAGGATTTCAGAATTAAGAGAGAACCCTAATGACATCAACCATAATTGGACAGAATATGTTCAAATTACTTTAAAAACAGTCCTGTAAGTACAGCTTTATTACATTCTGATATGCACAGATATGTTAAGAAGTAAAAACATTTTGGTTTTAAGCTTCTTGGCTAACACAATCTGCTTCAAACTATATCCAAAGCAGAGAGCTTTATGTAAGAGAATAGGCAAGGATAACTTCACATGTGCCCTCTTCCCCACTCTTCCTCTCGCTCATTAGAAGTGAAGAATACATTCCGTCATGCAAAAATGGACTGTAAGCTTGTAAAGTGGAAATGCAAACCACACAACTGGATCATGGTAAAATATATCTATTGGGTTTTTATTTTCTTTAGCAATATACTTTTCAAAATAATGTTGTCAGTTCTGCCGAGGCTGTACATACATAAAAATAAAAAAAAAATCTATTGAAGTGACAAGCTAAACTACACTTTAGTTAGTTTCTCATTTTACATAATCACTTGCTTGTACCATTTATCCATATGAGCAAAAGCTGTAACTAGGAATTAGACCCTTCAAAGACTGAATTAATCTACTCTGACATTAGTCTCTTTCAAGTTTTGTCAATATCCCCAGAAAAGTGAAATGAACATTCACATGGAAAGTAACATGTGCACACACAAAAAATAATAACAATTTAGTTTCAACTGCATAGCACTAAATTAGCGGTATGAATCCCTAAACTTCCTTCCGGAACACAGGATTAGGTAACTCATTAAATAATAGTATTACACACTAAATACATTTGTGCAAAATGCTGTCATTTAGTGTTACTAACATTTTATAATGAACATATATACACACACATTTACTTCACCCATTCAGAGGCCTAATGCTGGCAAATCCTATGAATAACCAGAAATCCCTGCACTTTCCACTCTTGCAGGCAACACTGACAACTGTCTGTGGGGAGGTGGAAGATGCACACCGCACACCTTGCCAAGCAATTCACGTAGAAAGAGGCCAGGAACATCACAGAAACCATCTTGCCACTGAGAGCTCTACTTGTACAGAGCCCTCCAGAAAGCAGCACAAGGTACAGGGATGTTCTGCATCCCCTTTGTGCTGACAAACAGCCCTGCCCTAAGGCATGTGGAAGGCATGGGAAACAACCAACGCCGAGCTTCAACTGCAGTTCTAGTTTATTGTTGCCATAGCTTATCAGATAAAAGGGAAAAAAACAAAAACAAAACCCCCAAAATAAACAAACAAATAAAAACCACAGGTGACATTTTACCCCTGACATAATTTTGAGGTTGCCTTTCCTTTCTGTGATCTTCATCCTTTATTCTGCAGTAACCCTGGCTGGTAGAACTAAATACTTGTATTAGTCAGAATGGGATAAAGTGCACCGATTTCCACAAGACATCAGCAGGAGGTTTATGCTAAGTGCTGTTTAGCATTTCCTGTGCTACTTGGATATAGCCAACTGCAGTATATTTCCTGGTCTTGCTCCATTATCTCCTACCCATCTAAGTATTATTTATATTGAAAAGTAATAAGACAACAGTATAAAAATCCTATGTATTTTGTTAGCACTTAATCCATACCTAATCAAAAGCCAGGAAAATAAAAAAATCAAAGAAAGAAAAAAAAACAAAAAACAAGGTAAAAAAAAAACCCTGAATTTTCACTCTGCTGAGTTTAGTAAGACTTTTTATATGTATTGATTTTTCTGCTGTATGAGACATTTCTTATTCCATATTTAACCTTTAAAACATACCTGAAACAGAAGGTTGGACAGATATAATTTCAAATAGTTGTAAAAAATGAATGAGTTAATAATTATTATTTTGGTATTAGTTCTGGCTGACTTTGCATGCCTTCCTACTTGTTGCTAACAACTGAAAAAAGCGACTCCCAGTTACTTGCCACAAACTCCTATGGGCTCACTGAAAAATAACATTCTGAGTGAGACTTAAAGTGCCTTTTTTTTTTTTTTAAGAGAGGACATCTTTACGTCCAAGTATGAAATATATAATTTGTGTTTCTCAAAATTTTATCACCTTTTCCAAATCCCAACCATGTATCTATCAGCTGTATTCTGATCTTGCATTGCATCAAATGCATGCTAGTGTTTGCGTTTTACTTCATCCCCCATTGAGAAACAGTAATACCTGAAAACTTTCAGTTCTTTTAGAATGTCTTTGCTAACTTGAACTATTTCAGAAATAACAGGGTTTTTAATAATAAAGCATGCATGAAGTTAAGCTCCAGTAGAGAGGAAATGACAATTCTAATGCCTAAGATAAGGGTGCAATTCTCCTCATGACAGGTTCTGCTCTGGTGAAGTTCCCTTCAGAGTTGGTTCTCTGCATAACAGCCAGTTTCAGAACTGTAACAGGTAGACAAGCAGAAAATTGAAAGAATATGTGACACTTTATATTAATAGCTTACTATCAAAATTTCAACAAGTTATTGGCAGAGTTTTGAAAAGAAAAATATAGGACATGAAGATTTTTGGGACAGGACTTTTTAACATGCAAATGAAGCCCAAATGTTAGGGTGCAAACTATGGGCAGAAGGACACTCTGGAGACTTGACTGGAGTGCTCCATCACCTCAGGCAGCCCTTCCCACAGCCAATTAATGGGACTCATCCCTGAAGACCACTGCCTTCTAGCCAGTTGTCAAGTTTTGAGCTGAAACTGCAGCATTTTCATCTGCAATCCTCTGCCACAAAAAAAGTACTATGGTTTCTGCACAGCAATAAGAAATTAGTTGTCAACACCTGAGCACCAGTGATGCAATCCTTAATAAATAGAAACTGTAACACTCTTTTAACTAGCCTGGCCCAATATTATACTCATAAGACTATGTAGCCAACTTGTGGTTACCATCAGATAAGAAAATCTTAACCACATACAAAATTTTTCCAAGAACCCTAAGTGCCATCTTCAGCAGAGGAGAATAGAGATCCTCTTTGGATTACTATTTGGAGAACCCAACTTAAGACCGAGCTAGAGGTTGCATAAAGACCAGGTAAGCTCCACCTATATCAGCATCACTCTCATTTATTCCTTTCCCAACACCATCGCCAGCAAAAATTCTCCTCAGCACATCTGTTGCACCTCCAGGCCAACCCACTCTCTCTCTTCTTTAGCTCCGCCCTGTAATCTTCCCACCTAAATAGGAATGGAAAAAACATTTTATCCAAGCATCTATTTTTCATCCTTCTCTCTTCCTGCATAGCTCCAAGATCAGCATCTCCTGCAGTATGCAGCTTTCTGACGTGGCAGGAGCTGTATAGCAGACTGACAAGAGCCTCAAAAGATTTAGCTGCTGCATGAGAGCTGCTGGTGACATTAGCAAAGCCATCCAGAAGGGCATCACTAGCTTCACGTCACTTGGAAAATCTGTGACTAGCAATAGTGGTATCAAAGACATTTTCCAAATTTCAAGTTGGCAATGTTGTGCTGCGCTAGAACTAGAGAGAAAATTGTGTTTGTTCTACAGAAAATTCAAACTGTGAGCAGCCTGTAGGGATCTTCCCTCCTTGTCAGGAGAACTGCACCTCCACCATTTGCAGACAGAATTACATAAGCCAGTTTTTGGCAGGTAGAGCAGTGCTTTGACCTCCAAGCATTCAACAGGAGATGCTGCTAATGAAACAATTTTAACCCACATCATTGTGGTAGGGAGTGATTTGCTAATATGTGTCTCACAAAGTCTGAGTGCCACATTACTGCTGGGACAATGTCCTCTGATACAACTTGACACTTCAGTCATATGTTAAGCTCTGAAGCATCTGTTTCATAATAAACTGTTATATGCTTGCCAAGAACTGAAGCACTGTGTTTTTGGATGAGTACTACTAAGTTGCAAGCTATAATTTAATACTCATCTGACATTGATGGTGACCCAACATTTAATGGAGCTTAATGCTCTTCTGATGCCACTGATTAAATTATTGCTCAGTAGTCCAGTTTCATAATCTACAATTTGCAAGGAAGCAAGACAGATAGATACACAGGCCCTGTCTCCTCTCACATCAGTAAATCCGTTTACTGGCAGGGAAACTTCCCTAATTGGAGTTAAAGGTAAGTACACTGTAGCACATCATTCGTCAGTCAGTACAGAATTTCGTTCAGATGCTTTAAACCAATTATATTATTATGAAAAAGCAAAGCATGAAGTCTTCCCAAGCACAAGGGGAAAATATGGGTAAAAGCCTTGACCCAGCATGTGCAATGACTTCATAACGTCCTGAACACTGTCCAGGAAACTCATTCCTCTGGCCAACAGGCCTTTCTATTCATTTTCTCCACACCAGGTTGTTTAACAGTTTGGTCACCGCTTAGGCACAGCTGTGCAAACAATCTTTCAGTGTTTAGCCTGATGCTATTGAATTCCATCCCAAAAGGTCTCTCTTCTCTCTGTGCACAGGATGAGGAAGGCTAGTTTGGACACAGAGGATTAGAGGCTTTCACAGCCCAACTTAAATCATCAGATCCTAAAGTTTCTGAGTTTTGAAAGAATTTCACCACGTAAATTAGCAAGCTTCAATGTATATCTAAGACAGCTGGCAGCAATTGCACTTTCTAAATCCCCTCAAAGTCTATTCCCATTTCAGGAAAAAAAACTACTCTGTGATTGCCTAAACATTTTAAAACAATTAAAAGCAATTAAACAAAACCAATGAGAGTGCAATGTTTTTAAAATGCCTTGGAGGAAAACAACTAGAAAAAGTTTATGAGGGTACAGGCATAAAAAACAACAAACGCTCTTTTTTAGCTTCCCAGAAAGTAAACCTTTCATCCCAGATTAAACAGAAGTCCTTGCCAGTACAAAAGTAGTTTTACAGGACTATTCATTATTACATTATTTTCACAGCTACTGGCAACCCAGAAACATACCACCCTCAATAAAGTAACTAATAAACAACTACATGCAAATTGAATGGTAGATGCTACCACAAATGCAGTATTAAAGCTGCAGAAATAAAAAAGTCAAAATCAGAAAATCCCAGAGTAAGCTTTTCAAGGTGTACATACCACAGCTACACTGCAGTTCTCAAATATGGGCCTCATTTCTGAGAGTATCCATGATTTTAACTCTGAGACAGCAAATACTCCTACCAAAGATCACGCTAACATTTTATGTAAGTGTGAGCTTGCACATCTTCCTAGGTGATAAAGCTTTAGTTCTAGCCGAAAGTTGTGCAGCTACTCAAGTCCTAATAATTTAATTTATATTACTGAAGGAATATATATATTAGTCTAAGTATGTCCTTTACAGTCTCTCTCAGAAAATAATGACATTACCTTAGAATACTGTGAAAATCTCAACAGTGTCAGCATTTGGAAATATTTTTTAAAAGTCCTCCAATTAAACATACTTTACTAGACAGTGTTAAATTATAAAATATATTCCAAAATTAATTCAGATACAATTTTATACAACCATAAAGCCTATTGACTTGTTCCTTCATGTTAGATTTAATTCTGGCAAAATAATTAAATTCTAACTTTTGATGAATTTAGTCTTCAAGAATTTTCTATGTTATAGAATGGAAAAACAGAATGTACTAAAATAGATGGTGGAATAGAATACATATAGAATGTATTATAAAAAAAAAATCTAGTGTTTTGAACATTAACACCTGATAATCAAACTTTAAGGATTTCACCTCATGTCTTCAGAGAATCTCAAATCCTACCATACTGTCTACAGGAAAAAGCTCTCCAGCTTTTTTTCTCAAGCTGCACGGAAATCTCAAGAATGAGGGTCCCAGATGTCTTCTTGTGAGGTGCTTGTAACATCCTATGGTTTCTGACACCTTCAGATGCTTTGCCGAGGATAAATGCATTTTTAAGATTCTACGAGCTGCGCAGTATATACAATCCTTCTTCCCTTATGCAAAGAAGTATTTTCTGTATTGTCAAGCCCACAAAAGTATTTTTAGTTCTATTTTTCTTGTTTGCATCTTACTCTCCAATTTTACCATTCCCACTTCTCACCACAGTTGTGCTTCAGCCAGACCTGCAAAGAAGTTATTTTTCCTATCTCTATATGAAGGAAGCTAAGCTCCAGAGAGAAGGAGATGACTTTCTTCTGCAAATCCAGTCCTCATGACTCAGCATCCTCTAAATGCCAGCAGAAAAATATACCCCATTGGCATGCAGGAAAAACATAACAAGGGGTTATTTTTCATGGTCAGCTTTCACAGAAAACTTTACCATTCAGCATTTATAGGAAAAAAAGTCTATTTTTCCTCCATCTCAGTTCTTCCCAAGACCTTTGACTGCAGCAGTCATCACCTGCAGTCCACTCACTCTTTCTCCATGGCTGGGTGAGGCAAAGAGAAAAAAGAATGTCTCAGCCAAGTCTCAACTCTTCAGTGCAAGCAGGAAGAGTTGACTCTTGCACCCACAAGAGTCACATCTCTCTCATCCCCAAAATCCCTGTACAAATCCAAAGCTCTTCCTGCCCTGTCCGTGCCTTGCAGTGTGGATACCTTGAGTCCCTCACTGCATCCATTCCATCTGGGGAAGACTTCAGTGTGACCATGGCATGACTCTACCCAAACCCCCGCCGATCTCTGCTCAGAGCTCCCCCATGCTGAACAGCCGCCCACTCCCTCAGAACCAGGGGAGAAGCTGTAGGAAGCCACAGCCCCATCTTCTTGCTTTCACTCAGCCTTTCAGCTGCCCCCTCACTGCCCTTGGCATGGGATGCCACAGGATGCCACGGGATGCCATGGAATGCCATGGAATGCCATGGAATGCACTGCTAGGTACAGAGCTGGCTGCATGCTCCTAAAAAGCACAGCTGGCAGAAGTCATCACAGCCATCACATTCATAGTGAAGACATCTTCTGACACAGCTTGGGAAAGATCTGGGCTATTTAGAAGAGTAAATAGAAATACAGGGGTTGATTAGCAAAGTTCTCACTGGTATTTTCCATGGCATTCCCTTCAGAGTTCCCTAGAACATACTATTAAAAATAGATGTTTGTTTTTATCTTTCACATATTCTGTAGTTCTAGAACACACGTAGTTATATGAAAATTATTTTGATTAAATGCTGATTCTGTGCAAAGAAACAGATCTTAATTTAAAAATAGGTTCTATAATTACAGACCTCTGAAAGAACTAGCTATTTTATTTTACTGAAACCTTTTGAATATCAAGCTGAAAACATTATAAAAGACTGTGCTTCAGTATTTTGAGGATTTCTGAGGCTTATGAATTTTCCTTTAATCTATAATTAAGAGAGCTCCTTCTTAAACTTAGTCAGAAGTCTATTCCAAATAGCTTTTTTAAGAGTTAACTAGTATTAGGGAAGAGAAAGGCAATTCAATGAATGTGTCACTGTTATAGAAAACTGCTGTATCACACATTTCATTAAATAGCAGACTTTGGAAGATGAGAAATCAGCAGTTTCAATCATGACCAAAAGTTTCACCTTTGCACTACACACTAGAAATGCCCAAGCATATAGAGGCAGTAAAAGGGGCTCTTCTCAGCTTCAAAATGACATGTAGAATTATTATGCTACTATTTCAAAAGTTTAAAAACATTGTTTAAGGGAGAAAACGTAGTTTCCTCAGGGCAGTAATTTCAATGACTGAAACTGCTGCATCCCAAGTAAAATTACTGAAGTACAATTTTTTCACTTAATTACAATTTTTTAAAGCATTCTTCTAGTGACTACTGCCAACAAGAGAAGACATGGTGATTAAATGTTTCATGTCCTTTAAGAGCTAATCTGAAGTGCTAATGAGTGTTCAAAACATAACAGAACTGTCAGTTATTACAGAGCTTCTCAATACACAGTGGAGCAATGAATAAACTCAACTCTTTTGCTTGGTTTGAGTCAGAATCAGAATATTGCAGACCTGGTGGCTTAAGCACTGGTGACACAGAGTGACTCCCTTTAGGACTGTCTTCCACCTGTCTTACCAGGTGTCTCGGCTCATGCCCACCTGCTGGGAAGGCTCTCACTTCCCCCTGCTCCACACAGTCCAAGGGTAGTCACCAATTTCAGAACCTGACTCGAATAAAACCACAATATTACCACGACCACCCTCCCCCTGCCTTCTACAGATAATCAAACTGAAAGAATTCTCTTTGTTAACTGTGAGACTTTATCCCTCCCTTCCTTTGCATGCAGGCCCGTTGCATGTGCCCGGCAATCTCCCCCTGGAGAGCACATCAACAACCCAGGAACGCTGTAGGGAGGCTCAGGGCTGTGGCAAGAGATGTCCCCCTGGCCAGCACCAGAGCCACCTCCAGCAGGGACCCCGCTGCCCTCACCTTGCTCCCACATCAGCAGCTCAGTGTCCACACCAATAATACCAAAGAGAGACCTACAGGGACCTTCTTTTAATCCCTCTACCAAGAGTATGAAAGCATCTCCCCTGCCCTTCCCTGTAATCCACCTTTGGCCTATGGTAAATGCCATAAGCATTTGTCATAATATTTTACCTCTAGGAATAAAGCAAGAAAATCAGCGTATCCTTTATGACATGTTGCACTGGTAACTTTTAGTTTTCTGTAATTTCTATGTCATGATGCTTTTCGTACCAGTGTTGCTATCTTAGTATCATAATTTCTTTTATGCAAACTCACAAACAGAAACAGTTTCGTTTCGAACTGTAAGATAATGTAATTTCAAATTTGCCTTGAGGAAATCCATAAATACAGATTAAAATGTTTCTTTAAAAAACATCTCAAATACTGGTGCAAGTAACAGCTAGAGCTTACCAGAATATCAGTATTTACTATCATTACTAATAGTAAGTACTCTTGCGGACCTCAGCTGATAATTTGAGTTTCTTTTAGCACATGAACATACTGTACAGACTCACCAAAATATCTGGTACACTTACATCTCTTCTGAGCATATTTAAAAACTCTTGAAGTCCTATTGCAGTCCAACTCACAGCTGGTGACTTACTGGGCAGTGTGTACAGAAACCCCACCTGCCCTTGGAATAAACAGGATGCAGATTCAGCATGCAGCCACTGCAACACCATGTACCAGTATTTTGTCACAGCTCTGATATTTCTCATAAAGCTTCAAGGAACTTCTGAACTAGGTTTTGGTGGTATATTTGCTTATTTTCCATCAACACAACTTTGTCCTCCCGTGTCTTGCTTATCAATGTAACAGTAATATGTGCTGTGCAAGATCAAAACAGACCTATCAATTATGCCAGGCAGGAATTTTATAATGAAGTAGTTCCTTATTTTCCTTAAAATAATCACATAATATATATAATATAAGAAATTTGCAGTACCGGTTTTTCTGTCTGCTCATACATTGCCTTTCTCTTTTTACATGTGACAAACTAAGTTATACAGGGCCCACATCTTACAGAGCCCAAGACAAGAGGCACCCATTCAGTTGGTTTCTGCCTCTTCCAACACAGTGGGTTATGAATTACAAACAGTCTCTTCTCTCCTACATTCAGAATAATGGTGAACCAGATGGCAAAATGTGATGGCTTCTACTGCTCAACCAGAAGTATGAGCAATTACCACTGGGTGACCAGATCTCCTCCTCCAAATAACCTACACAATTATTTACTTCACCTTGTCTGGTGCCATTCAGGTTGCAACATCTCTTTACTCAGGGATAAAGAGAGGTTCTTACTTAAGCCCTCCCCATCTCTTACTTTTGGGCAGGTAGGGGTGGTTGGTCTTAATTTTTAAGACTTCTGTACTTACAAAAAGAATCCAACTTGTTCAGTCAACAATAAATAGAACAGAAATCTCATGTGTGAAATTTTAAGCCACTAATAACAACTTTTTTGCTTTTCAGTGTGCTAAAGAATCTGCATCATTGTGACCACCAAAAAACTTTACAAGGGACTGCTTGACAGCAGAGATAAAAGTAATGAGGTTGTTAATAATCCTCACTCCACCCCACAGCTCTTGGCAAAGGATAGCAGGAAAAGTATAGTTTGTTTAGGAGGTGGCTCAGTCTTCCCAGGTGAGTGAAGCTCCTCAGACCTCCAGCCTCAAATCAGGAGTGAAGGCAGCAAAGCAGTCTTTGAGTCCCACCCGTGCATGCTCAGATTTCTGCAGAAAAAATGGGAACTCTGCAATAAGGATACCACAGAACAAACATACAAGGCCTCCAGTAATTTGAAAGACATCAGCCACCACCAGTGCCTAAGAAAGAATAGACAATCCTGCCTCTTCACTAAAAAAGAGCATCTCTCCTTTTAAAAAGGTTCATAGAAAAGGATTATGGCATTGTAACAATTTCTTTATTTAAAACACATTCCCAAGCTTCATGTATCAAACTAAAGGTCATTCAACTTAGTCTCAACGTAAGGCAGAGGCATTCACAAAGGCAGAACAAACCAAACCTTATGAAGCTAAACAAGACTGAAAATGTTTCCTGTGTTAATGACTAACAAAACTTTGTATTTGCCAGCATTTAAAACACCTTATTATTACTAAGTTATACAAGTCTGAGACAGCAGCATCCTACAAAACTAATATCAACAACAAATGAACCTGTCAAAGTGCAATTTCTGCCTAACAAAGAGGATACATGGCAAGTAATATAACAGTGGTTTTAATTAGCTGGGCATATAAAGCTCTTACAAGACAAATTTCTTTCATTAAAAAAAGCAGACAGTCAGTTAGAAATGCTTCAGTGCACCAAAACTGAAGATGACATAAGACACTAAACCTTCTCCCTCCCCTGTAACAAGGAGGAACCAGAGCAGTATCACCCAACTAGCAGGTGATGAGCAGCCCCTTCTCCTGCTACTGCAACACTGGTAACTCTCCAGAAATGCCAGCAATAAAGGGGGTCCAGCAGCACAGAGAAAAAAAAAATCAAAAGTAAAAAAGACCATTTCTTGTAATTTTTTTCAGACACTTGGGATAAGAGTTTCATGCAAAATTAATTGTAGGATATTCTAAGTCCCTCCAGCATTGAGCACCAATGTTTTGTGCATTGGCCAAAAATGGTAGCATAGTACCCACAGCATACTGGGTATACATTATTCTATAGTGTAAAAAAAAAGAATACGTGTGTATGCATAGACCTTTTTTCTTTTCACTTAAGGGACTCTGCTTTCCACGTCATACAACTGCATTCCAGCATAAGGTTCCCGTCTTCCCCTCTGCTTCAGGCTGGAGGAGTAACTCAAAGAAGGGCTAAGCCAGCTGCTCCTTTTCCCAAAAGCACCAGGGGCAACATCAAAAACATCAGCAGAAAGCCCACTGCACATATTATTAGCAGAAGACTTAGTCTGCCCAGGCCCAAGGAGAGAGACTCAGGCACTTGGAGACATAAATTAGATGCCTGAATTTAAGATCACAGGGCATGATTGCAGGCAGTTCTGTCTGATCAAGTTAGGATGGAGACAGACACATCCTTGCCTCCAGATCCTGTTGTTGCCAATGCCACCCTGGGCACACCAGCCAGGATGCTCAAGGCATTTAAGAGCACAGGGAACCTTAAGCTCCCAAGCCTTGCACTCACGATTATTAGAAGATGGGTAAAATAAAGAACAACATGTAGACAGTCCTGGATGCAAAGCTGGGAACCCAAGACACATCCTTGCAGATAAATGGAGATTCACTGGACAGCAGTTTCTTATTTCTTAAAGTGGTTTTGTGAACAGAGATTATAAGATATTGCATGAATGCTGGATTGTTCCCCTTCAGTTCAAAAGAAGCCATTGTTCTGGGATGGGAAACTGGTTTCTGAAAAGACAAACATCTCTTGCTTGTTTCATTAAACTGGTAAAAGAAAATTTAATTCAAATTAAGAAAACTCATATTCAAACGGCTCCACTGGAGAAAAACAATTGATATTTATGTGCTGTTGCCACTTTGCACTCATTACAGGGGGTAATGTTTTGCAAGACACATCTTTTAAACCTTCCTAAGCTTATTATTTACTATCTCCTGACAAGCATGACTTCATTTCATGAGCTGGCACACATCCCATTGTGAGAATCTAATCTTTAATAACATATCCTAATTAAATATGCATATTTAATGCAGAAACCAATAGCTAAAATTCAGAACAAAACAAAAAACAGTCATTTGACTGAACAAAGGAATTGGATTAGAGTACACAGAGCAAACTCAAATATTAAGTCACATATGTCACAGCAAAAAGGCATTAAGGGAAAGGGGAAAAAAGGGTAAAAAAATCCCCCAAAAAACAATCAGACAGACAATTCTTTATACCTGACTGTATCCAACCTCTCTGAATTCCTAGCTAGCTTACTCTCCATCTGTCATAGGATAATAACTTTGAAAGAAGCATATTTAAGAACTCATCAAAAGCTCAAGCCAATTGTTCTTAGTGTGTTTGATTCCACTTAAGAAGGGCGTGCTGTTCTACACAAGCTACAAGGATTTTGTCTTCTCAACACTCATGGCATAATTTCACTATGAAACTATTTATTATTTTGAGTGGTTCCACAGTGACAAAAACATCCTAAAACAGCAAGCATCAAACAAACAAAAAAACCCAACAAAAAACAAAAGCAAATGAACGAAAATTAAAAAAAATACCTCTTGAGATTTAAACACCAAAATCACACCACCAAAAAGCTACTTCTATGCCCACTTCTAAATTACTGTAAACTGGACGCCACTTTCCTTCTAGTGAGTACAGGCCTAGCATTTGACATTAATGAGATACTTTTAACTCAAAAACTTTTGAGTTACAACTTTGTGACCTGCTATAACACTTTCAAGGACTCTATCAAAAGAAAATTAGATAAATTTGTAACTTTAGAAACAATTTTGCCATTGATTCAGACTAAACCCCAACACACATCAATCTTTGCCTTCAGAGGTTCATTGTAATTCTTGAAGTTTGATTTAGTAAGATTTATGAAAACAGTATTCTGCAGGAAACTCCTCATAGTATTTGAGAGCATGAAACAAGAGGGGAAAGGCTTAGGGTTTGCAGTTTTGGTTCTTAGGATAAATACAAGTCAATTACCTACACCACATTGCTGAACATAAACAAATCCAGAAAATCTAATGAAATATTACAGTTTCTAGGTCTTTTTTCATCCTGACTTTGTACATGCACAAATGAAGAGTTATAAGATATTAATTTTCCCTTTGAATCTAAAACGTCACAATTCCCAGCACAGACTACAATATACTGTCAACTGAAAAACAAATGCTTTGTAAAGTAAAAGTCTTTAAAATATTTTTTAATAATGGAGGGGACAGCAAAGTTTGTATTCAGCTTTACCTTCTCTTGAACTAGAAAACAAACTTTAATTAATTTTTGGGTTTTTGAAGGGACTGTCACATATTGAAGTTCTATTTTCAGTTATTCTATTAAACAGAGCACTCATTTCTCTAAAGAGGAATTTGCTCAGATCTGCAGAGGTGGAAAACATTCAGGACATGCTGTTCTGCAGACTCAAGCCTCTGTCCCACAGTCACAGCAGCTGGATGCCCAAGCAGCCAGCTACAGCACACCACTGCACCCCACTGTGGAAGGCAATGGTGTCAGGAATACCCATGAAACCCCTGGTAACAGAGGCAGACATTAATTGCCCAGGCTGTTTAGGTTTACTCATTCATAGCTCATTAGCATTAGTTACCTCCAGTTTATAATTGGATAGTTCAGCACAGCTTACAGTGAGCTGAGCAACAACAGGTAAGATGCAAGAGAGAAACTAGATGATGCCCAAATAGATAACAGGAAAGGGTTTTACTGCCCAAGACAGATCAACCAAAATACTGGTGAGCTCCTTGTAAAATTAACTCTGTAGAATTTTAGGAACTGAAAAGAAATTACCCTTATACCTCTGCAATAGATTTAATCTTTTGTTCATCTAGCAAATACTACCCAGTACATGGGATTTTCACAGAAAAGTAATTTTTGTTTTGTTGTTTCTCAAGACCTCAGACTGGTAAACAGTCAAGGCTATTTTCAAATACTGCCATTTCCATAAGGGAGATGGGGGCCAAGAAAATGCTTCCAGACTGCTTTCAATAGTGCCCAGCAACAGGACAAGAAGCAATGCCCCTAAACTAAAACACAGGCAGTTCCACCTTAACATGAGGAAAAACTTCTTTACATTGAGGGTGGCAGGCACTGGAACAGGCTGCCCAAGGAGGTTGTGGAATCTCCCTCTCTGGAGATCTCCAAAACCCAGCTGGACACATTCTCCTGTCACCTGCTTCAGGTGACCCTGCTTTGTCAGGGAAGGGTTGGAAAGGATTCTCTCCAGAGGTCCCTGCCAATCCCAACAATTCTATGATTCTGTGAGATGGCTACCACTTTTTCATTGCCACTATTCTTCAGCTGTCTTATTCAAGCCAAGGTACATCAGGAACACTAAAACCAATTTATGAAAAAAAAAAACCTACAAGAACAACAAAAAACACGTTTAAAAATCCTATCAAACCAACAAGAAAACATGGTAATCATAAGAAATACAGAAACTTCATGATTACATATACATCATTATACTTTCTATAGTTGCAAACAGCAGCCTCACTATAACTCATTAGGTAACCAAATGCTCTCAGTAATGAAGTTTGCTGAAGCACTCATAATTAAAACAGTCCTTTAAAGACTATGAACTATCCAGTTCTTTTCAAAAATTAGTTTACTTGCTCTCAAGGAGTCCTGTCATATTTTTCTAATGATCATCTGTCCTATGTCCTTTAAATGTTCAGATTGACACTGATATGGAATTTTTTTATGCGCAATGATTACACTTCCAGGCTGAACCTCTGTCAAATCCACATGCAGAGCATGACAAATTACTCACACTACAATGTGCTCTTGGACTCAGTTATCAGGACTCCAGAAATAGGCTTTTGACCCCAGACTGCATTAAACAGCTAACATCAGGTCAGTTTAAAACATACAATGAAATAATGACTGAAGCAACAAAAACTACATCTGCTTTTGAAGTCCAGTATCCAACAGTGCAATTACAGACTGGTGATATTTTCAAGAGGACTTGTGGGGCACAATACTCAATACTACATCCAAAAACATTACAAGAAATTTAAGAAACATTAAGCCTCCACATTCTTTGTTAAACTAGTATATACATTTCTTTTTCTGGAAATACTTGAAGACTGCAACATTTGAAATAATTAAGACTTCTTGAAAAGCAGTAAGGACTGCTTTTGTCATCCTGCATTTATAGAAAATTTTAGAAACAAGTAGAAGTGAACTACCAAAATAAAAACAGACTAACACATTTGGTTTGGATTCTTTTCATATTAGCTCTAATAAAATAAAGTCTACCAAAACCAGCCATTCTTGATCTCTGAAGAGAAATGGAGAAAAAGGGCACATTGTTCTATCCATGATGATAAGGCAACAATAAACAAGACAGCCAGAAGTCAGCCAATGCTGAACACTCAAGAAGGTACTTCTTGGATATCTCACAAAAAAGTCTCCAGTCACACTTCACTCAAAGTGAAGAAGCAAGAAGAAAATTGTTATGTTTTGGTGTTTAAAAGACGTACACAAAGCAGGACAAGTGCAGGTTCACAACTGTTGAGGGTACACAACCAAAGATTTTTTTTTTTTAAGAGAGCAACTTCTACTTTGTGTTCAGCAGATCCCGCTACTGATATTTCTTCAAAAAGAAAAAATCTGAAACAAAGCAAGGACAAGAACAGCAGTGCACCTTGCAAATCAAACTACCAACTACACAAAAGTGACCAAAAAAAACTACAAAGCAGTTAAAGAAAGTAAGGCAGGCGCATGTCATTAATGGATATCAATGAGGGAATCCAGTTACAAAGATTTAATTATTAACATGGAATTTAATTAGCGTGCTGCAGCTAACTCTCCCACCACTATGAAGCAAGCCTTCAGCAACCACACCTGGTCAAGATTTCAGGCTGGCATCTCACTAAAATGACTAAGTTCTCTCATCATTCCCATGAAGGGTTTCAGTGTTGACTCAGAGGGAAGAATGCCATCTAGTGAATTACTCAGTCAACACTGGCACATTCCACCTATATTTACCTGGCCTCAATATGGAGAGGAAGGGTTTCCTCACGTTCTTATTGATGTGAAGATTATCATGAGAGAAAGGACATAAAGAAGGAGGAGAAAACAGGGAAAAAATACATATTTAAAAATACGCCATTTATACCTGTAGCTACTGGCAACTGGTGGATCTGGCCAAACTAAAAATAAAATCTATATCTTAACAAAACCAGTGTTATCAAATGTTATCAACTTCTTTGCAGCTGACAATCAGTCCCTGTGGGAGGAAAAAACCCTTTAGAGGTGAGCCCGCCAGCTGCTCAGTTCTATACATGGGTATGCTCATCCTTCCAAATACAAGAGGCCAAGGAGAGGTCCCAGCATTACCCACGCTCATGAACAACCTTAGCTGCCACCCCAACACTCCTCCAGACTATTTTGGCCAGCTCACACAGGAATGTATCCTTCCACCAGTGCTACTAGACCAAGTGGCAAAGGCACGGCCCCATCAGCAATATCAAAGCTCTGTGAAAATGGTTCATGCAGCTCTGCTGGACACCCTCTGACCACCCACACCCCACACCAGTAAAATCCTAGCAGAGGAGTCACCACAGCATTCACAAAGCACAGCTCAACACCACCAAATATAGACTCTGTTCCACTTAAATCAATGGATGCTTGAGGCCAATGCGAGTCCTAAACCACTTGAACCTTCAGTTTAAAGGTTCAAATAATTCTCATCAACATTTCTCCCTCTTCTTCACACAACAATACAAAAGTAGAGCAACTGACTATATTAAAATAATACACTTAAGCTGAATATAGTTTAATTAAGGCTTACTCTGGTGCACTCCAATATTAATTAATAGTTTACTTGGAAATTCCCACCATATGGTACTGTAGCAGATGTTAATCATGTAAAGCCAAACACTTTGAAATTACTGTTCCAGCCACTTCATCTGAGGTACCAAGTGCCCTAAATTTCTACTTAAAGGATAAGCTAGAAATGCCAAACATCCTACAAGATGACATCCACAGCTATTTTCTTCAAGATAATATTATGTGGCAGATAAGTAGCACAAAATGGGGTAGATTTTTAAGCCTCCAGTACTATAAAATGACTGGCTATACACAGTGCTGGACTCCCTCTGCATAAGAAAAATGAATTTGGCATTTCCCAGGAATTTCTCAGAAAACAGCTTCTCCTTATTCCTCTGGAAAATGGTAACAAATATTACTACTTGTCTCTGGGAAATAGAGTACAATCAAAAGCTACAGCAACTTAACTGAGATTAAATGGTTATCTACACTTCTGCAGATCAGACAGAAAGGCTAAACCATTTGTCAATTTGGGGTTTAGAAGATAAAACTGCCCGGGTTATTATTGTTAGAGTGCTTAAAGACAACTACTTGCAAAAAATCTAAAAATACTTCTGTATATATATTTCAATCCTCTCATCTGGTTAATTCTTGACACCCATTAACCAGAAAAGGCATTCGTAAATTGCTTGGTTTAATACTGCATTGTGCAAATAAATTTGAATAAGACCAAAATACAGAGCTTAACCAAACTGTTGCAAAAAACCACTTGAGAAAACATATTGTGAGGCCATATTTAAACTAACAGATGTTTCAGAAATAGAACAGTATGTTCAAACAAAATAAAGGTGTAAATGGGCAGTGCTAAAAGAGCTTCACAACTAAGCATACCAATTTCAGTAGCGACTGAAATGACCTCATCTAGGAAAGCTCCCTCCTAAAAAGACCAGAAATTTAGAAATGAATTCTGATGTTATGCTTAAAATTTGGCTGCGTGAATTATTTGCAGAGTGGCTGCTTATGTAACATTGCCTTTGCTATGGCAACACCCGGCTGTAAGGCTTTGACACATCCCAGTTGCAATTGCAGTTTCATTTTCCGCTGATAAACAATGGCAGGAGAGCTTTTCTAATCACAAACAAAGATGCTCTAAAAGACATCATCGTGATTGATGTGGTGGCCATTGTTACTGCTAAAACTCCTAATGTCAGAAGGGCAAGCAAAAAGTGAGAGATCCACAGGAAAAATAAACAACCTAGAGGGAGAGAGATCCTCCAGCACTGCTTTCAATACAGTTTTAAAGCTGGAGTCCTTTAAACTAAAGTTTGGAACACTGCAGTTTGACTCTTGACTACTTGTCTCTGTATAAACTTCCTTCTCCAGAAAGTCCCCCACTTTGTCTGACTAAAATTTTTATTACTTTCTTACAGAGTAACTATCCATAAATTAAAGAGGCTGTGTGCTCATCAAAAAATAAACTCCAGCTATGCCATTATTTCATATTTTTCTACAGCTTTTTTTGCTAGACATTACAGTAAGTCATAAATCCATTTAACAGCATCACTTCAAAGCTAATGGAGTGCTACATGTACCCTCTGATACTGTAAAATTTTAGTTTGTTTTACATTGGAGAAAGAAAATAGTGGTTTAACGCTGACAAATTGTAAAATGCCTGATTTTATTCCACATATGGCACTTAGCAATGACTATTAAGTTGATGACTATTCTGACTCTCATCAGTCACCTACACACACTTGACAAGGAACTGAGGTTTCAAAATCCAAGTGTTTTTCATACTCTCATCCAGCTATTTTTTTTTTTTTGCCTGAAACAACTCAGCTTTTTCCATATTATTTCCAATAGGCACAATTTTTAAGGGCCGTGCCAAAATCAATATGAAGGGAAGTAGCATAAGAAAGAAGCTTTAACTTAATAGACCACTAGAAGAAAAACTAGAAATTATGGACAAAATTGAAAGCACTAAATTAGGCACATACATTTGTGGAAGCACGCCTCCTCTTTAACATAAAGTAGGTGTTCACATGCCTTTGTAACACATAGTCTATCCTACATTCCAGAAAAGCTCCCCCTAAACCCAGTCCCTGTCAGTCTTTAGAGAAAGCTAAGGCCAAAAACGAGGTCGGTCTGATAGTGACCCTGAACGCAGGATTCACCCTCACTATTTTTAAGACCTAAACTGATTTGCTGGATCCCAGTGCTGTGACAGAATTTGTGACCTCACTGATGAGCTTCCCTGTTGCTAACTGATGGTTCAGAAATGCAGCAAAACCCAGGTGCTGCCAAAGCAGTCCTGGGGCTCTGCATATGCACGAACAGGAGTAGGAGGATCCCCATGGCAATACTTTTTTTAAATCATCATTAAGTATTGGAGTATTTAGTGTCAGAGCATTCCCACAAACGTGCATTTTCTTGATGAATAACACGTAATTCCCACTACACCAAGTGGAGCACAGTTGTTGGCAGTCCATGATGACTCTGCAAACACACGTGCCACTGCAAATGGACATGAACTTCAGCACGCAAACAGCAGACAGAAACAGTTCTCAAACCCATGCAATATTTAATCATACAGATGGGGAACTTTTGTACTCTGCTCTCACTTTGCTAGCATGTTCGTATTTCTGCTTCCCTCCCCCCCAGTCCTTCTAAATATCTGCATCCTTCTAAACCCTGGTAAAGTAGATTTTATAGAGGTTAAAAGCCCCTAGTCCTTAGCATTAGAAGCCTTTAAAGGCAACACCACGCCTCAGATGTCAGCTTCTTGAGTATGACTACTGTTACAACAGTTTAAACTGTATAAGCCTCATACAAGCCCTATGAGCTGTCATTCAGCAAGCAAAAAATAAATATTTAAGCTTTGTTAGAGACAGTAATATTGATTTTTTTTTCAGGTAGACTGCCTTATGGAACAGATTCTGCCATTGAGAGATTGGTACTGAATTAAAATTGGAATATTGTTAAAAGCAGCAAGCCCTTATCAAAATACAGCAATCATCAATGACCTCAGACCAAAGAAGTTAGATCAGTCAAAAACATCCTAATGTTTGTTAAGTAACTGAGTGTATTTAAGTGTAGTCAGAACCTCAGAAATCTAAAATACATCTGGCATGTTACCTTCCTGAATGAGTGAAAGCCATGATGTTTGACAACGCTTGCTTTTGTAACGTGTCAACGTCTTGAGACTCAGCAGTGGAATCCACACATGTCCTCCAGAGAAGAGGTAGAGGAGGTGGCTGACACACTTTCATCTCACTGATCCATATAGGACCTTTAAAATGAGTACTAAATATATGAAAAGCACAATAATACATGGTTTGAATAAATTTAAATACTCATTTTATCCTCCTAGTACAATATGCCATCCTGTGGGAGAGATGAGCTAATCCATCTACGCTTTTTCCAGCTCTTTGACAGTTACTCTTCTGGGTTCACTTTAAACCCTGCAAAACTCATATGCTGACATAGGCTCCCCTCACTTTGTCCCTTTCAGTTGCAAAGTTTTAACTGGTACTTCGGTCCACAACTTCTTATTGTACACATTTTCACAGTTAAAATTTAGATAGTTACTTATTTGTATAACCAATTCCAGGTTAAGGTCTGTAGCTTAGCAGCACTGGCATTATGCCATTACAAGGATCCACAGACAATGTGCATGTTGAGGAATTAAAAACTGACAAGATACTGGAGAAACTGCATTTATTCCATGAATACACAGCCTTGAGTCTGTTCCCTGTACAGAAATTGGCACTTTTATCTAACCCCTTTGAGTTATACTTTCCCCATGTTCATTTCTCACATCTTGTAATTTCAGGCCCAATGCTTTATCACTACACTGAGCAAAATGCCACTGAGGTAATGGTTCTTTTGCCTAAATAAAGAATTCCAGATGAGGACTTTTACTGCAAATGTTCAGGACATACCAACAAGACCATCACAAAAACACTGAGAACAATAAAATCTAAAGTGTTTCATTTCCCCTTACTTTCAGATAACTATAAACAATGTTGAACAGTAGGATTTTCCTTTTTCAGGAAAGATTTTGCTTTGAACATCAAAATATATTTGAAAGCATTCTCTTTACACAGCTGCTCTGAGCAGGCATATGACATTGCAGGGCACTTACTTCAAGGAAGAGGTTAAAACCAAGTTCAACATTTATAATTCTGTAAAATAATCCCCAGTAAATCAGCAAAATATTCTCACATCTTGAAGTTTAATGCTATTGCAAAGCCCAATACTGCACTCCTTTCACCCTTCTCATGACAGGCACATTCATGGTTTACTCATCAAACTTGTCTTGGGTACCTCTTAAAATACAAATAAGCTATTTTGGGGACTCACAGAAACAGAATTTGCTGGAAACAAAGCACTTAAAGCATTAGAAGAACATTTTTTCATATGCATTTCAATACCAATGTTTGCAACACAACACATTTTAAGTAAGGAAAACAAAGTTGCTGCAGCAAAGACCGCTTGCCCTTATCCACTACCATCCTTCCTACAAACTCAGCAAGGTGTGACCCATCAGGCAGGAGCAAACGTGCCCCCAGCTACTGGTCATACTCCTTTCCAGGCTCAACTTCTGAAACTAGAGTGGCTCCCTAGGTGCTTTTCCTCCAAAAGTGCTAGTCACAGGCAGGTGCTTTATCTCCTTGCACCACCTAAGTGAAAGTTCCCGTGCTGCACAGAATATGAAACGAAGAAATTGAAGCATGAAGCAACATATATGCGTTCGCTCCATAAAAATGAAAGTTCTCCAGAGAAATGAACGGCCAGAAAAAACAGGTTAAACAGTAAAAAACAGGCTCTGTATTCCAGAAAGGGGGCATGACTGCAATAACTGCCTTTTTTTTTTCAAGTTTACATGATTATTTCTAAAAGATCAGCAGCTCTGAGTGCTAGTCACAGGTTTCTAACTACAAACCTTCTCCAGCAGCACAATTTCTAATGCTACCGTTTAGTCTGTTCTTTTCAAATTACTGATTTTATAATAATGTAATACAAAAGCAGAGTATGCAAAGCACTTCACCTGTCATTTATGTAGTTGATTTACTACATTTTTTAGGTGTTTTAAAAATGCATTATCTGCAAATTCGTTGTTTTTATGCATTCCCCAAATTATGGGGAAGGTATCTCAGATACTGATTAGAAAAAAAAGTCCTACCCAATCTTTTTATTTTGAAGTAAAAATGTTGGAAGCTAAATTGCTGTAAAAAACACTTTGAAGTTGAAAATGGTTTGCTCTTAATACTGATAATCTGTAGCTTCTTACAGTTTTTTATCAATATTTATTTATTTCTCAGGATATGAACTATTACATCATTCTTTTAGATTATTATTCTATAGAGTGAGAAAGCTTCTGAAACTGCAAAACTATGTATGTTACTAAATACAATTATAGCTCGCTAGCTGTAAATGCCAGGATTGAATAACTGAAAACATATGCTATATGCCTGAAATTTTAAGGATGATGAAACTGTCACATTGGTAGCACACAGCATGTTATAAAGAACTCCCACAATGTAGCAGTTGTTCAAAACTTGTACCCATCCGGTCATTCTATCTTTATAAAAAGATATATAACACTAGATGGTGATTTATTCAAAACACAGCTGCAGCTTAACTTAAAGGTAATACAAAAATACCACACACAGACACAAAAATCACACAACAAAATACTTTTTCCACATTACAGCATTAAAGCCACATCAGAATGGCATACACAAAGAATAAAAGAAAAGCGTCTCCAAAAGGTCCAAATTTTATTCCCATCAGAGTTTATTTGAGGGAAAGACAGGTGAGGGAGCGGGAGAAGCGGAGCAGCGGAACAACCACACTCAGCCCGGAGCCGAGACTCCCCGAGCTCCCTTCAATCGCGGGTCTCGAAGTGCAGCCCCGGGGAAGGGGACGGAGGCCGCCTGAGGCGCGGAGCCCCCGGCCCGGCCGGAGGAGGCCCCGCGCGGCGCGGCGGCTTCCCGGAGCCGGGGGAGCCCCGGCAGCTCCGAGGGCGCGGACCGGCCCCCGGCCCCTCCTCGCGGGGCAGGTCGCAGCCGTGTCCCCCTGAGCCGGGGCTCCCCCAGCCGTGTCCCCCCGAGCCGGGGCTCCCCCAGCCGTGTCCCCCCGAGCCGTGTCTCCCCCGAGCCGGGGCTCCCCCCGAGCCGGGGCTCCCCCAGCACCGGCCAGCGCCTCACGTCCGGCTGAACTTTGATTCGCAGGCGTTTCGCGCCGCACCCGCCGCGAGCAGACGGACACGCTCCCGCTTCCCTCGGCTGCTGGGGGGCGGCTCCATCGCCACACCGCGGTCGCCGCCCGGGAGCACCCCAGGCTCCCCCGGGCACAGCCTCGCCTCCGCCCCCGGCCCCCTCCCCGGCTCTGTGGACAGCCGGGCACCGCCAGCCGCCTTCCCCGCTCGGAGCCCGGGGCGGGGGGCAGCGCGGCCCCCGGCCCCGGCGACGCGGCCCCGACGGCCTCCCGCCTCCCTTCCCAACCCAGCCAAGGCGTGGGGGCAGCCGGCGCTGCCAGGAGGCGGATCCCGGCGCGGGGGAAGCCGCGGAGCTCCCCGCACCTGCGGGGCGGGGGTGGGGGGGTGATGGGAGAGGGCACCGCGCGGCCCCGGCGCCGCTCCTCACCTTTCATCCAGTCGACGACCTGGCTCGGCGACCACTTACTGACGGGCTCCATGATGAGGGCCATGGGCGGCTCGGGGGCGCGGGGCTCCGGCGGCCGCCGCTCTCCGGGCGAGGGGCGAGGCTGTGCGGGGCGGAGGGACCGCGCTGCCCGGAATCCCGGCGGCGGGAGCAGAGAGCCGCTGTATCCCCGCTTGCCTTCGCTCCGCTCGCTCGCCGCCTCTGTGCCTCTCTGGGGATTTCAGTTCATGTTGCCGGCTCGGCGGGGAGGAGGAGGAGAAGGAGGAGGAGGAGGAAGGGGGAGAAGGGGGCGGCACGCTCCGACACCTCCCGCCCCCGCGAACCCGCGGGCAGCGGCGGCGGCTGCCGGCCCCGCCGAGAGGTCGGTCCTTGGCGGCGGCGAGCGCGGCTCTGGCTCCACTCTGCCCGCTCTCGTACCCAGCGGCTCTCCGCGGCCGCGGCTGCCGCGCCGGTGTCTTTTTCTCCTGGCGGAAATGACGAGGCGGCTCCTGCCACCCGAAAATATCTCCAAGTGAAATGGGAAGCGACACCCGACGGCCGCCCGGGGCGGGGGGAGGGGAGGGAGCCGGGATGACTCGCAAGGTGCCGCCGCTGGCGGGAGGGGGTCTGGGGCGGCGGCAGCGCCGAGCACCTGCTCCCGGCGGGCCGGGCGGCGGGGGAGCGCAGCCAGCGCCGCCGCGCTGCGTCTGTTGGATTCTGGGTTTCTTGGATTTTATTTTCCCTGAATTAAGCATCGCAGCGTGGGCGGGAAAAGTAAATTTTTTTTCCTCTTTTTTTTTTTTTTTTTTTTTTTTTTTTTTTTTTTTGAGAGAGTGAAGCCCGGCTGTAAAACGGCAATGATGGACGGTGTGGCCGGGCGCCCCGAGGGAGCCGTGCTAGCAGCACCGATGCGGTGGCGGCATTTGCGGGCAGCCCGGGCAGGGGAGGGAGAGGAGAGGAGCTGCACCGTGTTGTTTGTCCGCCTCACGCCGAGGGTGCGGTAATGGGGCAAGCTGGAGCGAAGGCAGTTAGCAGAACGGGGGTCGGACCCTGGCGACCACAGCACGGAGAGAAGGGCACTGCAGGTGCTCTCTGTCCTCCCTGTCCTGCGGTTGCACCACGAACGTATGGAGGCTGCAGGTGTGAAAATCCACCATCCCTGCAGCGGGTCATCATTGCTGGAGCTGTTCGTTTTCTCCTCATTCTGTCTCTCCAGGCTGCATCATCCTGGAAGTTACCCCAAAAAAGGCAATTCCTATGGGCCCTGTGCACAGTCTCTCTTGGTAGGAACCCCTCCCAAGTGCACAACGATTCCTCCTAGGATGGCCGTGGCACCCTTTTCCAGCACCCTTCCTAGGAGCCTCTGCTCTGAGTAGGTGGCATCTCCCTCTGGAGCTCCAGGCACAGGATAGTACTAAAGATTATTTTCCTGCTGGTAAGTTGGCCAGTGTGCGGATTTGCCTGCATTTGCATTCACCCTGCTTCTCCTGCCAAGACTGAGGCAATGACCACCGAGATGTTCCCTCTGACAGCGTTGGCCGCTGAATGCCAGCTGCTGATACTGACATTTAATATCTGTATGTGAGGAAAAAAGAGGATTCCCTGAGCCCTGAAGTGGTAATAGCAAAGGAATCAATTTCTTTGTGCTGTATAGGCAGTGCCAGAAGCTTTCCCACTTCGTTATGTGAGGCTGAAGTAGTAGTGATGAGGAGCAGTAAAGCGGCCATAAGGTTGGTAATGCCTCTCCATGGAGACCCAGGAAGAGTTTCCCCACCAGTGTTGGGTAGACTTAGTTCTCACTTTAAAGGTTGTACTTATTTGTCTTCGAGAAGAATCTTCTTTTTACTGAAAACTGGGGCTTGCACACAGTAATTTTCCTCGAATTTAGCTCTAGACTAATTTCTTCTGTGTCACATTCCTGCCAGCACACTGACAAGCCATCTTCTAAAGAGGTTGTGTTACTTAAAGCCACAGAAACAATAAACTCACTTGCAAACTAAGGCTGACTTTTTTCCTTGTGAAAGGTTTGAAAGGTATGTAGGATCCTTATATACTGAGTTATTGTTGTTGAATAAGCATGTTATAATTTTAATTAGAAACCAGTAGTTTGAAAGGTTTAAAGGTATAAATATGCAAGATCAGACTGAAGCCTGGCATGTAATTTATAGTGTCATCATATAATTCTCATTGGGCTGAAATGTTCTTTTTAGGTGAGGACAGGGGAAGTAGGTTCTCAGTGCATATCTATGTTTGTAGTCCTACAGTACATAATTATGCATGCCCTGGGTTTCCTATAGCTTGTCAGTGTAATTTGTAGCTACAGCAAGTTTTTCAGTAGAGCATCTGTGACCCAGGACTGTCCCCATGGTCAGTGTCTATTACTTTTAAAACCTCTTTATGAAAGTTTTATCAAATTATGGGGTGGTAAAAGGGATTTCACTCTTCCACTTCAGTAAAAAGATGAAGTGCTGAGCATGGAATCTAATTACCTTGATTGTGCTTCTCACAGAGTATAACTATGTCATAAATACTGGGGTAAATACCACTGTTTTACTTAGATCTTGTTTCAGTTTCACTGAAGATTGTTGGCTTGACTGTGGTAGGGAGGACTTGGCTCAGGAGTAATGATAAAATTATCCATCCATGGTATTTAACTTGGTGACCTATTACAGCAATGAATTCTATAGTCAGGACATGTGCTACATAAAAGTATTTTTTTAATTTGCTCTAAATTTATTGCTGCCTGATTTTATTATTGTTCTCTCTTTCTAGGGTAAGAAGGAGAGCTGAATGACTTTTTATGCTGACCTTCTAAAACTGAAGTGTTTCAGCCAAAATGCCTTAACCAACATCTTTTGGCTATTTTCATCTTTCAGTTTAGTGGCCTTCATCTTGCTATCAAACTTATATGAGTCAGGCCTTTTACATAAAGCACATGGGACAGTCTCCTGCAGAGACACTGAACTACAGAATTATGTCTTAACTCATATTTGAGAATTACTCTGATCCATATAGTGCATAAAAAATTTATATGTTTAAAAATATGTCTAAATATACACGTTCCTGTTAGGAAGGCATTTATTAGGTAGTAAATGTAAAAGAAGGTACAATAAAACTCAATATTGTAAAAAAAAAAAAAGGACAGGAATAAGTTTAAAATTGAACTGTAAATCTGCACTCAGAAGTATGAAACTACATATATGCTTAGATATCTATTCTCTGATATGCTTAGATATCTATTCTCTGAGCAGCCACGGATACTGATGGACAGCTTCAGCAGCTAAGTTTGAGTACACATACTTAATGGATCAGCACCTCAGACTGCATGCTCACAGAAGATACTGCTTTTTTGTCATGGTATATTATCAAAAAAACAACCTCCCTAGAGCTCAGCTGGCAATCATAGCTGCTACAGCAATACAGATTTGAAGACAATACCAGTAAATAGTTCAAGTCTGTCTAATAATGTACATTTTGTGCATATTTAATCAATAGGACAACTGAAGTAGAGCATTGCTCATCCTGGATAATGGTGGCAGCTAGAGCCAGGTTTTAACAATAGTACACTGAATAGTCTTTTGTCTATATAAAGCCAGACTCTACAGTGGGTATAAGTGATGAGTTACAAACACAATTGTGGGTTCCTCAGAAACTTCATGGACTTTTTGCTAGAGTGTCTAGAAAACATTCAAGATACTCAGAAATGACAATTTGAAATGTTGCCTTGAAGTTAGGGAAACAAATATTGCTCTCAAAGATAGTTCTGGTGCTGGATATTAAAGCTGTTTCTTAGGTGGGAGATGAAAACAAGTGGAGGCAAATTAACAGTAACTAAAGCTGAGGTCTAATAACAGTTGGAGTAAAATTTAAAAAAGCAAAAACAAGAAAGTAGAAAAAAGCTAATACTTTCTCCACATTAATAAAGTTTGTTCATTTGTTATTTTCAGGCAAATAAATTCCTGATTTTTACAAATGAGGCTTTATTTGATAAGAAATGAGCTTTTCCACTGGTGCTAGCTCATGCTGCCAATATATGTTTTGGACGTCATATATGCATTATGGAGAGTATTTTATTCCACAGCTTGCAGCAAGGTGTAAAGCAAGTTGCTCTTCTTAAGGGGAGGGCTGCTGTCTCTCCTCTGTTCCCCAGACCCTTTTTGCCTTTGGAGTGGTGCCTGAACTGGTGCCTCAGTAGGGTGAGGATTGCTGCCCCTGCCAGGGCTGGCATCTTCTACGGGGAAGTGGGGAAGATGTTTAGGGGGAGAGAAATAACCAATAGCCTTGGTTCTTGGTTCCAGGGGCCATGGGCAAGAAAAGGAAGAGGAAGATTCATGATCAGAGGCATAGTAAGGTACTAAGCCTCTGAGAAGGATAGACATGGGGTAGGTAAGAACATTTAGAGGAACAAAGGGGCTTAGATGTAGTTGAAGACCCAAACTGAATTAGACTGGGGTCTAAAGCTGGGCAATTGTCCCTGGCAGTGGAGCAATGGGGATGGGAAGGAATCCATCCCAGCTGAGAAGAGCAGGTGGCTCTCTTGCCTGTGCCTCGGGCGTCTGCATGGCCCACTGCCCCCTGGCAGCTGGCCACTGCTTGCTCCGTGGCCATGGGCAGCCTCTACCTGTACAGCAAAGGTGACAAAAAGACAATGAGCCTCCAATGACTTAGGGCCTACATTGGGATCTTGCTGTTCCCTCATTTCTTACTACTCATTTTCTTCAACCTGCTTGAAAGCACAGTCTTTTAAAATGTTTCCAATGCAAATATCCTGGCCTTGAAGTATATGCCTTATGTCCCTGGTAGTTTAATTTGACATAAATGGGGGGGATGTTGTTGAGCAATTGATACTATTTTGTATAATCAGAAATAGAAATCATAATCCCCCAAAGATGTTTAATAATTTAAAGTGTTCAGAACTCAATTAAGGCTATTAAGAGATTAGAAATTAGATTAAAGGTGGCTAAAGGGTAAAAATTCAAGGTCTTCAAACACCTTTTGTAATACAAAGGCTCTTAAAAAATGAAAAGGCTGAGAATTTCCTCAGGAAATGCTCATAATTTTAATTAGGTTTCTTCATTTAAAATAAAAAAAAAGAAACCACACAATCTGAATCCCACTTCCTCTCTCAAGCAGTGGACTCAATTAATTGCCTGCTGAGACCTCCTCCTTTCCCAGGTTTGGGGAGACATGCAAATGTTTAATAGGTTTTATACCAGGAGGGACCACCCCAACCATCTGACGTGTTCACGGAGCATTGGCCTCTGAATTGGAGCTGTGTGGGGAGCTGCCATCTCAAGAGAACAGTTTTTTGTTCCTTTGTGAAAATAAGTGCACATAGGTTGTGCTACACTGGCCTTCTCATTTTCTGTTTTTCAGGCACGAGCTCATGGATCCTGTTTGTTCATCAGCTCAGCTAAGGCTCCACCTCTACTACTGCCACACAAATGCCCTGCCCCCAACAATGAGAAACCAAGGGAAGCGTGCTTCTGTGCTAAAATCATATAGAAAAGGATTATAAAAGAAAGCAGCAACTAATTATTAACATCAGGTTCCTACTCAGGTCCCCATATTATTAGCATCACAAATGTAAAATGGCTGCCAACAAGATTCAGCTTGGAAACTTCATTAGAAAGGAATGTCACAGTTTATTCCTGGTGATAAACGCTATTTTATTGCCTTTGGAATGGTTGGCTGGTTTGGCTAAATGCAATGGGAGGCTCCCCTTGAGGTGTATATTTCTACTGATGAATTCATATTGTCTGAAGAATAATAAATATCTGATAATTTTCTAAGCAATCCTGAAAATATTTAATGTTGCTGAAGAATGCAGTAATCTAAATTGCACACTGGAGTACAGAAGAAAAAGAATAATGATATGGTAATACAAAAAGGGCAAAATCATAATGAGGAGGGACATTTGTCAGTATACTCAGAAAAGCACAATCTGTCTCCCTGGTAATTTGGTGGAGTACAGAAAGTATTACATGCCATATTACAAGTATTACATTTTATTTCTGACTTCAAGAATCGTTACCATATGTTCAAAGTCAGACATGACCTCTTAAATATAGCATGTTCTTTGTTCGTGCTGTGCGGGCTTCATCCTGCTTGGAGAGTATTTATTCTGAAAAAATTGAAGAGAATATAAATCTTCCAGTGCCAGAAGACTTCATATCAGCCAGCTTTTGTGGATGAACTGGACAGCAGTAATTTGGCTCCTAGTGACGAGGGAAACTTGACAGGTCTGCTTTATTTCTCATACCTAACAACTTTCTCTAAAAACTATTTCTATGGAAATAGTCCTGAATTTCAAGAAGCATTTGTTGCTTTCAAACTTATTTTACAGGAAAAGGAAAATAACCACATATTTTAAAATCCTGGTGTGCAGCAGCCTATTGGTGTTACAATTAAATGTGCCTTGATGTGCCCTGATAAGGCTATGATTAGAAGTTCTTTGAGATTTAATGCATCCAGCTTCGTGTTTATAGATAGAGAAGTTTATGACCTAAGCTCCTCTACTATGAGTTGTCCTTCCTGCACTCCAAATTCTTCCTGGAGGTCTGTTTGGACTGCACATAGATATAAAGGTTTATCAATATGATGTCACATTGAAATCAAAGGGAATTTTGGGAGCTGAATGGCCAAATCAAGAAAATGCCTGCAGATGGATTTTCACCAGGGTGCATGTTAGACTTAAATACCACACAGCATTCATATATCTCATCATTACTATGGTTTGGACTTATGATACACAGGAAGCAACACACTACAGGAAGAAATACAATAATCAGAAGAAAATATTACAAGAAACTGGGAAAACCAAGAAGCAGAAGAGGAAATGGAAGTATATATAAGTATGGATCAGTCTGTAGGTACAGGTAGAATTAAAGGTGGGGAGGGTTAAAAAGAGTGAGAAAGAGTAAAGTCAGAAGATACAGCAGAGTATTAAAACTGGAAGGAAATAAATGAGAAAATATGAATATCATCAATGCTAAGAAGTCAAAAACATGGACAGATTTTAGAAAAAAAAATACCAATATTTAAAAGGCAGGTAGATTGGACAGGGTGTGTTTCAAATATCCAAAGTGACTCAGTGGGAATTCAGCCAAGGATAAGTAGTAAAAACTAATTAGCCAGAGAAGAAAGCAAGCTCCTCCCAAAACATGCCCAACTGCTCAACAAAGGCTTTTTGTTGTTATTTTTCTTGTTCCTTGTTTTACTAGAGCTAATGAATTGAGCTCTGCTGGATTAATAGTGCCTGACTCATTCTCAAGCACTGGTCTCAGCTACCACAGAGTGGCTTATGCCCATAGTATTAAATAGCCTTTACTTGCAAAACCAAATGGCTGCATGTAGCAGGCATATTTTGAATGGTTCCTGGCCATGTTGACACCCTAACAGAGGTTGGGATTTGTCTGAGAGGTGTTAGCTGTGCTGGGCAATGTTTGAGCATTCTTATGCCTGGAAATATTCCAGGACCTAGACAGATTTTTTCCTAGGAAATTAAGGATGGAACCTGCATTCATATCACAAGCTGTGTCATTGCTTTCCCTTTCCATGTCTCGGTTCATGCTCTGCTCTACTATGTCTTGAAAGCAGCATCCAGTAGGAGAAGCCTGGGCTGGACAGTCTCCATCTGGTCTCCCAATCCCTGGAGGTGTCATAAATCCCAAAGAAGAGCACTGGGGTGCTCTGGAGGTGACCTGGGAAGGTAATCTAAACTCTTGTGTCAAAAGAGTTTAGAATCAACTGAAAGTATCACAACAGCTTCCTTTCCCACAACCAGCCCCTCCATACCCGTGCTTGAAAAAGAGCAGGATGAGGATAAAAAGTCAATAGCACGCTACAAATGAAACCATTCATTCTCATTTCATAGCTCCCTCTACCTACAGAGCCTCAAAGTCCCAACAGAAAGTTGGCTGTCCTCCTACCCAGACAGTCTGATGGTAATCATGGTGCTGCCCCAGTCCTGAGGTCTCCAGAAGTTTTTGTTTGTGTAATTGTCAAAGGATAAGCAGTGGGAAGTCAGGATATAAGAATCACAGATCAAAAACTTTGGCAGAGCTCTCAATTGCAGTTTTAATAATTGCTCAGAAAAAAAAATGCACACCATGGTCTCATTTCAAATTCCTTTAACCACCCCAATTAAAAAAAAACAAAACTCTATTAATCCCAGTGACACCCAGGTATCACATCCATCTAATCTCATCTTCCAAGGCATTTCCATTGTGCTCCTCTCTGTAGTACTCTGAGCATTCTAGACAACTAAATGAGCCTACTATATAACGTAATTAATATAGATTTTTGGTTCTCTTCTTGCTCAACACAGGAAGGAGGAAAAGGTACATAATTCATCTAGCTTTATTACTATTATTAAAGTTATTACAGTGGGAAAGCAATGACAGAAAGGATTCCTGCATTTTAGCCAGGGAGCACTGATAACTGTGAGACTTCCAGTCTCTCTCAGGAGTGAATCCCAGAGAAAACTGGGAAAACATCCTTTTGTGTTGTTGAACAACGTGGAGAACACTGCACTAGCATATCCAAATTTGTTCAAATAGTCTTTCAGCAGCAGATACATCGTAGAGGTGCATATTAACTTTTGCACTTCTGCAGCATATATGGTTTCATATCCAAAATGAAGCTGCATCCAATTGAAGACCTGCCCTGCATCTGTGCACAGGGTTTTTATCCCAGTTTGCATAATGCATTGTGCTGATGTGAATTCCTACTGTGCAAATGTGGCCATATGGCTTTTTAGAAATAAGTCATCTTGCAAATAATCTGGAATGAGTCTGTTGGGACTGATGAAGGTCAGGTCAGAGTCTGCAGACATCACAATGATTTATTTGGCCACTTTCATTCTCAATGCAGGTCAGCTGCTGTCCCTTGGTCCAGCCTGAATTTTACATTTTCCACTCCAGAGCTGAGGATATTTCTCATCTGACTGGATTACATCTGTCCACTCTGGAAGTCAACAATGTACAGAACCAAATCAGCATATGGCAGTTGTGGACTGGGTCTCCTACAATTACCAGATGAAAAATATTGTTCCAACAGTCTTGACTAATGGAAAACCAATAGAAATAGAAAAGCCCATGGTGATTACACAGCTAAAAATCCTCCCCAAAGCCTTTAAGTGAAGTCAACATTTTGGGTTCAGTCTACCTCCATGGCCACATGACCAGATCTGGTCATTTGGCATGGGTAACATGCTATGCCAGCTGGTGGTGCAGGGAAGGACAAAAGCTTTTGTAGTCCTTGCTTGCCCACTAAACCCTCTTGGTTTATTTCTGCAGGTACTTGGAGCCAGCCTGCAGCTGTAGCAGCAGGGTAGCAGTTACACTCAAGTATCAAACAGAAGAGAAAAGCTGCTTGTGTAATTTCACAGGCAAGGTCTATAGAGAAGGAAGTGCAACTGCTTCTCCAGCCTTCAAAGATAATTTTAGGATGGCTTGAATGGCCATTATGGCCTAAATGACCATGATGTGTCTTTGTTTTCATGAGACTTTTGGCAGCCAGCATCAGTTATTTGCCAAGCAAGAACATGCACAACCAAAAGTGTGTCCTTTGTTCATAGGAAAGGTATTCCCTGCTGGCACTGCTAGCAATGAATCTAACATGAACTCAAAGTGGTGTATTTGAAAAATTACCAACTGCCCATTTTTTCCTTTCAGTCTAGGAGAGAGAAAGTAACAGCCCAACAGGGGAAAATGTTGAGCAGGTTTTACATCTGACACTTCCTCCTGCGCTCTACAGAAAATTGTCGTCACCATCTCCAGTAATTACAGATTAAATTCTCTACAAATGTATAAAGCAACATGAATGTATCCCAATTTACATAGCACCTGTCTTATTGTTAGTGCAAGAAATCTTTCTTATAGCTACCAATAATCATGGAGAAAGTCTACGGGTTACACAGTGATCATTTACTGAAGAAGGAAATGAGTCAGTATGGGAAAGATAAAACCTTTGTGGTTAATATGCATTTATTTGAAGGATATAAAAATCTTAGGAATTAATTTTATTTGGGGCACTTTATGTGGGCTTGCATACTGTATTGTAAATGCAATTACTATGCAAATTCACTCAGTAACCATGTAAGAAATTGAGGGTATAGCTGGTGGCACCATTCTTGGTTTGACATCACAGAAACTATTTTGACCAACTGATCCAATGTTACTGTGAGAAGCTAGAAGTGATGCTGTATTCTAACTTGGGGACAGATTTTGAAACAACATGCAATAAAATGTATTTTCTGGATCTATTTTTTTTTTCAGCCCAGGTGCATGTATAATTTCAAGACATTAGATATGATTAACTAATTCTGTAAGCATTATCCCATTATCCCAGACCTGTGCTAACCACTTTGACAGATCTCTTTTGTTCATCCTACATCATACACATACTTTTGTGGTGAAGAACCTAGGAGAAAATTGATTGGAAGTGGTGGAGAGTAGTGCTGAGTGCCTCCCCACTACAGTATGTGATATAGCTGCCAATCCAAAAGAGTGGGCAAGTTCCTCTGCATCAGCCTCCTGTCTTTCTTGTTTTCTGAGAGGTCCTTTTCTGCTGCACTGTTAATCTCTGGCCAGCAATGCAGGCTGGCTTCCAAAGCCTTTTGTATTAACGCTCATTCTAGTGGGTCCAATTTTCCTCTGAGTTAAACCAAATTAACTTCAGAATAACTCCATTAACTTCAAAGCACCAAGCGAGTGTTAAGTGTATGGAAGAGAATTCAGTGTATCGACTTCAACTTCGGTAGCGCTGGTTTCCCCTGAACACCCTGGCATGTGATAAGAGAGCAGAAGCCTTGTTGTTCATCACTGCCTATTAATATCGAGTATCTGGAGGTTTGTTTCAGTTTCACCTTTGTGACAAGCTTGTCAAAGGGAAGAGCAATGGGGTTTTTATGTTTTCGAAAGTTGTATCATATTGCAATTTTGTTATTTTTTCATCATGGCATTTCTGCCCACAAAAAGATATATAGTTCTAGGATAATTTGTTCTGCTCTGTCAGTCACATTAACTCTTTTTAAAATAACAATTGCAACAGAAAAATACATATCAAAACCTGTGGAAATACAGTCATATAACCAAAAGATTGCATATTATTCTCTTATTTTGTTTTCAGAAAAAAGAAAAGAAAGAGAACACTTACAGTGAAAAAACACTGGAGTGTTTTGAAAGTTTTCCACTGATATTAATTCAGCATGTGCACTGCTCTGAATAAAGCTCAAAAATATCTCAAGCTATCCTTTATATATAAAAAAGTCAAGTGTGTTATGATTTGTAGTCAAGTGACTACTTAGAGGAGCTCAAAGCGTCAGAGGTAACTATGTCAGACTGAAAAACAGGATTGTGTACTTTTGCACTCAGTGTAAGTCACTAGTACACAAGAGTTAAAAATAGCATAAAATTAGAATTTTTCAATCATATATTCATTAGGAATTCGGTACTAAAGGGAAGTTAATCTTTTAACATGCTACACTGGGGAAGGATTGACCAGTAGATTAGTATTCCTGTACTCCAGAAGCATTTTTTTCACAACTGCCTATCCAAATTTATGCACCTAATCTTTTGATGTGACATTTGAATACAAACAGCTTGTAGTTTATATTTCTGCCACTGAATAGGGTAGGCAGACTCCTTTAACTGTTTCCAGTCTATATTGCTTTGTGATACTCATACAGGCAATTCCATTTGTTTACATTAACTCTCAAGAAGTGCATGGATGTCTTGAGCAAGCTGAGGTTTTCTCTTCCTGCATGCATTCATGTGTGCATATTTGGGATTGGCCTTTTAAAAGCTTTTCCACTCTATTTGTCCTGATGCTGGACAATGCCACTTGTCACTGCTTTCATATTTATATGACATTACTCACTCTCTCAAGCAGTATGAGTATTAAAACAAGGAAATGTGTAATATTTCCCTCTGAAATATTTATATTGCTCTCTTTGTGGAGGTCAAAAATTTGGCACACAAAGGCTACACAAGCTATGGGGCTTGCACTGCTGGCAGTCTAAGAGTCCCGACTCTCAGCCTCATAGCCTCAAGGCTCTTTTTCCCTTTTGGACATTTCCAAAATAAAGCCCACAACTCCCAGAAATGTTCCCAAAAGACTGTTCCACAGCACCCTGAGATTTTTATCTCACAAGGTTTGGTACAGCAAGGAACTCCTGGTGTCCAGAGGAGGATGCCCTGACATAGTGGTGGACAGAGAAGGAGGCGGAGAGGCTGCTGCCCCTGGCATGCCCAATATATCAGTAACAATATGCAGCAGGTATACATCAATTAGCTAGTAAGTGTGTTTTTCAAATAATATTAAGTTTTTTAAGTTTTCCAGATTATCAGAAGTGTAAAGAAATCTAAAAATACCAGAGTAAGATAGGCAACACTTCTGAACTCTCTTTTAAAAAATATTTAGTATCAGCTACATATTTTAACTCCTGATGCTTTGTCTCAGCTTCCTCCTCTTTTTTAATATTTGCTTTTTTCATAAGCTCTTGGTTATAGATGTTCCAAATGTGTGTGCATTTTTTCTTGCATAAGTTCCCTATATATTTGCTTCTCCTTAGAAGTTGAATTTGAGGTCTCCAACAAAATTTTGGCATCATTTAAGATGTTTCATATGTTCATATTAAATAATCTAAACATACTATGAGACTGAAGGTTTATATTAAAATTTAGGATATCATTTAGCAAAAGGTAAATCACTCTGGGATTTTATTGATATATTCTTTTATTTTATAATTCTTGATGTAATTCTTATAGTCTACATTTTTTAAATATAATTCTAGAGCTTCCAAAAAAATCAGATTTTCTCATCCAAGATCCATTTTCATAGGGAACCTAGAGTCCAGTTACAGAGTTGTGAAGATGTATATAGCAACAGTATCCATGAAGCTTAGACTTTTTCATCCAAAGAAGATAGGTTTGGACTTTTCTCATCTAGATCACACCAAAAATGTAAAACTTCCTTTAAAAACAATGAAAATAAGGAGCTGTCTATTAACCAGAGTCATAGAGAGGTATAGATTTAATCATTCATTTCTAAATTATTTTCTAACCTGTCACTCATAGACACACTGAAATCATTGCTGTACAATTGGGCTGCTCACATCCAAAACAGACTGGCATCACTGGTGGTGACACTGAATATTGTCTCTACCCCTGCTGTTCACATCTTCTCCAATTATGTACTCTGACAGCTTCACAGCCCCCCCTTCCCACTGCCTTCATCTCTCAAGCCACTTGTCTGCAAACAGGGTCACAGGGCTGGTGCCTGGGGTCCCTCAGGGCAGGCAGGCAGTGATGGCCTGAGCTGAGCCACAGGTGGATGCCTGCATAAACAGCTGCTCGTTATGGCCTGTGAACAGGCTGTTTCTGGGCAATTCAAATTAGCATCCATATAGGAAGAGGGAGGTGCCTTGGCTGTGGCCTTGGAAGTGGTTTGTGTGATACCAGGGGCACTCCTGCCACAGGTGGGAAGCAATATCCGATTTCAGTCTGTACCAAAATAGATCAAGGCAGTAGTTCCTTCATGCTCCATAGAACAAGACCTGCAATAAGTGAATTATTTAGTGGTGATGCACATCTTCTGAATATTCTTGCCCTATTTAGAGGCATACTAATGAAATAGTTGTTACAAGAATTTTCTTGTCATCCTGTACATCAAACACATGCCAGACAGTTTGGGCAGAAGTGTGGTACCTCAGCCATGAATTAACTTGTTTTTTTGCTGATCTGATTTTCTTTATTTGTTTTTTCTTTTTACTACTTCTCATATTTTTAAATGGTAAGAAATACGATGCCATGCTAAACATAAAAGTTAAATCAGCAACAGTCTATCAAGAAGTACTTGAATGGTGAAGGACATTTTGCAGGTAAAGTGCAAAAGAACAACTTGTAGCTTGTCTTCCTGAGGAATTTGGTAGAGATGAGGACCAGAAAGCAGCATTCTTACTAAAGCTTGACAGCAACTTTAGTCTGCCAGTCTTCTTGGATGAGCATTGCCTTCTGGCATCTTTTTCACATCAGAGAAAGAAGTGGGTCCAGTGCCCCTGGGACAAATTCAGAAAAAGTGCATAGAAAGGGGCCAGATTTCTTTAGTTCTCTTTCTGACTCCCTTTGGGAATTTAACTTCTTAGAACACTTGCAAACGTGGGCAAAAGCACCCATTAGAAGGGCCCCACACGGCTGAAGTGCAGCTGGTGTGCAGCGCATTGCTATGCCTGCTTAAACACTTCGTATGTAAGTAGGAACAATAACTTGTTTTAACAGCAAGTTTGGGAGGGGAGACTTGGGAACGCTATGGATAATCAAGTGGTGAAGTTAACAGGCATAAGTTCAAGCACGTTAAACTCCTGGGACATGTGTTTTCACTCAGAATAAAGAGGCTGGAGTTTGCAGCAATTTAAACAGAATTAAGCTACAGAAAATGAAAGCGATTTTATTCCTCTGTAAGAGCACCCATATGGCGTTTATCAACCTGCAGGTTAGGCAAACTTACATTCCACCTTTATTTGATTAACTTTCCTGCATGCCTTCATAATAGGCTTGGTTTACAGTTTTTGTTAGTTCGGGAAGACTGAATTATGCTATTTTACAAATACCATTCATTGTTTTGTGAACTAATATGGAACCCATCACTAACTGCAATTGCACTAAAATTGCTATAATAGTTGCTTAACAAATACACAAGATTAACTACTTCTATCTTGAAAGTACAAAAACCCAAAAACATTATACTAGGACTAGCTCTCATTCAAATGAGATTTGGTTTGTTGGTGAATAAGTAATGTTTGGGTTTTTTTCCCAAAGAGGAATGGCTCCATCAGGTACATTTTTCCTCTCAAATAACAATTCCCCACTTAATTTCCAGGTTCTGTCCTCTAATCATCCATGTTAGTCCAATTCCAGTCTAATTTGGTATGAACCTTCTAGATTTCCCCAAAACAAGAAGTGTGCACACTTCTGAGGATGCTTGGATCCAGGACACCCTCCAGGACAGCACTGAGAGACAGATTTGGCTGCCTCTGCCTCATACAGCGTCTGCCAGCAGTGAGGTGTCAGTAGGGGTTGGTCCAACACATTATACATATTTTACATCTTCTTTGGACTAAATCTAACATCAGGAATGCATTAAATGTGCTCCTATATGCCAAATGCCATGCTCTCTATACCTCTCTCTCTCTCTTCTTTTTAAAATTAGAGATTGATTTCTGATTTCATTTTTTCTGATTGAAGATTTGTCTACAGTCATCTTTCTGTCACAGCTGAAGTGAGTTTATCAATTGTCCCAATTTACTGTGCTTTGCCTTGTATGGAAGTTGGATCTTTGAACCAAAAAAAAAAAGAAAAAAGGATTATTTTACATTAGATACACCAGAAGACTCTATTGACACAACAAATGCCCTCCAGCTGCAAGTGAATTTACAGACCAGGGACCAGGCCAGAGATGATGAATATCTGAGCTAATGAAACTCACAAATGCCTGTGTACACTTCCAGATATAAACTTTGTATTTGGTACCAGATATTGTACTTTTTATAATGCTTGGCTCCCCACTACTGTCATGTCATTCTGTAGTCATGACTGGATACCAAGCAGAGCTGTGTGACCCCAAGGTGCACATGGCACTTGGATTTACAGTGTCTGAGACTGGTCACACTTACCCCTGATTACGTTGGTTTTGAAGGACAGCAACAGTGAGGAAATAAACAAAATGCACTTCTGGGAAAGCAAATGCAGCATTAAAAATGAGATCTGTGTGTCTGTCTGTGTTTACATGTGTATGTATGTGAGCTGGTCTAGTGGAAGGTGTCCCTTCCTGTGGCAGGGGGATTGGAACGAGATGATCCTCGAGGTCCCTTCCAACCCAGCCATTCCATGATTCTGTGATGTGTCTGTGTGCAGGTCTCTGCTGGGGTCACCTGTTCCACCTGGAGCTGCAGCAGCCCAGCCCCTGTCTGTCTGCTGCCTGCCCCTCGTGCACAAACACAGCCTGGAGATCAGCCTTTCCTCTGCAGGGAGGATGGGAGCCATAACCTCCTCCAGGGCTGAAGCAATTGGTGTGGAGTGGGCAGGCTGTCAAAGGGGCAGCATCCTTCCCCTCAGGAGCAAATGTGTCATCCCTGAGATTTTCCATCTGGCAGGGAAGCAGCAGTCCCAAGGTTGCTCCAGAGCTCAGTTCCCCTTTCCTGAATTACTTCATAAAATGAGCTTCCCAAGCAAAGATTGTTTTCCCTCTACGTTAAAATTAGTATTGCATTTAAAGATGATTTTATGGCATTTAGCTTAGTGATGGATATCATCCTGTGTCTGATGCAAGAGACTTCATAGTAAATTTGTCAAAAAGTAATGTTCTGCTAATAAAATGTTATTAGAATAACTGTTCGTGAAGGTTTGAGTCTCTTCTGTCCTTACTTTAATACAGTTAATGGGGGGGGCTAGAGTGTGAAAGCATTCATATGTTCATTTAAAAACAAAAAGGCAATTAAAAAGTAATTAAAATAATGTTTTAAAATTTTAAGTCATCATAGGGATCTGTTTGCACTGAATGGCTGAGATGCTTGAGTGTCTTTTATATTATGCGTGAAATAGTTCTAACATATACCTCATTTAGAATTTATTTTCTTATAATTATCACCAAAAAAATTTTAAAATTGAAAAATTTAATAGAAAATTGGGAGTTTGTAATGAAAAATAATTTAGGCCATGAATCCTCCATGGAAAAAAAAAAAGTTTTAATTTCTGAGGTCATTATCTGACTTCAGTTTATAAAATTTAAAACTTAATAGATGCAAAATGAAAAAATTTCTAATTGACAGCAATCATCAATCTTGAGTCACACATAGCACTTGATATTGTTTTATGGCACTCCAGTCAGGTACAGGCAAGAACTGATAAACATTGTGTGCCTCCACTACAGTCTCTGGGAGGGATGCATCTTGCTTAACCTTAAGTAAGCAAACTTTAGACATCTCAGTCTGAGCTGGTCACCTCCAAAGCCCAGCTAAGAGAAGCAGGCATTTCTAGAGGATGATTTGTCATAAAGATCCTACAGGAAGAGGAATTGCCCTCTGGAAATAACCATGTCTCTCAACAGACTACAAAATGATCCACTAGTGAATAATTCAGACCCAGACATTTAATTTCTCAAAAAAACCTAAGTTTGAGTAAATGCAGCCCATACTCTGTGTGCACAAACCCAGAGGCTAATGTGATAAAGCAGCAAAAGCACTGTTGGGCATGTGTGTGCTTGAGCAGAAGTCAGAAGAGCACTGCATGAAGCCACGTTCTTTGGCATAAAGCCATCTAAAAACACCACTTATCTCAAGGACAACAGAAAAACTTTCCTTGGGTGTATGAATTGTACCCAGGTTGAAGAGGTCATCCATACACTCCCTTCAGTCTTAGGTTACAGACTTACATCTTTACATGATGTAACTTGACTGAAACAGGCCAGCAACGCTCCTGATATATTTCATATGGGAACTAAAATATTATGTTTGTGGTCAACATTATAAGGTGTCCTCATATATATGTACTCAAATATACACATTTTAACCTGAAGCTTAATTAAAAGTTACTCACGCAACCTAAAGGAAATTAGTAAGATGTATATATATGGTATACACCCATACCTAATTGATTTTTTTTCTGTTGTGGTAAATCTCTTTCAGGCATTCCAGTTAGTCATAACTCTAATAATGTTGCATTTTCTTAATAACAGGTGCATGTGCATGCCTCTTGTTGGCTTTTTCTTCCTTGTGGGTTTTTTTTTCTTGCTTTTGTTGGTTGGGGGTTTTGTTTTTTGAGAAAAGTTTTGTTTGGTTGGGGTTTTCTCTTTTATATTTATAACTAACATTAGCTGATCTAATGCAGCCCCATATGTCTCTGAACCACAACTGGATAATCCCACAGACAACAGGTCCAGATTAATGTGTGTTACCATAATATTTTCATGGGATGTGTCTGTGCTTTCTCTTCCAGCTGTGCACAAGGCAAGGTAGTGATGTCCTAACAGTGGACTCAAGCTTGTCTGTGATCCATTCTTATCTCCTTTCTCCTGGACTGCTTTGGGTGAAGAGTTTGCTTTTGGGTGAAATTCCCTTGGGTGAAACATCAAGTACAAATGTGTGGGTGGCAAAATTCCCACTGACTTCAGATGGAGCAAGATTTTACCCTCAGAGTAACTCTTACTATGGTGCCAGACCTTAGGTTTTCAAGGAAGCCATGTGCCCCAGAAACAGAGCCTGAAATGAGGGCTCTGCTTTTCCCACACAACCAAAAACCAAAACCACCTTATGCCATCTGAAAATCTGACTTCGTGATATCCTTTCATTTTGGCAAATGCTAATGACTCTTCAGTTGATGCTGTGTTGAGTCAAAATTTTTGAGAGTGTTTAGTCTGTCATATTCAACCCCTGAGGAAGAGATTTTCTTTCAGTGCTGCTAACAAGTAATATTTTTATGACTTAGTAGTGAAGCTACTTATTATGCTCAATATCTTATTTTACGGGCAAAGCAGAAACAACTTCTATCTAAAGGCAGAAATTTATTGTTAGTATAATTGAGACCATAGGAGTCTAATCTGAAAGTCATTACTACTCCATGTCCAGCTATTACAGAAAGAAAAGACTGTGTCTGTTGCACCACGGCACAAAACAACTCACACACTCAAGATGTAAAAGAAGGAAAAGAGGAAGTTGTACTCCTGACTTCACAATATATAGAATTTTAAAGGTGACAGATTGGAGGATGAAATTGCCACTTCTCCAACTACTCTGGTTAAACTAATATCCTATTAATTTTCTCTTTTCACAAAGAAGAATATAAAACAATCATTAGTTACATGAACAGTGCATGAGAACTCCAGTTGAAATATGTAAACATTAGAAGGTGTAGAAAACTTTTTAAAGAACTTTAAAACTTTTAAAAGAACAGGGTGACACTATGTCTATGAAGAATAGGTTGCAACTGTAATAGTAATAATAATACAGCTAAAACTGTGACTCCTTAGTTTCTACCCATTCTCCTGGTGAAATGCTCCCTCTTTCCCAGCCCTTTCAGGCCTATGGGTGGCTGCTTTTGCTCAGGTATTGGAGTTGGCAGGATTATGGATTGTTATTGGGATCTGTAGTTCTTCACCAGGAAGGTTTTGGTGTTAATGTTGATAGTTTCCTTTTTCTCATTCTAGGATTTATTTGGGTGCATTTTTGCATGTCAGTTAACATGCTTTTGCATCTTTACTCTTTCTAAAATGATCTGAACACTACATCAGATCTAAATTTGCTAAGGACAGAGCAGAGCCTTACACATATGCTAGATACTATTTCTTTGTTCTACTTGCTTCCCTAGAATCAGTTTTGTCCAGCCTCAGGTCTGCATTTCTTTATTGACACTGGTGAGTTGTTTATAGCTCTGGGGTCTCCAGAGCCAAATCTGTGCCCCATCTCCTGTGTCCCAGTGCTGGTACTCCCCTACACCACACATGGGATCTGCCATCCCAGAGGCACTGCTGCCTCACCAAGGTGGAATTTCTCCTTCTGGACCACTCCTGTGCAGTCACAAAACCACAGCAGTAGCATACAGCAATAAGCAAAACAAACCAAAATAGCCACAGGCCCCTGGTCAGAAGGAAAACTGCAGTTACAGCTAAAGCAAGTTAAAGTGAAACTTAGGGCAGGTCAGACAGAGCAAGCTGCACAGGCTTCAGTGCTGAGACTTGGCAAAACTGACACAAAACTCATGGGCAGACACTGGCTACAGCGATGCTGTGCTGCAGGTCTGTGTGGGCACACAGTTTGAATCCCGCTGTTGAAGCAGGTTCCTATACTGAATGAAATGCATGGAAACTAAATCTGTGGAAGAAATCAATTTCCAGCACATCTTGGAAAGAAAAGATTTTAGCTCTACAGAGGCAAGGAGAAAGTTCTTCAATGTCCTCCTAAGTCTCAGGAGGGTGTGATGTTTATATCTAATTTATGGAAAGTGTTGAGGATATTTGTTAGAAGGATTTAATTTCTTTAAAAATAGGAGTTAAGACTGAAATATCCCCTCTAATATCTGTTTACTAATCTTTGAAAGTTCTCATGCAGAAAGCTTCTTCAAAGTACCTTTCTGCCTGGTGCACCACAGCTATATATGTTTCTATATTCTAAATACTGTAAATACAGGTGGTGTTAAAAAGAAAAACTCTGGGTTTGTGTCACTTTTATTTTCTCGGCTTTTTTTGCTTGCATCTTCAGACTTCTCCCTGAAGAATTACTTTGGTTATTTATGCTGCTCCGTTCACCAAGAATAAAGCTTTATTTTTACACTGATCTAAAATTGACTGAGCTCATAAAATACTTCACACTGATTTGTGTTTGTGGTGGAGGCAGTTCTTAATGCTTTTAATGTATGTCTAACAGAGGCCTTTTATATTATTTAAAATATTTAAGGAGGGTGGCAGAGTCCATTTCTTTCTCTGTTGAGGATGCTCACCTGGAGCACTCAGAGTTCATTGGGTTAGCGGGGGCTGGTGCTATTAATTAGTGTTTGGGTTTGGGCCTTTTGCTTCCTCTGAAGCTGAGGCAGAAGAGGAAGGGATTTTCAGCATAAATCTTCCAACACTCACTTGGGGATGACACCCTGCTCAAGGCCAGATTAAAACGCCAACCCCAAATCCCTTTGTGTTTTGGGTTTGGGGTTCTGACCAGAAGCAGAGGGTGGCAAGGAGGTCCCCTCAGGCAGAGCCACGTGCTCGATGATCCTGAAGGGGGCTGAGGCTGGGTGGGTGCCCCAGCTCGCAGCCCTCACCATGGAGCTGCTCTGCAGGACAGACACAGGGACACCATCCCCTGCCTCGCCCAGGGGCTGCTCAGGAAACAGCTCAGGAGTGGGAACAAGGCAGGAGTGGGAACAGGCCAGGAGTGGGAACAGCTCAGGAGTGGGAAC
>QUSF01000007.1:11897544-11924288 GCA_003676055.1 Chloebia gouldiae
GAACAGGCCAGGAGTGGGAACAGCTCAGGAGTGGGAACAGGCCAGGAATGGGAACAGCTCAGGAGTGGGAACAGGCCAGGAATGGGAACAGCTCAGGAGTGGGAACAGGCCAGGGGTGGGAATGCCCGGTGGGCAGCAGCTGCCCAGGAGCTGCAGGACCACGGCGCTGCCCCAGTGTTGAACTCGCGCCTTCATCTCATCCCTGGAGCCTTCTGAGGATGCAGTCATGAAATGTGGCAATTCAGTGAGGGCTATGTATCTGTGAAAGCTAAAATTATTTTAAGTGTAAGCTGAAAGGTCTGACCTCTTCAATAAGAATATTTCAAAAAGATGGCAGTACCAGCATTCTGTGAGGAAATACCACTTCTAAAAAAAAAATCAGAAGGGTATTTTTATAATGCTTGACATTTTTATGTAGAAATAATGGCAAATCCTTATGTTCCCTTATTCTCCCCACCTCACCACCCCAGATGAAAAAGGGAGTGAAAAGTAGGACTTTCTGAATAAATAAAAACAACATTTAAATCTTCAAATATATTCTTTTTCTATCACTAACAATAATATGCTAAAAACCAAAAAGAGCAGCTAACTTCTCTTCTGGTGAGAAGTTAACTGGGAAGGAAAAGTCTTCCTCCTCCTCCTCCTCCTCCTCCACTTTTAATTTTGATCTTTTCACTTACTCCAGTGACACAGAGGACAAGAGAAAAAGAAAAAAATAAGAAAGAGATTTGTAGAATAAAACACTGACCATGCATTTTTGTTAATTTTGAAGTACAATATTCAAAATATTTTATTTCTTTGAACCCTCAAGTTTTTTTAACTTCTACAAAACAAACTGCTTAAAATTTTTGTATTTAAGTGTCCATAACAGAAAATTTACTTTTCTGGAAATGGCCATATTTTAGAGTACCCACATTTCCCAATATTTCCAGATGAAACAATGCATATTGTTGCCACTTTTTGAATACTGACCTTTTTGAAAACTATCCTAAACTAAACACCAGCAACATTTGAATGTATTTTTTAATGTCATATTGACTAAACATGAGAGCAAGCATTTCAATAAGAGAATGAATATCTGAGCCTTTCTCATGAGGGCAAAACATGTAACACATTTTTGGTAGAAAGCACAAGAACGCCCTTTTAGCAATTAAATAAAGTTACTGTAGGAACAGCCCTAAATTTTAAAATGTGGGAAACATTTTGTTAGGTTGACATTGCAAGAGGAAACTCATGTATATACCAAGCCTCACCAGGTTTAGATGTTTGTTGTATCTCCCACAGCTGTATATTTTGTCTTTACCTGCCTCTTTTCCATTCTGTTCCCACCATCCCCCAGCCCCTACCCATCAGATTTCAGACTCTCACAGATACTTTCTGGGAAAGTTAAGTTGCTGCTGGTACAGGCACACTGCTACCTTGCCTAATCCATGTAATGATGAGGTTTACCCACGTGGGCAAAACATAAACATATCCATGCATAGCCGGTCTGGGAAGTTTGTGGTTAGCAATGCTATTTGTGTGCTTATGGAAGGGAAACATACTCAAAGTAGTAAAATCTGGGTTTTTTTTCTTTAATGATCTTTTGCTTCTTGCACTAATTTTCCATGTGATTTACTTTACTTTGGTGTATTTTGAGAGAAATCAGCTCTCATAAAACTTTCAGATGAGCATTTTTTAACCTGTTGTGTTGAGCATTATTCTTCTTGGTTTCTTAAAAATAATTGTCATTATTCATATTACATACAGACAAACCACATAGGCTTTTCCCTTTTCATCTTTTACAGGTAAACTGAATGAGTAAGGAGGTCACTGAAGTGAGTATTGGATAAGAGGAAGGCAAAAAAGCCACATCAGAGCCACTCAGGTCAGTTGGTTTAATGATTAACAAAGAATACAGTCTGAAAAAAATATTTTATTCAACAAAGTAATTTGATTTTCATGCAAATGTGTAATTACAGAAATGACCCAGATTGTTTATCCCAGAAAACATTTGTTCTGGTTTTCTGGAGGTGTTCAGTTTGGCATCTTACTATGAAAAGTAATTTGTAGCTGGTATATTGGCCTGAACAGTCTGATAATTAGGCTGAGCATTCTAAAGGAAGTATTTTAATACTTTATTATAAAGTTTGTACCATGTGTGCCTTGCATATTCCACCTTAAATATTCACTGGATTTTTGAAAGAGACTAAGGAATTAATTTATAATTTTTTAATTAATTACCCCTTCTTGTTTACCTATTATGCATATTTCAACTCAGTGCATAATATCATAATATATAAATATAATAATGGAGCTCTACTAATAAATATATATTTACCCTATAGCCAAACTGCATGGCTGCTTCTACACTTTGAGTATTTTTCCTCTGTTTTAGACTTCCTGTCATCAAGTTCCCTCTTATTGATTACTTCACTTTGGTTTTTATTTACTCAGTCACTTGGATTAGTAAAAACTGGGAAACTGGAGAAAGATGTTAATAAGGTAACTTTCTACTTTCTGTGGGCTATAGAAAACAATAAAAATCCTGTTTAGCAAATATGCTGGCACTTGACACAGTCTTTGCCTTAAAAACACTGAAATATGATTGACTCTTGCTAAAATAAGATCACTTTTATTTATCCTAAATTAACCAGCATGACCTTTTCAGTACCACTTTACATGCCACAGATTTCCTAAAAAGGACTCCATAGTATGATTAATGAACCATTCTACTCACAGCAATGAAATCTCCCAAGACAGTGTCTGTCCCTCCCCAGATGCTCCTGAAGAGCCAGATTTGCCTTACTGCTAGCAAATTTGGGGATAATATAATCTAGGGTTTACATTTCTTTATCTTGGTGTGGTCCCTTCTGCAGAGCCCCCACATGCAGTTTGCTTTAATGCATTTCCTGGGGGAAGACAGAGGAAATAGAAATCTCAGAAGCAAGCCACAGGCTGCTGCTTTGGGTGCAGCACATCCAGGGGACCCTCAAGTGTGCACCTCCCAAGGGGACAAAAGAATATTTTGGGCAGTTTCGCCCAGGATGGGCTCTCCTGTGTGAGGCTGCAAATGGGTGATGGTGCAGTCCCCGTTTCCTGGGTCTTCTCCCCATCTCCTGCAGATACAGGGGCTGCTGCACAGCTGTGGCTACAGTCCTACAAATGTAACATCAGATCCTAGGAGTGATTTGGGCCCAGAGGAAGGCAATGCTGAAACACCTGTTTTCCCTAGAAGCTGGATTTCACCCCAAGCTTCTATCTTTCCAAAGATGCAGTGCTATTGCATGGACTTGTATTAAACTGTTCTGTCGTGGACTGATTCCAATTCTGAGATGTCCAATTTTCATCAGTTAAATATACAAAGAACTTCAGGATTATTTATGGTGAAAGATTATGAATTGATGCTACAGTTCAGTACGTGCCTGTCTAGATAGTTTTATCCTTTCCAAATCAATTCTCAATTCACATATCACAGAGGGGTTTCATTGCTAGGGTTTTCATGCAACACACCTGTGTTCTTCCCTCATTGCTCCTATTTAGCCTTGCATTTCATTTCCAAATTGCAGCTGCACTTTCTGTCAGCTTCAAATAACAATTTTCTCTCATTCCTCTCTGATTTAATTTGAACAACTTAATTTTGTTAACCTGCCATCTTCAGAACTTGAAAGACATGAATGTGCAACACCTGGAACAAGGCTTGTGTGGAAGCACAGGATAGATAGCAATAGCAGTTCTCCTGCAATGGGAATGGACAGAGGGTATGGCCCCAGTCTGGAAAAACACTTACACATGCACTTGTTGTTAAGCATAAGAAATATTCACATGTAGGACTTTGAACACACATACCTGTACTGCTGGATTGCTGCCTCTGTTTCTTAAAATGGACTGTTTACTTTACATTCTGATACTTGTCCATCATGTAATACACTGACCCTTAATTTTAGAGTATATCTTTTTTTGTGTAACCCACGAATCAGAGAATAGTTTGTGCTGGAAGGGACCTTAAGAAGCATCCAGTTCCAACAGGCCAGCCATGGGCAGGGACACCTTCCACTAGACTGGGTTGCTCAGAGCCACATCCTCCTGGCCACAAACACTTCCAGAGATAGAGCATCCACAACTATCCCCACAGTAAATAATTTTTTCCTCATCTGTAATTTAAACCTCTTTCAGTAAGACCTTCACCCTTGTCTTATCCCTATGTTTCCTTGTGAAAAGTCCCTCTCCAGCTTTCCTGTAAACCATTAGGTACTGGAAGGTGCTGTAGGGTTTCCTGGAGCCTTTTCCTTTCCAGCATGAAAAACTCCAAGACTTGCAGTCTTTTTTCATAGGAGGAGGTGCTCCGGCCCTCTGATCATCTTTGTGGCTTTCTCTGGACTTGTTCCAGCAGGTCCATGTCCTGATTTTGGGGGCCCCAGAGCTGGACACTGTACTCCACTGAGGGGTGGGGTCTCAGGAGAGCAGAGGGGCAGAATCCCCCCCTTGCCCTGCTGCCCATGCTGCTTTTTGAAACATTCCAAGATATATTTGGCTTTCTGGGATGCAAGTGCACTCAATCCCACTGTCCATGTCACTGACAAAGAAGTCCCAGTATCTGGTGCTCCTCTGAGGAACACCACTTATCACTGGTCTCCACTTGGATGTTGAACCATTGATCACAACTCTTTGAGTGTGACCATCCAGCCAGTTCCTTATCCACTGAATGGACAATCTGTCGTATCCATGTCTCTCAAACTCCACCATTCCCTGGTCACTGCAGCCCAGGCTTCCCCTGAGCCTCACATTCCTCTCCAGCCCCTTATCTCTGAGAGCAAGGCCCAGCAGAGCACAGCACCTCTCCTCAATGGCATCTCTGTCACCTGGAGTAGGAAGTTTTCATCAGGGCATTCCAGGAACTTCCTGGATTGCCTGTGCCCTGCTGTGTTGTTCTTCCAACAGATACTCATGTATCCCATGGTGACCAGGATTTGTGAATGTGAGGCCGCTCCTACCTGTCTATTGCTGCAGTTTGCTTCCCTGTCAAGGAAAGCTATTCATTCTCTCAAATATCACACAGAGATTGTTTTCTGTTTCTTAAAAATCCATAGTTATCGTGTCTCATAAACAAAAATAATACCAGATTTCTTAAGAAAAAAGAAATAGCACTTTTAAGTTTAATGTCCTAGAATTTTTTAGATGTGACCATGTATTATTTCTGTATTATTTGTGTAGTTGTATTATTTTGTACTATACATGTATTATTTTTACAAAGAAAGAAAAATTGAGACTAGTTTGAAACAACAGTTTGATAATCTGTATTCTTATCTCAGGAAAATGTGGGAAACAAACTGCTTAATAAATATTTTTTTTCTCTCCTAAAGCAGCAAGGAAACCTTTCCAGTCTATGGCTTTTGCTGGTACATGCTGGTATAGACATTCTATTCACCCACTCTTTAAAAAAAATAAAGCTCTGTATGAAACAGTGAAAAATTATTTTCCTGAAAAAATATGCAAGCATTTCTTTGAAGTATAAAGGGGGAGCTGTGATGACCAGATGGAATTACATTTCCTTGATCAAATAGTTAACAGCAGAGGAATCCAAAGGAAAGTATTCAAAAACAGTGGGAAGAAGATTAGTGGTGATTTGCAAAATATTAACAGGACACATTTTTAGTAGTTCATTTTCTAATCTGGACAAAGAGAGCATGTTTGAATTTTCAGATATACATGTACAGTTCTGTGCAAATATGTGTGTCACAGCTTGCTCAGGGAGTCTCTGGAGGAGGCATAGTCTCTTATTAGGATGTTCTTTTTGAAACACTTAACATGGAAAACAAAGAAAAGCACAATTTAAGTGTTACAGTCAGTAACACGCCTCTTTAGGATCCCAGTCATCAAAACTGTGCTGTACATGTTTTTGTTATTTATTTATTCAGACAAAAATAGTATATGCTCATGATTCTCTGTAAATAAAATGAGTATGATTTAGTTCATTGCAGAATATGATGTGCATCTAATGGGGCATGTTTTCTATGTAATGTCTTCAATGTACTAGGAAACCAAAGGACTTGAACAAAACTATCCCCAATTCCACACAGGTACATTTATATCTCTCAGCAGGTGTAAGTTACAAAAAGATCCATTCATGTAATTGTATGGCATATAGAAAATTAGGCTGCCAGGCTATGCCAACATTTCTACACTGTCTAACACTGTCTAATACTAACACTTTTCCATTACAAAATGTTGTCTTTCAGTTCCCTTCTCTTGCAATCTTACTCTATTTCAACCAAAAGCTATGGGCTATATATAGGCTCTGGCTTCATGTGTGAATCAAGTTCATAAGATCTTGGCTGGATTTGAAGAAATGTAGTAATTTTCTTTAGCAACAGACCTTTCTATGTTGCTTGCAGATTTTTTAGTACTTTGGAGGGCACAGAATGTGGATGGATGGCCTCTTAGGCCTTTCCTGTAGTCAGTGAGTAAAGAAAATGTTCTTTGGGAAATGAGTCATTTTCTGCTTGAGACAGATGAAATAAATTGCCCTCTGAATGCATTTCCTTCTTTACTGACTGCAGAGAGACAGGCCTGGGCTGGGTACCTGGCCACCACAGCCAGCCAGCCTTGGATGAGGTGGATCCCATCTCACAGGGAAGCCTTTAAGGTGCTCTGCTGCCAGAAGGTGCCGAGGCATCACCAGGTGAATCCTCTCCACAGCCTTGTGACTGGCCCTGATGCCCTGCCCTCTGCAACCAGAGACAGAGGGGTTCCAGGTGTTTAGTGACTGCTAGCCCTTGGAGCAACAGCTCATGTGTTTGTCTAATAGAATCACTGGTCAAATGCTATACAACTCTTAGAAATTAAGAACAACAGTAATAAAATTCAGGAATCAGTAAAAATGTAGCATTGGATTTCTAGCTAGCTCTGACCAGCACAAGTTTCAAGACATTTTAAGAAGTCAGGTATTTGAAATGCCATGCATTTCATGGTAAGTGCAATTAGACTAAGTTCTCTGTTCCAGTTTCAGTGTAATTGCTTTCACCTAACCAAGTTTCCCTAGCAGGAAACACTAGTTTCCCTAGTGTTCCCTAGACCAGGCTCCCTTGCCCACCAGGCCACAAGCCCAGCCAAACCAGCCTGCCTGGGGGTACCTGGAGAGATCAGAGCGAGGACAGAGTGCAAAGGTCTGATGTAGTGTCAGGAAGGATTTCCCTTATTAAAGTCTCTTTGCATTAATGCATTTTTTTATGGCTCTTTTCATTTATACCAAGCACAAATACAAGCTGGGTGGCCTGGAAAAAGAGATGGATTTAGAGGAAATGTTACATGGAGTAAGATGGTCAGCTTTACCTACATGTTCATATGCTTTCCCAGCAGTTGCCTGTATACCCTTCATTCACGGGTCTCAGCTGCCTGCCTGGACTGTCTTGCTCAGCTCTGATATGTACAGGCAATAGAAAAGGGTCTTGAGAGCAGTTCTGTGTTTTAAATACCTGGAGTACCTGGGCCACTGTGTCTATCTGAACAGCATTATATTAAATGGAGCTGTTCTAGAATCTCATCAATATTTCATACAGCTTGTGGTGCACAGCATTTACATTCCTCTATTAATGTATCCTTTTTGTGATGTTGACCTTCTTTAAAATTCTCTATTGCCTTATTAGGATCCTTCCTAGGCCATGGTAAAAAAATCAGTTTAAAGGGTTAGGGACTCTGTGCATGCTCCAAATTTAAAATTCATGTCCTTGCATAGCGTATCTCATTTATAATCTGAAATAGATCTACAGTATATTAATGAGTACACTGTGGATATGCGGATGTTTGTTTTGGTGTTCCTCAGCTTTAGAGTAGAATGACATGAGGTGACTGTGAAAGAAAGGAGCACAACATCTTCATAAAAAACTTCTCTAAAAGTGGTCAGACAAAATAGCTTAATCCAAAATCCATGTTTGCAAAAATCTGTGCTTCATGCTTTGTGCTCAGTTCCATGACAAGTTGTTTTTCGAAGCTGGAGATAAAAAAGCAGCAGTGAGCCAAAAGATTTGCCCTGCAGAAAGTGGGGCAGGAGGAAGTCACCAGTGCCTGCATGTTGCCACAGGCTGATGCAAAGCCAGTGTGTGCAGCCCTCATGACCTGACTTGTGTTCTCAAAGCAGGGAAAGAAAAAATTGCTTCTGCTGAAGGGCTTCAGAAGGATAACAAACACAGGCAGGACTGTATGTGTTCTCTGTAGTTCATGTCTAACCAATCAAATTGGTTTCTAACCAACCAAACCACAACCAGACATTTGAATAATTCAGTGTCACAACAGACATAGATATGTGAAAGAGTAAGTGGACATCAGATACAAAACATGGTGGAAAAATCATCATTTTTCTTCAAAGAGGCTCGTGCAGGAGCCAGCAAAAGGATCTAACTCTTACAAAGAGACTATAGTGTATAGGGTAATCTTAAAATCTGGCATTTTGATTTGTAGTCAAATAGCAGTGGAGAAATGTTGAGACTGTTTTGACACAAGTACTGGTTTAGCTATTTCTTCCTGAGGTGAGCTGTGGGTGTTGGACATTTTTGAGTACTGGTCATTTACTCTCTATTAGAGTTGCTAGGTTTTTACATCTATGACTAGAAGAAATTCTAGTCACATATACAGAGGCTTTTATTCTCAGATATTTTGCTCTTAACTGAAGATAGAAAATAAAATTAGTTGAAGATAACAATAGTTGAAAACAAAGTCCACCGAAGGCAAATACTTGCTAAAACTCAAGCATATTCCTATAGTGTGAGGTGGTAAAATACATTTGCTTTGATTTTTCAAATTTCTTGAGAATAGCACTCAAGTTCATGCTGGTAAGTTAGTGATAATTCCCATATACCCAAAAGGACTAGAAATTGATGCTTTATTAATATTTTGCATAAAAATTAAATTAAAATAGAATTGTCCAACACAGAAAAATAATGGACTGCCACCTTTTGACAGCAAAAAATAACTGATAGCATAAATATTATTTCTATCACCAAAATTCTAGCTTACAGTTTAGAGAGGTAGCACATTCCTTAGTAGAAATCCTGTAGAAGTTATTTGGCTGAATCAGGACACAATGTCATTTGCAGCTGGAGACTACTGGGTGCTGGACTGTTTTTACCTTCTTTTCCTCTGGCTACATGGGCTGATAAGGACTCTTCTTGGGCAAACTCTGTTGTGAGAGGCAGTTTCTCATTTATGCTATGCTTTCACAGAATTTTGGACGTCTTTCATGGCATAAACCTGCAAACCTTACACATTTGAGAGAAAAATGGGTTTGTGATATTTGGGACACAACATTTCACTGTTGCTGTCTGTGATTTCTTCTTGAATGATGGGGATGACATTTGTCTTCACTGAAGCACTACTGCTCCCTTTTTGTTGGCTGATGATGATTGTTCCCTACTCCTAAAGAATATTTTAAAACAATAACCTTTCCAAGAGAATAGCAGTCCATGCAAGCTCATTGGTGAATTATTGTTAAATATTAACATAATAGAAAATGAGTGAGAAAGAAAAATCCCTTATTCAGTTTTATCTGTGCCACGCAGACTCTCTCTGATATTGCTCCTAGCATCCCTGTAAGGCTCAGAGAAAAACATTTGAGCTATACTCTCTGGTACAGATCTTTTGCGGCAAAAAACCAGTGAAAAACTGCCATACTCAGAGTTAAAGTCCTAAAAATATTCATGGTATCCTGTCTCCTCATCAAAAATGACAGGAACCCCTTAGGAAATGACAACATGCAGTAGCACTTAGAGATGATGGGGATGATATAGATTGTGTGTGTGCGTATGTATAGTCTTTAAAATCTGGTGATTATATAAATATAGAGACTTAGAGGCATGGAGATATAGATATAGAAATATAGAGATGTAGAGATATCATCTGATGCCACTAAATAGATGAAATGGAAAAAAAAAAGTGCACTTGGCTCTGAAGCTGAGCCCAGACAAGTTTCAGGTGATGCTGGTCAGAAAGAGATCTTTGTAGACCAAAGGTCTGGTCTTTTCCAAGATTCTGTCAAGGATATGATTCCCTCATTTGGACAACAGGTGCGAGCCCATGGGTTTCTGCCTGGTTCTGCACAGTGAATGGGTGATGAGGATGAGCAACTTTATTTTAAAGTACCTTCTTGAATCTCCTGGTAATCTTGACAAGCTTGTGACCATGGCATTTGTCTACTCCATGCTGGCACAGAGTAATTCCTGAAGCCAAAGCTGCCCCACAGGCTGCCTCAAGCTGTGAGCCTGGCTGGCCACTCTGCTGTGGCTGTTGTGAGCTCCCCAATCTGGCTCCAGTCTTGGCCAACATCCACGAGGATGTCTGGGCTTCAGTTTTCAAATCAGTTAATGGATGTATCAATCCCCAGCTACACCAAAATTTGTGACTACAGCTCTGACCTGGGGATGGCAGAGGTGAAAGGACAGGAGTGGCCATGTGGGAAAGACCCAACCTTTTGGAAGAACATTTGCCAGTGGAGCAGCGCCTCAGCACTGGGAGCTGAGCCTGTTAGGAACCTCTCCTCCAAGGGAAAGGCTCTGCTCCAGCTGTGGTGCTAATTAACAAAAAGTCCCATTTAATCCTCATATCCTTTCACTTCTCTCAGAATAAAACAGAGCAAAAGCACCAAAGTTGATCTCTCAGGCAGAGATTTGACTTTATAACACACATGAGACTACACCCAAAGTCCACCAGGAATTTGCTATTGATTTTGCACGGACAACTTTCTAGCAAACGGACAACTTTTATAGCAGTGACAGAAGAAAGCTCTAAGAGAGGAGAAATTCATGGCTGCCTATAAAGGACAGTAAAGTGGAAAGGACCAGTATGCAGAGTGTTGCATAAATATAAGCTAAACAGGACCAGCTTTCCTTGGATCTGCCAGAAACAAGGTTTGTTTTCAATAACCACAGTCATGAGTGTTAGCAGCAGCATCTTGGGGGACACACACTCCTCACTCCTCCTGTGTATATTAGGGATATTATAGGGGATATTAGGGAACACCAGATCATGCTACCTGCAGTATTTCATGAAATTCATTCAGAAAACGTGTTGAGAAACCCACACTCTTGCCTAGGAAATTTTTAGGCTGGAAATGGAAGACAATCCTAAAGGAGCAACTCAGGGTAAGTGGCCAGCCTGTCTGCTGTCTCCACCACTGACACAGCACTGACATCTGGAACCATCACAGAGCCAAGACTGAGATAAATATTCAGTGTTTCCCTTACTCCACATTTTGTGTTCTGCTTTTACCAGGCTGATTGTTTCCTAGTTGACCCATCTGACATTCCTGCTAAATCAGACAGCTGTCCTTGGAAGGACAAGAGAAAGAAAAACACACAGAAGTGTGAGGCTGAAGCTGTGACTTTATTGGTACAGGACTTAGTGTACCAATAAATCTTGCACTCAGCAAAAGCCTTATAGTACTGCCAGTCACATACTTCAAGACCTGATTTCTCTGCATCAGGATCAATATTTTAGCATTTCCCTTCAAAAGTAGATTCTCAGCCTCAAATTAATTTAGAGTGGAATCACCCCACTATAGATGAATTGGGATGCCTTGAGAATTCAGGCAGTATAGACACAATACATAAAATAAAAAGTTTTCTTCACCAAATTCTTCCCTGCAGGCATGGCAAGCCAGAGCCCCAGCAACCTTCACTTGATGTCAAATCCTAGGGAACCAGAAGCAGCTAAAAGAAGAGCAATGTTAAGTCTGACATCTCACTGAGGACTGAAATTTGTGGTAGATTCAGGTCTAAGTCAGGGCAACCTGGACTTGCCAGTGCTATTGCAGGGATTTGCAGTATTGTTCTTGCCAGCAGCTCCTGGGTTTGTCTCTGTCACAGGTCACTCTGGGTTGTTTTCACACTCTGGCCAGGGAAGGAACAGGGACCTCTCAGCTGCCAGCAAGGTGGCCGTGGCTCAGGTGCTGGTGCTCTCATGGGCATAAGAACCAAGGCTATCTGGCAATGCCAGGTAATGCATGAGGTAAATTAGCTTCTTCAGCTCAATACCCACCTGCCAGAACTACAGCCTACCTTCTCTTGGGTGTCATTTGTTTCCTAATGAAGTCCAGGGAGCTGGAATAAAATGCCATCTTACTCCCATTAGTACCACAGTCCCACATTTTCAACCATTTGGATTCATCTGCCCTCATTCCAACAGATTGTTTTATTTTCCATTAGTTTTGACTGGCAGTAACAAAGCCCTGCCTGTACAGAGGGCTTTGTCTAATGCCAAGAATTTGGGGATTAAAGCACTCCCAATTCAGACATGACAAAAAGCAAGCTAAAGATACTGACTACAACAAGGTGTTACATATGGCAAAATGTCCCTTCAGTCCCTCTGGAACTCCCATGTGTGAGCCCAACCCTGCCCATACCCTTTAGCCTGGTCCTGTGCTCCACTCAGCTCTGCTGGGGAGCAGATGAATGATTCAGGAGCCACTGAGCTGTCCTGCCATGCACCACCAGGACAATTGTCTCTGCTCATCTCAAGCTTCTGACAGAGTTGGCAGCCCTTACTAAATCCCCTAGAAGAGCACTTGAATGTGGTCTGACAGGGAAATGTGGATACTTATGTCTCTCCTAATGGTGTTTTTAGAGAAAATACAACTCTTCCTATGCGGCAGGAGAAACCAAAACATTTGAAATCTACGTATTTTTGAAAGAATATACAGAATCCTATATATCACCTGAGGGGTCTGAAAAAGTATGTTTTTCTTTGTTTTGTTCCTAATAAGTGATAACATTGCCTATATTGTTATGTCCTCTTAGTAAATAAATGCTGGAATCAGTTGCTTGATAGATTTGATTCATCCTACCTGTCATAGTGCTCCAGCTTTTTGCTGGTTGTTAGTACTGTGGTAGTACCCGCAACATTACCTGATTTGTACATCAAAGGTTAATGTTCCCATTGCAGTTAAATTTGCATTGCCGAGGTTTATCCGAGGAAGATGATTTCCATGTCTTGATAGAGGAAATTAATGATAAAAATGATAAAAAATTGTCAAACTATGGTTCTGAATATTAAGAATCAAAAGCAAAAGATGCAAAAGTCGCAAAAGAAGCAACGTTGTGGTAATTTCAATGAGCAGAGTGCTACTTCCCAAAATGCAGTCTCACATAACAGCAAAAAGATTTGTGTGGGTGCATTCTAGCTCTATAGTGTGCCCAAGGTACAGCAATAATTTTATTCTCTAAGTATCCTGGACTGACTAGCATGGCTTTTTAAAACATACTTCAAATAGGGAGGGTTTCATTAACCCTTCAGAAGATATGAAATGTAGAGTCATAAAAGCCTATTTAAAATATAAGGAACAAGAATGACTCACTGGAAACTTGTTTTATGTTCCTGAATGAAATACTTACACAGCCAATGGTTCTGTTGTTTACAGATGGTGTCACAATATAATTTTCTCATTTTCATGAAAGAAGAAACAGCATGATTGTTTCCTTATTTATTTTCTTCAGCAATACTGGATGTTGTCACAGGAAGGATGAGTTACATCATTAGGTTTTCTGTGATAATTAATTCACTGAGTTTCAGTGTTGCTCTAGACAGTGAAGACAGGCATGGTTGCACCAAATAGGCAAAATAAAAATATTACGTGAATCCTAAATTCTTCTTTGATGTGAATATAAATGTATTGAGTGTATATGTTAAATTCTACAGCTCAGCTCATTGCTGCCTCCCTGTATCTGGGCTTTTGCATCTGTTACATAACAGAGCAAAGATATCGTCTCTCATCCTCTCTCTTGCACATAGAACCATGGTAAGCATCACATAAATGCCTGCATTTCACAATGGTGACATAACTTGTCCTTATACTCCCCATATGGATGTCAGAAAACACCATGCACATAAATGACTACCATGTTTCCATAGAAACTAATGTACTTGAGGCAGAAAAATGAAATGAGATTTATAAAATTCATTTTAAAAAGCACAAAAGTTAAAAAAATAAAAAGATATCAGATCTTCTTATGTTTTTGTCAAAATGCTCAGATGGTGTTCAATCCAGTCTTTTATAAATTATCTTTTAGAAATCATTATTGGTTGATGGTAATGACACTGTCTTGGACTGTTAAGCTAAACTGTTAGCTTAAATATTTTGCTTTGCTATCTCTGCCTCCAGTAGTGTAATCCTGACAGTGGTTTGCTTCCTGGCATCTTTGCAGATGAGCACAGAGGTGCCTGTGAGATTCCCGTGTGCCTCACATGTCCTTTGAGGGCCTGACATATTTTCTTCCAGAGCACTAAACTTCACATTTCAGCTTATGGGTGGCTGGTTGCTAAACAGAAAAGCAAAATCAGCTGAGGAGGAGGCACTGCTACAGCCTTGCCTTCATGAATTTTATGGGAAAAATCTCAGAGGCAGAGCAGGCACCACCTCTTTACTCTCCCAGAGCAAATTCAGTGCCTGGAGCTGCAACAACTGAACGGAACAGGGACATTTTCTAACGGAGCTCTGATGACCCTGGAGCTGGGATGGCAGCAACCCTGCAGCCACATGGCTTCTGGCACTGACACTATATCCCATCTACTCCCATGTTCACCAGCCCCTGTTTCAGCATGGACTCACCCTGGGTCAGAAATATTCCACAGTGACAGAAGAGCAGCTTCACCCTTTTCAGCACCAGGCTGCAGCTCCTTGGTAACTGCAGGTTGGCTGTCTCAGCTCCTGCTTGAGCTGACTTAGCACTGCTGCTGGTGCTGCCTCCTCTGAATTTGTAAGAACTACAGAAGTGGACAGGTGGCTCTGAATGGGTTAATGTGCTAGAAGGAGAAATAATTTGAGACATTTTTCTGTATTTTTTTTTTTGAGGGACAGGAAACAGTTTTGTTTTGCCTGGCATGTCATCAAAACAGGTTTTCCAGCTCTGCTTTGAGTCCGATACAGACATAAGACAGATGTTGCTATACATTTTTCAGTAATTTTCCTATCCAATTCTCTTGGTGTTCACTCTATGATTCCTGCATAATTCAGGTTGCTTACAGTGGTTTGATGTTCTCTTTGAATTTCTTTCTTGTTTGTTTGTCCTCGCCTTTGCCAGTGACTAACATCATGATACTTTACCACCAGTCTGGGGACTGCTACACCCACGCATCAGCAGCCCATTCCCAGGGCTTCTGTGCAGTCCCAGCCCTGCCAAGGAAGCCCTAAATCCTCTGGGTTTTTAGTGAGGCATGCTGGAATCTCCAAAGAGCAACATTCCAAACAAAACCTAAAGGAAGGTCTCAGTGTACTGTTATCAGCAAGGCTGGTTTTTTCTAGACCATGACATATTAAGGATGAGGGATTTGCATCTTTTAATAAGTGATACCACAGCTCAGAAGTGTGTATCTGAGCTGGTTTTGGAAGGAAAAGTAACCGATTGCATAGTTGTGAGGTGATGAAGTGTCTAAGAGGCTGGGCTAGTGGACAATAGAATCTTTCATTAATTAGTCATCTCTTTAAACTCTCTCAGGTTCACCACAAGCAAAAACAGCTTTACCTGTCAGCTGACAAGTGCAGCTCATTTTCTAACACAGCACAACTACAAAAATCACAGCTGCCACCCTCTCTTGGTGGGCTCAGCAGTGAGACACTTGACAGAGAGAATTATTGCCTTGTTTTGTCAGTGGTCATTCCAGGTGGGGACTGCAACACACATGAATTCATAGCAAAAAGCCAACAGCCAGTTGCATGAGAGCTGGCTCCACTGAATCAGGATGTAGGCACTGAAGTGTGTAATCTCAGAAGCTCTGGTGTCTCCAGTGTCTTCTGAACCCCATTTTATGTGCCAGGATTCCCAGCACCCCACTAGCAAGCCCTCTGGATGCACTTACCCTGGTCTGCTCCAGGGCAGAAGGCAACTGAGGTGCCACAGAGGGATTCCTCTTTTCAGGCTAAGGGCTGATGTATCCTATCCCTGCCATGGAACCAATCTAAGGCATAAATAAAAATTCAAAAATTTCATCCTCCAATTCAATCTGCACATTGTCATAAGTAATTTGTTGCCTTAATTTTACATCCTTAATCTCTAACCATGATAGAAAGAATTCAAATAAGAGTTTCTGTCTTCTTTATTAGCTGCTTTTGACAAGTGTCCTCTTGTAGATACACAAAATGGTTCAGAAAATACTGGGTGTTGATTAATAGAATCATGGAATTGTTGAGTTTGGAAGGGACTTTAAAGATCATCTACTTAGAGGTAAAAACTATACAATCTCTATGACCCCTTTCAACCTAAACCATTCTGTGATTCTATGTTTCTGTAACCTACACTAAAAGCTGTCCTAATATTCACTGCTGCAAAATCCCCATATGCAAATAAACATGCACATATTAAAAACAAACAAAGAAGCAAACAAAAAACTGAGGGGAAGAGGCAGGAATAACAGCTAGGACAGAGCAGAGATCTTTCAAGAAGAGCATCTGTGCTCAATGAATGTCAGACCTGACAGCTAAGCTGACAAGATAGAATGCTTGCCCTGTATTTAATTAAATTTCACAGCTCCTAATAAACACATAAAAGCATATGAAGGGGTGCTTCAGTAGCAGAACTTACAATTTTATTACAATGTACTATTACTGCAGCAGGAGAGCAGCTTATATTATCCTTAAATAGCATCCAACTGGAAAATAGGCAGATTGGGCATTACCTGTTGGCAAACAGACTAATTTTGCCGTTTTACTTGCAGTGCATAATTAGAAGCCCTCAACAATATTCTGTTGTACTGCAGAGGTTGAAGAGCTGAGCTTTTGGAGATGAGAAATTTCATGCATCTTTCTGTTGGTTTAGAGAAAGATTCTGATGGCTCTGTTCATGCTGAGTAGCAGTACAGAGCTGCACGTGGTCTCATCAAGGATAATACACCAGCTTCAGCCTCATCTCATGACAAGACACAGCGTTGCCTGCAGAGAGTAATGAACCTGCTTTCATAAACAACAGTAGTTGTCTGCTGGTGATTCATACTGTAAAACCTGCCTTGCTGTTGCTGAGGTCTTAATCCTAGTTCCTCACTTGTGTACAGTCATATTATAATTATGTCTCTCCACTGCATTCTACAAACTTGTTAGCAGCTGTCTGCAGCCTTCAGTTGGGATGAACTCCCTTTATGTCATTTCCCTGTAAGCATCCCTTTTTCTCTGCTCTCTTGGCTGCCTTACTCATGTCCATCTGCTAACATGGCAGGATGCTGCTTCCAGATCCTTGTTCCAGCAGAGACCCTGGGAGAAGTGTGGGTTATGCAAGTAGCCTGTTTAACACAGTCTCATAAGTGAAGAAATCTTCCCCTGCGTCATCTCCAAGGAATTTGCAACCTGTCTCTCTTTATGCTTTGTTCATACTGCAAAATTTTTGTGCTGTTCCTACAACAGCCAGCGTTGTCTGGGCCAGATGGGCTTTGTTGCTCAGCTGGAAAAGGTCTGAGATGATTCACATCTAAACAGCCTGGAGACCCCACATCAGGGGTCTAAGGATGCAGAAGTTCAAGTGTTTCCTCTGTTCAATATATACAAAGCCCTTGGTTCCTTATTCTTGTTCTTGCTGAAAAGCCAGAAGAGTAGCTTTGAAGTGGTTCCTGTTTTGCAAACTTGTGTCCGAGTCAATGCACCATTAATTTATCTTAATTTCCAAGGTATCAAGCTGAAAGTGAATTGCATTTGGCAGATTTTTCCAGGAAGCTGACTTTTTCTTTGTAAAGAGTAGGCAGTTCATAATCAGAATAATAAACTTATTAGAAGAAAAGAAGGTAAAAATAAATGAGGTCAAAAGACCTTCTGGTGACTAATATCTTGTTACTCATTGAACCATAAAAATCACTTGAGCTGGACAAGAGCTTGCATTCCTTCTATGTAAATATCATACTGGGGAAGGTTGTTAATACTTTTTGACCAAACTAAATAGCAGAATCAGAAGTGCCTGTTTACTCTAAGAAAGCAAACATCTTCAGTTGTACAACCTGCCTTAAAACTATCAATATGTTACAGTGCTTGCTGTCATGAAAGTAAAGAAAAACATTCACACATGTGGAGTTTCATTAAAGTAGCTCTTCAAAGTACAAAACATAGGCTATAAAAGAAAGGTTTATGCACAGAAAGGTCATAATATACTAGTGCATTCAATAAAATGCACAAGATCAGAAAATGTACCCTTTTTTTTCACCAGAAAGGGAATATTTCAATAGAAGAAAGGCTGCAATTCAGTTGCCAAAAGTCCAACAGTCCATGCTAAAAGTCTTTGACACAGCTTGCAGTAAATGGGATTGTTTGCTATGTGAACAGCTAATTGGAGTGTTTGAAGATGTTAGAAGGAAGCAAAAAAAAAATCCACATAGGAAAGAAACTAGAGTGTTGCAGTCTGTGTTTCTTAGCAGAGTTCACACGCATGGCTGCACAGAAATTCCCTCTCACTTTTGAGTTCAGAATATGAATAACTATCTGAAATCCCTCCCCAGTTCCCTCTGCCATGCAGGAGAGGTGTGTTCAGAGCTCCTGAAGTGGATCAATATGATACAGAGTGGGACAGAGCAACCAGCTCAGTGGTTAAGATTTATTCCTCGTGAGTAGAGCTAGGCTGACACTGCTCTGCTACTTCCAGAGCTTGTTCAGTTGGTATTAGCAGGTCTTACCTTTGTTATTTGTGTTACCTACAACACAGCACAGCTATGACTCAAGAGAGAACACACCTGGAGCACTGCATGCAGCTCTGGAGCCCTCAGCACAGGGAAGACAGGGATCTGTTGCAGCAGGTCCAGAGGAGGGCCACAGAGGTGCTCAGGAGGCTGGAGCATCTCTCCCATGAACACAGGGAGTTGAGAGAGCTGTAGTTGTTCAGCCTGGAAAAGAAAGCTCTGGGAAGAAAGATGAGGATAGAGATTTTAGCCAGGCCTGTTGTGACAGGAAAAGGGGTATGTGGTTTGAAACTAAAAGAGGACAGGTTCAAACTAGGTATTAGTAAGAAATTTTTGCTATAAGGATGGCCAGGTACTGGAACCCATTGCACAGAGAGGATGTGGTACCCTATCACTGGAGGTGTTCAAAGTCACATTGGATGGGGCTTTGGGCAACCTGATTTGCTCATCAGGGATGATGTTCCTGCTCATTACAGGGAGTTTGAGCTAGATGACCTTTAAAGGTCCCTTCCAACCCAAACTATTCTATGATTTTATTAAATAAATCAATCCCAATGAAAAACCCCAAACACTGCTATCTCTATTATGACACTTTTTCAGCGCTATTGAGTCTCAGAGTGGCCATGTTCAGGGAAAGCTTGTTGAAAGGAAAGCAGAATCACTGCTCTGCCTAAGGAAAGGAGAAAATGCAGTGAAATTGAGCTGGAAAGAGAAAAGGTGGGCATAGATGAGGATTAGTGGGAAGAGGGGAAGATGTTAGTGTAAATGTTCCTGGGAATGCCTGGAATCTTGATTGCTGGTGAATAAATCTCAATAGAGCTGACAGCTGCAGGGAAGCTTGGAGAGTTGGTCTAAGGTATGAAATGAGATGTAAGAAAGGAGAGTTTTTCAAATTGTCATCTCTATGCTGCTGTCTTATCACCAGTTCTGACACAAATATCATCAAGGAAAGATTTATAGTGTGCACTCATTTTAGTTATTTTTATAATTGGATTCTAAATATATATAGAGCTCATCTTTCAGATATTTGAAGTCCTTCCAAATCAGGTAGTAGATTTTTTGGAACGAAAGGTTTCAGTAACCTGCCCAAACATGCATCCCTCCCCTCTTAATGCTGGACTTCAAATACTTCAGCCTTGGTCCACAGCTGAACCGGTCCTGGGAAAACTGAAGGTGTTCATTTCCTTGGGGTCGTTTATTAGGTTCTTTAGATTCAGGCCTCAGATGAGGATCAGAGTTATACCCACATAAGTGAAACTTATTAGCATATGTTACAGACAGAAGATTGGTTTGGTCACAGCCTGCCTGGCCCAGATTGCAATCAGCCATTAAATCAGCTGCCTTCACTCTCCAGATCAGCATCATATTGGACTGGGTGGAGCCTTGAACTGGGCTGAGCATTCTGTCACTCAGGAATCCAAATGCCTGTCCCCAGGAAGCAAGAGCCCTGCATGGGGAGAAATAATGTCATGGCAAACTGTACAATGCACAGACTGAAGCAAACCTTGTGATTAATAGAAGAAGACAGCAAAAGAGAAGGAAAAAAGATAAAGAACAAGGCCTTGTTAGCAAGACTAATAAATGAGATCATACTGTGTTGTCCTAGGGAAGAAGCAAGGGGAATGGCACAGAGAGCCAGTACAGAGACAGTGGATCTGGGAGGAAATAAAGAGCCACACCAGTGGTGAGCATCTGAAAAGGTCAGCAGAAAGGCTTGGCCTCACTGTGCCTTTGAAAGGACTTGTATTTAAGGGCTCAGTCCAAAAAAGTGCTGAATTCTGGAGCCAGCCTTTCATGGCACCCTTCCCTGGGTCCTCCACCCTGCAATAAACTGCAGAGGGATTTTTACTAACTCAGCTTTGTTTGACCAGCAAGGGAGAGCTGGAGCTCAGCAGTGCCTTTTGTCCTGTGGTGCCTGTGTAGATACACCTGCTCCAAGGGGAGCTTTTAGAAATTCAGCAGATAATGAACGGCCCCATCCAGCCACCCGATCAGCACGAGGATAAGCAAGGATTCCAGGGCTGAGGGGTTGCAGATGTCTCATCTAAGTGAAAGCTCCTTGGATCAGATGGTCATATTGTCTCCATGGGAAAATCAAGATTGCTTTGATAAAATGTGGATTAAGAGAGGAGATGGAAAATAATAACCCTTCTCCCATTATCTGTGATATTTCTTCTGTATTTCCCCCATTAGCTTACTGAATCACTTCAAATGTGCCCTTGTTTCTTTGTCCCTGGCCCTTTGTTTTCTGTCTCCAAATCCTCTTTCAGGAATTTAAAAGATTTCCCTCCTCCTCTTTTATGTTGTCATCAATTATATTTTTTTTCTCTGAGAAATCTTGAGTCCTAGAGACCCAGCAGGAGTCATCTGGCACAGGTTTATTGATGAGAATGGAGCTCTGCTGATTGCTTCCAGACAAGGAACTGGCTCAAAGGTTCTAGAAGTGCTTGCCTAGCTGATGCTGTGAGCCCCTTCACATGCTGGTTTATACAGGAGGTACTGACAACCCAAAGGGGCAAGGCAAGAGGGTGATAAAGCTGTAGGTGTCTGCATGCAGGTTCTTGGTCAAGTAGAATCAGGAGATAGAACTTCGTAGATCTCACCCTACTGATTTTTAATCTGCCCCAAAATATGACAGAGAGGGGTCTGCTTTCTGCCTTCAGCCACAAGCTGGGGTTCAACCCCACTGCACTTATTGCTGTGCAGTGGGTGAAAACTGTTGACCCACATATTAATAATCTGAATCAATGCATGAAGTCATTGCCAGAGATGAGTTATCTACAAGGACCAATGCAAATGTATGGAATAAATTCTGCCTATTTTTCTGTTTGCTCTTTGTCCTCCACTATCTCCTTGTAGTCCTCTAGAAGATGGGAGTTTTCTCAAATGTATTAATTTTGGAGATTTCTTTCCTTGGAAATCAGCTAAAGAAATATCTTTGGGAATATGCACAATTTGTTATTCATAAGTCACGCTCTGTTGCTTAGTCATATCCCTGCTTCTCTGTTCCCGGATGGAAGCATTATGTAACATCTGTACTCCACATAAAGGCAGTAGAGGGACAGGCTCCACATGTACATGTACATCTATGCATACATAGGTGTAGATCTGTGTGCATTTTCAAATACTTATAGGCATAAACCAGTGCAAATGATATAATTTCTGCTTTCAGCAGTACATTGTGTCCAGAACTGTGTCCAGTTCTGGCCCCTCAGTTTGGGAAGGACGTTGAGATGCTTGAGCGTGTCCAGAGGAGAACAAGAAGACTGGAGAGGGGCTTGGAGCACAAGCCCTGTGAGGAACGACTGAGGGAGCTGGGGGTGGTTTTGCCTGGAGAAAAGGAGCTCAGAGGCAGCTTTATCACTCTCTACAACTTCCTGGAGGGTAGTTGTAGTCAGGTGGGGTTGCTCTTTTTCACCAGGCAGCAACTGACAGAACTAGAGGTCACAGTCTCAAGCTGCACCACAGGCAATATAGACTGGATATTAGGAAAATGTTTTTTATACAAAGGGTGATAAAGTTCTGGAGTGGCCTGCCAGGGGAGGTGGTGGAGTCACTACCCCTGGATATGTTTAAAAAAAAGATTGGATGTGGCACTTGGTGCCATGGTTTAGTTGAGGTGTCAGGCATGGGCTGGACTCCTGATCTTGAAGGTCTCTTCCAACCTAGTAATTCTGTGATTCTGTTTCTCAGATCTGTGGGCAAACTATTGCAGACCAAAAGCTCTGGAAATGCGAGCCTGCACAAGGTAGTCCAAACCACTATGGAATTATTTTTATTCTTCTGGCAGAGTAAGGAGCCATAATGGATCTGTTGAGTCCAGTGTTGAGAATTGGTATGAGGTACAAGAAACAATGAACGTTTGCCTTGGAAGAGTTTTGTGGCCTCCTGTTCAAGCCACAGCTCCAGCCAGGGCAACCCAAAGACTTCTGCCACCCATATCAACAGGCTAGAGTCAAATGAAACTCAAACTCTGTCTAGAACTCACTGTAATTTTAAAGGATGCACAGCAGCTACCTGGACAGAACAGATAGACAGAAAATACACAGCACTTGACCAAAGCTAACAGGCCAAATTGTAGAATTGCTTTCCTTTTTAAAATAAAATAATTATTAGTGCCCATGTGTCCTTATATGTCAGCAATGTCCAGGTCCTGCTGCTTATCCAGGCCACATTGCTTACTCAGATAATAATAGTTGATTAAGAAGGCAGAATTCCTTTCCTGTGGCTGAGTGCATACACCCTGGTAAGAACACCACAATTTCCCATGCACAAAGTGCAAAATAAATATATGTGAAAAAATAAACAAAGAATAGAAATAAATAAGCTGGAAAATAAGGCTTCTGTCTTGTAAATCAAATCCAATGGCTTTTACCACACCTGCTTATATACATGCAATAACACAGTGCCCCCTACACCTCAACACGTATTTATTTCAGAATTAACTGTGCACAAGTGACACCAAAGCAAAACCATCATTTGCCAGAACACCTGGTTTCCCCCACAGAGGTTTCAGATCCAAAAGCCAAGATCTGACAGGTATTTCATGGTGTGATTGCAGACATGTAAATTGGAGGCAGCCAATTTCATTTTGCTCACAAGCTTTAAGAAATGTAAATCTGGGTCTCTGAAATATTCTAATTACTTCTCCCCGATGGATCTTTGTGGCTTGAATAACACTAAAATTGCATGACATTCCACCCCCAGAAAATACATAATTCATATCTGCAATCCAGCATCTGTACAAGCCCTGTTCAGCTTCAGGGAGAGCATTAATTTCAGAATGAGGGAATTCCTTGTTTCTTTATAGGGGTAAAAATGTAAATTCATATCAACTGCAATTTCCATGCTATTCATCCACAGGGAAGCAAAGACTGTGCTCGTGGTGTGTGCTGCACCAAGCTGGTAGTTTTTGCACTGAAATACGTTCAGCTTGAGCAGTGTCATGTTGGCACCTCAGACTGGTTGTGTCACCTCCGCTGTCACCAAAACCGACACGGTGGCACTGGGACAGGTGACTGCAGCAGGGGGCAGCTCAATAGGCGTTGGCTGGGTGGGTGACTTAGGCACCAGAGGGGGCGGACAGCAGAGATGGCATTTTACAGTGGTTAAGTAAAGAGACATTCCCCTTGGCACATTTTGATCAGTACAAATGAAAAGATGTCTCTCAATTGCTTTGGTTTCATAACAGTCAGCTCCCAGGTTAGAGGCAGAGATAATTCTGGGGCCTGCAACACAGACTGCATTTTCTGGCAGACAAAAAACTGGAGTTTTTAATAAATGTACAAAAGGAACCGGGGAATTAGGCAGAATGCTCTAATAATGGGTGTGAAGTGTGCAGGAGATGCAGACGTGATAAAAGTATATTTGTTCATATCACTTCGGTGCAGCACCCTCACTTCAACTTTGTATTTATTGTATTCCTTTGAAATGTAGCTGCTTTGTAAGTATAATTAAGAGCGTGTGCCCTGCACTTTGCAAACATGGGGATGCTGCCATGGCAACAGCAGGGGTACGCAGGGAAGCAGCTCTCTCTGATGGATGTAATTACATAGCAAGCATGTATAATGCCTTTAAATGCAGTTTACTTTTGCATGGAGGAGGCATATAATGGATATTAGAAATTCCCTGTGTGTATTCCAGAAATGCTCTTTGCATGTGTTGCAAGTTCACTTTTTGCAGACTGCACACATCAGGAGGGAGCCACCCCTGCGTGGCAGTGAGGTTGGGAGTGAGGGATCCGAGGTTCTGACTTCTCCCGGGATCAAAGTGAGGTGGTTCTCTACTTGGTTTATTTCTCTTATATTTCAGGATTGTATTTCAAAGCCAGGTTTTGTAAATACATTTGATTTTACTGCTTTGGCGTTAGAAGATTCAAGTTCTTATGCATGTGTCCAACTTCATTGAAGTTTGGAGCCCTTCTCAGGTTAAAAGAGAATTTTCAGGTAAGTAAAATTCCCCGTTGTATCAAGCCTCAGGAAAACTGGTGTGCACAGGCAGATCCACTGAGAAACTAATTGCCACAAGCCTTAATCACGGCCCTGCATTCCTCAGGCATTAACCCTCTATGGCCTCTCCTTTCCAGGGAAGCATTTTCCACATGGAGGGAACAAAGGGCTGAAACCTGAGCTCCCAGGGATGCAACTCAGTAAAGCAGGTGGCGACCAGCCACCTCTGTCCCTGGGTTTAAATGGTTATTCAGTACCATTGCAGACAGCTCAGCCAGAAGCCTTCAATAAGGGAATGGAAAGGGAGTTTGATGGGAAGGGAAAGCAGAGTATTTCCTTCCAGGGCATTCCTTGGAAAAAAAGATATATGTGACAAGGTGAGGGTTATAGGAAGCTAAGCAATATATAAGTAACACCAGAGGAAAAATAGAAGGAATCTTTATGGCCAAGGATTCTTTCATGAGGCCAAGGGGCAGGAAAGCTTGGCACAGCTCTTGCCAGCTGCCAATCTATCTCACAAGAGATATGAGCCCCCTTTGGCCTGAGATCATCAGTGTAAAGCCACTGGCACATGTATATAGTGTGAGATTTTTTGGAAACTGAACAGCAGCTTACAAATCCTAGGCAATATTTTCATAGAAAAAAAAAGAGAAATGGAAATCTTCTAGAAATTGAAGTCTTGGGATCCACAGAACGATCTTCTGCAGAATGAGAAATTATGCCAGGTTGAGGTGCAGTAGCCCAGGAAGGTGTTCCCCCTGGGTTTTGTGGTTTATTACAAAACACCTGTGCATTTGCAATAACACAGTTTTCTCTGGTAGCACCAAGACATTGAAAACCACTCTTTTTGGTAACCACATGTTTTTGTTTTAAATATTGTCACTTAGAAGCCTGTCAATACAAGATATTTTTTAGTACATTCTTAGACTACTTTACTAAAACTAAAGAGCCAGATTCTTTGCAGGTATGATTTGAAAGAAATCAATGTATTTGTGGTGCCTTCCCCCAGCTGAAAACTTGAGGCCCAAAGAACATAGTGAGATGCTTTCAGCTAATCACTTTTATCACCCCCTCACATTTTCCTGTCTTAGAGGTCCTGTCCTGTTCTCCTTTAAAATTGTGATTAATTTTTTTTCTTACTGTGTCTCACACTGGACAAAGAAAGAATAAAAGTTAAAAAAAAAAAGAGTCCACTTACAGTCCAGTTATTTCAATGAGACAAGAAATAGAAAATTAAATATTAAAAATAGTTCTGAAGCTTTAATTTTTTCCATGTTTAATTTTTAAACATGGAAACATTTTAACTAAAACTTGTTTGCTTAACAGGCTTACCTCTTATTAATGCTGTCATTTACCTGCACTTTTCCCATTTGTTCATTATTAACACTCTTAAATTGACAGTTCAGTGGAGCCTCCCATTCAGAACTCTTCTGCATGTACAAACCTGTCAGCAAAACCCAAGAAATAACCAGGAATTTACTTCTGTGACTTCTCATCAGTGTTCTTGATGGCTAAATACTGGAGCATCTAATGTCTGGAAACAGAAGGACTTGCCTCAAACCTGGAGAGAAGACTGACTTGTGAGATTGCATCCCTCACAATGACTCAGAGCCAGACTTCTAAGAGAATTTCATTGTTCATTCCACAGAATATTTCTAAATTGCAAATGAGTAAAAGCACTGTTCTGTACTCTCAAGCTAACATAAGAATGTGCATTTTTTATTGCATTCTCATTATTTCCTTTTCCTTTATAACCCAGGAAATGAACGATTAAAGAATTCAGTGTGAGGGGAGCTGAAATTATTGCTACAATCAATTTTAGCCCTATGTTCATTTTTATGTATTTAACCCCCATTTTCCCATTTCCATTCTCCCTCTTCCATTCTCTATTATCATCTGTTCCATCTATGTTCACAGCCTGAACAAACTGCACAAACACACTTTCTGGAGCACAGAATATTTTTGCTAACTTGTTTTTCACTGGAAGGTTTAGAGCAATGGAAGACTAAAATCTTACTGCAGTCTGCAGTTATTACAATAATATAATGATGAACAATACCTGAATCCATTTTATCAATAATTGCCATCACCTTCGTTAACTTGTAAATCACATTTTAACACTTAGAGGCAACATTATGTCTTTCTTTTCTTTTCTTTTCTTTTCTTTTCTTTTCTTTTCTTTTCTTT
>QUSF01000007.1:11924298-12036637 GCA_003676055.1 Chloebia gouldiae
TTTTCTTTTCTTTTCTTTTCTTTTCTTTTTTCTTTTCTTTTCTTTTCCCTCACCTCGCCTTCTCTTGCAATTTTAATAAAGTGGCCATTTGCAAAGTTTGTATTTCAGTTTTTTTCATTTTTAACACTTGCATGCACACAAAAAATAATCCAATGGATGTCTCCCCCTTTTGCTCCTCATGGTGAAGGAGTTCTCCAGTTATTAACCCAGTACATCAGGATATCTCTATTAATCCAGTGCATCACAGGAACTAGCAAAATTTTGGTTTTGATTCTCATATTAACTGGATAGTGAAACAAGGGTAAGGCAAGTATAAGACATTAGATTTTGAAACATGTTTTTAAAGGGATACTTTCTCACCTTTAAAAGACCCAAAGGAATGAGTATGCAACAAATACCTACCATTTACCTGGCAATACAGAGCAGGTAATTGGGATCAGGGCCGGCCACATGACAGCATGTATTTTGCTTTGAAGGCTACATACACAGTTACAATTCTTCATGGCTCACTGGGAAAAGTATTTGACCTGTGAACTCCAAGTCAATGAAAATTAAAAAAAAAATTATGGTTTTTCCTCCTTAGACACCATCTTTAATCAGGTTTGTTTGCATATGGTTTTAAAAGCTGAGCTTAAAACTACACAGTAAAATTATAAATTCATTCTCCAAGGGGTGTTTTTATGATTCAGTCTGTAGCATCTCTGAAAATGTAGAGTTCAACTTATGATAAACCTCTCAGAGCTTGAATTTAAACACCCCACATAATGAAACAAGACCTAAAATAGACACCATGTTTTGATGATTGACTCCCACACATTGGAAGTGGTTAAAAAAAAGCAGATTTTGACTTGCAAACAGGTTTTCTCTACCAGCCAAAAAACCAGGGGTAGGTCATGTTTAAATTGCTGGGCTCCAGTGCCACAGTGCCCTCTCCCCACACCATCCCTCCTGGGCAGTGTCACTCCCAGGGGACACCAGTGGGTGAGGGGCAGGCTGGGCTGCACAAACACCTTTCAGCTTGGGATGTGTCCGGATAAAATCAGCACACACGCCACATTACACAAGTATAAGAATATACATATACATTATGCATACCTTACACAAGTATAAGAAAAGACTGTGAGAATTTTTACCATAGGATGGGATCTTGCCCATGAAAAGGAAACTCTAGGTCATATGATAGCATTGGCTGAAAAGCAGCATCCTACAGATTGTTCATGCTTTCTGATCATCAGCAGCATTCTGAGGCTGATGCATTGAAACCAATAGCAACCTCACCACTGAATTCAGTGGGGAAAGTTGAACTTCAGATTTTCACCGTCTTTTCTTACTACTTTCCTGAATATTTCCCCCCACAAAATCTAAAATTTCAAGGATGTGTTATACACATAAAATAACAATGTATCGAGTATAATTCAATCTACTAGATCAGTGGAAGTCATTACACAAATAGGATAAGAATCTTCAATTTATTTAGCATATTAATAAAGATATATTAATTTTGTCTTCATTACTTTCAGTGCAAAGGAACACATGCTCCCATTCTGAGATTTCTTTGCTGGTTCTTGATCCTCTATTTTCCAGTTGTCTATGTGCTAGAAATTACTTTGCCTGTGCTTTGTTGACACAGACTTAGCAGACAAAAGCCCAGTATTTCAGGGTACAAGGAAAGCTTTCCAGCACGCTTCACTGGGCAGAATAAACACCAGCCCTTCTTGAAACCCATCTGCATCCTGTGTTCGACAGCTTCAGCATATTCTTAACAGAAAATAGCAATCATGAGCAGGCCAACCTTCCTCCACGAAGCAAATGAACTGTTGATTAAAGAGGTTGATGTTGGTGAGTATGCTGCTGATGGAACTATCTGATTTATTAATCTGAAACAAATGACCTCATGAACATGTCACTGAAAAGACGTGTTCATGTGGAGACTTAGATTTGCATGAATTTATTTTACATGTGGAATTGATTAGCCAAAGTGAATTAGTTTGAGGGTTCTTATTTGCACTTGTCCACTTAAAATATTTATTTATTTTCTAATTAAGAGAAGAAAATGCTTTAATCAGTAGTTTTATAAATAGCAGGATATCTTTTCTTTTTCATATATTTCACATCCATAATTTTAAATTTTATGTCAGTGGCACAGATGAGGCTGGGGAAGGATGGGTCCCAGGAGACTATTTTTCCTGTGAACTTTCTCAGCTTGCCCTTGGCCCAGCCCTTGATGCCTGACAGTGCTCTGTAGTTAAGGATGGGAAATCAGGGTAGTGTTAAATTGAAGAATGTCATGTCATGTGAAGCCACCTGAGCTAACACCAAGGGAATATTTAGGGTTCAGGGTAACACCCCTAGATAGCGAGAAGGGCATATTTTGTACATACAGCCGGGAAGCACAGGTAGATATAAACATTGATAGGAAATATTTGCTAAGAAGAAAACCTAACAAGATACATCTTTTTCTTTGGCATCATCAGAGCAGGGGAAAGGAACAATTAGATTGGTAAGATAGTTTGTTCTGGAGTAGAGTTAATTTTCTTCACAGTAGCTGGTAAGGGACTGTGTTTTGTGATGGAAAGAGTGTAATAACACCCAAATATTTTAGCTATTGCTAAGCAATGCTTACACAGCCTCAAGGCCTTTTCTGCTTCTCATCCCATTCCATAGTGAGCAGGCTGGGGCTGCAAAGTGTTGGGAGGGGACACAGTCAGGGCAGCTCACCCCAAATGACCACAGGGATATCCCACGCCATCAAATGTCATGTTCAGCATGTGAGCTGGGAGAAGAGGAAGGGCGACATTCAGAGTTATGGCTCTTGCCTTCACAAGCAGCTGTTACACAGGATGGAGCCCATTTCTTGGGAATGGCTGAGCGCCTGCCTGCTGATGGTCAGTGCCGAGTGACTTTCCTGTTTCAGTTTGCTGGTGTGAGCAGCTTTTGTTTTAGCCATTAAACTCTATCTCAACCCATGAGTTTTCTCAGTTTTAGCCTTTTGATTTTCTCCATGTCTCACTGGAAAGGGCGAATGAGTGACTGTGAGTTAACTCCAGTGGCTTAGATGCCAGCTGGGCTAAAACCACAAGAATTTTTAAAACATATTTGGACTGTAACTTCCAAGGAGCAGGGTGTTTTGGAAGTACTGTCCAGTAAATGTAAGGCCTGGCTGTCCAAAACAAAGACATGGGTTTCACAATGGGCACAGATGGATGTTGGTGGTCAGGTACTGTCCCTCTGAGCTCCACCCTTTGTGCTCAACTTCACTTCTGTAAAATACAAAAAGCTGCATTGCACCAGGTCACTTATGGTAAAGTTCTGCATCTCGTTGGAGCTATGCAATTGTGGGGGTTTTGTGGGTTTTTTCACTTTTTCTCTAAATGCTCCCATTCTGTTTGGAATGACAAAGATAGTTGTTGGAGTGGATTTGTCTAACTTCCTGTCAAATCAGAAATGTCTTTTGTTGGCAAGTCACAGAAAGATACATAGCATAGTCCACTGTGGAGATTTAGCTAATCTGATTTAGCATGAAGTACTTGCCAAATTTGCAAGCCATTGGACCTCTTGTTAGACAGTGGGTTCCAAGACCTTGTTTTACTTTTGGGGGGCTTAGACTCTTAACAGGATAAGGAGTTTGTCTTCTCCTGCATTCTGCCTTTGCCTACCATGGGAAAAAATGGAAGGGGCTTAGTCTTTATTTATTCAGAAGCATGCAAAGCTAAAATTCATTTAGGAAATGGACTTCAGGGATGATATGGATGACAGTTCCCAGAACTTAACTCTGATATCAGCAAACACATGCTAATGAGATCAGCCTACTTCCTTTGTTAAAAAAATTCAGCAGAAAATCAATAAAATTGTCTTTCTATTTCCTCACTAGAGAAAAAATAGTTAAATTAGGGCATACTGGCAGCAGTGTGAAGAAAGGGGATTCCCTGTCTTGACTTGACACTTATGTATTAGTTTTGTTGAGTGACAGATGTGAGACAAAGAGAAGAATGTAGCTGCATACCAAAATAAATAAAAGGTATTAGAGTAACATATTTGTGCATGTGCACTAAGCTTTGACCCTTTGTTCTGACAGTCAGCATTTAGTGAAACCCCCAGTGCATATTTAAGTGGAAATATAAAATAGGTGGGTTTGTAACAAAATCTTTGAAGTTTGCATCTTTTATAATAGGTAGAAACTGGAGATATCTGCATGCAAATTTCCCCAACTATAACTGCTACTGCATTTCCCCTAACTTAATGAAAAATTATTAATCACTTTGTACATAACCCTTAATTAGGTTCTTCTGCATGGATGTGCAAGAAAACTTAAGCCTTGCATGTGAGAACCTTTTAATGCATAACTGAGATGCCTTTATTCTGAAAAGAGAGTGCTGCAGCTTACTGCGCTGCTTGAACTGAAAGTGTGTTTATCTCATGAATTATTTGTTTCACAGAGGCAGTTGAAGGATTACATGTCCTAGTCATGCTTGTGGGACAGGAGTGGAGCAGTGACTCAAAGGAAGGTTGTTCATGTATTCCAGAGTTGTTACAATAAAATCAGAGGCTAGGGCCCAGATAGTGTCCATATCAAAAAATCGGGCCCAGAAAGAGGGAGAAATAGAATCCCAGCAACTTGACATGTGTCAGTCTCCCTAAGAGCTCCTCAGCACCTGATCCAGAGAAGCAACACACCATCCCACCATCCCTGACTTTTTCTGGAATTCTGTGCACCAAGATAAAACCTTTCCCACAAAGTACTCTAATGGTGCTACCTGTCTGCTGATGAGAGGACTGGAGAAACCCCTGGTACACAAAAGCATCTGCTCGAAACATGTAATTCCTTTTTACAGACATGCAGTCCTTAGTCATCTAGTCTACAATAGTTTGAACAGCTTTCTTTAAAAGTTCCAGTGAATAATTACTGAATATGGAAAATCCATCTTGTCACAGCGTAGATTTCATTAGAGCACAAAAGTGGGCTTAAAAATGATTACGCATTTTACTTTTAATTTCGGTATCCAAGTGTGTGTCATGATTCTTAAATTGATTTTTTCATCTACTTATGATGCTGTTTCCTATATCTGACTTTTTAGCAACTTTGGTCATTTGCTCTGTCAAACTTCATTCTCCTGTTTTTGCCCACTCTGGTTCCAGCATAGAGGGATTTCTCATCATCTTTGGGTGACTCTCAGCTCTAGGTACCCTTATGGGACTCTTAGTCTGTGGAAATTTTCCAGGAATGTATAGAAGAGCTGGTCCTTCAAATTTTGTGCTGATCTGTTTTGACTTCATTTGCTTATTATTAGGATCATATGAGGTGACTGACTTTAAGGGACACTGCACCAAGGATCTTTTGGGAGAACAGGCAACTCATCTGTGTTTCTCTCTAGACAAAAATTTTTAATTAATTCACTTATTTTTCTGTCTTAGTAATAGCTAAAATAAATTTTATCTTTCTATTCTTCTGGTTGCTTTCTAACTTACATGGGAGGAGAAAGAGAACATCTATTTCTCTTTCCCTGCTGTTAATGTCTAGAGGGCTTTTGAGACAAGGAAATAGAAAAAGAAAAAAAAAACAAACAACAAATAAAAACATGGACTCAGTAATGGAGAAACATCTAATTGTTCAACTGACAGAAGGAAAGCTCAGTAGAAGAGGAAAATGTGGATTGCTGTAGATATGGCTGTAAAAGATGCAGTTCTAGAAATTAAAAATTCTTCTTATGTGCAAAGGTTGATAAAATGAAAATAAATTATCCTTGCACCAAAACATTTATTTCAGTCTTTTTATTTCCTTGCTCTTGCCTTTGATATTGTCTGTATTTTAATAGTAATTTGCCTAGGGTTTTGGTTTATTTCCTGGGTTCAATCCAAATCCTGTTGGGCACACTTAAAGAATATCACCATTCTGCAGCCAGTTGTATCTGATCCAGAGCCTGAAATGGTTAGTCATGCTTTTGTTACCTCAAGATTAGACTATTCAAACTCCTTGCTGGTTGGTTTCCCTGATAATGCCTTCTATGAACTCCTACTGTTACAAACTGTGTTTGCTGAAGTGATCCACTGACTGCAAAGTCAGTGCAGTAACTATTAACTGCTTCATTAATTAAATTTAAATTATTCCATGAATCTGCAGAAAACACAAATAGCCTCAGCATACCATATCCCTAAAAATTTGTTTTTTCACTACAGGTACAGACTGGGTCTTGCCTGCTTCAGCAATACTTTCATCTAAGAATTGTCTCTGTCATCTTCAGTGGACACTGGGCTAAGATCAGTAACAAAAATGCAGCAGAGCTGGCCTATAACCAGGTAAATCTGTCAGATGTCACACAGGTAGCTTTCATGAATTATATAGAGCATTAATTTTAATAGTGTTTCATACTCACTCCAGCTGTTATAAGCCCACAGGTGGTCTTTAACTACTTGCTACAGTACAACAGAATGAATTCTTTTTGGCATTCAGTGTAGGTTTCATTAACACTTTTACTAGCACAAAATGGAATGAAGCAGCTTGAATTTTAACACAGATGCTTTTTTAATTTAATAACAACAAACATAAGAATCTGTAGAGAAAAAACCCTTGAATTCACAGAGCTTCTAGCTTTTCATCCATATGTGTGTTTGCTTATGAGAAACAGGGAGGCAGGGGAAGAAAAAAAGTGCAAGGGAGGCAAGTGCTGAAACAGATTCAAAATTTCAGACTGGAAACTTAAATGTCATCAAGGCCTAAGCCAGTTAGAAATACAAGTCTACATTCTGACCTGACCAAATACCTAGTGAATTGGATGTTGTTGATATGCTTATTAATTAAAAATTTAAAAATCCACTTTTATTTAACACCCTGTGGTAATGGTTGCAGGACATTCTGATACTGCCTCATGTCTGACTGTTGACCCTCCACTACACCACAACATCCATTCTCCCCCTGCCCCCAGTGCCCTGAAGCAGCTGGCAGTGTTTACTGACATACTGCTCTGGCAGCTCCACCTTTCATGGGCAGAAATCTGCCCTCTCTACTCACTGCATGAGGAGCTGTAAGTTGCCCCTTGATTTGTTATTCAAGTGTGAACAGCTGCATGAGTAACATTTTTTTCTAAGGTATAACAAGCAAAAGGAGCATAAAACTTTCAGACAGGTCTTTTGCACATTGCCTGTGGTGCTATACTTTCCCAGACTATTTTACAATCAGAGAGAGCCTCCCAATTCAGAAAGAATAGAGGGAAAGCCTCCCTTGCAGTAAAAACTAGTAATGCCACCTTATATGCTAATTAAGTGTTTTAAAATTGTGTACCCAGCTGTGTTGCAATGAATTGTGCAAATGGGGGTAAAATCAAGCCCATTTTCAACTTTAACTTCTTCAGCCTTTATTTGTATTGTATTGCCAGGGTATAAGTGCTTTCACATGATGTGCTTTCTGCACATGTATGAAATGTTAAAGGGGCTGAATCATTTCATTGGAACCACACAGAGTCCACTACTCTTTCCGTAGTGAATGCTTCAGAGCAGAAGTCTGAATGAGTAACAGAGATTTATAATGTGCCCCAGAGGTCAAAACACCCCAGTTTTGGCAGAACAATGAAGGGATCAAATTCCAATGGAGAGTGGCCTCTCCTGAGCTCTTCTGGCCTCTGGTGACCCTGGCCATACAATGCAAGGGATTATTCACAAAAATACCTCAGTCCTTCTCAAGGGTTTTTTGTGGTTTACAGAGAAAAAAGCCCAGACCCCAACCATGTGGGAGTACACTTGTTAAATCAACACTTCCATTTTCACTCAGAACCACATGGATAGCAAAACAATCTCTGTTCTTCCCATTACTATGGCCACTTTAAAAAAATGAAAAGAAAAATAAATAAGAGACCAAACAGACAGCTGGACTTTCTGTAAAGTGTGCATTTAAATGTCAGAGATTATTCTAAGGAGAAGTGCTGAGTTAGGATGCCATAAATGGTTGTGCTGAAAATACTGATGGAGATAGGATATGGGTCTGGTAAAAGCAACTTCCAGCACTGTCAGTAACAAGTGGGACTTGTGATAAGTAGAACGTCTGGAGACCCACAACTAGATCCAGACTGGGCAACTTCTTGGACAAAAATGTTCATTAGTCCATTTTCTCTCAACATTTTTCTTCTGTCATGACTGAAATGTACCTCAGCACATGTGACCTGTCATATACTGTCCTGTGGCCAAGGCCTAATGTTGCAATAAATAAAAAAGGAAAAAATAATTTTACCAGAAATTACAGGAAATTTTCACTTGAGAGCTAACCTTTACTAGGGAGAGAGGTAACAGAAAGATTATCTCTGTGAATAAGTAAAATAGGGTACTGATACCAGCAGTTTTATAATAGTTTGGATCAAACTTCATTTTTCTCCTTCTTTAAGGAAGGTCTTAAATTACTCTGGCAAAGACTAATGTCTGAGTGACCTTATCCATTCCAGTTGGGACAATAAAATCTCATTTGTTTTCAGCAAAGTCGAAAGGCTGCTGGAAAAGAAAATTAGTGTTTCATACTGACTCGTTCACATCATCTGTAAGGGTTGTGTTCAAAGTTATCCAAGCTAACAGAAGCCAGCTAAAGTTCAAATTGTTTTGCTAGTAATCCAGTGCTAAAGGTGGAGAGATTAGTTTAGTCAAAAAAAAAGGCAACGGATGCAGTCCAAATTCTGTGCTGAACATAAACACAAGAAGTGTGACCTCAATAGGCAAAAATTAGTGTGTGGTAAGCAAGGTTTTATTAGCAAACAGAGTAAGGAGACAAGAATCTTGTCCAAATACTGATCCTGTGATTTTTCAGAAAAGAAAAAAAGGGCTAACTAAACTTTAATGTTTAGTAACATCTGATCCTATTGAAGAATATACATCATTTGAACAGCAACATCATGACCATTCATGAGGATTTGATATTTCATCCTTGGTGAACTCCATCACGTTAGTATAAATTAACAGAGAGATTACATTCTGAAGGTACTGGCAGTTAAGCTGATTAATTTTGTCTTGCTCAGAAAGCAGAGCAATATGCCTTATTTCGTGTGGAGTAAATCAGCAGAAAGGACTCTGTCATCAACACAATCTGAATTCCCAAGAAAAAGAGCCATGCTCCAGTTAATGTCATCTGCAAATGCAGCTTTCCCCCTTAGCCATCAACCAGAAAGGATAGTGTTGAAAAATTGGTAATGAGGTGCAGTGTGGCTGCAGAAAAAAGAGGAAACCATGCTGTGAGCCCTCCTTAAACTCAAATAAAACTTCCTGTCCCACTGAAGAGTTTTCTGCCAATACCAGCTTCCCTGGGACACTGGCAGTCACCAGAGGCAGCCAGGGCTTGGCGAGTGCACCGCATGAAAGGGCTGATGGAAGACAATGCAGAGTATTGTGCACAGCTTATTAAACCTTGCCAATCTCCTCAAATAAAAGTTAGCTCAAGGCAAGGTCTGGCTGACAGCTGAACATGAGTCAAAAGTCCCACTAGGAATCTTGGTCTTTGTAATGGAGAGTGTTACAAATTCAATGAGAGAAACTTGCTCTTCTTTAGCAAAATCTTTGGGATTTTTTTACACAGTACAACTTCCCTCATGCTTGCTTAAACTCTGGTGTCTGGCTGTAGATTGTGATTCACTAAATGTATCTAAACCCTAAGATATTAGCTCTCCTATATATTTACTGCATATATACAGATTTTGGAAGCATGAGTATTTCTAGATTTTAATTTGACCCATACGTATAGGCACAAATCTAATGAGATAAAATGGAGTTTGCAAATTGCATTTACAGCAGAACATTTATTTTAGGGCTGTTTAGGGTACCTTGAAAGTATTATTTCCTGTCCTGTAATCTACATGTGGTGACACTAAGAACAAACAAAGCAGACAGAAGAGTCAGCTACTGCTTTTGAACTACTCAGGAAAAAAAAAACAAGGAGTCTATAAAATAAAACAAACAGCACATAGATCAAGGAGGGGATTTAGGTATTGACTAAAAGAACTGCAATATTGAGTTTAGAGAGAGAGAATGTTTTTAAGATGATCATAGAGCCTTTCTGTACCACCATCTTGAGCTGCCAACAGAGTCAGGACACATACATTAGGAATGAAGTCAGTGAAATCATGCTGAAAATAAGTAAATGTAACAAGTAAGTGAGAGCTAAGTTCACTTAATGAATAAGTGAAAATGGGTAAGTGTAAACAAGACCCACAGTCGAGTTACTGAGGTAGGTTACTGGGTTAGTGATCTTGAGTTAAGGCTGTTATATAACAGTGCCCCTAATTCCCTCTGATGATATGCACTGGCTAAATCAGAAGGTAAACATGTTGGAAAATGCTTTCAGCTATGCAGAAAACAGAATATGCTGCTGTTGAACCATACCCCATTTTAACATAGAGAAGTGTTCTGCTGCTCTTTGTGGTTTCTCTAAAGGAGATTTAAATGCAGATTTTTCTTCTCCAGCCATTCCATACTACTATCTTTTACTATTCCCAATAATGAAATAAAATGCTTCATGCTGGGTTCTTTTTTTTCTTTCTAAAAGTGATTTGAGGACTGCAGACATTTTAAAAGAGGTAGAGAAAACAGTGGGATCTTCTCTTAATCCGCAATATTAACATTTGGCAAAGATGAATCTGCTTTTCTTGGCAGCATTAGTTTGAGGAAACTGGAAGCCATTTAAGAGAACACTATGGAAACCTCTTATTAAACTTCCTGGTAATGTAAAAGGGAAGTCAAACTGACTTTAATAAACTTCCTGGAAAGGCTATTTTTTTTAATACCTAGGCTCTTTAGGTATGTTCAGGCACATGTGCAAGACAGCATTTAAAGGAGACAGAAGCCCTAAAAAATGGCAAAACATGGAATCATTTAGGTTGGAAAAGACCTCTCCAATAACTGAGTTTAACCATTAACCCGGCAGTTCCAAGTCCACCAAAAAAACATGTTCAGAAGTGTCACATCTTCATGTCTTTTAGATACCTTCAGGGATTCAAACCTTCAGGGATGGAAACTCAACCACTTCCCTGAGCACACTGTTACAATGCTTGACAATCCTTTTTTGTGATGGAAGTTTTTCCTAATGTCCAATCTAAACCTTCTCTGGTGCAACTTCAGGCCATTTCTTCTCATCCTGTCTCTTGTTATATGGGAGAAGAGACTGACCCTCACTTTGCAACAGCCTCCTTTCAGGGAGTTGCAGAGAGTGAAAAGGTCTCCTCTGATCCCCTTTCATCCAGCATAAACACCCCAGCTCCCTCAGCTGCTCCTCACCAAATCTGTGCTCTGGCCTTTCCCCAGGAAAGGCCTTCTTTCCATCTTTCTCTGGACATGCTCCAGCACCTCAATGTCTTTCTTGTAGTGAGGTGCCCAAAACTGGACACAGGATCTGAGGTGTGGCCTCACCAGTATAGAGGACAATCCCTGTCCTGGTCCTGCTGCCACACTATTGCTGATCCAGGCCAGGTGCCATTGGCCTTCTTGGCCACCTGGCACACGCTGGCTCATGTTCAGCTGCTGCTGACCAGCACCCCCAGCTCCTTCTCTGCAGGGCAGCTTTGCAGCCCCTCTTCCTCCTGCCTTGACAGTTCCCTGGGGTTGTTGTGACCAAAATTCAGGACTGGCACTTGGCCTTGTTGAACCTCACACAACTGGCCTCAGTCCATTGATCCAGCCTGTCCAGACCCTTCTGTAAAACCTTCAGATTGACACTCTCATCCAAGGTGGGGTTGTCTGAAAACTGGCTGAGGGAGCCCTTGATCCTCTCACCCAGATTGTTGATAACAATATTGATTAATATTGATTGATATTAAACGGGAGTCGCCCCAACACTGAGTCCTGGGGAGCATCGTTGGTGATAAGCACCAGCTCAGTTTCAGTCCACTCCCACCAATCTCTGTGCCCAGCCCTCCAGCCAGTGTTTTTCACCCAGCCAAAAGCATACCCATCCAAGCCAAGAACAGCCAATTTCTCCAGGAGAATGTTGTTCCACACTTTTAAATGATGTCAAAGGCTTTAATGAAGTCTAGGTAAAAAATACCTTTAGTACCAGAATATCCTACAGTCATTTCCATGGTAATATGCAGTCACCACTGTGGGGATCATATCTCTTGATCACCAACATGTTTTATGTGCAGTCAAAAGCCTCAGTTATATGTGGGGTGCTATTTATTAAGGATTTGAGAGAACTGGTTTGCAACAGCAGTGCATTGGGACAGCAACAAACTTGGGGTTGAAGGTGGAAACTTGTGACAAACATCAAAACTTGGGGTTGAAGGTGGAAACTTGTGTCAAACATCACTGACTGCAACAGCAAAGGTCGAGGACAGAAGTCTTGCTACATGTGTCCCTTGTCTCTGTAGCAGAAAAATAAAACTTTTGGTGAAGTTTTGTTGGGACTCAAAATGTCCCTCGGACAGTTTTGGAGGTTCCAGACCCTGGTCAGAACCATTTGAGACCTTGGCAAGCAGTTGGAAATAGCTGTGATTTTGAGTTTGAGCCATGGAATGATTTACCAATTTTGAAGGAAGAACAAGAAGTCACAAAAGTTTAGATATTATAGTAGAAGTAGTTACAAAGTAGAGGGAAGAATTTTTTGGTATTGTACAAGGGGGTTTTAACACCTGTACAGGGGGGTTTTTACTTTGTACATGGGGGTCAGAGATTTTAACATGGAGGAATGAACGCTGGTCCTGTTCCTCCTCCTTCTTCTTCCTTGCCTCCATGTTCTTGATGATGTTGGCACTCATAGATTGGTTTAGAATAGAGGAGCACCATTTAATATAGGTAGTAGGTTTTGGGGAAAAACTGTAAATATTTATCACATAATGTACCATATAAAAGATAGCAGCAGCCCAGGGGCAGGGAGAGAAGAAGAAGACGGCAGACAGAGAGGGTGTCAGGGGTGTGTGTGCCTCTGCCTGAGCTGCTGACCAAACCGCAGCAGCCAGAGAAGACAATCTTTTAGATAGCTTGTAATAAACTGCCTCGAGACTGAACAAGAGACTGCTGAGTTTTCTTTGGAAGGGTTGGAGGAGAGACTTTACCACCACACGGAACCCCTGAACCAGGCCAGGGTTCCGACAAAGTTTAGTTTAGAGTAGAAATTACGTGGTGCTAGGTATGCCTTATTTTGCAGCTCTTACCTGGTCTATAAAGGGGACCATGTAGATAGATCAAAGACTTTTTCTGGAAAGTCATTAGTTTTTCTTTTTCAAAGCATGACAGATAACCCTGACTCAGAGCATTGCACTAAATATCATGGCTTTAATGCCTAGGACGTCAGAAAGGATTTTTTTTTTTTGATAGATTGCTGCAGGTTTTGCATCCATAAATCCACTATCTGCAATCAGCTTCAATACTGAAGTTTTTTGACTCATGCTGCCTGCTGGGCAGTACAGAAAAACAGAGTCCCAAGGAAAATCAGTCATCACTGAGAAGAATGTAATGCAAAGAAAGTTGGGTTCTTGGCTTATATTGTGCTTTTTGCTGGGGGGACTATGGCCATAGCAGAGAGTACAAAAGTAGTTTCAAGCAGTCAATACTCAAACACTTGTAATTAATCTATAGACTCTGCTGTGTCAGAAGAATTTGCCTTTGTGCTGTTTAATTTTTAAGTTTAATTTTAATCAGGCTGTAGGGGATATAAGTGAGTTTACATCAATAGAGTAGCATCATTGGCATCAGCTTTGGCATTGGCACAAAACAAGCATTTTGTTTTAGTAAAGAAACATCTTGCTTTGCTTCATTTTCTACATTAATTTACTGCTCAGTGCTGCTGCCTTTGGAGCCAATGGGAAAATCACATGCTGGCCTCTGTGAAAACAAGATTGTATCTTCTATTTCTAACATACTAACCACATCAAGGTATTCCTGTCACTACACAGGAATGAGATACTTCTGGAAGTTGTATTGGTTTATATGAAAATTAAAACTGCTTTGTCCCCACCCAGCCTTCTAATTATAATCATTTAAATGCCCATACTTAAAGGCAAATAAGCATGCCTGAAACTGTCCAAAGAATAATTTCTAATATGCCTCTTGATTTTAACTTTGCTGTTGAAATTTGAAAATAATTTATTTAATTTATTGATTTTAAAATATCAGGTTTTTGCCAAGCTGCACATTACTATTTTTATAATTAAAGAAGAAGAATAAGAATTCAATGACATATTAAAAAAAATAATTACAACCACTTTAAGGAGTCAATTTTATACCATTGCATTTCTCAGTTCCAAAAATGAGGACAGCCTCATGGTTACAGTCCTGGGCCAAGATTTAAACTCTTCCTTTAACTTTGCTAGACAGTTCTGAAGGTTTGATCATTCTATATGATGTCTCAATTTTTTCTGCATTAGGAAGTTAAAAAATAAGTACTTTTTTTAATCCTACCAAACGCTTTCAAATTTTTTCTTGCCAATTATCTGCTCATAACACAGCCAGGGCCCTATTTTTGTTGAAAATCAGTAAACATGAATGTTTGAATCTGCAACAAAACTAATATTGGTGGTTTTATTGTTCTGTGTCTTACATAATTCTCTTTCCTAGAAAGCATTAAAGACCTCATAAAGCATTTCCAGCTGCTGACACTTGCTTAAATAGGGCAATAATTTGCTCCTTATACAATAGCTATGAACCATGCTTTCCAGGGAACATCAATATCCATTTTTTATCTGATCTTGACAATTGGAGAAAATGGCAGAAGCACCACAGCTTGATGAGAAATCACTGAAGGACAATCCAAGGCTAAACTAATGTAATGTCTTTTTTGGTGGATTCATTGCTATCATCAAATATTTTCATATACTCTTTTGGTTTAATGATTCATAGCATCATTTGCAGTAATACCTGGGTAACTTTACTCTCTCTGTACATTTTTCTTCCTTTAAATGCCCAAAACTACCTGACAGGCTTGGTCCCTGGGAAGTTCAAATGCTGTGAGGTCTAAAGGTCACGCTCCAGATCCAGCTCACCAGTTCCATCCAGAAATGCAGTAAAGGTACATACAGGTGAAAGGCCTGTTGTTAAGTTCAAGTAGGAAAAGTTCAAATATGTTTCCATGCATTTAGTCCATTCTCACTGAAGCCACAAGATCAGCAAAAAATTTGAACATGCAAGCTGTCTTGCAGACCATCAGATACAGAGAACCAACTTGTAATATATTTTATGGTTCTCTATGCTTATAATGATGACAGTTTACATCGCCAATCTGCACACCTAATATCTATAATCACTATCCCAAAGCAAGCCTTAATTGTACATTCAGCCAACCTACCTTGTTTTGCCTTGCTTTTTATTCTTCTCTTTTTCCTTCTCTCTAGAAAGCTGATGTGGGTCTGAACTCCCAAATATGTGATCCAGTATTCCTCACACATAGATATATGTGATCCATCCAGTGCTACTGATTGGCAATCAAAAGCATCATTTTGATTAAGTTTTAACTAAAGGAAGGACAAGTTACTGTGAGGCAATTACAAAATCCATAAAAATAAATAGGAATTTTTCACCTCACACCAAGCTCTGGATCAAAATCCATGTGCTTTAATCACTATGGAACACAAAATCTAGAAATCAAGCTATTCTGTGTCAGATGCTGATAGTTGTGCTATTCTCTGTTGATGGTATGATAATCAAAAGAGCTCTTGGAAGGGCTTTTTAATGCCTATAAAACATAAAGTGCAAATTGAAAATTAATTATTGAAAATTTACATTTAAATGGTGAGGATTTTTTAGCTAATATTTGAGTTTAAGCTCCCCAATCTCCTACTTACAGTATTTATCATTACATGCTCCATTTTTTTCATAAGATTTTAACCAAAAAACCCTGGATGGTTCCCTGTTTGGCTCATTGGAGTTTCAAGATGTTGCTTGCTCCAGAAGTCATAATCACTCGTTATCATGTCAATGTAGCTTATTTATTAATGACAATAGAGCTGACAAAGATCTAATTATATTGAAAATGTTTGTATCTTTTTCTTTCCTTTCAAGCATGAGGATATTATCAAATTGATTTTCTTTACAGGATTTATTATTGTAGTCAGTATTAAGTAGACTCAGCTCTTCTGGATAAAACATTCCTAGATGTAGAGCCCCTTAGCCAAAATTTTGCACTCCATATTTGAATACATTTACTAGTGGGCTATGTTTCCTGTTGTGCTTGGTACAATTGATGCTATTTGTATGTACAAACAGCTCTTTTTGTGACATTGCTCAGCTCAAAAGATTTTAGTTTGATACTTCAGAGCACCAAGCTGATTTGTTTAAATAAAGATAAGAACAACATGAAGTGTGTCTGGCATACCAATCCTCTTAAAAGCTGCTCTGCAGAGAAAATGCCTTTGAATATTTAATATGCAGTTAAAAGAAAAATGATTGCTTGAAAGTTATGCATTAAGTCCTACTTTTAAAATGGTTGCACTCCCCACTGAATGATCTACTTCTTATTTAGAAATTCTGAAAGGGTTTTCAGAGATAGATACTAAGTTCAGAGAATCATCCTGATCCCATCTGATTTGCATTATCACTTCATTCAGTGCTGTGAATATTTACACATAAATTTTATTTTAAAAATTGATACCTGACAGTATTTTCATAGACGGAAAGACCTGTCATTTTAATATCCTCCCACAAATTACTTACATGGAGGCTTTTCTTGTCATCTCTGAAGTACAAATACTTTGAAGACACGGAGTGAATAAGGCATTTCATACCTCTGTGGCCACTGGAGGGTTAGACTAGAGCATTTCTCATGCACAGACACTTCATATGATAAAACTGAGGGTGAATGAAGACTGTTGCTTTGTCAAATGTTGCAAATCTTTACAACTAAGCTGATTACATTTCAAAATAATACTTTCTTAAAATATTTTTTAAAGTTCTTGATTGTTTCCAGTTTGAGCAGGAAAAAAACATATAATTCTAACTAGTTTGCTTCCTTTGGAAAAAAGTCCCACCATCAGCTTTGAAAATTGAGGCTAAAAGCTCTACCAAAGGAAGGATTCTCCACTGCAAAGTATTTGAATGATGTTATTAGTGTCCTGCAGTACCAATGAGCTGTTGCTAGAAAGCCAAAAGGCCTCATATACCCTCTAAGGAAAGGAGGGAAGGAAGATTTTATAACAAGGACCTCCTCAAGTTCTCCACAAGATAATGACCTGCACTCTGTGGAGGTGAGCAATCCGGGATGCCACTGGAGATCAGCAAAATATAGAGTCACAAAATACATGTTCTTGGCAAAGTCTATGCAAAAACCATCATTCAAAACAATTTAGTTTAGGTTTTTCAGGATGGATCAAAAACCTTGGTAATGATGACAAACTAATTTCACATGTTCCAATTTCCAAGGAGCAAGCAATTCCGAAAACAGCCTTTTGGTTTCTCGCATTGTACTCAGATTTCCAGGCTGTGGCAGGATGTATATATACAGGTATTTTATCTATTCATGCCTATGGTTATATATGTATATATAGACATATATGTACATGTCTGTCCCTCTGGCCAGGCCTCTTGCAGAAACAGAAAATTCCTTTGTGCCTTCTTGGTACAGGAGCCCTGTGATGCAGCATGGCAGAGAGTCACCAATCCAGTTACAAAATTCCCACAATTTTTCTGAAGACCTTCTGAGACCTGTGTATATAAAGGTGGGCTGCTGTTCAGATAGTCTTCATCTTCTTTTTCATCTCAAGTGGCTCATAGTGTTTTATTTCATGTTTATTGTCATTGTTCTTACTTCTTTGTATCCAAACAACGTTTGACTATTCACAAGGGCATGGATCTCATTGATCAGCAATATTATTCTGTTTATCCATCTTGATCAGCAAGATTATTCTGCTTTATCCCTCCTTTTTCTGCCTTTTGTATGGAGATTTTGAAAGATTTTCATCGAAAGTCTCAACAATTTACTTGCATTACACACATTAATTTTTCAAGAAGACCTCTGGTATCTCAGAAATGTTGCAGAGGCTTTGATCAACTGATAGCAGTGTACACCACATATCACCCCTCCCAACAATGTCAGCTATTTCCAACATGTTTTGCCTTGCATAACTCTGCCATGAAATCTTAATAATTCTTTTTTATTTAAAGAAATGAAGGAAGATCTTGGGTAAGTCATGAAAATTTTAAATGGAATACCTTTCTTTCTGATAGAATTGATATTTTGCCTTCTGAAATAGTCAATAACATCCATAAAGCTCATACATTATGTTTTTTGAGGAAATGAGGAGTTACAGTGGTCATTCACTAATGCTACCATGTATTCTAGCAGCAACTAGAAGTTACTTGACAGTTTTGAATAACTGGACGGTACAGTTATCTTTGAGAAATTCTTCTAAATTTAATTATTTTCAAAATTACTATTATTTAGTACCATATATAACAGTTCTCTATAGATAAACATGAGACTTCATAGAGAGTTCACTTATTATCACAGATCATAGACTTCCAGTGTCCTTTAAATTTTGCAATAATGGTTATCTCTGAGCATATAAAATGTAAAATCTGCATAATTGTAATTCCCACACAGAATTTATTCACCCTTCTCCCTCATGGATCCACAAACAGCATGCACATTCCCTCCCATCCTCATCTTGCTAAATGCATGCATGCTTTACACATCTTCTTACAGAATGGCCTTTCCAAAGAAGAGATATATTTTCTCTTCTTGTGAAGAGAAATGCTTCATTCTTGTGAATGAAGTGCTAACTTCATTCAAAAGTAGTAGAATGTTTACTGTTTGACACAAGATTCTCTCTATTTTGGTAACATTTATTTGTAAAAATGTGAAAGATGGATATCTATTCATGGCATGCATAGTTTTTCTGATTTTCTGGTAAGTTTTTCCATTTGTTTTTACAGAGCAAGAATCTCTTCTATCATGCTCCACGCAGTGTGTAACCTCCTGTGTGCCTTAAACCTTCCTGTGTACAGCTAGTGAGAAATAACACAGCCTTTATTAAAAGCATGAGAACATGTCCAAACAATGCAAATGAACCAGAAGATCTTACATCTTTAAGTCCTTTAATAAAGTCCCAAGGTAGAGGAAACTGACCTCTGAAATTTATCTCAACATTACAGCTTTTCCTTCCAATCCAGTGGATACTTGACCTTCTAAATTGGACCTGATAAATCTAAATCCTTTTTTCTTAAAGGGAAAGAAAAGCAAACCAACACAATAGCTTTTTTTCCTCCATTTTATGCACAAATCTAGTGAATTCCTACTTGTATGACTAGCAGAAATCCTTGATTCTTTTTATACTAGCAGCCCAAGGATAAGGAGACTACTAATGGTGTTTTTCCATATTTGAGTATGCTCACAGCTGTGTTCAGCTACAGGATATTTCTACTGTCAAAGAGAGGTGTCAATTGAATTGAGTTCACATTTATAACACATGTTCTCCTATGGGGTTCTGTGCATATTTCCTTTGAAGTATTCTGCAGTCTTCTGGTAGATTTTTTAGTACATTTTGGTATGATGAGGGGGCTGACAGGATACTGAAAGTTTCAGGATATAAATCTGACCCAAAGCCCACAGAAAGAATTCTGGAGGAATCTTTCTTCTGCATTCTGTGGGGTCTAAATCTGTTCCTTAAAAACTTTCCTGAAGAAGCCTGGGATTTGTACACACCCTGTTTGTGGGTGTATTTGGTTCTTTTTACTTTCATTTCTCTCTTGCTTCCACCTCTGCCAATTACTTTCTGCACAACTTCAGAAATTCTTTAAAATCCATGGCTGAAAAATCCTATTCATGCTGTACTTGTTTGTATTGTACAGTGTATCTATCAGCTGTCCTGGGAAAATCAGTAGGTAATAAAGGAAAGGTTAGAGAAAACATGGAAAAATTGTTCTCGATGGCAGACAAGACTGTAAGGCTTTGAGAAGGGAACTCATGCTGCACAAACTTGTCAAATCTCTTTGGAGGAATCAGTGACTGTTAAAGAGGTACAATATTGTTAAATACATTCTTGTATTTTTAAAGATCTTTGGGCAAGGTTCCTCAACAAAGGTTCTTAGGAAGCTAACTTGACATTTATAAATAGCTGATTAGAGTTTAGAGAAAGAAGAATAGGGCTAGTGGTCAGTCTTACAGTGGGCAAAGTCACAGGTGCAATGCAATGGTGATATGCAGTAGGATCAGTGCTTTGCATCTCATCCTGAGACATCTGAAAGCACAGGCAGCTGGTGAATAGACAAATGTTCACTGGTGCTTTAAAAATAGGAAGGATAATAAAAACTTGAGCTGGTTGGGAAGAATTAAAGTAAGACTGCATTGGTAAGCAATAAAATGTTTAGTAAAATCCTTTGTTGATGAATGTGATGTACCTGAGAAAAATATGATCTCTAAATTATTACTAACAAGTCCAGAGGGAGGTTATCATCAGTCAGCTTGATGAAAACATCAGTTTGATAGGCAGCAGGGATCAAAATCAAAATAGAATGTTAGGGGAAAGGAATAGAAAGAGAAAGCTAGAAATTATGCCCCTGTACATCTTTAGTGAAACCAACATCTTCAAAGATGTGTGTAGTTCACATCCTCCTATCTATAACCGGGTATAGAAGAAGTGGTGTTCACATTGCACAAGGGCTGTATAACACTCCCTCCTGAGCAGGATGGCATTCTGTGGCTTTACTACAATGAAAACTTTTCCTCAAGCAGTTCGAGGTGATAACAGGCAAACAAACAGACAAACAAAACTATTAAACAAAAGGCCCTTCCATTTGCAAGAGAGAAGATTTATATGGAGGAAGAGGCTGTAATAACTGTATGCATACCTCTGTGAATGAAATGCTGAAAAGTAAATAATTATGAAGTATTTCTCACAGAACAAGCATTGAAATCATCAGGCCACAGATTCAAAACAGATCAAAATGTTTTTCTCATGTACACACTCCCCAGACTGCATAATTAAACTTCAAAAACTCATTTTGTCTCTCACAATATCCACATAGGCAAACTGTGGACTGGATGAGTGGACAGTGAGGTGGATTGAGAACTGGCTGAATGACAGATTCCAGAGGGTCATGAACTGTGGCACAGTAGAGGCCTGTCACTGTTGGTGCCCCCCAAGGTTCAATACTGGGCCCAGTATTATTTAACTAATTCATCAGTGACTTGTGGCAGAGGCCTCCTCAGTGAGTTCACTGCAGACTCAGAGCTGGGAGGAGTGGCCGATACCCCCGAGAGCTGGGCAGCCCTTCAGAAGGGAGACAGGCTGGAGATGGGCAGAGGAATGGCCTGAAATTCAGAAAAGGCAAAGGCAGGGCCCTGCACTGGGGAAGGACAAGCCCAGGCCCCAGCACAGGCTGGGGTGACCTGCTGGGAAGCAGCTCTGCAGAGAAGGGCCGGGGGTCCTGGTGGACAATGAGCTGCCCATGGCCAGCAGTGCCCTGGGGCCAAGAGGCCAACGGGATCCTGGGGTGCCTTGGGAACAGCACTGCCAGCAGGTCAGGGAGGTGATCCTGCCCCTCCACCCAGCCCCAGCGAGATGAATCTGGAGTGCTGTGTCCAGTTCTGGGCTCCTCGGGACAAGACAGACGTAGCAGGTCCAGTGCAAGGCAACAAGGATGATCAGAGGACTGGAGCATCTCTCTCACAATGAAAGGCTGAGGGAGCCGGGTGTGCTCAGCCTTGAGAAGAGACAACTGAGAGGGGACCTCATCACTGTCAAGATACAAGTATCTGAAGTGGGGGTGTCAAGGGGATGGATCCAGGCTCTTCTCAGTGTTGCCGAGCAACAGGACAAGAGGCAGAAACTGATGCACAGGAAATTCCACCTGACCATGGGAAAGAACTTCTCTCCAGTGTAGTGACTGAGCACTGGCACAGATTATCCAGAGAGGGTGTGGAGTGTCCCTCACTGGAGATATTCCAGAACTGTCTGGACATAATCCTGTGCCATGTGCTCTGGGATGACCCTGCTCAAGCATCTGGACCATCTGGAGATTGGACCAGAGGGTTCACTGTGTTCCCTTCCCATGTGTCCCATTCTGGGATTCCCACAGGATTATGGAGGGGTCAAAATGGAGAATATCCACCACTGAATATTAAGAGCACTGGATTGAATACATTCTGTAGTATTAAAATCCTGAAGACATTAATTGTAAGAATCACTCTCTATTTCCCATTCTCATGTATTTCTTCCTCATAACAGATAATAGTCTCAGTCGATAGGAAAACCTTATGCCAAAGCTTTAAGAACTTGTATTTTTGTACAAAACCTTGATAGACCTTAGATGTGCTTTTCTATATAGACAGCCAGACTCTGCACCCAGGTTGGCTGTGAAGCTGTTTCCAAGACGTTGTACATGTGAGTTTTTATACAGAAAAAATATTTTTTTAAATCCTGGACAAATATGAACTCCATGCTCTCGGCTATCAAAAAGAACCTTGCCATTATGTTCAGACTACTGAATCCATCTGAAAAACACCAAAGCTGTATCACAGAACAAAGGAACTCCACTGTGGTGTTGTTTTAACACAAGAAAACAACCTGCCTCAGGGAGTACTGTTGAGTGAGTCCAAGGGCTTCACAGGCTTACAAAAAGTGGACTCTGCTCAGGACTCATGCCCCCAGGCAGATTTCTTTTTCACTACTTGATTTGAGGAAAGCAGACATATTGCGTTTTAGGAGAAATGTTGCCTAACAACTTTAAAGATAAGTAAAGTATTATTCCTGTTTCAAAAGTAATCCTGCTACATCAAGCATTACAAGAATGGAAAATACCTAGAGCAACTGCAGTAAACCCAGAAACTAAACAGAGGAATTGCTGTTTTTAATGTGTCTAGGTGTACAAATTGCCTACACAACCAAATTGTTGAGAAATAAGCTATGCACTAGTTGGTATCTCATGGGTGAATTTTGTCAGGGATCTAACATTCCCAAAGAAAAAATTTCAGCTTTATCTAATCTACTGAGTGAAGAAACAATATGCAGTTAACTGAGTATTTAGATAATCTCACTATTCTGCTTCCTCACCTCCCAGATTCTGACTATTAGTAATTTCCAATGAATTAAATAATGCAGAAGGCTTGTAGACTACTCTTAGCTCCACAACTGTTAATGGGTCATGGCCATGACTATATCAGATTTTTTTCATTATACTGTATGATGGAACATCCTGGCCAGATCAAACTGCTAGTGTGTGACCAGAGACACAAAAAAAGAGCAAAGTGGAGTTGTGCGTGCATGAATTGTCTTGAAGACAGGGAGCTGAGTTTGTGGTGCTAGAGAAGTAGAACTCTGGATTTTATTAAGTGTTTGAATGCCTTCTAGGAAAGGCTTTTATAGAATACCACAATTAGAGGGGAAACAAAGCAGCAGCTCTCGTGTTAGTATAGGCTTGGATGAGACTCAAATTTTGTCACTGTTATACCTCATTCACATAAGGTTACTACAAATGGCACATGCAGGCAGGACCCTAATGGAGAAGAGCAATGTAGAGCCATTATTGATTATTTTAGGGCAAAAATTACAGACAAAACGTTTAATGTCATATAAAAAAATCACTACTTTTTCCAAGGGAAAGGGATAATGGGAATGGAATGAAGTCAGATTAATGGATGTGAGCAAGAAAAGGTAAAGACTTCTCTTGAGGCAGAAGGGACTGAAGGACTAAAATGACATTCATGGCAATTGTTTCTATCACAAGGCTTTTGCCAAATCACATAAATTGCACATATGGTATCCAGAGTCCCCATCACCTGTCTGTTGTACAGCTCAGTCTTTCCTCATAAAATAAGTGATCCATACACTTTTAGAAACATCTAAATTCACTGAGGTATCTCCACTGAACTCTTCAAGGCAACATATGAGACTCATACACTCCATTATTACAATAGCAGTAAAATAATGATTATTTTTTCTCTTTCTACATCATTTTTTAACCTTCAAAGCTGGATGAACCCCTTTCTCCACCAGTCCCACTTAGTAGCCCTCCCTTCCCCAGAACTAAAGAGCAGCACAAGCAATTATATCATACACACACACCAAAACCCTGGTGGTAAGCATGCCATTCAAGCACACACACACAACAAAGGTAATTTACTTCTTCCTGCCATTAAACATTCAGTAACGATAACCAATTAGTGCATATAATCAAAATGGGGCCTCAGTGTAATACGTGAATAGTATCACAAGCAAATTCCTAGTTTCAGAGATGGAAGATAGACTAATGCCACAGGCTTCAGAGAAGCTGGGATTTTTTTCTGTGCTCTTAAAAGGTGCATATGTTTATATGGGCTGAGGTTTTTGTAGCTTTGATTTGCAGCAAATGCATATTTTTTTAATGACTCTATGCATCCACCTTGAGAAAACAAGAAGAAACTCGATTTTAAGAATCAAAATGTTTTTATTCAAATTTTCTATTGTTCTTCTGTCATTTATTCCCCATCCCTGCAAGTACCAAGTAATTAGCACCTCCCCACAAGTATTCCCAAATCTATTTATTACTCGTAATTTTTAAAAGTATTTCATTAAATGAAAATGCAGTGGAAAAGCCCTGACTTGTATCATTTCATATGAGTAATTTGTTCTCTGCATCACATCCTTCATTTAATGTGTGTCCTTTGAAATGAGAATACTTAAAAAATAGAAACTGATATTGAATATTAAGGGGGCTGCAATACTCCAAATTTGTCACTTCAACCTGAGAAACAAAGGAATTGCATTTTTAATTAGGAAGATAGGCCACTTTTCTCTTCTGCAGCAGGACAGCCTAAAGCTGTCTGAACAGATGAGTGAGGCAGGGTCACCCCACTGAACTTTGTTTCTTGGCCAGTGACTGTCTTCTTACAGTCTGTGACTGTCTTCCTAGTTCAGAAGGAGAAAGAAGAAATTGGCCATTTTTCTGTATCTTGCTTTAAAATATGAGAAAAAGTAAAACCTACCATGCAGTTTAAAGCCCCTTTTAAAGAGACCTCACACTTTGGAAATAATTAGAGTTGTGAATTTTAAGAAAAGGATTGGTTTTAATATACTCAGAGAATATTCCTAATATTCATCAATTCACTAAATGGTATCAACAATGAATTTTATTATTTTTACATATTATTTTTAATACTCTGTTCATATAATATTTCCTTGCTTTCTGACCTTAATAATAACTGACACATTCTGAGTTTCTCAGTTATTTTACTTCCTCTGTTCATAAAAAGACAAGCAAGAGAAAACCTTTTAAGATATGTTCTTCTTTCCTTCCTTTTGCCTAAAATGCCTTTTCACTTTCAATTTAGTTCCTGGGGAATACTCACACTAGTGCAGAAAGATTGTCATTTTGGTCCCAGTACTATATGGCCCTCAGAATTCAAAAATCATCCTTGCAATTTTAATTTCAATTAAATTAATAGATGTGAAAGATTTTTACATGACTCTTTGGTAGTTCATTACAGAATCTAGTTTCAAGGAAAACTACATCCTTCAAAAAGACACTCAAGTAGTGTTTCCAGCTCCTTGATTTATCCTCCCTCTCTTCTTCTTAAGAATTGATAAAGGTTGGTGGAAAATATTCATTAAAATTTCTCGAATGGATGGTCAGTAAATCATACAATGCTAACACTTTGAAAAGGAATGTATTCATACTTTTGCTTTGCAATGTGTTGCTTCTCAACCTTCCTTAGCAGCCGTTTTTCTCAGACTGGCCCAGAAGAACAGAAATGAAGACGAGGAACAGGCCACCTCCTCCACCTCCTCCACCTCCTCCACCTCCTTCCCTGTCCCACTGGGCTTGTCCAGGAGCAGCACAGTCCCTGGCAGCTGCTCAGCCAAGCCACCCCGTGGTTTCAGTGCCTGTGGAAGCAGCAGTTGTAGGACCAGGGCAGCCACACCCTCTGCAGCTGTGCAGGCACAACCTTCCTTAGCCACAGTCCTTGGCACCAGCAATATTCTTCTGGCCAGAGCCCTGCCAGCCCTGCATATCTTATCCATTCATACAGGTGCATGTGGATACCAACTTCCAATGCTGATGAGCAGTTTGGAGAAGGGAAAACTGAGAACACTGCAGTCCTGTTTGCTTGCCAACCAAGAGCCTCTTCTGTTATCCCTATCCCTTCCACTTATTTGATTTCTTCCTGAAGTATGTTTGGATGGACACACACTGGAGAGAAAAGGAGTTGATAGAATCATGGAATGATTTAGATTGGAAGGGACCTCACAGACCATCTAGTTCCAACCCATCTGCCATGTGTAGGGACACCTTTCCCCTTACACCAGCTTGCTCAGGCGCCATCCAACCTGGCCCTGAACAGTTCTGGGACTGGGGCATCCACAGCCTCTCTGGGCAACGTGTTCCAGTGCCTCACCACCCTCACAGTAAAGAATTTCTTCCTTATATGGAACCTAAACCTTCCCTCTTTCAGTCTGTTTCAGGGACAGCTGTTTTGTGAACTTTATTATTTACTATGAAAAAAAACCCAATTTGTAACCTGAAAAAATTAGCCTTGTGAAAATTATCAATATAGCCTGGTCTAACATTGAAGATTCGTCAGGAAGGAAGGAAAAAAGACAGAAAGAGAGAAAAGAAAGAGAGAAAGCAAGAGAGAGCAAAAGAAAGGAGGAAGAAAGATCCATGTTAGTGGGGGCCTTTCTACATAAATCTAAAATCAAAAGAGGCTGGATTCTTGGACTGTGCTGGATTCAACCTCTTGACCTTTTCATTTGTATATGAGAGAGACAAAATTTTACAGCTATTCTTTAAGTTTAAATGGATTTAGTAAGTTTTAGATCCTGCAAAATACTGATAGGCAATACATCTTGTTTTGATATTTTCTTAGAAATTTTATCTTTATTAAAAGTAAATAAATTATGATCCTAGTTCTTATAGTAGGAAAACAGAACTTCTGAACAAAGTCAAAACAAAAGTCAGGTGAAATATAAGCTTGAAGATGTAAATTCAGCATGCATTTACTCTGAAACACAGAACTGTAAATTAGCTTTTGGAGTATTTCACAACTCCTAATTTTGGCAATTTCTTCTACCCAGGTTGGACTTTGGTGATGAACCAGTAACTTTCTCAACCAAATGCTTGATTGCAACCAGAAATGAAATACAAATGCAGTAACAAAACAATTTATCTGCCCTTTCCCTCCATTTTCTCTGTTAGTTTGTCATAATTTCTATTTCTATAACCAATATATAACTTGGTGTCACTAGGGTAGTGTTTATCCACCTGTGGTCTGATAATACTCTATGTAACAGGGAAAAAAACAAACCAACACACATACAGGTGTGCCTAAAATTTGTCTATCATTCATCAGCAACACATGAAAAGTGACGTCATTTTTTATGATGAACTTTTTTCCAGTCTATAAGTGAATATATAACATTTTGGCACCCTTCCCATGTCCTATTAAATGACAAGGGTTTCTCCTAGCAAGGAAACCCTTCAGACAGAACAGGCTGAAAAATACCTGCCTAGAGGTAGGTTTATCAGATTATAAAAAATCATATTATAAACTCCTGGGTGGCGGATGACTTAAAAATGCAATAATAAATGATAGGCCTAAGTGTAAAAAGTTTATCATCCAAATTTAAATACTTGTTTTCCTCACCATTTAATATCTTCCAAGATGATGGAGTGTCCATGCTTCCTCTTCTCTCATAGATACAGCTAATAAATTGTTCTACTGTTCTGCCTTTTCTAGAGACTATTAAAGAAATCAAAGCAAAAGCTTCATAGTTCATCAAACCCTTAAACTGCAGAAGTTACAGTAGAAGGGGAGAGCATGAGGATCAATATACTTTTCACTTGTGTAAGCATTTCAGCCTATGGTGAAAATTAGCTTCTTCAGAGATTTTATGTAGCCATTTTCATCAATATGTTGCAACTCCAGAATGAGAGACAAGAACTGGCCAAGCTGAAGCTTGTAGAGTGTGGCACAATTAATCTACTATTGCAACTATGTGACACCTTGCTATTATGCAAACCATGAGTTGAGTCACAGCCAAATTGAATGAAGTCTGACTATTCTGATAGTGATGTCTAAAGCTGCCTACTTGCCTCTACTGATTAAAAAAAAATAGCAATTTATTTAATGAAACCATGGAAAAGCCTCACATATTGTCAAATATCTTTCCTCCAAAAGCCAAGTATCTACAGAGCATCCAATTAAGGAAATTTGTACTTTATGTTAAAAAGCAGTTTTACTTGCTTTGGTTCTTCATTCTGTCACTCCTGTGCATGTGAAGATACAAAAATGTATATTAAAATGAGAAAATTAAACATGCTGTACTGTCTTCCTTGGATGAAGAAATCTTCTGATTCCCATTTCAGCCAAGAATGTGTAATGTGATCTCTTCAAGGGAAACTCAGGAGCCACTCAGCCATTCATTAACAGAGATGGTCCATAACCCTGTGACATGTGCCTTTTCTCAGCAACACTTTGCCAGATGATTTTGTGAACTCTGTTCTCTGAACTGCACGGAATAATTAACAGTTCATCGAGATGTGAAAGAAATGTGGTATAAAAGACTACCTCTGTCACAAGCCATGCATCAGTATCCAGTGGCCATGGTGACACCAATGCCTCAGTCTCATTTTCTTGTGGGATTTAGACATATATGTACCTGAACCTTTTTGGAGGTCAGAAGGCAAGCCCCAGCTTCAGATTGGAAAGGAGAAAAGCAGTAAAGCCTGAATCTGGGATGTCTGGAAGATTTTAGCTAATGCTCCCAAGAGACTTAGAGAACTGCTGTAAATAGAAAACTAACCTGCCTGTTGCACTGACTGACACATGCAGAGACTCCTCTGGGGCAGGAGCAATGGGGCACGTGGAAGAAACCAGCTTTTGCAGGGCAGCTTAGAGCACGGCTCTTCTTCCACTCAAGAACACACTGCTGTCAGTCAGAGACACCAGAAATGTCTTAACATTCTGGAATATCTGTAGTCCTCAGCCCTACTGTGGAAAGGTTATCTATTGATCACTGTCAACTGACAGAAGAGTGTGGAGAAAATGAAGTCTAAAAGAGACATTTCATTTTAACAACTTATTTATTAGTTAGTTCTTGCTGTTGCAATAAGGTAAACATTGAAAGAACTAACTGAATTAAATTCTCAGATGCTGAAATGTTTTTCTGAGTTCTTCTATGTCTGTGAGAAGATGGATTCTTATAGTCTCAGTCACTTGGACAGTATGTTTTCACAGGCACAGGAAGTGTGTGGATACAAGCTAAGGGAAATTGATTAACTATTCCCAGATCTAGTACTTGAAACTTCATTTATTTAGTTTGGATGCTGTGGCATGTAATTACTTGTTTTTAAGATGGGACACAATGTCCATTGCGAAAGCACCAGAGAAAAGTTAAAGATGCTTCTGTTGGTTAAATGGTTTAAAAATGCACTTGAGGATATATTAATGAAGTCAGAACACTCCAATATTTGCAAAAGAAATTTTTTGCCTTGTTTATGTTTTATAAATGCAGCAAAAGCAGATTATGATCACAAATTAACTGGTACCTGTGCAATGTTTAAGTGAAATAATTTGCTTGTGCCAAGTGCATTCTCATCTGCAAATACTGGACTAATGAACATCTTTCATTATAGTGCAGTAAAATCACTAAATGGGTTAATCGTGCACTTGCTTCCATTTTAAGGCAGACTGAGCTGTACTGGAAGCAATATTTAAATTGGTGAAATACATACTGTAACAAGGTGAAAGGCTTGAGGAGCTGTTGCAGAAACTGATTAGTCCAAGGAAGTTGTAAACTAGACGCTGGAAAGTTTTAAGTTTTGGCAATTCAGTAGCAACCCCCTCTTGAAGGGTTGAACCTCAGAAGTGTCACCGTTCTTAGGCTGGCAGACCATGGGAGCTACATGGAGTCTGGATACAAACCAGCACATATCAACAGAAAATGCTAAATACGGCTTCAAAATGGCTTTTGTTTTTGTTGTTTGGGGTTTTCTTGGTTGTTTGTTTTGTTTTTAGAGGAGTGCCTATTTAAGTTTAAGCACCTCTTAATAGAAATGAGAACTCAAAGGAAAAAAGACTTGTTTATTGGGGGAGGAAAGAGGAGACACTTCTCAGACTTTTAAAGTCAGTACTGGGATTTCTAGGTGGTTACTTTTTTGGCACAGACATAAAACAACTGGCAGAAAATGGTCACCCTGGAGACTGCCAGAACATCTTTGGTTCTCTTAACTAAAGTCCTCCAGAAAAACAGACGGCTCAGAAAGGCTGGATCTACATCAGCCAGCAGCTGTGTTTTGTTAATAATAATTCTATTTAATAATATCATACAGCTGTGTGATGTATGCCAGGCAGTTTCCACTTCTGTACACTATGCTTGGAAGACTGTTAAAGTTTTGAGTATTTTTGCTGACAGAGGTCTATGCCTACTCTGCCAAGCAGCTGCCCAATTCAATGATTGCTCACTATTGCCAGGTGTACAAACCCTTTCTGTAGTCTACCAGGCACTGACTGTTGCCTTATGCAGACAACAACTTCACTGTTTTCTCATAGAGCTACTTTCTGCCTTTCAGATATTTTGCTAGAAAAGATAACATTTTTAAAGGTATTTGTAGCGTACACGTTTCTTAAAGAGAATAGTCCCTCAGTGAACTTTAATTGCATGTTTTACCTTCTTTTTAGTAGCTGCAATAAATCACTGTATTATCTGAGTATTCCTTTGCACTTTTAGACCACAGTCAAATTCTCTGAGCAGTTAAACTTATTACTAGTAACTAAAAAGCAACATTTTCAATGTCATTCGACTATAAATGACATAATATACACATCAATTTAATTTATATTATTATCACTTTGAAGTCCCACTTTGTGCAGAGTTTCTGCAGCACAGACATATAGTCAGACAATTGGATAGCCACTTGCCCTTCCTGTCTCATTCCTGGCCCCCATTCAAAGGTATGAGATTCACCATGGGGATGAGGAGAGATATTGTGATGGATAAGGATGCTGCAGTGAATTTCCATCTCCTGCAACAATGTTGTATTCGATTAAAATTAATGAAAAAACCCTACCTGAAAAATCATTGAATACCAAAACAAAACAAGACTAACATCCAAAGGAAAACAGTTTTTAGTGTGAAAACCCACCAAGAATTAAGATCCATATATTATGATACAGTTTATAATATCTAGATGAGGAAGGATTTACCACACAATGAAATCTATGATGGAAGAAATGTTCTTCTTTCCCTGAGTCCTCACCAACAGTGGTAGAAGAAATGAGGATTTTCTTTTAATATAGAAGTGTTCTGGGCAAACAGGCTTGGGGAATATGTAACTTGTAATTTGCAGTTTTAAGCAAGTGATAATTTATACTGTTAACCAAACTGTAATTGTTATGGGCAAAAACACTTTAAAAAGGCCAGAGAATAGTGATTTTTCAGAGTCAGCAGTTATGAAACTAAAATAGGGTTGGTCTCACTCTGTCATTAAAGGCAACTGAAATGACAGTGCTGACAGCTTTGGTATGAAAGAGTTTCCTTTTAACAGCGATTTAATGCTCTGACAAATGCACTATGTCAGGGGGGTAAAAGCCTCTGTTGAATATCAAAGATGTGCTTTGGGATAGACCAGGAGTCTGTAACTTCCTGGGCTTTGGGTTTCTGATCTGTGTAGGACATGTCCAAAGGCTCCTTTACTGGTTTAAATCCACCTTTTCCTTGGATTGTGGGAATGCACTGATTCAAATAAGCAGGAGCAGAAAATGGGGGCCATAGCACTGATGGGGTGAAAAAGTCTTGTCTAAACAAAGACAACCCTGGAAGTTCATCTCCTAGAGCAGACAAGATGAAGAATTCTACAGACCTGCTTTCCTGGTCTCCTCTGTGATCTTTGCAGACATGAGCTTTCATCTGTCACTCTGTCACTTTGTTCAATGTGCTTCATTTGATCCAGGAATGCTGTTATGCAGTTGTTGTTTAAGCTGGTAGAGAAATCAAGATAAAGTTCTGAAGGTCTGGACAGAAAACTTCAGGAAGAATTACAACCACACTGGATATAGAGAAATTACCTTCCATACTCACACTTTTGATAATTTCCTTGTTTTCAGCACTGACACATAAACACTTCTTATCAAACTAGATGGCTTAAATGTTCCAAACAAAAAAACCAAAAAAAAACCCCAAAAAACCATATCAGAAATGCAACTGGTAGAATTACTGTAGACAATACTTTTTTTTTTCCAAAACAATCCATATTTAATTATTTCATAATTGCAGTACTCTTTGAAATCTGTCATGTCTGAATTTACTTTCCCTATTATTTTTAGCCACAAAATTTGCTTCATCTCTTTCAGTGAAATTTTTCCATTCATGGCATAAACCAGGAAAAAAAAATATTGCTTCGTGCAGGTTTATACAAACTCCTGTCAGGTATGATGAATTCAGTAACAACAAATATTTTTCCCTTTACAAATAAAGAGAAAGTTTTAAGGAAAGTGGTTGCCAAAATACCTCAGATCTTTCTCACATGAAACTTTAAATTACAGTTTCACTCACTGAACTGCAGGACTGTCATTTATAGCCTCCACTGTGAAAATAAGAACAGCTTGCCTGCACTTAATCATAAACTATACCAATCTCAAAAACTGTGTGTACATGTGTCTGCCTCTTTCCATACCTGGGGACTTCTATGCTGAAACACATTTTCTCCAACAAAACTGGAGAAAGGCTTTTCCCTTATAATCTGCAGCTTGGGTAAAAGCAACCTTTTGAGCCAAGCAGTTCTACATTTTTTAATTACTATTCATTGCTCTTTAGAATAAACAATAACAAGAAAAAAGGCACGACAGCAGCATATCATCAAGATGAAGAGACAGAACCACCACATCAGTAATTGTTCTCCTCCCTTTCATGCTCTGTCATCACCTATCCCCTCCATACTCCCCAGCACTAACAGGTCTCCTCTCAGGCTTGCTGACTTCTCTGAGACCCAGGTGCCATCTGCCAGGATGCTCACTCTGTGTCAAACCTTTTCTAGGAAATAGCAACTTTTTCCTCCTCCTCTTCCTCCCCTCCCACCCATAAGTCCTGACTTTGGCAATGGTCAGGCTGTGCTGTTAAAAACTGTAACATATCCTGTAACTCTACCCGGAGTGTTGTTCCTGTCATCCAAGACATGTATCTGAGGAAAGTTGGAATTGCTATTGGAATTACCAAGAGTTTATGTGGGCAAAGGAGTCAGTTCAGCTCAGCCTTGTTGCTGGTTGCCATTTCATTAGCTGCCCATTAACTTTAACTTCTCCTCTGTCATTTCTTCTGCAAAGCATGTCTCCCCTTGCACTGAGTGTCCTTGTTTGTGAATACATTTGCTCACACACATTAGAATTCCTGTTGCAAAAACAAATTTCATTTTGTAGCATTCTAGAAGCACCATTTAATCTCTGATCTCAACACTGCCACATTTTCAGGCCATGGCAGTCTTCTGCAGCAGTGTTTGATTTACTACCTTCTCAGAATTTAATTATCACACTTTTACCACTACCCTTCTTGAGATGACTGGAATAATCAAAATATGAATAACTTGAGTATTTTTTTTACCTGTCTCACTGCCCATGGAGGATTTCATGGGATCATGCTGAACCTCCAGTAATGGCAGTTACACAACAGGGAATGATCTTGGTGGGGTTGTGGGGGGAAAAAGGCACAGTGATTGGAATTGAGACCTACCCACTTTCTTGTACTGGGGCTGTAAAACCTGTTTGGAGAAAGAAAAACTGTAAGAATTGTAAGGTGGCTTGCTCATTTTCAGGTCAAGTTGCCTTTCTCTTCATCCACATTATCTCAGCTTGCATCACTAAAATATGTGTGTTCAACCCCATAAAACACCTATCACATTTATCAATAAAACATCAATAATATAATATGGGTAAGGGTTATATGGCCCTTGAGTAAATGTTCAACATAAATCATGGGAATGATATTTTATTAGCATGATTTGTAGAAGGGGATATTGCAAGACAAGGCCTTGGTATTTTCTGTTCCTCTCATTCTCTGATGGACACTGCATACTGTATACACATCCTGTAATAGGCAATGCACCAGTGCTCAGAAAATAAAAGCTCACATCAGGGAGAAGTTTGGCAATGAAGCTTTTGAAAGAGCAATGTGTTTTTGTACTGAAACACAAAATAAAAAAAAAAAAAAGAAGAGCAGGGCTTCAAGGCAAAAGAGAGATCGAGTGTTTATGACCTAGTTACTACGCGATACCTTTCTCTTCTGCTAAGTGCATTGATTTCTTGGTCGCACTGTTGTTGTGTAAATAGGGCAGCTGAAGACAGACTTTTCCTCTTCTCAGGTGCAAGCAGGTTTTAACAAAATCAAGAAGAAAGAAAATGCAATTCACATCTAAGCAGTCTATGAGCTTGCCTGCTTGTTTGTATTTTCCCTGCTCTCCTTAAAAGAAGCTCTTGTGTGCCTCTAAGTTTACTGGGATACGGGGACACAAAATTCAGGGCAGTAATTTCCAAGGATTGCAACTTTCTTTTATGCATTTAGATCAGCTTTGCAAAAGCATGTAAATGTGGAAGTCCTAGTATTTCTTATGTCTGGAATGAAAAAGATTCTTAGCTATTGTTGACACTTTCGTATACAGCGCAGCAACCTGGAGAAAGATGGGTGCTTTACAAAATTCAGCTTTATCAAAGCAGACAGCTGTCAGCTTCTTACCCACAGCACACATGAGGAGCCATGACCCAGCCCCCTCACACTGCACCAGTGATTATCCCAGTGCTGCTGGCTGTCCTTGAGCCTTCCCTCACATGAAGCAGAAACATGAGGGGCAGCTGGCAAAGACTCCTCTGCTGTTTCTGAGGCACAGGCAGCCTTTCCCAGGGTGGTGACTGTGCCCCATCCTTGCCTTATGGGTCCCTTGTAAACCATAGCCCCACTGCTCAGAGGCCCTTGCACTTTAGAGGGGTGCAGAGGTCCACCCTGCCCACCCTGGGGATTGCACAGGCAAGAACACATTTGTTGTGGTTCTTTGGCTTCGGTTCAAGAGAAAAGTAGCCAAGGCATTGGTGGCTGTGCCAGCACCCCAGGAGATGTCCTGGTCCCCTGTCCTCCACAGCACAGTGCAGATTCTTGGGTCCAAATCACAGCTGGCGAGCTGCTGGCTCCTCACTCCCAGCACAGAGGCAGAGCCTCGATGTTTCTTCCTGAGTCAGGTGTGGTCATGAGCCTGTGAGGCATCAAGGACTGGGCAGTCTCACGGAAATGCAATGGCAGCACGATGGTTCACAGTAAATAGATGGCCACAGCCAATTGCAAAGGGGGAACCCCAGACTACACCCCCCTAAGTGGCAGTCAGGCAGGAAAGTCATGGACATCACTTACCCCAAAAGCTCTATGTTTGTCTCCTGTCTGGACTAAAGGAACCTGAGTTTTGGAATTGAAAAAGCAAAAAGGGGAGACAGTTGCTCTTTTCTTTCTGTTTTTTTTTTTTTCCATCATCGTTTTTCTATCTGCAGTCTTCCCTATTACTCAGAGATCCCACCATGGTGAGAGTGAAATAAATAGCTTTCCAAAATGCTGTCTGAAAGAGGCCACACTATTGATAAACCAGACTTCCCCTAGAACTGACTGGAGCCTGCTTGTCTTCCCCATGAGCACCAAGCAGGCACAACTCAAACACCAAAAATGCAATGTGCACTGGGCACTGGCTTGGTAAAACGAGAGCCATGAGACAGCAGTTTCACTTCCCCTGTGCTTTGCTGCTCCTGCTCCTGATATTTAAAAAGCATTATGGGATTCTGTGCACTTAATAACTGCTGCCTCAGAAGGATTTGGTTGCTGAATACAAATAAGAAGCTATGTGATTAGGTGCCAGGCATTCTGATACATTTTATTACATTTTACTTTCATTTTTCTAAGATAAAGGAGAATTCAAGCAGAGAGGAAATGCTTTCTCTGCAAACAGTCTTATTGCCAAGCTCATATCTTAAAAACTCTCAATATAATGCTTGTCCCTCAAGATATGCCGCTGATTTTTAAATTGTAAAGAGTTATATTTTGTAAGTGTAGTAATATTTGAGGAAGCCTGCCACAATCATCTCCAATTATCTCAGGCTGAAAAGGCAGATGCCTAGGCAGATTCTGGCTAGATGTTGGTAACATTTAATTTCTGTTTACAGCTGAGAGGAGAAGGCTGTCCCTCTTTACCTCCTTAGGCTATTCCATTACATGATAGCCCAAACTGTTTGCTCCCTCTGTTTCTCCCCAACCCTAATCATGCCTCTTATCACAGGCCACCTTTTCTCTAACACTTACCTTGCCCACATCATCTCCTTTCCATCCTGCTGAGTCCTTAGTAGACTCCATCTCCCACATCTTTGAGCTTTTTTTTTTAATTTTCTCCATCTCTGCTCTGCACTCTCAGTCTCCCATCCTTGTCCACTATTCTAATGTACCCCTACCCTTATTCACACCTGCCCTCCTGCCCCAGCTGCCTCTCTGCTGCTAGCTCCACTCTCTCATTGCTTCACTGCCTTCCACTTCTCTTCTGGCTGATGCATCGTTTGAGGAAAACATTATTATGGCAGTGTAATGGGTGAAAAAGCAAGCATACGTTTCTGCTGCAGAGGATCTGCCTGTGTATACAGGATCTGCCTGTTATACATCTCAGGCGTGGGTGCTTCATATCCATCAGTACATCTGCAGTCTGAAATTAGAAATCTGAAATCTTAATTGTATACTCAGTAATAGGACCAAAATGTTGCCATGGTGAACTAACAGGAGGAAGGATCAATGATAAGACATTGAAAAATGAGATTTCACCACAGCATAATGTCCCACATGGAAAAAAGCTGTCTACCTCTGTACTGTAGTGTCTCTCATTTTGACCAGGATAAAGGAGATTTTGTTCCAAATCATCAAATTTACTTCGGTTGTTGGGTCTGAGGCTGTCCAGAATAGGAGCTTCTGCAGTGTTTTTCACCAATCTGCAGAGCTCTGTGCCCTGTGATGATGTGTTTTATCCCCACTCCACGCTCAGCACTCCTCCTGACAGCAGGCTGGTGAAAGGCACAGTGCTGACAGCCACTGTAGGGGCTGGCAGATGTATCCAGCCAAAATTGCTCTTCTTGTCAGCTGGGACTGGGATTGAAAGTAGAGGGCTGAAGTTACAGAAAGGAAAGAGGGGTTTGTCCCTCAAGAAAGACTGAAACATTTGAGCTGGTGAAGCAGAGCAGTTGATTTCTGGCAGATCCGTAAGAGACCCCAGCACAGGAGAGTTTTGGGAAGAGGTCAGACTCACATCTCTCACAACAGGTTTTGATGGAGATCCTGCCCTGAGGATGCTCTGGGTGACCTACCAGGCCCTGACAGGACTATTTTATGTGAATCTGTTTGAGGGTTTTCTTCTGGCCATTTCTGTGGCTTCACAAAATGTCAAGGAGTTTCCTTTTACATATCTTTGCTTAACTCTTCATCCCCCTTTAAAAGCTGATGCATTGTAATGTGACTATATATATTTTTCAGAAGTGCTTAGTTTTAATACAAAATATTTATTTATAAATCTTAAAGCTCCTTTAGTTTAATACCTGGATTCTTTCTAATTTGCATCTAATCAAGAAGCTGGACATTTTCTGTTATCCCTTTCACAAAGCTGGATTTTGCATGGAATCTCAGAAATGCATTAATTTCACTATAACTTCTTTAAACTTTTAGTGCTCTTGTCAGCTTATCTGTCTGATAGCTTAATTATTCTTTCAATCTTCCCAACAAGCTGCAACAGAGTACAGCTTCTGATTATTTCCTGACCTTTAATTTTTTTTTTTTAATTCCAGTTAAATTGGGAAGTTTCGGGGTTTTTTTCTGAAACTTTGCTTCACATGCAAATGGATATTCCCAGTTATATTTTCCTTGACCATCTCAGCAATATTTTCACAGGCGTATTGGAAAATATGGTCAAGAAAATAGTGACTTAAAATGGATGCAAGACTGATTGAAAACCCCTTCTGAAAGCATGGATGTTTCACTGTCAGTATAGGAGGGAATTTCCAGTGGGGTCAGATCTAAATATGAGTGTATGAAATATTTTCAGTGATGATCTGGATGACAAAATACACTGTATGCTTATAAAAGCTGAGCATCCTACCAAGCTAGCAGGGGTTGTGGGCACCTCAAAGGAGAGGATCAGAATTCAAAATGATAAATTGAAGGACCTGAAATCAATAAGATGAAATTCAATAAAGATGAGTGCAAAGTGATGCACTTAGCAAGGAGAAATCAAACACACAAATACGAAATGAGGAATAACTGGTGAAGCAGCAACTCTGCCAGAAAAGGTCCTGGGGGCATTGTATATCATGAGCTGAATATAAATTAGCAACATGATCCTATCTTGAAAATGGTTTATGACATTCCCAGATGTATTAATATATAAGTTATAACAGGAAGTAGTTGTTTTCATTTACTTATTTACTTGATACAGATTAGGTCACTAACGAACCACTGAGCTCTGCTCTGAACAGCAAGTTTAGTAAAAGCAAAATAGCAGAGAAGAAAGAAACAATAAAGACTAGAGAACTGCACAATGCAACCTATAAAGCAAGACTGAAAAAATCTATTGTTTCTAGTGAGAACAAAGACAATTTTAAAATATATAAAAAACCCTCTGCAGAAACCACAATAAAATGAATTATTTTACCAATTGAAGGAGACAGGGAAAGTTGCTGTTGGCTTAATTTTGCAGAAACACAGAATCAAACTTGATATTAATAGAAACAAAATGACAATAGTTCAGCGCTGTATTATAAAACATCCTCATTTGGGTAAGTGGTATTGTTGGAAGCTTTTGAGACTGATTGGAGGATTAACTTCTAGTGCTGGCCTAGGTGTACCTATCTTACTTCACAGTAGGAAAATTAATTGAATAACAGGTCTTTTGTTCTTTAACACAATATGAGGCCGCACTACAGAACTCCACTTTCAATTCTTTAGTAGTTGTCTCGCTCAGCTATTAATTTCAACAAAAACCCTGAAGATGGGGGATGGAGTGAAAGTGCCCTTTTTGGAATTGCATCGGTAAGATGCTGACACAAGGGTCAATTACTTTCTGAGCACACATAGCAGTACCAGCCAAACACAGAATAAAGGCCTAATTCCTTACCCACTGGATCTACAATTTGAGAGACCAAACAAATGCAGGTCCATAGAGGTGCAGAGACATTATTAATGTCTCAGGAGATATTATTAATCAGCATTGCAGTGGTACAACCACAGGAGCAGTGTACTTCTTAATTTTTGTTGGTGTTGCAACCAAGGAAGATGTTGAAGTAGGATCTGAAGAGAAATAACAAAGTACTTTTGCAGGGTAGACTTTTCCAAGCACTAGGATAGCATAAAAAATTAAAATAAATGCTTTACAAAATGTGAAAGCTGGTGAGACGTTAGTATTCAGGCCAAAGAAGAGTGTTTACTTGTATAGAAGATGGGAAGGGATAAATCACAGAAGGAAACCTTGAGAAGAAAGCAAATGTTGGTACTCTGGAGGGTTAATGAGGATTTACAAAGACAAGGATGCTATTGTTAATGTGGCAGGTTGGGAAAATTGGATGTAAAAAATGATTCTGAGTGGATAAGAGTTAGAAAGGCTGCTTTAGTTTGAGGTGTGAGGTGACAGCTTAGACCCTGGACAAGAATTTCAGTTGCATGGATTGAAAAGAAAAGCTGTATCTTTGACAGACTGTGTGGAATAATCTTGCATAGTCTTGATATAAGATCTGAGAGAAACTTCAGGTAACACCAAAATAACAAGAATAAGCAGGCAGGATAATGAAATTGTCAAAAGGAAGAGAAAGAGCAGAAATGGAGAGAAGTTAGGAAGAGAGAGGAGAAATTTGCTCTCAAATCATATTCTTCTTGAATTGGCAGTGGAAAAATCCCAAACTGGATTCCAGGAAGATAGGTCATATCTGGGACTGAGAATCACACTTCTGGGTCATATGCCCTAACCTCTCTTTCTGCCCATTCATACTCCCAAGGCAATTCTTCATCTGCACAAACATTTCTGGAGAGTATGATACAGACAGAAAGTCCAGAGGGACACCTATGTGGGACCTGGAGGGAACATTAAACAATTCCCTGGAAAGTAGAGATAAATTGTGGTAGGCATGGGAGAGGACAGATTTAGAGGAGCCAGATGAAATCAAGAGGATGACACAAGGTATACGACACATTAAGTTTGCTGCAACTCAGTACTGTGCTGTAGTAGGTACAAGTAGGTGACAGCCTTCTTCCCAGAAACTGAAGCCCTAACCTGCTGGGACCATGAATTTTTGCCATCCAAACAAAGTAAGTGCATTTCAAGTTCTCTTCTCAAGGCTAGGGGAGGTTTTATAAATCTTTCAAGTGGCCATCTGTTACCAAATGCTATCGCTTTTGCACATCTTGCTCAGGTCTGTACATAGCCTCTTTCATATTTAACCAGGGCATAAACTCTGTAATGCATTTCTGGTACTCCTCAACTCATGACAAATGATGTTTGCCTGGAGATGTCAGCTCCTGTACTCTCCAGGACTGCCTCACCAGAGAAAACCACTGCCCAGCACCGAGCCCACTGCTCTGCTGCAGCTGCTGGGTGGGCTCTGGGACAGGCACAGCCCCTGTGCTGGAGTCTCAGAAGGGCTTTCTGCTGCCACCTGAGCAGCGCCCACCTTGCTCAGGGTCAGTGCACCTTGGCTCTATGCAGTCTGTGAGACCAGGTGGGAATGACAAGAAGACACTCACCCAAAATCTCCTTATCTAAGCAGGAAAGTGTGACGAGGCACCTCCAGAGACAACATGGTGAAGTTAAGCAGAGGTCGCTTATGTTATGAGGCTTTCTTTTAACTGCCTTTATTATTTTCAGATTGCTACTCACCACTTCCTCAGGAAAACACTAATATTTATTGCCTAAAGTGTTATTAAATTATTCTGATTTTATGGCTGGAACAATAAAGATATACGCATTTACTCTGTGAGAAAGATCTCAAATTCACCTCTAAAATAATCATTAGTTTTCTACATAATTAATAGATTGCTGCTACTCCTAGTATTTTTAGAGTTTATATGTTTTTTTAATTTGAAAATATCCTTTGTTTTAAATTTCTCTTGGCAATCTCAGATGTCTCTTGTTATGAGTAATGAAAAATTAAGCAGTGTGACTGTAGCAAGAGGACATTTAGAGCAGGAAGATGAGCTGAGTCATGGGGAGTGCTTGGCCTTTTCCTCTGTCGTGCTTTCCACAAGGCCTCCCAGCATCACCAGCCCTGGCTCCACTCCATAGAGAAGAACTCAACATAGTGACAGCTACATGCAGATAGATTCTTACAAGGTCTCTCATTTTTTTGTTGGGAAAGTGCTTCTGCTTTTACAGTTTTATATATGCTTTAATTTTTTTTTAAATTATCTTATGATCTATACTAAAATGCTGCTATCAATTTTATAAATTGATGTCCAAGTCATGAAATCAGATGGCTACTGGAAAGTGAAAGACCTGCCCATTCCAGCTTGAGATTCTCTTTTCTAGGTGTAATTTTCTCTATTTCATTACATATCATTTGAAGATTATAAAATATCTTTTCTTGACCCTTCTGTAGTGCGCTCAGTTGCACTGAATTTAAGAATTGAGATTACAAATACCAAATAAGGAGAAAGAAAAAGACTCAATTTCAGCTCCAGTGGACAGGTTTTATTTCCTCTCCCTACTTGCTGCTCTTATACACCAGTCTAGCTCCAATGACAGTGGAGATTTATATCTGCAGCCAAGGCAGTAGAATTGGCTTAGGCAGTGAAAGAGATGAATACTTCAGAAACAATGGACAAATAGTTCAGAACGTCACCACCATTTTTTCTCCATAGCTAATCCATAGAGGATTCACAGTCCCTTCATGGAAATGTACTCAATATATATTCAAGAAATATCAGACAATATTTGCAACTTCTCAGAAGTTTCTGAGTAAACAAAAAAAAAAACCAAAACTCTTCATGTTCTCAGCCCTGGAAAAATATCACCAGAGATTTAAGCATAGAATTAGGCTCACTTCTTCCTTATGTTTTGGGCTAGAACTAATTTAATGACTTTCTGTCAGTGTATGTCTCAGGGGGAAATGTGCACAAGCCTGTCCCTTTTCTATGTCCGTTGCATCCCTGGGAAGAAAACAAAGGCAGAACAACTCTGTATCACCAAATGTTCCTTGTCACATGGGGACTTCCAACTCTAAAACATTTAAATTTTCTGAGGTGCCTGCTCTTGCTGCACTTTTCTCATTTCTCACTCTGTGGATGCATTTGAAACCTCAAGTGTATACAGGCTTAAACTGCATTTTTTAAAAGGGTGAAAAGCAGAGGGAGCCAAACCTCATTAAAAATATCTGGCATTTGAGTCCTTTTACATTTGAGGCCAGAAAATACATTTATACTCCTTCTGGAGTTTGTAAAAGAATGTTGAGGTGAAGTTATAGTTTCTTTTCCTATTAGTCAAATTTTCAGGACTAACAGTTACAATCTACATAGCCTGTTTTTATCATGATACAAAATTCTCAAGGCCATTAAAAAATTTTAGTTTTTATAGACAAGAATTTAGAAAGTCTTTTAATGTTATTCATTTTAAGTATATATATGATTCTATATGACAAGCATTATTGGAAAAAACATCAGTAAGATGTTAAGTGCTAAGTCAATGCTTACTCTGCAAAGAAAGTTAAAATACTAAAAATAAAAATGAGAAAAAGAAAAATTCATCACTGAAAATCAGAATGCTGTTGTGGAAGATGTTGCATATATAAACACATAGCTGTGTGTTATTCATATAAAAGGGAGATGGAGCTGGCAGTGAGACATGCAGATATACCCTAGATAATACCAACAGTATTTTCCAATGAACTGTTTATCTTACTACAATGTCTAAACATCATCAAATTGCATAAACATCAACAAGTCACATGAAAAGGAGAATTTGGATCTTTCTTATTATTAGTAAAGGAGATTGTCATCATTTTTTTCATTAGATGGAACACAGATTTTACATGTATAAATTTAGCACTTTTTTCTCTCTTCATAAATGCACAATTCTTAAAGCATTAAGATGCAGTCAGAATCTGCTCCTGAACCCACTAGGCAAGAAAACAAGCACAGAGAGAGAAATCAGAGAACCTGGGCTGTTACCCTGGCACATTTCTAGTCTGTTCCCAGCCTCCTGTTTCCATGGCTATCTGAAGCTGCAGGAGCTACTGCAGTGCATTGCATCTCCTGAGTGTGTTCAGCTAGATAGAAATGAAGTAATTAATCTTTCCCTATTTAAAACAGGTAAAAAATGTTGTTAGACCTTGAGGAGAGTGGATAACTCTATTTCATAAATACACACTTTCTTGGCTTTGACCCCAGCAACAGGGAAGTAAACCACAAGGCCAGCTTTTCTGGTTCAGATCCACGGGAAAACAGGGATCTAGCTTGCAGGATTCTATTCAGTGACAGATTCAGTATATAAACCCTTAATTTACTACATGGACTTACTGTAACTTTTAACCAAAATCTAGACCTGATGGACGTGCACCTAGCCTCTTCTTTATCTGTAGGGCTACAGCCTCAAAATGTGAAAGGAGATTAATGGACACAAAAGGAAAACCCCAAAATTCCCCCAGGAAATAGAGTAACTTCAATCATTTGGACAGATGGGGCAGTGAGGAGAGAATAAGAGATTAACTTTCCTGCTGGGAGCAACACACCTGAATTTCTAACTTCTCAGGGATTTGATCTCCGTGCTCAAATGTCACCCAGGGATGGTCAGGGACTGCTCTCTCTTTCCTGCTACTGTCAGCTCTGGCCTTACTGTTTCTGGGCTGCCTCCCTGTGTGGGAAGGGCCACAGCCACTTTGCTGAGGTTCTACCCTCCCCACACCTCCCTGAGCCAAGACTCAGGGAGCACTTGTGGCAGTACAACAACAAAAAAAGCACCTTATGCAGCCTGGGGGAGCTGCGTTGTCTCAAACAGACCATCATGCTTCATGTGAACTGACCAGGGAAATCTCTTTGTGATTTGGCCTGAATAACAAATGCTGAGCTATCCAAGGTGAACAAGCAAGGAAATGTAAGTGAAAAACCAAACAAGCCACCTTTTTAGCAGTATGATTTACTTTGGGCATTCTAGAGCTTGGCCCCTATTCCAGATGCTTTTTTAAATATATTCCCTTCTTGTTCCTAAGCAGTCAGAAGATAATTGTCAGACTTCTGGAAGTGTTTATTCCTCTTAACAGAAATATCTGCCCTGTGAGCATTTACCTCTGAGATGACTGGGTGCACTTCTTTATGGTCTATGGAGAGTGACAGGCACGCTGCTGGCCTCATCCCTCTTATCCAAAGGTAGGGCATCTGAAATGCATTGGCTGGACCCTGCAGGAGAATTGCCCATTTTTTTCCACTGACTCTAATGGGAGACATACACAGTGAGGTCAGCTCTGTTTGTACAGATCAATCCTCCATCAAAAAAAACACTGACTTTTTCTGTTATAACAAATTTGATTCCTCTATCCCATCTCTCTCTAGACAAACAAAACACTTTGTCGAAGGAAAGGTTAAGCTAGAAGCTAAAAGCACAGGTGGAAATTACTTTGATGTAAAGATTAATTTGACTGTAAAAGAGTGGCATAAAATTACTACTTGTAGCATAGAGCTAAACACAGTATTTTTCCTACATTTCTGAAATATTCTAATGATTTTGCTGATGACTACCATAGATTTTGGCTAGCTTTTCCATTTCATAGTTGTGACTCCTTGACTTTTTTACATTCTACCATTGCTCAGATATTAATGCAACATTAGTGGCAAGTAGCCCAGATGAGATGCCAAAGGTTAGTAATGACTTTTGAACAAACACTGCTGAAGTGGCAGTGTGTACTTGAAAAGGCACAATTTGTCTCAGCAGTTCAATATTGTATTTTAACTTTGTATGCAGAGAACTTGTGGGTGTCTTTTTATTCTTCAACAGCATGCAACAGAGCAGTGCCATTTTGCAAGCTCCTGGGAAAGTGTTACTTCAACCTAATTGACTCTTGTTGCTGCATGGAAGTTATTTACCCAGAAATATTAGAGTGGAGAGTCAATTTTTCTTTCAATAAAGGAATCCAATTACTTGAGATCTTTTGCAGGATGAAGACATTGCATTGCAACATGGCATTGTTAAGGCTAAAATGATGCTGTAGCAAACAAAATCTCCTTAGCTTTTACTTTTTTTTTTTGGTTGTTGAGTTTGTAGAGCAAGAGAGGAGCGCTGTTCACCAAAGGAGTAGAAAAAGGAAAGTTATTCAAAATTGATCTGTTTAGCTGTATATGGATTATGTTCCAATTAGATGAACTGAGGAATGAAAAATACACAACTACTGAATTTCTTTTGAAAGAATTGAGTAATATTGAGTATTGTCTTGACATTTAAAAGCTAAGCTGGAAGGTTGAGTCTGTGATACCCTTACTGTAATTCATTCTGCTTTTAGAAATCCATAGGAGAGCAGACCAGGTATTAAATGTCCATAGAAAAGAAAAAATCAGGACTTAGTTCTAAACCAGGAAAATAAAAAAAGGAATGAAAAGTTTCACAGACAAATCATATTAATGTCAATTCCAGATATATGGTGACAGTTCATCAATTTGCTTGTAAATAGGGAAAAAATAGCAAGGAGATAAACAACAATCAACATGGGTTTGTGAGGAACAGATTACAAACCAATGTCTCTTCCATGGTAGCGGGACAGGTTTTGTGGCTGGAAGAAAAAAAAACAGGATTTACATTTGGATATGCACTGGCCTTTTGGCTCTACCAAATGATACTTTGGTAACCAAGCTTGGGAAACTTTACGATGGAACCACAACAAGCATCAAAATTAATTGGAAAACAATAATGTAGAAACAGCTGTTGGCAGTTATCTCAAGCCAGAGGATGTTCAGAGAGGGGCTCCATCCTGCCTGGAGTGTGCACAGAACATGTGTGGTTGAGGAAGGACTAAAACCCCCCGGTTATGCACCATGGAGTCAAGGGTGAGCTCCAAGGAGCTGATGAACAGAAACAGAGACCTGAGTGTGGGATGGTGCAGCACAGGAGCATCAGGAATAGGGAGCATCAATAAACACAACTTTCACCAGCACCCCGAGGCCTCAACACTTCTGTTAGCAGTGGCCACGATCTGTCTCTCTCTAAGCTGGCTTGCTCAGAAGTAAGACTAACTCTGCAGGTCCATTTGTGTCTTCTGAAAGGAAAAACCTGAAAACCACCAGTTTTATAGTTACAATAGGATATCTATACCCCCTTCCTCATTTCTTACACAAGATCTGAAGCCACTTGGGTTTTTAATTCATACCTACAATATAAACTTAACTATTCATATTCATATCATGTTGTGGATAAACTATATAAACTCTACATAAACTATTTACATAATTTATTTAATACCCTGATAAAACTTAGAAATAGCTAAAAACTGAAGGTCAAGCACTTTCACAGGCCTAATCTGAAATTTATGAGCATTTGGAAGACATTGTTAAGTGCAGTGTCCTTCCTGGAAATAATTTCTAACTGAGGCAACAGTGAAGTTACCTTCATTGTTATCAGCAGTTATGCTGCAAACAACCAAAATTGTATTCAACAATCACATCTTTCTTAAATTTTTCTGGTGTTTTTTAATTAGGAAGAGATGCACAGCTACTAATTGCCTCTTCATTTTTGTTGTTCATGCATTGCTAGTAACAAATTAATGTTGCTTCCAAGTATTTTAAGTTTGTGTAGAAATACGAAAGTTCTGTATTTTGTGAAAATGACAGGGGATCAGAATTATTTTTCCTCATAAATATGTAAAGTAGAGTTCTCATTAACAGCAGTGGAAAAAGAAATGAAATTTCAATGCAAGAGTGGAAAATTGCTTATAGGTCTCTGATAAACCTGCTTGAAACATCCACTGGATATTATCAGGATATCAGCTGTTTTCAGAGGAAATTCTATTCTCAAACTATAAAAACTTTTTCATACCAAATACATATTTGTAAAGGTTTTAATTTCACAAATTTAATAATTCAACAAACCAGAACATTTTTGCATACTTCAAAAAGTAATGGTCACAAACTAAAACATAAGAAATTCCACATGAGGAGGAATTTCTCTGCATTGAGGTTGGCAGAGCACTGGAACAGCTGCCCAGGAGGTCATGGAGTCTCTCTGGAGTCATTCAAAGCCCACCTGACCCTCCTGTGTCACTTGCTCCAGGTGACCCTGCCTTGGCAGGGAGTTGGACTGGATGATCTCCAGAGGTCCATTCCAGCCCTAACTATTCTGTGATTCTGTGATTCTTTGATTTTTAAGAAAACAAATTGAACAGCACTCCTAAGCGTTTCTAAGGTTGGGACACCTACACTTAACAGTTGTTAATTTATAGCAAATTCTATTTTGAAAATAGTCTGCAGAATGCATGCTGCATGTCCCTGTTTTGTGTCTTTATGCCAATTATAATTCACATTACCATAATGTAGATTACATTCTCTTTAGTCCTCAATTATAATTTTCCTTCCTAATTATAACTTCATTATAAATCCATATAGTAAATGTCTTTTTTCCCCCCATAAATGCCATTCGTCTAAGTTCATTTTAGGACCATACTCTTTTTGATCACCAGATGGTAATATTCTGGGCTAAACTGACTCCTGATCATACTCCACTGATCTCTTTTTGTTACTCAGGAAGTGTCCATGAGGCCTCTTCTTGTTTTAGCAGCTATTTTCATGACTGTAAAAATTATGAATATAAATACAATTAGACCTTTCCCTATAGTAATGCAGGCATCTCCTTCAGCTTTCTATTTCATTAATTCCCATGGGCTGATCCCCTGTGTTAGCAATCCAAACTATGAGCCAGGAATCCTCCAGCTGCTCATCCCGTGAGCTGACGATGACACGAGCAGATGTGTGGGTTTTTCTGGGCTCTTTGTAACCTGATGAGTTTCCTTCCTCTCATTCCATAAGGAGCAGACAGCACATTTTAATTGCTTTATACCCTTCAGAATTTGTGCTCCCAGGGTGTGTGAAGGTCAGTGCAGAGGACAGCCAGCTCTAATACTGCAGAGTGCAATATCTTCATGAGGGGAATTCTTCTGGGAACACTGCTGGTCCCATCAGAAGGGCGGCAGGGTTTTGTGCATCTCCCTAGCTCACTGGATCCCAATGAACATCTCACACCATAGTGGTCGTGCCCAGTGTCTGGAGGACAATCCTTGACCCTACCAGTGTGAACATGGCTCACATGGCAGGTAGATGGGAGAGTTGTTTATTCATTATCACTGCCTTGGGTGGCATTTATGACCAGGTTTTTGCTTTTTTGTGGGCACAGTGCTGTGCCACACTCCAGATGAACTGATTCCATTGGTGAAGCACTCAAGAATCTAAACAGAGCTGTCCAAAATTGGTTTAGTATTTTTTGAGGGATCCTTTTTATATTCAAAACAAGCCAAGTTCACCGAAATTAAAGTCTTTTGTAGGAGCGCTATAAATTCTAAAAATTTCCCACTGCTTTTTGGATATAAATGTAAACATGTGGTGACTATGCCAATACTTGGAACTAACTGTTTGAAGAACACAGTAAATAAGTCACAATTTAAAATTCTCTGCTTTATTTTATATAAGGTCAAATTCAATTGCAGATCTACACATCAAGGCATATACATGTGTTATCATAAAAACATAGGAGGATAGAGAGCATTTTGTGCATTTTCATCTGTCTTTTTAATTGAAAGATGGATACAAGTGAAACCAATAAAGAATGAAAGTGATATTTCATTTCAGTTAGCCTTTGATATTGAATAAGCTAAAGTCTCACCTCTTCCAACATTAATATGGTGTCTGAGCTCACAGTCTCTTACCAGGATTCTGCTTGGAAGGTGTTGTAAAAGAGGATGTTCTTTTCTTACTTTCTTGAAATTGTAAACACTTTTTGTAAAACAGATTAGCATTGCACAGCCTTTATTTTTATTGATTTATCTGCAAAGGATTGGACCCATTTCAGAAACATAAAATGCATTTGTGTTGATCAAAATATGATGGTATATTTTACTCTTCAACAAGGAAAGGACTCCCAGCCGCACCAGTGGAGGTAAAATGAAACTTCAGTTTTACACAAACTCTTTGCAAGGGGCGAGCCAGGACTTTGTTGCTGTAAGGGATTAGGGCACTCTCCCAGGTTGTTTGTAACACAGAAAACAGACACACAAGTATATTTTCATATTCTTTAATAGTGTCGTGGTTTGACACAGAAGAGAGTTTTCTCAGGGAGTTGGTAGTCAAACCAATCAATGTCACATTTGGATATTGGCACCTGGAAGGACCAACTGAGGGTGGACACGCCTCTGAGAACACAGGGGGTTAAAAGCAAGAGCTCCCAGGGGAGCTGTCTCTTTGGGTCTGGTCATCAGAGAGTGCAGACCTCCCCTGCCCAGCCATGGGCTTGGCGGGGGAGGGTAAGCCATGTGGCCTGGGGAGGTAGGCCAGGGGTGAAGGATCTGGAACCGAGCTGGGCCAGCTCCTCGGACAGAAGGGTGGAGGAAGTCTGAGATGTCTTTGCTCCCCCCACCCCAAGCTAGAGGGAAAGAGACAGAGAACCTGAAGACACCTGGAAGTCTGCCGGCAGAGGAGAAGGAGAAGGGGAGGGAGGATGCCCAGCATGGGAGACAGGAGACAGAGTCCTGGGCCGAGATTTCAGCCGTCCAGAGAGTCCGGGACTTTTAACCCTTTCCTAGGAAATGAAGGCTTTGGGAAATATTACTCCTCCTCAATTTGAAGGAAAGAGAGACAGCCTGGGACATGAGATGCTGGGGAAAGAAGGTTGGGGGAAGATGACGGAGTGACTTTTGGCTGGACTTTTCTTTTTAGACATAGACTGAACCAATTTCTCCTGCAACAGAGACTGCATTTTAGGGGGATGCATGGTGAGTCAAGAGACCTGCTTCAGCAACTACCTGTTCAGGAATGAACAGAGAAAGTTGAGGAGGGTGTGATGATGCCCTCTGTCTTCAGGAAGATGAAGATCTCTGTTTTCACTCTTGGCCCCAGGGAAGGAGGAAAATGATGGGGACTGTGGTCCCAAAATGAGACACTGGACTGTTGTTCCTGTTGGTCCTTGGCAAAGCATCCTTAAAGGAGCCCTATGAGCAGTCTTGGTCCATGCATGGTGGTGAGAGCACTGTGACATGGAGAGGAGAGTGTCACACTGGCAGAGCCTCTCCGGGCGGTGCCATGTGTGACATGGAAACACAAGAAGTGGCAGCTGTGTTTCCTGGGGGTCTATGGTGCAAGGGAGACTCCTCTCTCCCCTAATGGACTCAGTATTGATTATATTGAAGGGTGATAACTTGATTGAGGGTCTGGGTTGTGTCTCACTGTGGTTTGTTGGAATTGGGTGGGGGGAGGAGGAATGTTTTAGAAGGTTTTCATTCTGGATTTAGTGTGTATGTTTCTTATAGTAGTAGCAGTTTAATAACATTTTTTCTCTTTGTTATTAAGTTTGGGCCTGCTCTGCTCTGTTCTGGATCGCATCTCACAGCATTTATTTGGGAAGGTGCATTTTCATGGGGGCGCTGGCATTGTGCCAGTGTCAAACCATGACAAATATGATTTTCTATACTCCTCTGTTGAATACTCATAAATCAGCTCATTTAACCTGGACATCCTTTTCTCAGACTTGAATCAACATGTCAGCCTGCCTCCAAAATCTCTGAATGGTCATGAAACCAACCTCTGTTTTTTCCACCTGTCATTGTCCTGTAGACAACCTTTCCACTGTGATGACAATATCACCTCATTCCTGACTAAACATTTATCTCATTCTGCCATAAATCCATCCATTTCCTAACCTTGTTATTTTCCTTTCCTGATGAAGTTCTGGCTGTTTTCCACCATATCAAAACAGAAATTCTCAGGGCCCTCTCAATCAGCTTCCAGTTTGATTCCTGCATTGTCCCTTCTGCAGTTCCCTAGATACCTGTCCATCCCATACACACTGCTTCCTCCAAAAACAACTTGACTGTTTCCATCTCACACATCTCTGTCCTCAAGTTTCAAGAACACATTCACACCAATTTTTATCTGCTTTCTCTTGTGTCTACACATCTTTGCCTAACTATGGCTGAAGTAAAAATTTCAGCCCTCCTATAAGTAGCCATCTCTGGGTAATTGACCACAGTTAGGTTGGGATTCGGCTTAGCTTAAAAGCATAACCATGTTACATTTAAGTAAGTAAGTATCACCCTAGTCATACAACTTAAAGAATTCATAAGGGCTTGTGTCCAGCTGCATCTGTTCCTGTGTTCACCACAGGAACAGTTTTACACCACTGCTGCCTTTCTCAGTCAGGTATGTCTTGATAGAGCTATTTATTCATCTGAGTGACTCAAGCAGACATGGGCCAAGAAAGAACTTTAAATACTCCCATTATAGTGCAGGATGAGTAATAGAGCATAGTTTATGCTTCATTTGTCAGTCACATTTCTGGAAATTCAATATGTTCCAGAAAGTTAGACATGAATCCAGCTGCAGCAGGTGGAGCTTCATTTTACGTGCCAGCAACAGGCGTAACAAGAAGGATTTGGGAGGTGTAAATGCCATCCTAGAGAAGTGTCACAAGAGTTCTTCTGCATTGCTAACAAATGTTCACCTTTTGCTCAAAGTGATTTCATTGTATTGTCATGAATGAGGAACTAAAGCAAACTTTCCCTCAAGGAAATGTTCTTCATAAAACAAAGTGTAAAGCCTGAAATGAAAATATTAGACAATATACTGGCTTCCTGTGAAATACATAAAATACTCCTCAAAGGAATACTATCTCATCTATGCGTATATTTATTTCCTCTGGAGAAGGTGTTTTCCTCTTTTAGGCTCTGTTATGCAGATTTGCTGTGTAATCAAGCCAGCTTTCTTCCAAGTCCTTTATTAAATGAAGCATTTTCTGTGGCATTTTTTTGGCCAGCCATGCACTCTTAGGGTTGCAAGAATATCTTCTGCATTTTTTAAAGGATATTATAATTATATTACATTTATGATTAAAGAGAGTGAGAGAAAGAAGGAAAGAAAGGAATGATAAAAAGAAACTTGAGGCAGTAGACTGATGGTGAAAATAGATTGTTAAATGAAAACATTTATTTCTGCGAGACAATCAAGCTAAGGGCCAACACCTCCTTGAAGGCTATAGGACTTCTATCAAGCAAGAATTTAATTTTCAGTACCTTGTGACACCCACCACCCCAAGAAATATTGTGCATATGTACTTCTTGATGTTTTCCAATCTCTGCCCTCTTTTGTACTTAAGCCTCATCTTCCCATAAAACAATTGCAAAGTTTGTGGATGGTTATGGAAATATAAAGAGCAAAAGCTGATTAACAAAGGGATACATGGAAAAAATCTACAGCTCGTAAAAGTTGTAAAGTAGGTATGTATTTATTCCATCCTGAGGGGATAGCTCTTCCAAAGCACACACCTCCTGAAGAACTTAACCCTCTATTTTACATTCTCTCTCCCTGTTTTCACCAGCATCCCGTTTTCACAAGCACAGCAAATGTTAAGCAATATATCCATCTAAACAGATACTCTTAATCAATCACCTTTTAATTTCTAACCCCCCTGCCTCAAAAGATCTCTTTCTATGCAAGTGCCCCTTCTAATTAGAAGCAGAGCATAAGATATACATATTTGTATGAAAAGTACTCATATAATTGTTTTTTAGATGGTCTATTTTCCAAACATATTTATGAGACACCAGTAGGTGCTAAATAGCCCTCTCCAACATCTAGGCTGGCATATTCTTGCTATAAATGACAGCCAGTGCCCATCACTTTTAGTGTAGCTTGAGTGCTAGTTTAAAATTCTGCAACTCTAGAGATTTGGAGAGACAAGCTTTTAAACATTTTTTTTAAATAAGGTATATTAGCTAAAAGCTACTATGGTGTTGAGATGTGGAAACATTCTTGCCTCCTATAGAGCTTTGTTTTCATGCAAAAGAACAGCCTAGCAGAGGCGTTACAATAGGAGGGACCCACAGTGTTTGGGTTTCTTATGCCAGCTCCACTACTAGACAGCTGAGAAAGTCACTTCTACTGTTCATGTGGTATTTTCATTTAGCTATCTTCTAAAATGATCTGAAGTAATTAAAGGCCTCCCTTAATTTTTTCCCGCTTGGACAAAACTGAACTTCTTATATACATGAAGGACATCTATCAAAACTGTGAATATAACAATACAGTCTATATTTTGATTAATATGTTATAAACAAACAATCATCAGTGATTCAAACTCTTTTCTTAAGAGAAGTTGGCAGTTGACAGTACCTGGAATGGGAGAGTGGAAAAGGGGGGCTCTCCGTCATCAGCACTGCAAGAGGAGGACCAGCAGATTTTTTTCTTGGTTATTCACATTTTCACAACAGCAGAATTTCACTGGTTACTGGATTTCAGCTTTTATAGTTCAATTCCCAAACCACAGCTTATTCATTATGTGCTTGCAGCAATTCTTTTGATTTATATAAACTTGTGACTATTGTTATCCAAATTTTAGAATTTCTCTGCTATTCTCTTACTTGAGGGTAATTTGAGCTACAGTTGTGTACTAGAGTAGTTTAGCCAAATTAAAACAGAGAGTTTCTGACTAATATCTACAATTTCTCTCTACATAGGTTCTCAAATCCCTTGCATTGCATTTCTTCTGTGTCAACAGCTGCACTTGGTAGAGAGTTATGCTTTTCTCATCAGTCACCTATGGACATGCAAATTTGCCACTTATGTGTTCCCCTTAAAAGTCTAATTTTTAAACATGAAATAATAGTCCCATAATCTGCAACTGTTTCCAAAAGGTATCTGTTTCCACATACAGCTAATACCACAGCTTTCAAGCACCTATCAGAATATGAAAACAAAGCAACTCCCTCTCCATCTTCTTGCTACCTATCCAAGTACCCAAACAGGGGAATTCAATATATGACTTAAACAGATTTTAAATTGAAAATAATTTTCATGAGGAAGGAAACATGCTGTAATTCTGAGCATAAGCAAGGCACAGAAAGTTTGGACAGGAATACTTGATGTAATCTCTCTATACACATTCCCACAAAAATTTACTTCATAAGGACAACAACTTTTAATGTCCTTCCTTCAAATAGTTACCTTTAGTTGTACATGCCATTTTTTAAAGTAGGCATTCCATGTAACCCATATTGATTACTATATTTCCTTCAAAGAAGAGGGTGGTTTTGCATAAAAACTCTATCATAAAATCACAGAATCACAGAATCACAAAATCAACAGGGTAGTTGATGTTGTAAGGAGGCACTGAAGATCATCTCATCCAATCCCCATGCTCAAGCAGGACCACCTACAGCCAGTTTCCCAAGACCACGGCCAGACAACTTTGGGTATCTGCAAGGATAGAGACGCCACAACCTCCCTGGACAGCCTGTACCAGGGCTCAGTCCTGCTCACAGTGGCAGTGTTTTCTGATGTGCAGATAGAGCCTCGTGTGTTGCAGTGTGTGTCCAAGGGCTCTGTCCTGCCTGGGGACACCACAGAAAAGAATCTGGCTCCATCTTCTTTGCACCATCCCTCCAGGCATTTATCCATATAAGTGAGACATCCCCTGAACCTCCTCTGGGCCAAGCTCAGGTCTCAGTCTTTTGCTGTAGAAGAGATGCACCATCATCCTCTTTGTGTCCCATCATGAGATGCTGTCCAGTATATCCTTTTCTCTTTTGCCCTGGGAAGGCCAGTGCTGGCACTCAGCACTCCAGGTGTGGCCTCACCAGCACTGAGCAGAGCAAAAGAAACCCCGCTTTCAACCTGTGGGCAGCACATTGTTAACACAGCACATTGCTGCTGGCCAGAATCCTTCAAAGACACATTTGGTAGGTGACATCTTTCTAAGACTTCATCAAATCTGATACCACAGTTTTCTAATCATCCACTCTTTTCCTCTTGAGTGCTGTTGATTATGATTTTGCACACAGAATCAATCATTTATGAGTTCTGTGAGGAAAAAACACAAGCACATGTGAATGAGATATAGTATTGAGCTGCCATCATACAATACAGAGTGAGGTCTGAGTAATCCATTCTAAGAAAAATTATATTAAGTGTGGCTCAAATTTTAAGGACACAGTTTATAAAACAGTCTTTTATAATTTTGGCTTTAAGAAACAAACACAGAGCAAGACTAACTAAAAAAAATAAACATGTTAAGAGAAAATATGCTTTTCCTAGCCAACAGGATAAATTTCAGTTTTTGTGTTATTCATTTCTCCATTTCCAAACTATAGGAAAGCAGAATTTGTAATAATGAGGTTTATAGATGTTAAACTAGTTGGGGTTTCCCAGCTTCTGTGCAGCTCTTAGTGCAAGGTGACTCCTCATCCACTGCCAGAAATCTTACTTGTACAGCTCACATGTACCTCTGGACTCTCAAATGGGAAATAACAGGGTCCTGGATTACCACATAATCCAATAATTATGATTCACTGAGGTAATCAACCAACAAAGAGTGAAAACTGACCTTGGGGTATAATACATGTGGTGTTTCCAGTGGAAACAGGAAAATATCAAGGTTTCTCTCAAAGGTAGAGCTTTCCCCTAGGATTCCTTATCAAATTCTGTCCAGGTGAGCCCTAGAAAAAGCTGTAGATATCTAACACTGCTAGTATGTTCAAAAGTATGGAAAGACTTCATTTATTTATGGTAGAAAAATAACAGTGGAGAGGCTGTGTAATTGGTGTTTATGAATAAGTATGGCAGAGGAGACAGGGCCCTGCAGGAATGAAAAAAAACTCTAAAAAAACACACACAAAAAAAAATTGAGAGTAACTTTTGAGGATTTGCACAAAACAAATCACTGGAAATCAGCAATAGCATTCTAATGACAGAGGTACTGGAGCAATATTTCAATGATAGGAGAACTACCTCTGTTCCCACATGTAACTTCTCAAGTGCATGAAAGGGTCAAAATAGTTCTCTATGAGAGCAAATGATCCAGGAAGTCTCTTGCAGGTCAGTAACACCATGGCCACACTTCAGTTCCAGAATTGCCCTGGATGAGGAACTGGATGCAGGCTGAAATAGCTCAAGCAGTGCTGGATGAGATGTATCTGTGGCAATAGTTTCCTCCTAAGCTGGTTGCTGTTCCATTCTTAGCATGAACAGATTTTTTTTATTTCTGGGCTGCGAGTGTTTCAACTAGCTGGATAGCTGCTAACTATCTCTAAGTGCCAGCAGCAGCTCAGCTTAACCAGAGTGAGCAAATGGGTGTCAGTACTAGCAGCCAGTAATTCCAGCCAATTCCCACCGCCGTGCCTTGGAGACAAGCAGCTGCCAGCAAAAAGGGCGAACAGGCACGAGCCAAAAGTGGGTTACACTTCCCAAGTGTTTGAGAAGTGCCACTCTGGGAAGATGAATTGAAACAAGATGCTGCCTTATCCTCACCACTTGAATGCTCAGTGACATAAACCCCATACCTGACTGGCTGAGCAAACAGGAGGGAGAAATCAGCTTTCCTCCCCCCTCAGCAGTGCATTTGTGTTTCAGCACTGCCAACAGCACTGACCCTGACACTGCTTAAATCAAGGTGAGCAAGAAATGAAGAACTTCTTTTCTGTGCTCAGTTCACTTACAAGCTACAGTTACATTTCCAAGAACTCAATTCAAAGATACAGCAATAAATGGTGACCTAGATGACAGATATGTCGTGCCCACACTTTTTCTCCTATTATTTGCCAGTAACTTGTAAAGATAGTAATTTTTGGATATTTTTTATGTTCTTCACACCCTGCACAATGGCTGATTTCACTGTCAAGCTACATCTAGACTGGTATATATTTGTGTATGATTTAACCATGGGTTTATAGAAGCAATCATTGTCATTATCACTTATTTTCCTTGAATGTGTATCACAGAGCTCTTCTATTACTCCTGATATGAGCATATCTGAGAGTGGTCACTTTAAAGACTAATTCAGACTATCATATAATATTTCATCTGATGGCACAAAACTGATTTACAATTTTGCAGAAAATTATTTTTCTTGTTCTATAGCATGCTTAATAGCTAAAGTCCATAAAGAGTGCAATCAGGACATCAAGTTTTATATCTGGCTGCCTTTTGTTGATGGGTTTCTTCTCTACTACATATGCCCTTTTACTGAATTATCTCTTCATTTCTAGTGAATTGAATCACCCCATCTCTGCTGTTACAGTTACTGCTGGATCTTACTGCTGGATCCTAATAAAGGATGGTGTAATTTTTCCAAAAATTAAATTTCCCTTATTTCCATAAATGTGAAAATCTTAAATACGTATTTTCTGTATATTAAACTAAAGTAAATAAATGAGATTTGACAAGATGGAGATTACAATCTTAAGCCATGCCATCTGGGAACAGTGGGATTTGTTTACAGTTTCATTTCTCACTCCACGTCCTACCGTGTCCCAGCATGTAAGGATCTGTTAAGGAACAGTGCCATCACCTAAAACATGTCGGACACCCTTGAGTGGCCAGCCGAACAGGACAGAGGACTATGGCAGTGTTGAAAAAAAACTACTATTAGCTTACAAGCCCTCAGAGAGCCCAGAGCTGAAATTGCCATGATTTGCATTGATTCTGGGTCCTTTTAATGTGGCAGCAATGCCAAATGTACAGTGGCATAATTTTGTTTCAAAATTCAAATCTTCAGAAAAACTCAAAACTACTTGTAGTCCTGCAGTGAAAAAGGGCTCAGGCTTGACTTCTGTTTAGAGTCTTCCTTGTAAAGGAAGGAGGAGTTATGCATAAGAAGAACAAGCGCATGGAACAAAAAGCAGAAAATGGTCAAGCCCTGGTAGATCCTCTTGCTGGACATATAATTTGATTTTTCTGTGTACAGCAGTGGTGGTAATGTCTCCTAATGTGGAGACAGGTTTTTAAAGGAGGTGTTCTCTTTTTCTTCTCATATACATGAAGCTTAGCAACAAAGCACCGTGACCTTGGTGGAGGCACCTACACACTTCTAGAGGGAGGTAGTATTTGCATGGAATTTGCTTTGAAAGGAAATCATATCCTAATAGTTTTATACCTGTCATTCTGCTTTTTTTTTCTGAGCAATACTAAAGCCCTGAATTTTCTTTGAGTCCTTGAAAAGCCTCTCATTTAGTTATTTAATATATATAATACTTATGATCTTGGCAGCTGGATGCTTTGCAGGAAAGAAAGAATTTAGCATTACATAAGCCACCCACAACAGGTAACAGAAGCTAAATTACTGCTGTTGATGCTATTGAAAACCTTGACAGTCAAATTAACAAAACAAAAAACAAATCCATCAAAAGCTAAACACAGCACATCGAATTTGCTTTACACACTCCCATCTACAAAACATGTTGGATCCAAGTGGCAAACTGGAAAATACTACTAGCAAAAGCACCACACTTATCTTGCTTGCTCCTAGGACCAGCTGTCTGGTGAAGATTCCTCAAGGCCAGGCAGCAGAGGTAACAGATACAGACCTGCCTCAGAGTTTTCTTGGCTACTTGCTGTTAAACAATGCAAGCATTCTTCTCCTCTGTAATGTAATGTTGGTACCACTCACTCACAGAAGAGTAAGGGTCAGTGCCCCCAGGAAATTTGACACAAAAAAGTCACAGGGAGTCATGAGCCTGCACTAAGGCTGCTGTTTCCCTCATCACTGGCAAGATGTGTGCCCTCTCTAATGAGTTTTGGATGGACCATGTAGCTCTCTAGTTCCTGAATACTGGTTTTATGTAATAAGAAAATAATTAGGATGTTCACTTTTCTTGTGTGTGCAGAGAGCAGTATGTTAACTGATTTACCTAGACCTTCATTGAGAACTCTTTAGGAAAATAAAATCTTGCTGTGAGAGGCAATGTGATCCTACAAATTAATACTGGGACGAGAAGCAATACAGTCAACAGACTGGTACTGAAATGCCATGTGTACCTGGCCCACACTGGGGAAATCATGAGCCTCAGCAAGATGCAACCTACCACCCCACCTCAAACACTTCCCCCTCCCCATTAGTCAGCTATGAGGACTGGCCTGATTTTCAGAGGTGTTGAGCACCTGCAGCTCATTCTGACTTCTGCATCTAAAAAACAAATTCTGTGGGAGGTGTGAATGACTATTATCTCTGAAAACCAAGCTATTTGGGTAAAAATTTCATGTTCTTTTTTTAAGGTTCTGGCTGCATTATGTCTTGGTTTTCCCCTTTCGGAAATAATAACAGCTTTACCAGCTTCATATGAGCATGGTGTTTGTTATTTAGGAAAACGTTAAATAGGTGTTGGATGTGATTATGTTCTCACTGCTTCTGCAATGAACATGTTTCTGACAGCTGCTGGTTCCAGAAGGCACTGGGTGAGTTTGGCTTCACAGGCTGCTCTGGGGGCAGAGATTCCCAGCCTAAAACCAGGTGCCACTGTCAGCTGGCAAAGCCTGTGACTGTGGCCTCAGGACTGTAAAGCACTACCCCAGGCAAAGACCTGCCTATGAAACATTAACATTTCTAAATGCAAAGAACACATGCAGAGATCACAGAAGCACAGAAATCTAGCAGTAATTCCATAAATAATTCAGTTTAGGAGTCCAGTCTGCATGACAGCCATGGAGCTGAAATGTAAGAACATCATGGATACAGAGGTATAACAATATCTTTGTGTGTGAGTATTACAGAAGTAGTATAGCCATGATGGTCTAAGAGCAGGACTACATGAAAGTCTGTGGGGAAAAGTGAAATGTTTCATTAGATTAGTATGTTAAAGCTGGAATCAACTAAGAAGTGATTGAACACACAGCTCCCCTTCAGGTCTGAAGTAGAAACAGCAGCAGTGGAAGACAAAATTAACCCATCGGACTGTCTCAAAAAAAAAAAAAAAATGTGGTTAGTACCTGTGAAGAAAAAAAGCTTATTCAGTACTCTGGACAACAGTGAAACATATTTTTTTACCTCTTCAAGATTAAAGTGATTGTGTTGGAGTGGAATGTGTTAAATGAAAACAGGTTTCAAAAGCTATTTTAATCTCTTAGTACTAGTAAGAGAGATGATTTCTGGTACCTGTTCTCATATTTCCATGTTCCGTTGTGTCCCTGTGGATAACACCAAAAATCTCAGGGGTGGTGTGTCTGCACTGAGAGCAGTGTCCCCCACTGGAAGATGGAAATTCTGTCCTTCCTTGACTACATGAGCTCATCCTGGTGCGTCACGGCTGTCTAGTCCTGGCTATTGTGTCTGCAAGGGAATGAGGCACAGTGGATGGGGTGCAGAAATGCCTTGTAAGGGATCCAAGGATGACTGTGGTTGTGAGATGTCTTGTCAAACTCAGTGTTTGCTCTTCAAATACAGCGATACCTACTGAGTATTTGTTCCTTAGGCTGAAGTTAGTGAGGCTGCAACTATATGAAAGAAAGGAGTTCTGCTTCTGGCACTTATTTTGACTTAGGACCTCATAAATTGTTCATTATTGACTATAGAGGTCCCAAATTATGCTGGTAACAATAATGCTTGACACTGTTTTCAGTTCTTTTAACTTACAGATGTCAACCACCTGCCCAAGGAGTACTCCTGTCCAGGAAAGGACTTCTAAATAATTAAGGAGGTCTCCATGAGTGATCTTTTTGCAGCAAATGAGATTTTGAAAAGCTGAGAAGTGGTTGATTTTCTTCACACAAGTATATTTATCCATGAGTGTCTTACCACAACTGGTAAATTTCAGTTTGGTACCGATCATTATCTAAGGTGATTTCAGTGGAGTTATAATCAAGAGAGTTTGATGGAGGGACAATTGTTATTGAATTAAATAAAAATAAATTATGACATCCATGTTTACAGTACACATGATAAAGCTTTCATATATGAGATGGAGCACAGCCTTAGTGATAAAAAAAATTTGGATTTCTCTTGTTATTTTCCTTTAATTTTTCCCAATTTTTTTAGGTAGATCTTGATAAAGTCCAAATGTAATAAAATTATTTATATGCTTATACAGTGACCATTTTTTGAAGAAAATTGACAGAAATGAATTTACATGGGGTGAGGATGAAGTAGATGACATTTGTTTCACATGGTCTGGAGCACTGAAAGTTGATGTCTATCTTGGGGCCACACTGAGGACAAAGCAGGATGCTATCAGGGAGTGGAACATGGTGGACAGGCTGGGAACATTCCTGGTGGACATGACAGTACTAAAGAGGGTAGGAGGTTATGGTCATTAACTGTTCCACTGGAGAGAAAATGATCTTTCTGCACAATCTCCTTGATTTCATTAGTCATAGTATTATCTAATTGCATTTTTGCACTACTTGTGATTTAGAACAGACTTTCTTTCTGAGACAGGAAAAAACTGTAATAACTGGCTTGTTATTTCTCTTCTGGCTTTTTTCCCTAGGCAGTTGATAGAGCAGTCAGGGGTGGGATTTTGTCTTTGGACTTGAGACTCAGTATGTTTCCTTGTCTTCTTCTTGAAACTGACATATAAGGGTGGGTACTAGACTTTATTTCTGTCTTGTTACAAACACATGAAGAAAAAAGTCAACAAAATAATTCTTATTCCCCATACATCAGCATTTTATGTGGTTGCTCCTCTAAGGAGACATTCTGGCTTTCAGAGCAGACAGTTTACCTTTGGTTAGCAGATTTTTCATTGATTGGAGATGTTTGAATGGTTCTTTATCAGTTAGAGACTGGGACAGATGCTGTTGTGTTCATTCTTGTGATCAGTGCCTGTCATTGCTGTTTTTATAACATTTTGAAGTCTTGCAAAATGCCTAGGAAAACTTCAGAAGCACTTCATTTTAGCCTGCTTCTTGTTTTAGCTCATAATTTTGGAGTGGTTAGATAAAGGAAATAGTTTTCCAGGTTTTTCTAGCATTCTGAAACAAGTCCTACTGTGTAGCTGGCATGGTGATTCTTAGTCAAATGGTTACTGATGGTCATGACCTCTATAAGGCTACTGTGCTCCTGGAATAACCTCATGAAGTAGATGAAAAATTTTGAGCTAACAATTTATTACCCCTCCCTCTGCTAAGACACTGTCTCCATTTCAGAGCCACCAGCTGCCTTTTCTTTCTGGTAATCTAACTTGTTAACATAAAGAAATTATGTTGAGAGTAATTTCTCTCTATGTGCATTTTTCTTTGAAGGTTGCAGTTTTCATTTCAGACCTGCACAAGGCTTTGTATTCCTGCAAGATAACTATTTTTTCCATCCACAGTAGTTGGGCCAATAAAAAAAATTACTTCTTTCTACAAACTGCTTTGCCCTAAGCCACCCCTCCTGCTTGAAGTGCAATGGCAAAATTCCAGGATCTCAGTTGAGGCAGAAGGTCAAAACGATTATAAACAATTAAAAACATCTTAATGCCCATTAAATGTCTTAGGAATGTCCAGGGTAGATCAAAAGCTGTATTGAGGCGACAAGCTGGTAGGGGGAGGCCCTGTGGGAACACAGAGAAGATACTGGTCTTTCCAAAGCCCCATACAGAGGGTGGACAGGCACCTTAAAAATGGGAGATATATATTTTGGTTTTAAACAGGTATTTTTAACCAGAAGTGATTTTGCCCTCAAACAAACAAACAAACTTTAAGCAGACTGCCTATTTATTGCATTATTCACTACCTCTCCCTAGAGGCACTGACACTTTGGAATGGGACCTGCTGTCAAGCATGCCGAGGTCCCCACCGTTAATAGGCAAAAACTACAAACTAGGAACAAGAGCTTCATGTAGTCATGTCCCAGGTCATGCCAGCACGTGGGAACACACACAGCTGGAGCCTGAGTACGAAGAGAGCTAAGGCCTGGAGAAAACTATTTACAAAACTGGAGAGCCCAGGGATGCTTTTCATATGTCAGCTATGACGACACCTAAGAAGAAGGCATTTAGAATATTTCAAGAGTATTATAGTATTTTAAATAGAAACTAATGTATTTATTGATCATGGAAACATCCAGAACTCTTACTAAGGAGGAAACAAAACACTAGTGCTTTGGCAGTATTGCTGCCTTCATGTGCCATCCCAAAAGCCAGGGAAAAATCTTCTGAAACCCTCAAGGGTGAATTGTTTATCAATTGCATAACCCCCTTTTTAACTGTCCTTGGAGTACTTGATAACTAGATACTGCCAGACCAAAGACATAAAGAGTATCTGGCCTGTTGCTTTAGTAGGAGAACAAATTTTCCAGCCCCAAAGTCTATGGCTACCTGAAAGAAATGAGAATGTAATGCCTTTGAAATGGTTAGCAAATGAAGTGAGGAAAACCCGTGTTTCAAACTGACCTTTAGCCTGTAGTTCCGCCATGGGTAGGTATAAAAAAATATTTTATTCTTCCTATGGCTATCATAAAATCAAATTGCTTTTTGTGTTTTCCAAGCTTTGTTTCAAATAAAGTAATAAAGGAAGAATTGATAGGGCTGAGGAAGAACTTGTGCATATTTTCTTTTCCAAGTTCCCAGATGAATCATAATCACACATGTCTGAGTAATCAATTTCACTAGTACATTTCTCAAACTCCCCAGCTGTAACTACGACAATGCAGTTAGAGATTGATGTATTTAAAAAAAGAAAATAACTTAATTCACCCATCTCTTTACACCCTGTTAAGAGTAATTAAGTGCCTTTTAATCAAGGTAGCAGTAGATAACCTTCTAGCACTGGAGTGACCCCCGCAAAGTAGGCATGAAGCCACAGAGATGAGTTGTGTTCTGTCCCCACCACATGGCTTTGTAATAATTCTATAATTAGGGAATGCTGTCAAAAATTATATGTTACGTTGTAATTAAAGACAGAACTACAGCCTAAATATAAGCATACATAATTGTGTATAGATGTGGGGATAGATGGGTGGGTAGCACACATATGTGCACATAAGATATATAATTCTGTTGGCAAGGCCACCTTAGTTGTGGCATTTCATCATTTTGGAGTGTTTGGCTTTCCAGTCACAGTTTTGCCTTTATCTTATTTATTTAGTGCAAGGGACACTGCCAGGTTGCAGGTCTGGCTGACCTGAGCAATCCATGATGCGAGAGGACAGCACAGAGATGACAGCCAGGAAATTTCACTCTGCTGCTGACTCCAGCACCACTTTCTACTGTGACCTTGGGTCACGTTTACTACAGGTGAATCCACCTCTAAAATAGGGGTGGCACATATTGGGTCTGTTTGAGTTTGTTCCAGCTGTGCCACTTTGACTGTGGAGGGAGCCGCTCTTCTTCCAGCATGTTCCGTGTCCTCCGATGGTCTGGGGAGAGATGTCCAGGCATGACTGGTGAATTATGCAGTCTAAAATTAGGAAACAGAAAATAAGGCAGTAAGGCACACAGTTCTGACTTAGACAGAACTTTGTTTCCATAAATAAGTCTAGAAAATATGAGAAAGTTCTACATTAGACTGAACATATCAAAGTATACTACCTGTGTTTATTGGTTTCTGTGGTTTGCTGGAAGTTATCCATAGCTGCTGAGGATAGTTAATGGCTTTACTTAACATCTTCTGCAAGGATAGAGAATTATTCATGGGAGCTGAGCTAATGTGGGCATTAAACAACCTCATTCTTTGTGACTGGCACTTGTGCTCTCCTGAATTCATCATCAGTCACTTAACCCAGTGATATAAAATACTGAAGTCATAGTAAATGTATCAAGCAGAAAGCTGATACAGAAAGCAGAAAGCAGAAAGCTTACTAATACCAAAGTGACATTTACTATAGCAACAAATGATTTTACACATCCAAAGGGGTATGGTTATAAACCATTTTTTTCCCTTGTTTCTCTTATGTATACATTCACTATTGTGACAACTAACAGCCACGGATGTTTTCTATTTTATGCTGCAAGGATTTTGCTATAACAATCTTTATTTGAAAAAAAAAAAAAGATAAAACCTTCCATAAACACCTTTAACTTCTTCCTTTTTCTCTGGTAAATAACAGGTAAAATTAAAACACCTCTCTATGCCCAACCTTTTTTATTGTGTTATTGACTAGTCACAACCTCTTCTGAGATGATATTGTGTAAAGCCAGAAGGATTTTAATGCCCCCTATGAATTCTTTCAGAGACTGTAATCTTGCCTTGGGAAAGAGAAAAAAAATCTTATTTCAGCGGTGACTATTTGAGCCAAAAGACATAACTAGATAACCAGTGGCATTTGAACCAATTTCTTTTTTAACAGCAGTTATATCTTCCTTTTACTCCTGAACAGGTCTGGAGAGATATTACCAACCTGTCACATGAAGAGAAAGAGGAAGGGGCAGAAGAAAGAATGCAGTGCATGTTTGCATTTGAGCATCTAGAGTGCTGTCCTTGTCTCTGTCTAAACTGCCTCTACCAGAACACTCTAGAGTAGACTGAACTACATGATAGGTAGCAGAATGCATTTCTGATATTGTCTTCCACTACTATTTTTGTCAGGTAATCACTTTCATAGCAAAAATAGGGTTTTCAGAAGAGAAAGGAACATATTTTATTAAGAAGTCCTCTTATTTACTACTCCAACACAAAGATATTTTGCACAATGTTTTTTCCATTCAATTTTTAAATGGGAAAAAAAGAAATTTTTTTATAGAACTCTATACTGCCTGTGTTCAAAGCCCACAAAAACCAGGGTAAGTTTGTAACTGCTTAGGATGGTTCTGCATCAGGACTATTTTTAAAGTACTGCATTTTTTCTAAAATTTTGCCTCTGTGCACCTTTTCTATAACAGATACATAAAAGATTTTATGATACAGTCATTGTATGCCCTGCATAAAGATTAAAATATTTAAAAAGCAGAATAACAAACTATTTCAGATATACAGATTTCATGTTAGATACACAATATACCATTCTCATTATCACCATTATTCATCAGGATGACTCACACCAAGAAGTGATGTCTGTTTACTTGAAATCTTTTTCCATTTATTTTTCTCTACAGAATCAGAGGTGATAAGGTGACAGAATGTCTGCTTTCTTTTATATATTGATTTAAAAAGGAAAATAGAATCTCCCTCATTTCCATGAGCAAGTAAGCATAAAAAGTTTGTCTGTGTCTCTTTGTTTCTCATGCATTAAAAATCTCCATAGGGTTGTGAGCAGTCAGCATTTACCCAAGCACACTGACACATGGGTGTTTCCAGAACTTGCATTAAGTTTATGGCAAATTATAGATAAATATTTCTGGGTGTGCTCAATGGAAGGTTAAATTTCTTCTTTGATAATTTCTATTATCAAAGAAGAAATTTGGCCAGACCATACAGGGGTAGATTATGCTTGGTTGCACTTTACAGTTTACTTCCATACATTGGGATGGTCTGTGCTTGTTCCTCACTTCATATTACAACAATTCAAGATTAATTCAGCTAATAGCATTGTCTCAGAAGAGAAAAATGAGCTATGGTTTGCTTATCCTTTTAGTCATATGTGCTCTCTGATTTTGTTTAAATTTGAACAGTCGCTTTATGCGTCTGAATCTTTGCCATAGATCAGGATTTTTCATATAGAACTGGAATCTTACAAGTGCACCCACTCTGTTAAAGGAGGTCTTCACTTGAGGTGGTAAGGGAGGTCTGAGAAAGGTGCAAGAGATTATTTTTCTGTTATTTCCTCTAGACAGAAGCTCAGAGGTTAGGTCCCAGCTTCCTACATATATTTTGAACATTTTGAACATTTTACCTATAATTTACATCTGTTGTCTGCATGTGATGGGTTTGATTTTTTTATTTTTCTAATGCACTATCAATCTGGCAATCCAATTCATCTTGTAAGAAGCTGGCGTTGTATTATGACTTTTCCATGGTAATGAGAAAGAGGTAGAGCATCCAAGATGCTTTTATTTAGTTAGTGTCTGAATGGCTAACTATTATAAGGAAACAGAAGTGCCAGTCTAGCACAGACTGTTATATAGCTGCTTTTCAGAAGTCCAGTAGTTGACTTCCCTCATGAACTGTAGAGAGAACAAAAATTTAAGTCTCTGGACACTACCTGGCAAGCTGAACACTAAAAAGATCTCTACTAGCATGCATTGGGATGCTAGTAGATATCTTTATGGGATCTAGCTCTTCTACTGTTGATTTACATTCAGATTTGAAAAGAACCTGATAGAGAAATATGGTGATGAAAGATGGTGAAATTAATTTTGTGGCATTTTTGATTCCTGATGACCAAAAGTGTAAACAGGGCACTTGTGATGCAGGGCAACCTCTTATGCTGAACTAAGCCATACATCTGAGCCCTAAGTGAGGATTAAAACTGACAGCCATCAAAATCAGTGAGTTACTCCTGAGTTAATCATTGTTTAGTCCAGTCATCAGACAGACAAGATACAAAAAGTCCTAAAGTAAGACTGAAAGTGATTGGCTCACTAGTTAACCAGAAGTATTTTAGGTGCCTATTTTCAGAACCAGTTTAAAAGCTCGGTGTGGGGTATGATATCTATTTCATCAGAATATTCTACTTTTGAAATCAAATTGTTCCCTACTTAGAAGCCATAGCCTGAAAGGCATTAACATCCCATCATTCAGACAGCTGTTTTCTGTGGTTTCCAGTCTCCCCTTTTCATCCCCCTCTCCCACCCTGAGTACAGATGAAACCTCAAGAGAAACATTCAAATGAGGCACAACTCTTGGGTGGTGGCTCATCCTCTCAGGAGTCTTTCAGAGAAAGCAGAACCAACAATTCAGTAGTTTTGGAGGACAGAGTTTAGGCTCAATTTAGGCCCAATCAGCTTTGGGGCTCTATTCTCCTGATACTACTAGATATTTTCATATACTACTGCATACACACAGACAAACTTTTTTGCACACTCTACAGTAATAAAAATATGTTACTCTTCTGTGGGAATGCAGAGATAAAATGTGGAAGTTTTGTAGGAGTTAGAAATGAACCTCTGCAATCAGATGATAAATTCACAACAATACTCAATGTTTCAAGACAGCAGGTATATTTAAATGCAGTAAAACTGCAAATGCTTGTATGAATTGCATTTATATTGCAAATCTTGTCAGAGGGAGTCAGTTGCTGTATCTTGGGTGCTCACACTTTATGAGATAGTTTGCTGAGTTTAAAGGCAAGACCCATATCCTTCCCCTCATTTCCAGTGATGTAATTTGAGCCTACTCCACCTGAGAGGAGCTCTCTTTCTGGTTATTATTACCTACCAACTCAGAATATGAATTCTCCCTTTCAGTACCTTCAGGATAACATTAATTTAGGAAATCCATGCCTGAATTTCTAGCATTTTCTTAAATAACAGTCCTTATATGTCTTCTGAACACACAACACTGAAGGTTTTAAGTGACTGTGGATTTCTAGAGAATGGTAACCTTGCATTCATCAGCATTTTAAACCATGTTCTACATGTGGTGTAAAAACAAATGTCACATTTTTATATTTTCAAACTGAGGTGAACAATTTGGTACAACCTGAGCAGAAGATCATAGGTTTATCCTCTCAGCAAAGTACAACACAAAGGTGCTTGCTAACTTTATTGTGAAACCGAGCTCTGTCAAAAAACTCGAGTCTATCCTAGGCCTGTATTTTCACATAAACTTTTTCATTCAGTCAGCTTGAAGTCACACACACAACATCAGTATTACCAAAACCATTTACCCAACATATGAAGACTTCATTTATTTAGAGAGTGATTTCAGTAGGAACCTGAGCAATTCATAGTGATTTATATATATGAGTAACTATGCAAGTGTTCATAATACAACAGTTCAGAAAATTCTGTTGATGGTAAAACAGCAAGAATTTAGCCCCTTATAGGATCTGATTTTTATTTGATGACTGTAATGAGCTACAGTCACCTTGGACCAGTACGTACAACAATACCATGTCTAAATTTAGTTATTTGATCTAACGGTTATTTATCTATCCTTATAACATGAGTAATATATTTTTGGAAGTTTTCTGAGGCATATTTCCTTTAAGATCTAAGGTTAGTGGTGCAATTTTGGGAAAGGGAGAGTCCAGCATGAGAGAGCAATCATAGAACCAGGTGTAATATATTTGAGAATTGATCTAATTATATGTTTTCTCAAGTCAACAGAGGAGGAAGGAGTAAGTCATTGCTGGTTAAGATGTGTGACATATCAGTTACCTAGTTTATGGGCAAATTTGTCTGGGAAGCAGAAGACATTCTCTCTTCCATTCCTCCACTTCTATCCTCCTTGCTCTGGGCTAGTTACAACTAACAGAATGGAATTTTTTTTCCTACATCTGGCATGGCATTATAAATACATGACTCCATCCATAAACATGCAGATAAAAAGGAATGTGTGCACTTTCATGAAAAGCCTCTCCATGTAAACCACTTCCTTTTCTTTGACTTGCCACTGAGTGCCTCCAGCACTGATTAATCTGATTACTCATAGCAGTTTGACATTACATTTTCAGTGGAACACTTTTCTCATCATTGAGAGCAAAACTTGCCCCTGTATAACTAGGAGGCAACCTGAATGGCAAAACCTTGTACTTGTGAAGATGGACTGAGCTCCATTCTGATTCCCTGCTTTAATTCTCAGAGCTGGCAGCCAGAACGTAAAGGAAAAAGAGGCAAAAATAGGCATCCTTTCTACTTAGAAAAAAAAAAATCATGCTTTTTCTGTACTCATATCATCAGAGCAAAGCATGTGCCAGTATGATTAGAGTAAAAAATGCATACCTGTCACAAGTTATTCCATTTTCTTTTCAAGTAAGACAATCAAATTCAAATTACACTTCATCAGTTTTTTATTTACTTCCCAGGAAAGCTACTTTGGCCATTTCTGTGAAGGAAACTTGGGGAAAATACACTCTGCTGCTGTGCTGGGATATTATGGTGATGGGGTTTTTTTGTTGACATTGGAAGGAGATACCATTTTTGTGTTGACACTTCTGAAGGAGATACCTCTGCTTTGGAAAAGGAGTGCAGCTAACAAGTCAACTAGCTGACATCTCTTCTTCCTCTGAACCTCTGTATGATACTAGATCCCATTTCCTTAGATACTGGACTAGTTTGAATGTTGCCTTTTATCCATTGGCACATTTTATGGCTCATGTTCATCTGCCATGCAGCAGGACTGTGACCCATGCTCAAGCTGAACTTCTCAGCCTGACTTATTGGCAGGCTTAGAGTGGTGCCCATTTACTATTAGCTGCATGTGTCTGAATTAAAATCATTATCTGCAAAGTGCTGCTTTCCTGAGCAGCACTTTCACATTTGTTACAACTGTGTTTATCACCACACTGCATTGCTACAGAGACCTTCTGGATCTCGATCTTTCCCTGACATCTATCATTGCTACATGGTAGATGATTTGAAACTACAGTATGCATAGAAAAAGCTTAATAGAAGCAAAGCCTCACAGTGAAGCGGCATATTTCAATAAAACACTATCTGTAGCAGTTTTCCATCATTAAAAAATTGCTTTATCATTCCCATTTTATTTTTACTGACAGTCTACCTTTTGTACACATAGGATATATTAACACTTCATATGTTTGTTGAACTTAATTCAAATACTGAAACACACACCTCCCTATCTATCAAATTGCCAAGTATAATGGATAATGCTTCCAAAATTTATTCAGAGATTCAAGTTTTAAATAATAATAATATCATGTTGACAAGAATAACCTAAAATAGATCCTTTTCCAATTTTAGATGTAGTTTGAGAACTGAAGAAAAATTCACATCTATATGACAATGTTAGTAAATATTCCTCTCAGCTAATACTTCAAGCTTTCTTCTGTTGAAGTTCAAATAGACTTCTGATTGCCTTCAAAAAGTCTGGACCTACCAGAAATAAGATATATATCCAGCCTAGATCTTCTCAGTTCCTAATGGGAATACATTAATTTGCCCGTCAGGATTTCTGTCTGTACTTTTCTCTATGCACTATCAAATAAAGCCTGAACATTATTAACAACTAAAGATGTTCTTAGAGGGTTGAAAGCTTGACTTCTCATTTTCTTTTCAAATGCATCATTAGATACACAACATAAATAGAGAAACAATAATAGAAAAAAACCTTTTTTATTAAGCAATGTGGGGAAGACCTACTTGTTATTTGCAAACCTGAAAATTCCCCTTTCACATGGCTTCCCGTTATAACGTAATGATGGACATAAGAACTTGTATTGAAAAAGTCTGGATTATTAGGTGTGAAATTTTTTTGCATAGCAATCCTAATTAATCTTCTGCCTTTCACTTCCTCAGGTTGTCTCTTCTGAGTAATTTATATTTTTCAGAGCCTTTATTATCATGGCTGCAAGGGAATCACCATTATATTTGTTTGCAATGTGTCATAAATAATGACTTCTGGGTTTCAGATGTACTATTCCAAAACAAAATTGGAATTTCCTCTTTTTTTTTTAGTCAGTGTGTTTCAACAGCATGCAAGTGAGGTGATCTGCTCTATTATGATGAAGCATTGTTCTTACCTGCCCCTGCTCCTCTGTCCTCATCCTCTGTATCTGAGAGTCATTTCAGCCTCTGTAACTTCCAGAATCCCCTTAAATCACCCAAATTTTTCATTCTGTTTCTAAGAAACATGCAGGCCTTCAGTGAATTTATTATTTAAACATTTAAAAACACAAGACCTTTCAACAGTGGAACAGCTTCACCTGAGGGCAAAGTTTCAAGCTTAAAGGTATTTCCCTTTCAGATAGTGACATATCTTTTTACAGAGGCACAGGGGGGAAAAAAAAAGGCAAGAGGAAAAATAAAGATCTTGTTTGGCTAGAGTCCCAGAAAAAAGATTTTGAGATACATGACTCATACCCATTGCAAGAGAAGCTCTGAATGCTGAAGTGCTGAAAGTAAAAATTCTTGAATTATGCGCGACCTGAAGAACCACTCAAAATGGAAGCAGGGAGATTTTGGCTGCTTGGGAAAGCTGATGGAGATAAAAATTGGTGTTTCATTGATTATGACAAATATGATCTTGAAAAGGTACATCAGCAAAAGAGGAGCAGTGGTAAGTCTTTAGGGTCTGTGAGTGCTCCTGCAACATCAGACTGAATGGGCTGTAGCTTCACCTGAAATACAGTAATGTGATCAGTGCACCAGGTCTCATCAGAAACTGCTGAAGAGTAGTGGACTTTACTTTTGAGATTTGTCCAAAATATTTAGTCAAAACAGGTTGATAAATTGTTGCCCTAGAGATAAACTTCCCAGAGAATATGATTTAATCTTTAAACTTCTTTAAATCCCAAAAACCATTTATTTCTTCTAAAGGAAAAGAAGTCTGAAAAATCCTGTGGTCATCTTTTATAAAAACACTGTTGATCATTTAACAGCTGAAAGACTGAAGGTGAATTGGTTGCTTCTGTTTTCCCTAACTTAGTGTTCACATCCTTCTGGAAAGCATGGGAATAAGAGTGAAGCATTTAAGAAGCTTCGGTCCTTTGTAGAATACTTTTTAGCTATTAGTTTGAAAAATACTTCCCTAAAGGCTGGGACAGGTGACAAAACCCTACACAGGTTGGCATGAAAACCTGACCTGTGCGTTTTGCAGCTCGTTTTCTGCTTTTAGCAGCAGTGGTGGCTGTGAGCAGGTATGGTCACCCTGCAGGAACCTTTCAGGGCTGGACTGACTCATCTCTCTGCTCCGCACGACTGCCGGTGCTTGATATGTTGGAGCAACTCACCTCCAGGTGCTAACAAAAGCCCTCAGCAAAAAAAGAAAGAAAAATGGTGAGAACGTTTCTGACAAAACTACTGGCCATATTTGTGCTGCATTATTAGACAATTAATACTTTTGTGTGCAGCAGAAATTAATCTGAAATATTTGTACATGTACAATTTGCCACCTAGCAGTGTTGCTAGCAAAATTAGGAGAAACTTCTGTTCACAGATTCTTGTTGTTAAAGATCATAAATTTATCAGACTTTTGCCTTCAGTGAAAAAAGAAATTAAAAAAACCAAACCCTACTGCCAAAGAGTCTATAGGCAAAGCCAAAAAATGTACACTGCTTTGAGCTGAAGAAGAGTTTGGCAACTGTTCAAAATGCAAAATATTTTGTTTAAATTCCCACCCAAAATAAAAATCCCATGGTTATCTATGCAATACATATTTAACTCCTTGACAAGAAGATGGTGTGCATTTAGCTGAATGCAGTGACTTAACTCTTGGCCTTCATTCAGCATTTTAATCTTAATGACTTCCATGGGGTCAAACATGCATCCAGCTCCATATATTGCAGATGATTCCAAATGACTTCAGGTCAAGCTTCATGTCAATAAGGCCTAAATATACAAGGCTTCTTCAGAGTAATTTAAAATAACGTATAGAAAGAAGTTAGAGAGTGACAAATCTGAATCTTTCAGCAAAGATTAAGCCTTCTTACAGAAAAGGTGAGGAACAGAAGTGTTGGGATAAGCAGCCCTGAATCCCTGTGACATATATTGCTGAATGCTGTTTGAGGGTGATTTAGTGTAGTCTTATTAAAACACTTTAGAGTGTTTGCATTTTTATTGACTACTTTGTTTTAATGTACAGTAATTTCACCCATGTTCTAATCTCTCAACTTCATCATATATTTGCGAGTGCTCTCTGCTCAAGTAGCTTCATTATGGAGCTGAAGTCTTGTTGACAGGCCCTTGAAATTATTTTAATTATCAAATTCCCATCAAACATTCCTTACATTCACAACAGTTACTATAATTGACACATTTATCCTAATTTTCCTTCAATTCAATGTAGAACTTGTGCAAATGGCACAAATCTTTCTGCTTCAGATCATGACACTACCTCATTTTGCCATGAAAGAATAAATGAAGTGTGATTGTGGCATGCAGCATGTTTAGAGTTAGGCAGGTATGCTTAGTATTGGGCATCAGAGTAGACCAAAATCAGTTTTAAACACAAGAGCAATAGCTCCTACATTTTTCATGATATTTAACATGGCTCAAAGTCCAGCCTTAGGGGCAGCATTGCATCCCACTGCCCACCTGAGCAGTCATCTCTCCAGACAGCCCAGAAAGAGAGAGCCCATTCACCACTCCATGATTTTCCCCCACCAGAAGAAAGCCAAGTAAGCAGTGGCAAGTAAAAGAGAGGAACAGGAGAGAAGAAACTGGTCACTTCCCTGCACTCCCCCAGTCAGTGGTGCTGGTTATTTCAGCTACACTGGCACGGGCAGTGGGCAAAGCTCCCAGGGCAAGAGAGCTCTTCACTGTCTGTGCTCTGAACCTCTGTGTCACCACTGACTTTTCTCCTGGCCCCACGACCCTTTGCCAGCACCCAAGCAATACATGCTGCAACAGAGGTGAGATAAAGTGGCACAGGCTTGTGTCTGGGCTGGCATCCAGCAGAGGGGTGGCACAGAGCCCCAGGATGTGTCTTCCCAGCAATGGGAAAGCCTGGACACAGCTTGTGCCATTGCTAGTGCTGCTCCTGTTAACTCCATCCACTCAGCAGAGCCAGCTGGCCTCTGCTGACATTCTATGTACAAATGGTGCTGGATGCACATTGGAAACAATTTCTGGATATTTATGATGTGGCCATCACTACCATACCATCAGTAGTCATAAAATTGTGCAGAACTTGAAGAACTGCTCATGCAAAAGTGAGAAATAGTTTGATTTTTTCCTGACTCAATAAGTTATTCTTATCCCAGGGAAAAACAATGTGCATAATAGGAATTCCACTGCAGTATTTTTTTAACAGGGAAAGGAGACCATAATCTGGTAATGGAGGATTTTATAAAGAGCTAAATGGCATTTTTCACACTCAAAAACTTCAATCTATTAGAATACACCTTTTTGAAAAGTATGCTTTAGCTTAACTTTCTTAAGCTGACAAAGGACTGCATGGGTGTGCTCTGCAGCTTGACCTATTTGAGAGTTTACAAAGCTGAATGACTGGTTATTACAGTCCCTTTCCCAAAATTATTAATCTACTCTCAACATTTTGTAACACATAAATTGCTTGAGTTCAGAAAGAGAATTCTATTATTTCACTGGAGTTTAATGTGATAAAGTTAAAAAACTACAGTGCAAAAAGTTTTTATTCAGCAGACTCTCCTGGATAAAAAGCTAATGTAACTCTCTTCCTTTGAATATTGAGCAAAAATTGTTAATTTTGGTTGCATTTTTAATGTGACAAATTGGAAATGCCAAGAGGAGGTGCCACTTATTCTGGAGAATAGTTTCTGGGAAGTAAAGAAATTTAAATGGAACAAGCTTGGGGGACTTGCAACAGCCATGCCATGTGGCTCTGTCTCTCAAGCTCTTACACCTACACACACTTTCGATGCACATAATTGCATTTTCCAAAAGACTAGTGATTTTCAGCACTCAATTTCAAATGCAAGCCAATGGGGTTTTGCCTTTAGGTATAAGTGGATTTTTTTTTTGTTTTGAGGCAGAGAAGTCATGGAGTTTTATGTTTCTTCATGCAACACCCATACAGTTTTAGATTTTGACATAAGGCCAAACATTTAGAAAATGTGGGGGTTTACTAATCTGGGAGAGAAATCTGTCCATCTTTAACTATGCAGTTATATCTAGTGGGGCTCCTGATGGACCACAGTCACTGTAATATCTCAGTGCACCTAATCAGAAATAACTTAGTATTTCTCATGGCCTAATTCTCCTGTTACTGAGAAGAATATATATTCTGTTATAGGAAGATGGGGTTTTATAAATTTCTAATGAGTGTCTGTAAGGGGGAAGAATATTACAAAAATGTCTTTTGCTTAATCACTTCTATTTTCAATGTCATTTTCTATGAGAATTTGTAGGTTAGATCTATATACTCAATAAGAGTCTATAGAATAGAGCAGTCCCAGGACAAATCATTTTCCATACACATGCTTTCTTCCTGCTGATCCACAAAACATTTGCCAATAGCTTTAAAGTCAGAGAAATCAAGTAATAAGAAAATTCTTGTAGAACATATGCAGTTAAAAGCTCTTCTTTAAAAAAAATGTTATTTCTGTATGTATAAGTCTCCACTTCCTTTGGGAAGAACTTTTCATTTGGGACCTTCAAGCTTATAGGACCACCTGGATTTTACTTTTAGTCAAAGCTCAAAAAAGACATTTCTGCTTTGGTGCATATGTAGATTTGCCATTCAATTGGGATAAAAATCTGGGACAGACATAGTACACCAAGCCACAGGGAAACCCAAAGAATAGCCTGGAAGGTCTGCAGCACACTTACTATACCCTCATCAGGTATCCATGAACACCCAATAGAAAACTTGGCTTTTTAACCAAGTCCCTAAGGTGTATCCAGCACATTTAAAACATGCATCTTTTTATAAGTTATGTATGGCATACTGTTTTTTTTCTATGCCAGACTAAACCCTAGAATGAGAAAGGCTTTACCTCACCCTTCTCCTAACAAAAAACTTATAGCCCCTCATTAGGAAATATATTGGGAAGTGTATTTATGGCAGCTGTGAGTTTGCCAGAAAACTCCACATTATCTTCAATAATATTCTCATAAGTTCAGGTTCCATACTTCCCTTCACATGAAGTACAGTTAGCTTCACTGAGATAAATAGCTGTTAATATGAAATTCATTACACCCCCTAAGTGTAAATACACAGTCCAGAGTTAAATTTTATTCTGAATTATTTAATTCCAAATCCTAAATTCCTACATGAAAACAATATTCAAAATATATGCTACAGATATTTAGCTGCTGAAAATCACCACACTAGTCAAATTATCAAATTAGGAGCAAGAGATTGCCATGGCAACAGGACACTTTACCTAAGTTAATTCTGGCTGCCTCTCAGCAGAACTCATTAGCCTTGATGGACTTGTTGGCTAACAGAGTTACACAGCAGCTGGTACCCAGGATAATTTGTTTAGAGCTGGTTTGGGTAACTGCACCATACATACTCTTTCAGTGTAAACTTACCATACAAGAAACATTTCAATTCAATTTATAAGGAAAAATCCACAGCTTGTGCATCCAATATGTCAGATTATCCCATTAGAAGAGATAATTTCTCTTTAATTGAGAAAGGTTTTAAGTCCTTCAAAGACAAAGGGAATATTTTAAAATCAGTTTGTACTATAAGTTTTGGAGAGGTTTTGGATGATGCCATCATTGGACTTTTTATTTTCCATTGCTATACATCTTTTATAGTAAATTATGCAAAGTGGATGTAATATGTTACAACTCTTAGATGGAAAGATTTGATTTTGCTTGCTGAAGATGACTGGCAGAGACGCAGGGAGAAAAATACAGGGATATGTAACCCTCTCAGTGGTCTAAATTATACTTGGGATGACATTCAGAAACCTTAGGAGATTGAGAATATTTGCTAGAGCTGGGCAGAACACATTTCTCATGTTGCTCTACTGGCTCTGCTCCCATAAATACCTGTCATGTCAGCATTAAGCATTTTTGCAGGAGATGAATATTTGTTCTGGTTATGTATTTAGGAGAAAAAGGCACACTTAGGATGATAGCAGGTAGTCACAGTTGTGTTGATTGCATATACAGTAGGATTAAGATTACTGAAACCAAGCCATTAGAGGTTTAATATTATTCCCTGCATTTCCTACCAGATAAGATGGTTTTGCAAGACAAATAAAAGGCTGTAGAAAGACAATGCTGTGTTAAAGAACTTACATCGGGGACTTGGTCCTCAAGCTCAGATGAGACCCTGATGGACTGTTATCCCAATTACATCTTTAGTACTGGGCTGGGCTAGACTGGCCCTTACTCTAAAATATAGTATGTTAAAGCTTCTCCTGATTTATGCCTGCCTATGCTGATCTCCAAGGATTTTCCTGGAGGTAGAATCCCTCCAGATATGTCTCTTTTTCAAGTCCAGGTCAAGAAAGGGAGAGAGAAGCCAAGGACCAAATGGAAATGTTAAGCAATATCTACCAGACAACAAACACAATGCAATAGAGAATAAAATAGTCATGTTCAATTTCTCTATGGGAGATGCTGGTTTTTTGTTTGTTTGTTTTTTCCCCTCTCATCCCTTTTCCTTTCTTTATTCTTTCTTGTTGGTGTGAAGTTTTTAGGCAAGTATGAAAAACAATAGAGACATAAACACAGGACAGACTGCCATGAAGACTAGATGATGGCCTGTATCAAGCAGTACTAGTCACACCTCAAGGGACAATACTGGATCCAATCCTACTTATCAGCTTCATTAAGGATCTGGATGGTGAAGCAGTGTGGGGAGGGAGTGCACTCATCAAGTCAGCTGATCACCCAAAACTGGGAGGGATGGCTGATCCACTACAGGATCATGCTGCCATGCATGGGGACCTCAACATCCAAGAGAAATGGGCTGACAGGAACCTCAGGAAGTTCAACCAGGGGAAAAGCAAATTCCTGCCCTGGGCAGGAACAGCCCTCATGCTGAGCATGGCCCACCTGCAAAGCAGCTTGGCAGAAAAGGTGCTGGGATGTCCTGCTGGAGACCAAGAAGAACATGAGCAATGAGCCTTGTTGCAAAAAAGGCTAATGCAAAAAAGGCAAAGTTAAGGGATGTGATCCTTCCCCTCTACTCATCACAGGTGAAGCCACACCTGGAGTGCCATGAAGAATCCAAAACATATGGAGCAGAATGTCTTTGAAAGGAGAAAAGCCAAATATTTGCTGAGTTTAGGTCAGTAGTATTACCACGAATCTTCCTACCTATAAGCTCCCTTCTCAAACCTATCCCTTTCTGCAAAAGCTATAGGGATTAAAAAACTGTATTTGTTCCCTTTTAGAGCCTACAAACAAAGTACGGAAGTAAGAATTAAGAGAGCTGGTTTATTTTCCATATACTGCTGTATTGCATGACCTTGAAAGACTAGATTGGTGTAATTCCCTGTTTGTTTGTTCACCTAAATTATAGGGATAACACTCCTGACTGTATTATAGTGGGGATTTACTGATAAAAACACTGTGTGGACTCTGTCCTTATGTGTATTCCAAAACAAGACACTTCACTGGCACAATGCACATATGCCATGTATAATAGTCTTACTGCTTGTACCAACCACATGCTGGTTTTTAGTTATCCCAAATAACTGGATGTGGAAACATCTGAAGCCCATGTGGACACAATTTTGGGGCTCTTTCCTGCTCCTCTAGAGCAGAGGCAGGCAGTAAAGAGTAGTGATGAACATGGTCTTGAAGACTTATTGTGCTGCTACAAATTGGGGGAAGAGAATGAGTTTGATTGCTGTGGTCTGTGTGAGATGCCTTTTAGACCTCTGAAACAGAATTTTGCCCTGACTCATTACTGTATTATGTAATTGTATTTTCCTGCAATTGCTGCTGGTGTCTTCTATCACAGTTACTTGGCTGCAAACAGCTCTCTGTTTAGACTTAGACAATAATTGTTCTGCTGTAGCTACAAGAGACACATTTCTGGTCAGGTAATAAGGAAGATGCTGTGAGGTTGCTAGATGTCCTTTTCTCTTCTTCCCTGGAAACACCTTGGCTGTCTCCAGGATCATTTATCAGATTTTTCCATAAGACTCGTTCATAATTTCAGAGCAAAGCAGATTTTTGAAATATTTCTTAGATATCTGTCTTTACAACTGCTACATTGTGCCTTTTCACCATATGAGAAATTAATTATTTTCCTTGGGTGGAGCATATAGAACTTTCCCTCTTACAGCACCTTCTGTTTTACTGTCTCATCCATGCTAACTTTCCAGCCTGACAGTAGGAAAGCAGACAAAAATCATTATTCAGCATCTCCAAATGTCCAGATGTAAGAAGAGCACTCCTGTGAACTAGGTGCACTGTATGGATGGATCTGACCCACGCTTCTTAAACCATAAGCCATCTGCTCTTGAGCCATCTGGACTTGCTTTGATTCCTGATGGGCAGATAGCATTGCTGAAAGGAAGCATGTGCTAGAACAGAGAAAAATAAATGTCACCAATGTGGAACTTTAAACAGAGAGATTAAATCTAAGACACTGGAGACTGCAAAGTGTCTCATTTTTCTGGACAATAAAGAATTTCACACAAAGTGTTCCTTAAGAGTTTCCAATAACAGCCATTTTTCAGCGCAACAGTATGACCATCTATCTTTATTCCAGAAAAAACTGACAAGGCCAACATACATCAGTGGGCCTCTGACCTTTTACCATGCCACTAATAAGGAGTTGAATTGATGTTGGTCTTTCTGTGAATTGAAGGTTTTTCCTGTCCATTCATTCAGTAAAAACAGGTTTGATTTTTATCCTACAGGAATGGACACTTGAGTTAATCAAGCCCCAAATAGTACCCGAACCTCAGAACCTCTGAGATTTGTGACCTTTTACAGTGTCTGTAGGACAAGTGTATCTTTAAACATAATCTCCCTGTGTGGTTATTTTAGAGGCTGTAAGACCCAAATTGTGCTTCACCATCAGAACACTACAGCAAATTGAAAGAGATGCTCAGGGTTATTTCACAGTAATCTTTGATTCAATAACAAAAAAGAACTTACTCAGCATTGTCTGTAAAAAAAAAAAAAAAAAAAAAAGATGTATTTGCATCTGGATATACCAAATCAATTATATTATGCAGAGATTATCCCAAGCAATGTCAAGAAAAAGGGCTGCAAACTTCCCACCTAAAACCTGCACATAGCCAGATATTTGTCCCCCACTGCAGATCAATGCTTCTTTGAAATATCTGTGTCCCTTTGACAAGGAGTGCCTCATGAGCCATGCATCATAAATAACTAACTGGGTGCAAAGAGAAGCTGGTCAACTTTAAAGTGGAACCTTCTGTTTTTCAAACAGACACTTCTGTTTCATAAATCCTACATCTGGAGTTGCAGAAATAGTTAAAAGGTAAGATCTGGATTGTAAACCAAGGACCTACTAAGTTGCAGTGTCCTGGTTTGGCTTTCCCAGAATCTGTCTTTGTCCTTATGCCATGTAATGTTTTTATTGATGACTCAGTATGAAAGTGTTACTGATAAACCTTGTGGGTGTGCAGATACCAGAGGAATTTCAAATGAATCAGGGAATACATAATGTACAAGAAGCTGGTAAAAAAAAGGTGATGGCAAAATCTGTGCAATTTAAAATGGTTTCATGCCGAAGCAGGACAAGAAGCCAGATGTCATCCTTACAGAAGAGCAAACTTAGTCTTATAAAATTATTATTCTGAAATCAATTTGCAAACCATAGTGGATAATCTGTTGAATATGAGCTACAGTAAAATGTTGTAGCCAAGAGGGATAACAGACTGGGAAAATTCTATCATCTGCAAAACTGGCACCAGGATACAGTCCAGTGACAGTATCCACATTTTGACAAGGAATCAGACTAGAACCATGAGAAATATAAAGGGATTGGGAAAAAAATCCTAAAATTAATTATTCAAAGACTTGAATCGATTAATCTTATCAATAAAAGGCTAAGACCTGAGCTGAATTAATTCAAAGCATCTATATGGAAAATCAAGTCAATGATGGAGGGATATCCAACCAGAAGACAAATATCTGGAAAGATACTACAGCTGAAATCTGAGACTGCAGTCATTCAGGCAAAAAATGCCAGATCCAGAGTATTCACACCTTTACTCCAGTTGGGGTAGCCTTTTTCAAAAGATGCAGTCTAGTGCTCAAACGAATTCACCTAGTGAAGTCCCACATCCTTCCTCTAAAGGAGGTTAGAGCTGATCACAGTGCTCCTCTCTGACAATAAATTACAGCTGGTACAGGAAAAATTAAGCATCTTATGAAAAATATGCAGTCAAAGTTCTGGCCTATTCCACTGGAAGAGCAAACTGCCAATGAGCAGATGGAATATGATTTGTACATTACAGTGGGATTTATCTTTGCTATCTTAATTGGCAGAAGATAGCCTAATGTAACTGGCTCCTCCAGTTTTCTCTGTTGTCGCTGGGAAAAAAGACAAATGTCCTCAGAAGACTACTCAACCCTTCTATCTCTTTCTTTGATAACAGAATAAGCATAGACAACCAGATAACTACTTTTAAAGAGATTAATTCAAGGGGGAAAATGGTCCCACCATTAAGGCAAAGGAGCAATCAGTCATATGTGAATGTTGTTATTTCCTGGTAAACTTAATTTTACAAAACTGCATTGCATGAAATCATTCAGGTCAAATCATTAATGAACCACAAATTCACAAATCATTCATAAAGGCCTAGTAACTGAATAAATTAAAAAATTACTTTTAACAGACCAAGAATCTGGGGGGTGGACTAAATGGTCTCCTAAGGTCCCTTCCAACCCTAACAATTCAATGACTCTGTGACCATTTGCCCTTAAATATGCAATTTTAAAAGATTTTCTTTACTTTAGCTTAATGTTATCAAACCCTACTGAAGCAGTGTCCAGAGGACTTGATAGTACACAAAATTTCATTAGAAAAATAAGTGTTTAAAGACTTCATTAGACCAGTTTGTTCACAAGAAGAATAGCAATGTTTATTGTTACAGCAAGAATCTTTGCTCATATCCTGTAACTTCACCTGCATAAGTAGTTTTTCAATCTTTCAGCCTGTGGGTCAAGCCTTTGAATAAGATAAAGTGGCAAGGTTTTGCTGAAATCACTGCTATTTCATGCAAGATCATGGGATGATGAATACAATTACAAGACAGCTAATAAATAGAGTTTCAAGTGCTTATTCATTTTAAGTGTTTATAAAATCATATTTTAAACAAAAATGCTTTCTCAAATCAAAAATCCAATAATATGTATGATATTAATTCAGTATAAATTGTCAGTGAAGTATTTCCATGTATTTTCATTTTCAGAAGTGCTGAGTCAAGGCCAAAGCGCCAAATCTGAACAAATTTTGACTCAGACCTGAATACTGAATTATAATTATAGAACATGAATTAAATGGTCATGGGGTGGAAGCCAGACTTGCAGGAGTTTCAGCAGCAGAGAGGAGGCTAATAGGAGTTACCAGCCATAATATGTGTCATTAATAGTGCAGGAGCTATTTTGAGCCATACAGAAGCTGACACAGAGGCAGATCTGCCCTTGTCTTTACTCATACTGCTGTTCCCAATACCTGCTGCCCCTATGGTATCTTATAAAAATAGTTTGCAAATCTCTGCTTTAAACGACTTAGGCTGTATTTGTTACAAGCAGTCTGAGTGTGGTAACACTCCTTCATGGACAAGTGAGCTTAGTCCAGAAGGGGTCATCAATCAGGGACAGCCCAACTGCACTGGAATGCTCCCTGATGCTCAGAGCCCCAAAAGGCCACTGAAACAAACAAGGATTGCTGAAGCTCCCCACAAGACATTTCCATGCTCCACAGGTTTCCTTCTGCAGGAGAGGTCATCAGGGAGCTCCATCTGATGATTTTCCTTCTGACTTGCACCAGCAGAGCAGTTCAAATCAGCCATAAGGTAGCATTTGGCACCAGATCAAATCAGTCAGCCCTTTAGAAGAGTTCAAATCCGAACCCCAGTTGCATTGCCCAGGCTCATTTCTACCTTTAAAATAGTGTTCTAGTTAAATGAGCCCTTTCTACAAATTTAAGAAGGGAAGTGTAATTTAGAAGAGTGGAAAGTATTATTTTAAGGTTGATTAATTGAGTACCATGCTGAACACCACTTCTAGAGGCAAGGGATGCACTCTGTTACCAAATGATTATTTAATGACTCATAATCCCTGTGCATGAGATGTCACTCCTGAGGAATTAGTTTTAAATGGGGTAGTGGTGTCTACTCAAGATGTGGAGCTAGATGTCAAATCACTGTAATACATATTTGCATCAGCCAACATCAAATTTCAGCAGCTTGTGGCTGGAATCACTAATGCATATATCCACTGCTGGAATGATTCATGACTGCAGAGAAAGAAAAATGATTTACAAAAAGCTTTTGGTGCCAAATGGTATACTTCAATATCTTAAACTTTGAACAAAATATTTATATTCCTGCTTTTGAATACCCAATTCAATTTAGCACTTGCCAATTGGTTGGCGAGCTGCCCTCCTGTAATTGTTATCCAGCCACTACCTACATGCAAAACACACGCAGCATCTCACAGCAGAATATTTTTCACAGATTTAGAAAAAACATGAACAAATGGAAGAGATCCAGAGACAGCAAATTTTGTATGCCTGATTTGCAGGATTCACCATTTCATCTGCCTTCTTTTCTGTAAAAGACCACTTCATGCAAACTTTTACAGAAATGAAAGAAATTACCAAAAAAATGAATATAAGTGTTTCTTCAAAGAGAAGCTGCTATTGAATTCTTCTGTTGGTATTTAATACATAAGAATTGTGGGACAATAACAATGGCTCCATATGGTCTTTATAAAATACAGTGCATTTTCCTGATTTAGAAACATTCTTGAGAATAAATTCATTAATGTTCTGGGTCAAATCAAAAGTCCAGGTAAACCCAGCAAGATCTTTCTGACAGATGCTGAGTTCTCAACAAATGTGTTCAACTGAACTTAACCATGGGTTTAAAGAAACACTGCTAAACAGAGAGGGTGTAATTGACTGAATTAAAGCCTGCTTCTGAGGTGATAAATATGCAGTGTATCATTATAATGCCATGGAAAGATAAAATAATCATTGATTAATATAGAGAAGTTTCAGTATCTGACCAGTATAGATTCAGTAATCTTGATCTGAAGTGGCAGTCAACGGACAAAGGAAAGAGCCTCAAAAATACATTTATTGGTCTTCTAATTTCATCCCACAGCTTCTTTAAGTAAAATATTGTACATGCCTCTGGACTTTGGAACATTGTGGAACATTGCCATGGCATGGGGCTTCCACTGTCTGCTTTATAATTGGATTTATCATTTGTACCATAAATGTTAATGGCTGTGTTATTGCATTATCATTCATACAGGCAGGTGGAGAGCTGCCCAAAGCCATAAACAATCCAAACAGGAGCTTCCTGAGCACTGGCAAGCTCTGCCTTACTCCCGATGGCATGTGCTTGCTGGAGAGCAGTGGCTCTCAGGGCTTTCATCCCAGAACTTGGGTCAAACATGGATCTGAGCACCTAGAAAAGTAGCAGGATCTTTCAAAATGCTGAGCTGCCTTAATTCCTGCTGACTTTACCATGACTGAAGAAACTGGTTGAAACAGAACTAACAAGACATGAGACCACAGGCACAGGCTGCAGTACATTCAGATAACTGGAGGAGATCAGACAGCTCTTTTACAGCTGCTAATTAGAGAGGTCAGTTTGAATAAATGTGTGATGTGTTCATCACTCAGCATTTAATGAGCTATGTGTGAGGCAGATTTTAAGTGGTTTGTAACAAACTCTTTTAAAGGCATGTTCTCAGTTGTTCAGATTAAAGAACCAAATACAAAGGAGGTATTTAGGCAGAATGATGTGCCATGTCTTCACTCATTCTTTCAGGATATCAAATCCAGGAGGAATGCATCATGAAGAAACAAACTGGACATCTAAGTATATTCCAGCAAGTGGGGGAAAAAAACCTAAAAATTAAAATTAAAACATTATTCAGACCCAAATCCAAACAGGAATTCTATAAAAATCTGTCCATCTCTTGGTAGAGGTTAGATGTTTGTATGTAGATATGACATACTTGTGTGAGAGTCTGATGACAGCTGGAAACAATGGTGTGAGCTGAAGTGCTTTAGATGCCAATTTCAGGAGACTTCCAAAAGTGATGGGGACTCCCTTTCCACTGGGTAGTGACCTGCTGGTTGAACCTCTCACCTGGTATACATGAGACAGAGGTACAGCTGGTCTTTGGCTAAGGGCATTCAAATGCACAGCTCCTGTAGAGTAAATCCAGACAGAAAGTATCTTTGAAAGCTTCTATGAAGACCAAGAGCGACTCTAACTCCTTAGCTGAGTGTAAAATGAGTAGCAAGAACCATAACCCACACCTCCCACTCCCTGGGTTGTCATGATCTGAAATAAGCAGGCCTAAATTCCACTTTAATTGTTCAGAAATGCTTTTTTTTTTAACCTCACCCTATGTTCTCATATGTCCAGCCAGAAATCAGGAGTACAAATGGTGCTGTTTGGGAAAGTAGTCATAAATAAAATGAAAGAAAAGCAGAAGGACTCCATTAAGCAGTATTTAACCTACTTTTAGTGGTTTTGCCCTACTAATTTGTTAAAAGAAAATAGCAATCCTCAGTATATTGAAGCCATTTCTTAGTGAATCAACTCTGCTGTATGAGTTACATCCTGAATTCTTCAGTGCAGTTCAATGTCGGACACTGACATGAAAGAGGATCACCTTTTTCTTGATAAATATTAGTCAGTTGGAGTCTGCATCCTGGTCATTTATATAGGGTTCAGCTCTCTATCTCATTGAATCAGAAAGAGACAGCCTAGCACTCACCATTAGAGAAAGAATCCAGCTGGGATCATTATCCCAAATATCCAGTATGTGTTTTGTTGTTCCCCTCCCACTCACAAAAAGGATTCACAGAATAAAGGCTTAGCTGACCAACAAGCAGGTTTCACAGCTGACACCTGAATATCAACTAAATGCCTTAAAAGCAAAGTATCACAGATGTAGCCCTTCCTTTAACACTTTAGATTTGTATTGTGAAAGATGGGCCTCATAATAACAAGCTGCACTTTATTGGTAAACTTGCATGTACTTTTAGGATGCTGACATAAACATTAATTTAACTGTAAGGAGCTAAAGAGAAATATGAGATTGCAGAAATAATAATAATAATAATAATAATAATAGTAATAATAATAACATCAACAGTAACAACTAATTTACAACTGGATTGTGCATGGTGTTTTCCATCTATAAATCACAAAGGCGTTAGATATTATTAAAGCCATTTTCAAGATGAAACAAAAAAGAGACTTGCCTGAGGTGACCAAATAGGTTATGGATTCAGTCACTTCTGCTGACATCTTACACCAGCATCTGTGATCTGTGCCATGTGAATCACTAAATGATCTCTATTCAGCCTCTGAACATTCCATGGGCATGAAATCCTGGAAAGAAGCAACAGGTACCCAGGAAAAGGGTGTCTGTGTGAGAGAAAATGGAGACAGAAAATAAACAGGGATATTTTTTATTCAGCAGCAGGCTCTACAACATGGGGGAAGAGAATAACAGCTGGGAATCTAAGCAAAATTTTTTTCAGGATGAAAAAAGAGGAAAAAAGAGGAAAAAATGTAGAAAAGAGTATAAGCCCCCACAAATTTCAAAAGACATGGAAAGATGAAGAGCAATAGTGGGAAAAATGACAGAACATTGTGAGAAAAAGCAAGACCATTAACCCCAGCAGGAGTAGAGCCATTCAGAGGCACAAAGATGAAAGGAACCCGATGGAAAATCTGTGTCAGCTACAGCTACAGAAAGTCACCTGGGAGCCACCCCAGAGCTGTTCTGACATACTGACAAGCCCTGTCCTCTCCAGAGCACAGCTCCTCGGTGTTCAGCACTGCCTGAGCTTGCTCTGACGTTTGTTGATGGCTTAGTCACTGGGAGAAAAGGCACCCAGTGGGATTCCCAGTCCGAATATGGCTGGGAGGACTTCTCAGAAGGTAGGTGGTGCTGGAAACAGATTTCTTCATGGGAAAATGAAAATATTCAGCTTGTATTTTACTTGCCAGTTAAAGGGTTGAGCAAGTAAGTGGCTTGTGGCGCACAGACCTGGTAATGCACCTCTTAAACTGACAAAGGATTCAAAAACTACAGACAAGGTTAAAATCTCTCCCAAACAGGAGGAAGTAGTAATTTTCAAGGAGGTTGCTTGTGGATGAGTAGAATGAAATTGATTTCCCTTGGTTGACTTGTTTTCTGAGTGATAAACTGATAGAAGTTTTCACCTGTGAATGTCTGGCAGAGGTCAGCAACAGCAGCAACACACATTACTCGGTTAAAGAGAGCAGTACATTGTTCAACTTTCAGTAACTCCAAAATGGCTGAAGTTTAAAAAATTAAAACTTTCCCATACTCATGCATTTCCAACAGAAAAATTTTCCTGGCTTCTTCAGACTAGTAAATAAACCAATCTAAGCTATAGAAAACAGTAAAATACTATTTGGTGAATACCCAGCATAACATTTTTGTGAAGTGACAGTGCTATTTGTGTGGCTTTAAGAGCATAGAAGAGAATAAAGTTACTGACAGAAATTTTCAGAGTGGTTTTGTCAGATGCCTTCATAACAAAATTGTAGGCACATACATGCACTTCAAACAGTGTGACACTTCTAATACTCCCTTTTTGTTTCTGTGTACTTTTCCTCCTTACATTTTTTTCTTAAATAGCATGAAAATTCAATGTCAAAATTTTCTGAAGTTCAAGAGTGAGACTGTTCTAAATATTCAAAAGTTAGAGCATTTGACTCATCCCCATAAGCATATGTGCACATGAATCCAAAAAACTCAAAAGCCTTTGAGAAGGTTTCATTTTACATCTAATGAGTCACTGGGAGTTTAAGATTTTAATCTATATGAATGTGATTCTGAAGCTGAGATTTACTAAAAATGCAGAATTTCATTGCTCCCATAGAAGTCAATGAAAGTTTTATCAGTAATAAATATTAATATACATGTACATGTTAAAACGTGGGATAAAAATTATGTTTGGAAGTACCTGCCAGATACTTTCCTGAAACTGTCGATCACAAAGGTATGATAATCTAAGTATTTCTTGGAACAGACAAAATGAAAGGTCATAAATAATTTATCCTTCGCATCCCACATACTATTTTGAGTACTTGAGATAGCATTTCACCATAAAAATATACCAGGACATGAACTAAATGCTTTGCAAACCTAACACAAAAAAAAAAAATTAAATAGAACTGTCCTTATTGCAATATTTGGGCCATTCTATTTATAACAATTCCTGTCTGTGAAGAAACTCAAAATGACAGTCTTGTCTGATTTGGATCAGTCTGGAAAATCTTTTCTTCATGGTAATCACCTTCTTTCAAAGCTGAATCTGTTCCAGAAAGTTCTCAATAGACAAACCAGGGAGCCTGTGTTCATCCCAAAAGTGAGGATCCAGACACCATCCCCAAGCATTGCCAGCATTCTAAAGGAAACTTCTGCAATTTCATTCAGTCCTGTTCATTCAATAGACTACTTAGGACAGAGGTCCCTATTTCACATATTTCTCATACATTCATTGGCCTCTTCTTGTTTCTGGGACTGAATTCAAGAATCACATCATTCTTAAAGACAAAAATTACTTATTGATGTGTACTGTCCTTAGTGGAAGGTACGAAAACTTCAAATTACACAAGAAAGTTAAGCAGAGGATATTTTTCTTGTTTTCAGTGTTTCAGGGAGGTCTGATCCATCCTCTGATTTTAATTTGGCTCAAAATGTGTTTTGAAATTTCCTGAAGTCACTTATGGCAGAGGCAGTGCACAAGTGGAAGCACAAATTCTTATCTCAACAGATGGATTGGTATAGAAGCAATCTCTGTAGTCTTATGATGTTGACTAGCAAATCAACAGATAGGAACATCTCGTATTGCCTGCACTGTGAATTCCTCACATTGAAATGAGGTACTTGAACAGGATTTGTCTATAATTTGCTTAACTAAGAAGAGATTTCTCCAGACTGGGTGATACTCATCAAGTACTTTGCCATGGGCAGTAACTGTTTCCTTAGGGTCTCTCCTACCAGATCACATGGGAGATCTGAGTAATTAACACACACATCTGCTGTGGGCTGCTTATATTCTGTGTGTACTTAATCTGAGGATTCGTTGCTGTCATTATTTTTCAAACATTAGCTTATTTAGTGACACCATTTTTCCAGGAAACATTAGCATAATAAAATATTACTTCACACATGGAGTATAATTGTCCTCTATCTATTAGCTCATTCTTCAACTTGTTCCAGCGTTGCTTCTTCAGGTTCTTTTGCTGTAATGCTTACTAGCATCAATCAAACAGCAGTCAACTGCAAAACTTCTCACAGCCCCTAAAATGATTTAGAACCACTCAGTTGCTCACAATAGCATCCTTTACATGTGTTGCTCTGTCATCCTTTTCTTGTCATCCTCACCACTCACAGCTTCTGCTAATTAGAATGCAAGTCTTTTATTTCTTTATGTGCCTGTACCTCACCCAGCATCACAAGATATCAAACTTCTTGGTGCTTTGCAACACAAGTGGATTGTTGACAAGGCAAGCCAGTGTTGAAAATAAACCTGCCCTATATATATTTATAAACACCAGTCATTTCGTATCAATGCACTCTAATCCACCCCAAGGGATCTACTAACAAGAACCTCAGTTACCTTTGCCTTCAGGGGTGGATTGTAGAATTAAATTGAAGGATTACTCTGGAAAGTGCTGAGCAGGTTTTTCTACAGGGATAACAGCCAGAGCTCTGGACAAAGGAGAACTGATTTGCAGTCAAAGCTGGAATCTCTGGCTGAAGATCATGGCAACCCAGGATATGTCTGATCTCCACTGCTCCCCACTGCTATAATTTTTCTGTTTTCGGTATGACCTGGACACATCAGACCTGTTTAAAGGTTTTGTGGTGCAACCCAGACCTGTTGTAAGATTTTCTCCAGGAGAAAGTCAAGCCAATTGTTGGAGAAGGCAAATGGGGAGAAAAACATTAACCCTTTCTGGGTTAATGACCAGTTTGTTATTGAACCTCCTGAGAATTGTTTCTTCCATGCACTCCCCAGACTAAATCCAATTATCTTCCCTAAACCCATCAAGTAGGCTGGAGCATTACAGGATCCCTTGGATATGGAGGAGCGATTGGTATAGTCCAAAACTTTTGTTGAGTTTTCTGGCATGATCTGGATCTGTTGCAGGATTTTCTCTGGAAGAAGTCAAGCCAGCCCTTAGAGAGGGATACTGGGGAGAAAGACGCTGACCCCCAGAGGGTGACTGAAGGGTATTACTGCTGAGGGAGAGTCAATGGGAGCTCTCCCCTCACAAAGAAATTGTAATGATAATTTATCTCCTCCCACTATGGCCTTCTCTCATAACAATTGGCATGACCCATAAGCAGGGGTGGATGAAATTAAAATTCTGACAAGAGAATGTAAACAGAAATCAGGCAAAGAAAAGGCAGTTTGTCCCATTTTGGGTGCTGCCATTAAAGGACTGCAAAAAGAGCCACTGGCTACTCAGAATTCTGAGACTGAATATACATATAAAAACTGATCATTCACTCTTACCTGCCTCAGAGGATCTATCAACAGGAACCTGAGGTACCCTCATCTACAGGGCCAGGTTGTAATACCTTATTTGTGGTAAATTTGCATGGAGAAAGGCTGGTGTATGACAAAGACTCAAGGCCACAGCCCTGGAAAGAACAAGCACACACAAATTATTTGTTTCATGAAAGTATGCAATATAAATATGGTAGAACTGCCTTCTGTGTGTTTCTCTGTGTGTGTGTGTAACTTTTAGCTATCTCTCTAATGCAACAGTAAGTTAATTTATATGTTTATGATAGTAAATGAATGTATATGTTTTGCCACTGAAGACATACTCTATATGTGATTTGCTCTCTCCCTTAAGTCTGATTCAGAAAGCCTTCATATCCTTTTTCAGCTGAAATGGTTATCTCAGGATAGTGTACAGATAGACCTGAACAAGTGTAAAATGGCATGAACTGGTTTCTTGAACTGATAAATTGGATGGCACCTACACTGTAGTTCTAGAAGAAACACAAACTTAAAGAAACTACTTTTTCCCCTCAAATGTCTTTGAAAAAGAATAGTTTGATGTTTAGCAAGAAAGCTACACTGACTGGAAACACACAGGATATTTGCACCAGCCTCTAAATAAAGACAAAATGCTTTTCCTTTGCTTGTTTTATAAAAAATAAAAAAATACACCTCAAGTAAAACTAAAGTTTCCAAATAACTCCACATTAATTCAAATCACTGGAAATCAGTTCCAAGCCAAAAGTGTCGGAGAAATAGCATCTAAACCCCAGATTCTATTGCAGGCTTAGACACAGAAGTAGAACAACTCATCTTTTTTTTCCACAAAGTGTGATCTTCAACTGTTTTAGGAACTAAGGACTATGACTAAGCCCACGAAGCTCACAGCCAACCCGTTCACCACTATTTTGCTTGTAAATAATTTTTCATCAAACAAAATTAAATCTTTCTACCCATAATCAATTTACTTAACTTCATTAGAGTTGCTTGTCTAAGAATTTATAATAAAATAAGTAACAAGACATTGAGGAATATGTAAGTAATAAATTAAAGATGCAAACTATTGTAGATCACCTGACTGTTAAATGAAGGTATTCCCATCACTGGAATACATAAAAAGTACATTCAGTTAAAGGATGCTCTAGTTTTATCTCTTACCTGTGGAATGTATATAAATCCTTTGACTGTTTTCTTTCTATCATTCTAATAACTTTTCTGTACATCTGACATTATACTATTTGTTTACACTATTGAGAAATATCCCATTGTAGATTATCTATTTGAATAAGCTTCCTTTGTAACTACAAATTCCCCATGTTGGAATTTAAGTTGACAAGCACCAACACCCATTAAAGGAGACAAAGCAAAAGTGTTTCCTTCATGGATATTCCAATTCAACCATTCATTACTAAATCCTTAAATTTGATTACAATTTAAAAGAAAATATGTATTTTAATCCTGTTTCCCCCACCTTGGTTGTATTTCCTTTTTTGATTGTTTGAGATGAGTGATAAGCAAAATCTTGGATATTCTCAATTAACTGGGAATTTTACTAACCATACAGTGGATCTAACCCAGTATCTTTTCATTAATGTGGATAGCATCAAAAGTGTTGTAAGCAAAACAAACAAATTTAATTTTATACTGGATTGCATCAAAACAATTTTTTCTTTATTTTATATTTTAGCATTTAATGGATATGAATGCCTAGTTGTTGTTGTTATAACTAACAATTATCTGCATTTGCTCTGTTAGTAATAGCACTTATGTTTTAGACCCTATTGACAAAAAATAGAACAAAGTGAGTTTTTAAAAGAAGATAACTAAAAACCAATCGTCTTTCAAGACAGAAAGAGAGATAAAGAGAAAATGGGTGGCATCATGGCAGGGAAATGGGAAGAAAGCCTCATTCACATAAGTTGTCATATGAACAGAACAGAATAAAACTGTGGAGGCAATTTCTCTTAAAATGAAAGCTGAGTAGAATGTAACTATTTTAAGAAATTAAGATACAGCATGGTTGCTTTTGTACAGACACAGGAAAGCATCTGGCTTCTTCCTAGAACTGCAGGCAGCCTTCAGAAACTCCTTCAGACATACAGGCTTTGCATGTGCTGTGTAATGCCTCCCGAAGTACTTTGTGGCTAACCCCTTTTATTTCCTCTGCTGTCCCCTGCCCCAGAAGTCACCTACACATGTCCAGAATCAGTAGGAGCTTCAGAACATTATAGATTTTTTGGCCCTCTGGCAACCTTCCCACTGTGCACCTGAGTTTCCTGCTCTTTGAGCAGCTGCTGTTTACCACCACGTTCCTCAAGTGCAGGTGGTGGGTCCCAGCTGTGCCTCCGCTTTGCCCTCCCAAGTAACACAGCGCGTCTCTTGAAAAACCTCATGCAGGAATACAGCTCTTTCATTAATAGAATCATAGAAGGTTAAGGTTGGAAGGGACCTTAAAGACCATCTCATCCTAGACCCTGTGATGGGCAGGGACACCTCTCACTAGATCAGGTTGCCTCGAGGCCTTATACAACATGGCCTGGAAACGCTGCCAGGTTTGGGGCATCCACAACGTCCCTCGGCAACCTGTTCCAGTATCTCACCATCTTTATAGTAAAGAATTTCTTCGTAATAACTAACCTAAATTTCCCCTCTTCCATTTTGTACCCTTTACTCCCTTCCCATCACTACAGTTCTTGATGAAAGGTCCCCCTTCAGCTTCCCTGTAGGCCCCCTTCAGATACTGGAAGGTTGCTGTGGGATTTACAGATAACCCTCTCTTCTCCAGGCCGAACAGCCCCAAATTTCTCAGCCAGTCTTCATAGGAAAGGTGCTCCACTCCCCTTACCAACTTTGTGGCCCTCTTCTGGACTTGCTCCAACAGTTCCATGTCCTCCTTATGTTGGGGGCACCTGAACTGTACACATGCTCCAGGTGGGGTTTCACAGAAGCAGAGTAGAGAGGAAAAATTACCTTTGTCACCCTGCTGCCCACATTCCTTTTGACGGAGCCCAGGATTTGTTTGTTTTTTTGGGCTGAGAACACACACTGCCAGCTCATGTTGAGTTTTTCATCAACCATCTCTCCTGAGTCTTTCTCTGCAGGGCTGCTCTCAACTTCACTCAGCCCTTAGGTCTACCTGGGATTGCTGCAACCCAGGTGTAGGACCTTGCTGTTCACTTCATTGAACATCATGAAGTTTGCATGGGTTCACTTCTCAAGCCTGCCCAGGTCCCTCTGGATGCCATCCCTTCCCTCCAGAGTGTCAGCTGCAGCACACAGCTGGGTGTCGTCAGCCAACTTGCTGAGGGTGCACTCAACACTGTCCATGTCGCAAGCAAAAACAGCATCAGCCCCAGTGAGACCCCTAAGGGACACCACTCACCACTGGCTCTATCACACATCCACTGAAGTTCATCCTGTTATCAGGATGAGATCATGCACCATCCTCACACAGATCCATGAAAGCCCTATTGCAGAATCATAATTTTGGAAATGTCAATCTCGACAGCTGTATCTGGGCAAAGAAGAGCAGAAGGCCAACAGAAGAACGCTGAGAGCCAAGGCAAAGACAGAAAAACTAAAGAATATTTGCAGCAGGAGCAAACACCTCAAGTACTTCTCCTGACAGATATTTGATGTGAAGGGTTATTGATGCAGAACAGTGCTTTGACTCCCTAGAGTCCCTAAGGATTAAGAGGCTAAAAGCCTCATGCAAACGAGAAATGTCTTTGTCAAGGAAGCAGACATCCTTCCTTAGCTAGGTAATTGAGCCAATTTGGTGATCAAAGGGAAGCAGTTCAATACTTGCTGACATACTTTTAAAAGATGCAGTTTACATAATACACAGTTATACCTGAGACACTGTGCAGGTATAACCCCTGGGTGCACTGAAAATGCAAAGAGATCTAATCTCTTCATTTGTGTTTATCTTAATATATTTGAGAAGTATTCAAAATTTTCTCCTGCAGCTGAAAACATTCTGTAAAAGATCATGCCTTTTATCTATTTTTAAGATAATTTCTAGCCAGCCAAAATTCTCTGAAAGGAAGTATCCTTAAATTTCAGGTTTGCAGCAACCTCTGACTCAGTCTCTTACCATATCTACAATATGGGTAAGAAAGCATTACTAGCTTTTTGGTGTTGCTGGTTTCTGTTCTATATTTGATCTTAAAAGCACACACAAGTCTGAACTTGTTCTGAACGTTCCACTAGCAAACATTTCCTTTACAACAGAGCTGTCCCAGATAGACCTTTCCTTTCTGACTTCTGAATGATGACAACCTTGGCCTTATTCAATACAGGGAGATTGCTTGTTAGTTGGTTTGGTTGATTGATTTTCATTTTTTCTACTCCAGAATTGTAGTGGCAAAAATGTTTTGCCATTTTAGTGCTATTTTCTTTGACTCTTGTTTGAACACAAACATTCAAAAACAATTTTGGTTTTTAATAGTGTCTTGGTTAATTACATATATCTCATCATTCATCATAATCTAGAGGAAATGGTTAGCGACCTTCTATGCCAATTAGACACCTACAAATCTATGGGCCCAGAGGGAATGCACCTGAAAATAATAAGGGAGCTGGCAAAAGAGCTTGTCAAGCCACTTTCAATCATTTACCAGCAGTCCTGGTTAACCAGAGAACCCCCAGGTGACTGGAAACTAGGAGATATGATGCCTGCCTACAGGAAGGGTTGGAAGGATGATCCCAGTAATTACAGGTCTGTCATCGTCACCTCAGTAATGAGGAAGGTCACAGAGCGGATCATCCTGAGTGTCATCACCTGGCAAGTACAGGACAACCAGAGGATCAGGCCCAGCCAACATAGGTTTACAAAAGGTAGGTCCTGCTTGACCAACTTGGTCTTCATCCATGACAAAGTGACCCAGTTAGTGGGTGAGGAAAAATCTGTAAATGTCTATACAGACTTCAGTAAAGCCTTCAGCTGTCTCTCACAGCTTTCTCCTGGAGCAACTGGCTGGCATGGGTACACTCTCACTGTGCAAAAGCCTGGCTGGATGGCTGAACCCAGGGAGAGGTGGTGAACTGAGCTTCATCCACCTGGTGGCTGGTCCTGAGTGGTGGTCCCCAGGGTTTGGTGTTGGGGCCAGCCCTGTTTAATATTTGTATAATTGATTTGGATGAGGTGATCAAGGGCATCCTCAGTAAGTTCACAGCCGCTGGGCTGAGGACAACTGGATGAGGTTCAGTAATGTACAGTGCTAGGTCCTGCCCTTGGGTCACAACAACCCCATGCAGTGCTACAAGGTGGGGGAAGAGGGGCTTGAGAGTGTCTGTCAGAAACTGGACAGACTAATCTGGTTTGAGACATCTTGGGCTGTTTGGAATGTGTGCTAGGGAGTAGGTCAGCACTGCTCTGGTGAGGCAGTGCTCTGCTCCCCATATCCCCCTGTCCCACAGTGTCTGTCAGTCATGACACACCAGAGGCAGCCCCTCAGTGTCACCTAACCCAGTCCCTGAGTGGCCAAGTGACTGAAGTCCCACCTGGGAGGAAGACCCAGAATGGGCCAATGGTTTAAGAAGCCTGACCACAAGGCAAGCACATTTAACTCTACTTTGATCTTGGTGTTTTACATCACTGGAACCCAGGAGCTGTTATCTGTATCTTTCCCATCCTTCTGTTTTTCTTCCTTTCTTCTTCTTCCAATTCTCTTTCCACGGAACATAATATCAAATGGGTTTAAAGGTTTTCTATGATCAGTGGGCTAAGTCTATTCTGTGATAAGTGTTGTTATGTTTAACTGAATAATTGTCAGAGTTCCTTGATTTTCCATAGTTTGCTAGTAAACTTTTGTGTGAATTTTACCTCTGGAGGACATCTGGTTGTATTCCACCTTTGTGTCTACCTAGAGCAAGAGAACCTTGGTTTAGCCCTTAAAGTGACTGGGGTGTGACAGCTGCCCAGCAGAAAGGGGCTTGGGGGTACTGATCAACTCACAGAGGAACATGAGGCAGACGGTCAAGAAGGCCAATGGCAACCTGGCCTGTATCAAGAACAGTGTGACCAGCAGGACCAGGGCAGTTCTTGTCCCTTTTTACTTGATGCTGGTGAGGCCACACCTTGAATCCCCTGCCCATTTCTGGGCTTCTCACTTCAAGAAGGGTGTTGAGGTGCTGGAGAGTGTCCAGAGAAGGGCAATGGAGCTGGTGAAGGGTCTGGAGCACAAGTCTTGAGGGTGGCTGAGGGAGCTGGGGATGGAGAAAAATATGGAGAAATTTCAGGGGATCCTCACTGCTCTCTACAATCACCTGAAAGGAGGTTGTAACCAGGTGGGGGTTGGTCTGGTCCACATCTCATTAAGGAAATGGCCTTAAGTTGCACATGGGGAAGTTTAAATTAGATATTGGGAAAGAATTTTCCAGGGAGGTGGTGCACTCAGCATCTCTGCAAGTGTTGAAGAGGCATCTGGATATGTCACTTGGGGACATGGTTTAGGGGTCATTGTGGTGGTGCTGGGTTGATGGTAGTACTAGGTAATCTTGAAAGTCTCTTCCAAACTTGATCATTCTGTGATCCTATGTGTTGCTGCAGGATAATATTCTCATAAAGTTCATTTATGGGGTCTTTTTGGTGCACTGTTAGACTAATGCAACTGCAAAACAAAACAAATTAATCTTGCCAGGTTTCATGCTGAAACTAAAATGCAAATATTGGGAGGTCAAGATAAAACTTTACAGCCATTCCCAAGCAGAGCTTCCAGAGAAGTTAGACAAACCTAGTCTTACCATCAGCAAGCTTGCTCATAATCTTTATACTGGAATATTTTTAAGGATACAACAAACGGCACCTAAAGAATTCCACTTTGCCAATATTTAACCCTATCTGCAAAGACAAATCAAACAGGCTGAGTCAAACAGGAATGGAAACTCTAACCAGCCCCCCTAGTGAGTAGCTGTGAGTTTACATCTCAAGGATCCTTGAGGGTTTAGGAATTTTATCTAAAAGACTAGTGAGGAGTTATTTAAAGTTAGCTCCCATTTGTAATGAAACAACCCACAAATGTTCCTGTTCTTAGGAATTTATAATTGACTGTTATTGTCTGGAAATTGCTCAGATAATACGATGAATGAAATATACATGAAACTATAAGCAAATTTAGCAAAGCCAAAACACTAAGCTGAAAATAGAAGCATAAATCCCATCATTAAAGGAGTTTGTTTTTTTGAGAATGTACCTTACCCACAGGTACATTTGATAAATATTTTAGAAGTAAGTTGATCAGTGTGCATTTGTCATCAGCTTTTGGAGAAATGAGCTGTCTTCCATCTATTGTTTCAAAAGTAATCCACAACCCAGCAAACAACCCATATGCATATGGCTGCTGTTTGGATCACTGATCTAGCTGTGAACTATCACAAATACTCTCTCCATGGATAATGAAAAATTAATTTAGTCTTTGGATTTCTCAGATGAATATGAAAAACAGTGTAGCTGTACTAATATTTACATCCACCTGGGTATGTGTTAAGGACATAAAATCTGCACTGCTACCACAGCATGGAAAACATCTGCTAGTATGGTAATTCAAATAATAAATTAAAATATGCTTTACTGTTAATTCTATATTAAATTTGCATATTCTAATAATAACTTTTAAAGTGCAAAAATGTTTTAGAAAGAAATGCAAATTCTAAGATGTTGCAGTAAAATATTAGGTGCCATTTCCTGGGCACCTTAAATCTTCATGCCTCAATGAAGATGCCTCATGCTCATGTCACAAAAGTGCATAGGATTCTCACCCACTGAGGGTGAGATAACAGCTGAGGATATATCTTCCTTACCCTCTTTTAAAATAATACAGAGTGGAGTTAGTTCTGTTTTAACTGCCTGTGCTGATGATTAAGGAGGAGAAATGCTGGCCTCAGATAAGCAGACAGTCTGACAATACCTTCAGACATCTCTGAAGTCCAGACATTGAAACTGCTTTTTACTCCAACTCCAGTGTCACCTCCATACAATGCTCCCACTTAAACTAAGGTTTCTAGAAGAGAAGGCCCTGCAGCCTCATTGCATTGCATTAATGAATTTTGTAAGTTTAGAGAAAGCAAAAAACCTACTGCTTGTTTGTTCCTAACCTCACTTTACCTTCAGCTGGTACAAACTCACCCTGTTCAAATTCACTTGCACAGTACTCACTGAGGAGACTCAGCACTGGGACAGTGCCACATGTCTCCACACATTTTTATATACAAAAGGAGGAGACAAATCCATCCTGTCCAGAGATTTTGAGGAAATCAATGCACAACAGGGTATCCCCAAGGTTTAACATCTCAGACCTACTGCAGCTGGAATCTCTGCCTAACACAGAGAACTAGGTAATAAAAAAAGCCTGATGATACTTTGATTTAGATTCTACTTGACACTTAACCACAACTCCCTGTACATAACATCGTATAAGCAAATTCTTCTCTCAGCAAAGTCCAGCAGGGGAGTATGTAATAAGACCTCAGCTGAAATTAAGATAAGTAAGCCAGACTGATACCATTGATACACCATGGCCTTATGATTTAACTAATTCCATTTTAAAAAGAAGAAAACCCACAAAACCAAACCAACAAACAAACAAAACCCAACACCAACAAAAAAGTTCCACCATGTTATTTTGCAGTAAAATACACTTGAAAATAAACCCATGAAAACATCATCTTGTACTACACTCATGAGCATAATATTTTCTAGATTATCTTTGACATAGACTTCATTTTCTGCACACAGGTGTTTTTATGTTTTAAATTATATCTCCCACTGGTGGAATTCTACATAATCCTGGAAGGAGATATTTTCCAACAGTAGGTATCAGTGTATTATCTTCATATTTTTAGAATCTTCAGTATCTCCATTCAGCATCCCCTGTGCTACATACCCTGGACCAAGCATACTCTGTTTTTGGTCATTTCTGCTGGAAGACAGCAGCCACCTTGATATCCTTTACAACTGGCAAAGTCTGTGTGCCATCAGATACTCTATGGCATGGTATTTGGCCCTGATGGTGACTGGGCCAGGCTCACAGGTCTCTCGTGTAACAAACAGACCAAGCACTGCTGTCAGGAGATGCAGGGTGGTCCTGCCTCACCCCAGCATCACAGACCATTACATCACACTGTTCATTTTGGCTTAGCTTGCTATCCTCCGAAGGCTGCATGGGTTTGTATGTAGGAGAAAAGGAGAGAATGTACGGAAAATCTTGACGAATTTCCCTGCTATTTCTGGAAGGCAGCACTGTGAAACTGTGATATTTCCCACGCTGAAATAGGTCCTGGTTCCCTACTGGCAGCTTGAACATGTTTCAGCTGAAAATCCATGAAGAGTGGTTGCTATGAAGAACCACTAAATAATACCTAGCTTGTAGATTATAATTATATTTATCAGAAATGCAAAAAAAAAAGACTATTTCATAACACAGAATCTAACAAGATGGCCTGTGCAATATCAGAATGCTGGGTCCAGTCTCCCTGTCAAAGATTTATTCAGATGTTACATTGTCTTGACTAACCATTCCTAATCCTGTCATCAGCTATCATTGTGTCAAGATATGTCAGCCTTAAAAATGAAGAGATACGTTAAGGAAATGATGTCTTGCAAGGAATAATGCTGAATTTGGATTTAGTAGGAAGATAATGATTTATTCTTTGTTGAAGAACCATCTTACACAACTGGTTCCAGATCCCAAACACATTCTTAGTTTCTTACAGCTGCTCTCACAGGAACTTCTTTCCTTTTTAAGGTGTTTTACCTGAGATGCTTCACTAAGGTTCAATACAAAAAAAAAACAAAACACCCGACATGAGGTCTGGGAACTGATTGTAAAGGAAACACAAGATTGCATGTGAAACTGAACTCTTCTGGACTTACCTTGTATCAGAATAACCTTAGCTCAACTTAGCCTAAAACTGACTTGCAGTGCAAGGACTGGCATGCTAGAGGGATTGTTTGTTCTTAGTATGGATTGTCATGGTACTCACAGACTCAGCTATATCAGTTCTGAAAAGAGGGATGCTTTCAAATAATTGGTGCAAGCTGATTGTCATTTATAAAACAGTTCTCCCAGAGAACTGTGAGAATTTTGTTTCCATTCAGCTTTGGACAGTTGTTGCTGAAAACTACTAATTTGAAAGTATAGCTAAATAAATACTAACAGAAGAATACAGAGGGGGAAATTATGGAGCCAACCCATCCAACCTTGCCAGAACCTGCATTACAATCACATTAGGAGAAAGGACTTTTCTGTTAAAAAACCCATCACACAAAGATGAACAACTGGAATAGTGATGTTAATTTTGCTTGAAGATCTTGAATCTACAGATGCTGAGAATGAGAAAACACCTATGTCAACTATACTGTCATGTTCCCATTACCACAGAGAACTAGGGACACCTGGGTTAACAATTAGTCTCATAATATTTTCTCTGCTTTTTAATGAAACACTCCAAACTATCTTTTACTTAATTTCCACATGTTTCATTTATCAAAACAGCTAAAAATTCTTCTATGAGCCCTCCACCCCATTAAAGAAAAAATGGTATTTTATCTTTCCTATGTTGCCTTTTTATCCAAGTGTTTTACCCATTAGGTGATTAATTCCACAAGGCTAAAGAAAAGCATTGTCCAAGAAATCTTCTAAACTTCTGAGTATCTCTGTGCAAAGAGAAGCAGATGGTTTTGCCCTATCTGCCAGCTCTCCAGGATTGCAATAGGTGAATCACCTTCAATCCCAGAGTTGCTTAGGCACATTAATACAAGATCATCTGTGCTACTAAATCTTGTCTCTTGTGTTAGTCAGCATAGTGGTCTGACATCTCCAAACTGCATGATTCTACCAGGGATCCCAGCAGAAAATAACCTCACATCAGATGCTTCATAATTCACAGGGTCATGTATGAATATCAAAGAAAATGTAGAAAAGATTTAGCCAGTTTGTTCTTTGGAATTGTTATTTTCTTATTCAAAACCTAAAGAGGATGACCAAAATGCAAAAGTCCAACCTTTCAATTTCAACCTCCTCTTTTTAATTTCAGAGAGAAACTTAGGCCCAGTCATCATTTTCACAGAACTAGTTCACATAAAATTGGGACTGAGTAAACACATACATTTAATTATGTAGGTATGGAGTATTTTAATCTAGAGAAGGATGATGGCATAAGAAATGGATCTCAGGTAGTTAGAAACACCGGAGTGGTTATTTAGAAACACTTATATTAAAAAGGGGACCAAGAGAAGGAAGACATTTATACCATATAAATGTATGAAAAATTGAAAAAAACACCTGCTGTTTTTTCCCTAATACTAGGCCATCATTACTTAAATTCCTTTAATATGGCTTTCCTGACAGATTTAAGATGTTCTCTGACTTGAATTTTAAAAGTTCATATAACTGTCTGGTGACATTCAGAGCTGCAACAAGAAAAACTGCAATATTATCAATAATATACTCCTCTATATATTCTCTCAGCTACTTTATGTCTTAAAATTAATCACCAGCTTTAATTGTTGTCAAGCCCAGAACACACTACAAGATTGATGGAAGACATAGTAGAAAATTCAATTAAATATCCTATAATTTTTTCAAAGACAATTTGCTTACTGTAACTTGCTTGGACTCATGGAGTATTTTGGTAAAGATTTTAAATGCTACAGACTTTTTCTGTATGCATCACAAATCTGATTATCTCCTTCTCTGCCCTCTGAACAGACATAGTCTCTCTTGCCAGTCCCAAGCACATGGAAATCATGAGTCAGCCCTAAGCCTTTGAATTATAAGTTTGGACAGAATAAAGAAACTGCAGCATTTTAAGAGTATGTAGAGATTTTTATCTTATTTCTGAGATGATCGCTTTTATAATGTCTTATCTGGTAACAACTAGATAAAACAAATGTTTTCCTTACTGTTTTGTGTCAGAATGATTTGGGGTAAAAAAATAAAGAAGTTATATAATGCAGTCAAAGCTGTGAAGAAGTAAGGATACTGAGACCTGCAAGACCCATAGGCTCACACCAACAGCTGTCAGATGGGGGAAGTGCAAAAGACAAAAATTTATACTGCATCCCTGTCGTTATATTGCTGAGCCTAAGCATTATCAAAAGGAACCTCCTTAATCACACTGAAATGGGTTGCAGCACAACTAAACGCAGACAGGAATAAATAACAATAACAGCAACAACAAAGCTAAACAGGCTGTAAAGCCCCGTAATTGGATTCATCAATCTGAATCTGTTAGAAGGTTAGCACTCGGGCTAATGCAGCTTGACCTGGAGTGATTGTTGATGCTGCACCAGCTATAAGACTCCTGCGGGCGAGCAGTGAGGGGGAAAATAAATAAATAAATCAACGAGGCTCCCGGGAGCACTTTAGGAATCACCCTTTCTGCCTGCCATAGTTATCATTCAGCCTGCAGCATCTCAGCACTAGAGACAGAAATGTAATCTTTACACTGCAGCAAGCGGGAAAACAGAACCCCAGCTGCTGGAACAGGGAAAATACTTCACAGACGGCAGTGAGCTGATAATTTCTGATGTCAAACAAGCTTATTAAATTGAAAGATTTCATCCACTCCACCTTCCCAGGAGCTGCACCCTGTACAGCAACATGACAGCAGTCCCCAGCAGTGATCTGAGACGCTGCAGTTTACAGTGCCAGCCTGAGGCTCTAACCTGAGGAGCACCAGCAAGACTCCCCCACCAGCAGCCTCTGCTGCCATCCTGCTCCCTGAGAGACATCAGCAGCAGCAATAAAATTTGCCTTTGGAAGGGCTGGAATAGTGTGAGCCCCTGTTCTGCAGAGCACTTTCTACAGAGCAATTATATCCTGCTCTATTTGCCTTTATGTTGTTCTTACCTGAATTAATTTTAGAGGATACAATAAACCTCATTTCTGTTAAATGAACCATCAGGGCATAACCTTTCTGCAAGTTTTACTGCTTTTTAATAGCACCACCTGACACAAATTAGCACATAACAACAAAAATAATATTAATAGCATTTTGATGGCTTTATTAACATAACAGCTTGTACAATACTCATGCTGCATTTTGGCACTCTGTGGCTCAACAGTGCAAGGTATCCTTTTGGTTGGCCAACAGCCTGTGAGTTTGGGTGATCATTGAAACGTGACACTGAAACATCATCTCTGTGAAATTACAAGGAGGTGAAAATTAGTCCAACTCTCAACATCACCCAGCTTTAGACCAACTCCTTCAGGTTATGGCTCAAGTATCTTTCAAAGGCCTAGGCTTGAACCACCCCTGAGAGCATCTGTGTACAGGTCTCTGAGCACCTTTGCACGTTTTGCTCACCTTCTTACAGCCATAATGATGGAAAACAAACCCCAGTTTCTGTCCAGTTGAGGACAGTGTGGTCTAAACAGCGTATGTGCCATTCCTTCAGAAAATTCCTTAAATTTCCAATAAAACTTTTGTGATATGTAGGTTATCATGAAGGGAGTAGAGAGAAGTTGGCTTTGTAAACATTTTGGTACCATCCCACTAATGTCTCTAGCTTGTGAAGACAGATTTCAACCTAGAACAAGATCAGAAAAAGGTAAAATCCCATTCTCCTCTTCATCCCTCCATAGACTATTGAAATCTATTTAATATTTCTTTTTAATCTGATCAGAATGTTTTATGGGTCAGAATATACTTTCCAAGCCTTGGGAGTAATTAATTTTACTCATAATTCCATGGCAAAACCACCACAAATGCTTAAGAATTTTGCAACAATTCATTGCAGAAACTTCTCCAGAGAACATAATGGACACTTTTTCACCCATTTCATGTCGCAACACCAAATGCAAAGTCAGTTTTTAGTATTTACTAAGAGTACTAAATGGCATTTCCAAGTACTGATAGTACTCATAGTGAGTTCCACAATACCATAATACTTTCATATTTGTTGGTTGGATATGTTTTTTTCCTATGCTCAGATTTTGATCTATCACCCTCATATATATCTATATCCATATCCTACACAATCCTCATAAACTGACTGAGGCCATTTTTTTTTTCTTAATGTAACTTGCCATCACCTCATTAAAATATTGTACTAATTTACATTAATTTGTACACCAAGATGGAGTTTAGGGGTTTTTAAACTCTAACTTGGAAAGCTCTCAAATTTTAATGCATTGAAGTTCTCAGTAACCTCTAGGACAGTGTTTTTGTTAATCAGCTACTGTTACTCAGTTTTTCTTTTGCCGTTGTTTATACTTGGAAATTCTTAGTACATCAAACTTTAGCCCAAATACCTTAAACTCCAGAGACAGAGACAATACAAAATGCAAATCATTCATGACTTTTGGAATCATGCAAAAAATGCATGTGACAAATACAAGAAAAGGAGAGCAGATAGAAAGTATAAGGCATGTTCTGAAAGTAGCCTTCTTCTCACTAGCAAGGGACCAAATATTCACCTTGCTCTCAGACAACAGCCATTTAAAAGTATCAGAGAGAAAGGCTACACACTATTTTTATATTATATCTTACATACATCATTTATAATAAAGGTACAGTTTAAAAGAAGAGACAGAAAATGCCAAAACCACTCAACTATTACCATCGCCAACTCAACCTTGACATAATTACAAGAGATCGCAGACTCAACATTTTCTCTAACTTAAGTTTTTAATCTACAATGAACAACTCCTACAGAACTAGTATCTGCTGCTGAATCAATCAACACTGCAGAAAACAGGATGACAAACACCACTCTAAGGTCATCAGTGTCAACCTTTAGAAGGTTCTTAGGAAATATTTACTTTAACACTGAGCTATGGTTTCTGATTTGGGTTGCATTTGTCTCAGGCTCACTGATATGCTAGATAGGTCTCAGCAAAAAAGAGGTACCTGTAAATGTTCCTCCACAGATATAACTCAGATGAAAATGCTGCCTGCAGCAGTGAAAGAATCTCTACACTAAATTGACTGGAAACATGATGTGCCTTTATACATGAGCAATCTCCAGTATGCCAAGGGTGATGTGATCACAAACTGTTGTTACAGTGGAGGTCATTTTGACACACGGGGAGAAGACCCATTCTTAAGCTCCATGGAGATATAATAATAACTCAAATAACTTAAAAAAGGAGAGTATTTTGTACACTGAAAGTTGGTGTATTTGGTTTTATAAGTGAACTCTCAGAGGGCCTGTTTTTAGGAATACTCATCAGTACCACGAGCTTTACCCCAAAATTAAAAGCAGATAGTGTGCTGTCAGTTTTGTTCTGTAACTTTCTGTGTATACATAAAAAGTTGTTTACTTTATTTTCTAAACATCTTTATGAATTTCACAGGCAGAGATTTCTGACCTTTTGGTCTACAACAAGCATAACAATATCGCATCATTATCCAAACTCTATCCCACAGCTCTGGGTTTCAGTACATGAAGAGGCGAAGAAGAAAGCTGAACATTCTCTCTGAACATTCATGGAACATTCCATGAGTTCTCTGTGTTAAGGAGATGCTCAGAGCAAATATTTCCAAAAAAAAAAAAAAAAAAAAGGAGACTCCTAAGATCATGGCTTCCTACAGAAATTGGTGACTAAAAGGTTTTGAAACAGTGCCTTTGTTTTGTACTGGCCCAATTCTTCCAAGCAGTTATAGATCTTGCAATGCTACATCACTCAAAATGATGGATTGCAACTGGATCATAAGTTTGCATGTCTCATTCCTAGGTGCAACTATCAGACTTGTGTGTTAAGTGTGAAATGTACTTGGCACTGGCAACTAGGAAATGCAAAGATGAGTTTCTAAAGGACCACCAAGTCAGATAGAGGTCTGAGTAGGAACTGTATAGATCATCTCCTTAAAATGGGCTCTCAAAACAGATTTTTAACCATTATCAACCCAAAGCCACTGTCTCAGAGTGCAAATGAAGTTTTACAATCCACCCTCTCCCTCTGTGGTGTCTCTGCTCATAGTACTGGTTCCAGCAACTCCAGTTGCTCTCTGAAGTGCCCCAAGTACTGCACGGTTCCTCAGTCCCCAGCAAACTTAATTTCTGTTCTTTCTGAGTTCTGACTATTCATTATATCTCTCCACTGTTCTGGTCTCCCTGCAGAAGCCCAGCCCTGGGCTCTGGCCCCCTTGGCTGCCAGCCCTGTTCTTTCCTTCCCTGACTAGCCCCCTATCCCTCTCACTGCTTTCCAGGTGGTTCTGTAGAAAGCAAATTATTTTTAATCACTAAAAATTAGCATTAAAAAGTATGAAGAAATAAATCCAGTGCACTGGGTATCAAAAATCCATATTCCACACAGAATCCCACACAGAGAATATTTTCCCTTCAAAGGAATCCAGCAATGATAAGGAAAATATGTCTGGTTTCAATCAGACATTGACTCAATTTAGAGTCAAAAAATCCACCAGAAAACAGTTGGGGGTAGCAGATCAAAAAGAGAAAACTATTTGCCAGAGATTACTAATGCCTGATGACAAGATGATGTTATCATGGTTTCCTCTATCATAGAATGCCTTATAAACTGGCTCTGTTCTTCTGTGATCTACAGTCAAGCTCAGTGTCCCTATCTCACCACACAGAGCAGTCAGAAAAAACACATTCCTTCATTAAAGCCATCACTTGGGGTTGGTATAAGATACACTAAGTAATAGGAATCAGTTTGATTTTTCTACCAAATAATACAAATCAAGTAAAACAAGTTAAATATTTCCATCAAATTATCCTTACTTAGGAAGCCTTTTGTTAAACATGTACCAACTGCAATTGCTCAGGAGGCATGAGCAGACTTGCCTTTTTTTCCTATTACTTTTTCCCCCCAATTTTTTTGTCACAATACCCTCAAGCTCATTTAAAGGACCAGGAAAATTAAATTATGAGTATTATTTAGAACAATAAGTGTGCGGCAAATAGAACTTTGCACTGAGCTTTTCATGAAAAAAAAAAAAAAGTTTGAATGTATTTGTCTGACATTTACATGTGCCAGGTTTCCCCTACTAACCACTGTCAATCTATTATTTATGGAAACAAGAGACCAGAAATAGGTGTACATGGTTTCAGACAAATCTACTGGCCTGTGCAAATACTCATTTCCTCATTCATTCTGTTTAAAGACTCTACTTTTGAAAAATAGATGATTATTGTATTGAATAGCACCTAATGATGTAAAATTATGATATTCCAAAGGCTGGGAAATTAATACTTTGGCTCTAACACAGATAGAGTGCTAATGTTGAGATCAAACCACTGTATTTCATGCAAAGCATCAGTATTTCCTCCTGGAGTTGTCAGCCTTTCTAAGAAGATTATAATATTTAAGTGACACCAATTTTCAATTAACCTTTTTATTTATTTATATATTTATTTTTGCAACCCAGAAATTGCTTAAAAGGGCTTCTGAATTTCCTTGGCTCTCAGAAGAGTTGAGAGAATAGTTTTAAACAGGCAGCTCTTCCATGCATTCCCACTTCTATTTTAATTGCAGATATACCTGTATGTGAAGTGTGTGGTTTCTTCCTACACATGGGTTTAACATAAGCTACTGATTAGTCAACAATGTCAATAAGCTACTGATTAGTCAACAATGCTTCTACAAATCAAATCTACCTGATGGGACTTATCTGTGTGATTACTCTTGTTTGGATCACAAGTGAAGTGAAGTTGCATCCACCATCCCCTGTGTGGTACACAGATTCATAGCCTGGAGCTCAGCTTAGGTAAAATAATCCTGTTCCCAAGCAAGATTGTGCAGATCTGTTCTGTCCCACTCAGGCATGAAGCAACCAGGAATGGCTCTCTCAGAGCAGAATGTCTGAGACATGAAGTCAGAGTTTCGAGACCTGACTCCTAGGACCAGCCAATTCTGACCCAAAATGTGTTATCTTATACATAACTGTGTCAGGGCCATGAGAGGATGCATGGAAGTGTAAAGCTTTATGTTTAGACAAGAATGTGAGAGTACCTTGCCAGCTCTTTTCCCTTCTAGCCACAGATGAAACAACCAAGATGAAGAACTCTATGGAAAATTTTCTAGACCCTCTATTAGCACGGACCTAGAATTAAATTTCTGAGCCTTTCAGCTGTCTCTCAAAAAAAGAGAAAAAGTCAGGCTTTCCTCCTCTGCAGCCAGGAAGCTAAACCTAACAGAAATAAACCACCAAACCAATACAAGGCATAAGAACACAAGCAAGCTGAACCAGACCCCATCCACTCTGCCTCTGATAAGAGCCTGTGCAAAATGCTTCAGCAAGAAATAGAAGAACAGACAAGTTTCCTCCTTGTCCTTCTCCCAGCTCAGGGTGCAGGTATAAGGCAGATTGAGCCAATATAAACACAAACACCACCCCAACAATATGGTCCTGATCACCCCTTCATCAAGGCATTGGCACAGACCAGTAAAAGGAGATGACAGAACAGAAACCCTACAGCTAAGAGATTAATGGTGCAATATTTCAGAGATCTGAAACAGCCTCAGGTGTGTACCAATGCCAGTACCAGAGGGTCGTGGGCCAGGGGCAAATGGACATCTGGCTTGGATGGGGCAGGACCACAGCAGTGCTAGTCAATAAAGGGACACTGATGTGGCACTGTGGCCACAACTCTCAACTGACATATCTCCATATACTGGTTTTGCAGTCATTATTTGGACCCACATACATTTTTAGCCCCCACTAATAGCAGTGAGGCCTAAAACAAATTCTGCCCTGAATGCAAAAGCACATGTCTGAAATCTGCTGCCCAGTGATGGCTGTCCTCTCAACATCTGCCTTGCTACCTGAACCATATCAGGGTTCTCTCCCTGTATAGGATCTGCTCTACACAGCAACAATCCTTACCACATTATATAAATAACACACAGTGTGTATATATATATGTCAAAAGAGAGATCTGTAGTGTTTTTATAATTATATAACTTTTTCTAGGAAGGCAAGGAATGATGCTCAGACCTCCACAAATGTACTCACAATCCAGATGAACTATGTTTATTCACATTATCATAAAAGGTAAAATAGTAAACACCACTTTTTTTTTTCCCCTAATATCTTTCTTAATGTTCTGTCTGCTTTTTTTTTGAGCAGTGCTGAGCACTGAATCAATGTTTTTAGAGAACAATCCCCAGTGACTCTGGACTCTGTCTTGCATGATAATGTGGTGCTGATCTCACTGTGGGTGTATAGACACAATAGGTTTTCCTCAGTGCTTTACTTCTATTTGTAGACACAGAATAGGAATTTCATGTTATGTAGTCATCTGTATCTATGTATTCAAATACAGATATAAGTATACATACATATGTATTATACAGACACACACTTCAATTATACCCTGTATAACTATTTATTAGTATATTTAACAGTGAATACCTCAGCAGAAATGCCTAAGAAATTCCATTACCTTCCTCCCTTATGAAATAAGACTCTTTATCCCTCCTTTACATTTCCTATCTTTTAAATAGTTATTAACATGCAGAGGACCTTCTCCCCATCCTACCTCAACATAATGTCTTTCAGAGAATTCAGCAACGGACTTCATCGTTTTTTTGACAGAATATCAACTGGATCATATTTTTAGTGTATTCAGTGCTGACCAAATAATCCAAATAGGTTTAAAAATACTAATCCCTTCACAAAAGCTGTGTCAGGTCTCCCTCCTTATATTTTTCTCACTGTTTTGCCTATTAGTCCTGGCATGTCTTCTAACAGTTCGCACACCACCAAATTTATAGATTGTCTGAATTCCCTATCCTACTTTAATCCTTTTTAAAAGTTACATTTATATTTGCCCTTTCACTCTCATCTAGTACCACTAATTATTTAATCAATAGACTCCATGGCATAGCTGAAGGCTTTCATTTTCATATTTATGTTCCCTCAGGGGTCCCAAATAAATAGCACCTTGTTCTGGTAATTTGTCTGTATTCAGTCTATCTATGTCTTCTAAACCTTATTTTTTTGACACTTTCATTTGAGAAAGTTTTCTTTCAAACTCTGATCCTGTAATACAAAGCCCTCTGGTTTCAATGTCTTCTTGGTGGTGACGTTCAATGAAAAGAATTGGTTTAATTTTTCTGCATTTTTACCCTGTGGGAATTGCTATTAAACAATTATCATCTACTGGCCCCACAGTCTTTCTGGCAGGCTTTCTTATGTGCTTGACAAATAACTATATTTTTAATTTTTATGTCTTTAGAAAATTGTTGCCCAAAGTATTTTTTCCCTACCTTATTAATTTTGCATTTAACTTAAGTTCTTTTTCCATTTGAATGTGATGTTCATTTTAGCCTCTTAACTCCTAGTAATCCCCCTTCCTCTGATGTTTAACTTTGAAGACTCGTTTGGAGTTCTCTTCCAAGTTTTCTTTTTCCATAAATAGAATATATTTATTCTGACATTCCAGTATATTATACTTAAGCTATCACCATGTTATGCAACAAACTTTTTCTTTTCATTTGGCATCTCCTTTTAATTTCTTTGAAGCAGTTTCTTGATTTTTATGTAGTTCTGCATTATTGCAGGGAAAGGGCTAAATCTGAGCCTATTGTGATAATGATTGTGTTGCAGCTATTTAGCAGTAATGTTCAGACTCAGTCCCAGAGCAGGATAATTCAGGACTTGGCTCTCCTGACATTGCTCCAATTGGTGCTTTAAGAAGCAGGCATTTTCAAGGCCTAAAAGCTATTCTCTGCAGAACACATCCTGACATTCACCCTTCCCTCCTGGAGCTACACAGGGGAATCTTTTCTGTCAGTGTGATCTCTGCCATCTCCATGAAGATGTCTTTGTTGCTGTCAAAAAATCAAGAAAAATTCAGAGGATAATTTTAAACTGTAGAGACTTTAGCTTAATTCTCAATGGATGTAACTTGTTTACTTTACTTGAATTATAAATAGTCTAGAGCCAGGACAAAAAACCTGCATCTTCCAATCTTTTTTCCTTTAATCAGTATGTTTCTGCTTACATTCATTTCTGTCTCTAACAATTTGACTTTTAAGGTCAGTACACAGATGAATAATCAGCAGCAGGAATTTCATGTTCAGCTGAAGGGATTCTCTGCTGGCAAGTGAGATTCCAGGAGAGAACTTTACCAATCTTGTGGCTTCTCCCCCAGCAATGCCCATGAAGCATTCTGTGTCAATAGAACCCTTGCAAAACAATGAAGCAGGGCAAACTTTAACAGTGCGAACTTCAGTTCCAGTGCTGGTTTGAGGGTCTGGTCCTCCAGGGTGATGGACCATTGTGGTCAGACATCTGACATGGTGCTTTACAGTGTAAAGCTTAGTCCTTCCTTGGACCTCACCCTGTGCTTCTTTTCTGCCCCACCCTCTGCGCTGTGTCAGCCATGGGCTCCTGGAGAGAATGAAAGGAAGGGGAAGAAAGAAAGGGGAAGGGAAGGGAAGGGAAGGGAAGGGAAGGGAAGGGAAGGGAAGGGA
>QUSF01000007.1:12044285-12077603 GCA_003676055.1 Chloebia gouldiae
GCAGAGACCCTCGGGGGATGCAGAGACCCGGGGGGATGCAGAGACCCACGATGGATGCAGGGACCCGGGGGGATGCAGAGACCCACGATGGATGCCGAGACCCACGATGGATGCAGAGACCCACGATGGACGCAGACACCCAGGGGCGATGCGGGGACGCAGCCCAGCCCCGGGGCGGTGCCCAGCCGCTGCGGGCGGTGCCCGGAGGGGCCGCGCTCCCGGGGCAGCCCGGGGCTGCGGGCCCCGCCGCCGGCCGGAGCTGCGGTCCGCGCCGGGCAGGGCGGAGCGGCCCCGGCCGCGGCAGCCCCGGGAGCGCCGGGCCGGGCGGGCGGAGCCGCCTCCCGCGGGGACCCCGCGGCCCCTCGCACGGACCGGGCTCCTCTCCCGGGGCAGCGGGGGAAAATCGCGGTGATGAACCCACCAAAGCCCCGTGCCCTGTCTCCCTGCATGTCGGCGGGAAGGAGGGAGGGCTGGGGGGGAGATGGTGGTGTTTGAAGGGCTTATTTTACTTCTCATTATCCTCCTCTGACTTTGTTAGTAATCAGTTTCATTTTGCAACTAAAGTAGATCTTGTTTTGGCCTTGAAATATTTTTCCCAGTCCTTACCTCACTCATGAAGTCTTTGTTAACTTTTTTTTTTCCTTTTCCCTCCTTTGCCCAGCTGTGGCACAGAAAGGTGAGCGAGCGGCTCTCATGGGTGCCTGGTGTTGGGCCAGTGTCGAACCACAACACCAAGTCTAAAATTCTTTATTCAGTATCTCCTGGGCACTTATCTCTTTAATCTATTAGCTTTACTTTTTTTTTTTTTTCAGGAATAAACTTCCTTGCCTGCATAGTGAAGTAAAGTAGTTTCATAGTATTTCTGTTTCCCATTTCACATGTGTTCCTTGCTAATGGATTCAAAGGACCATTCTTAACTACAGCCTAAAATTGTTGATTATGGCTCACACACACACTCAAAGTAATACTATACTCTGGACCAGCACTAGTAAATTCAGAAATATAAACTGCTTGAACAAGAGCCACAGAAAAGGGAGAAAATTCCCTTTTCAGAAATGCATGGTAATCTGCCAAAAACTATTATAGGTGCAAATGAACATGAGAGAAAATAAAAACAGCTATAAATGGCAGAAAATCCTAAGATTCAAACATACTCATGTAAAATGCATGACAGTCATAAAAGGAGAGAGAAGGCATTCATTAGAATGGAGAGAAATCACTTCACATATGAATGAGAAATCTTTGTTCAAGGAGCAATCCCTCATCGCATCAATATGCTTCTAGCATGTTTCCATGAACATACAGAAGAATAAGGTACAGATAAGAATGCAGAGAACAGCAACATCACTCAAGACAAAAAAGGCATCTGGGCAAGGAAACAGTATATAGACCAGAAGTCTTTAGCCTGGAAGAACAAAATCAAAGGATGAAATAAAGGTGTACAAAATCATAATTTAGAAATTAGGAGCATCAAATAAAATGTTCAGAGATCAAAGAAAAAGTAGGTAGCTTTCTGAATGATGTGTTTTAACTTCTAAACTCATTGTGCCTCAGTATTGTGTAAAGGAAAGTTTACATAAAGAAAATTTTAGACATGTTTTCTGTTTAAAAAAATTCACAAAAGGTTACTAGGCACTATCAAGAGGTGTCTAGCCATGGGTGTCTGGAAGTTCAGCAGACATACCCAGGAGAAGCATGTTCGGATTATTTTCTTTCTCTGTGTTTTATTGGTTGCTGTTAAAGACACTTGTCTAGGTGGACATCATGTCTAAATCCTGTTCAATTACTGTCCAATTACTTCACACACTTCATGCTTCAAAAAACTTAACACTTACTTTGCTGCCTGTTGTTCAGACATTATTTTCTCATATGTTATTTCCTACAAGCTTTATCACTGCATAGCTGTCAAAATACTGTATTAACATAATTTCCACATTATATTGATAAAAAATGCTTAGTCAGTATTGTGTTTTATGAAAAGAAGGACCTAGTTGCAGAACTCAATAGCTAGCTTTTAAAAATTTAAATCCACTGGCAGAGCAAGTAAAATACCAGGATTTCTAAAATTACCCTTAGCTTTTTTGGTGGATCAGCAACTGAAGGATTTTTACACTAAGAAACAAATTTCAGGGACTAATGTGTACAGGAAAGAGAGAAGATAGTAAGCACCAACCACAGCTAGGATAAGCGACAGGCAGACAGGAGTCAGAAATTCTACACCATTATCACAGCCACAGCAAGGATTTTGGGGGGCATAAGGACATTGCCCCAGTAGACAGTAAGAAACTGCATCCAAAAAATGGCTTCACATCCCTTGCTCAGTGAGCAAGGCCTGCCAGATACACGGCAGTGTCACAGAAAAACACTGTTCAACAGCAAGTCAACTACATGGGCATGATAACATGTAATTAGTGCATTTTTGCAATGCCCTGGGTCCCTGAGCAGTTCAGTATTCAAGCAGACAACCAAAGTTGGGCTTGGAGGAAAAAATGTGATGTTATATGTGGTTTTCATGTAGGAAAATGCCATATATCAGTCATACTTCATAAGATACATGGCAATGCTTTCACTGGCTGCTGCTGGGGGTTCTTTCAAACTGGAGGATGAAGCCCCTGCCTAACATGTAGTTTTGTAGAGCCACATCCATACACACACAAGCACAATGCTCCCTCAGTACAATGTCTCTGGCAAGATACTGCCAAGGGACTGTGATGGAAGGTCTGATCAAATAACCAAGGGGGGAAATAATGTTAAACAAAACTTCTGACCCTACACAGAGACTTGTTAACTCATGACCATCCAGTTATCTTCTGGAAGTATTAGAGAGGGGAAAAAAAAGGGTTAGAATCTTAAATTAACTAGAAGATTGAAATAATAGCAGAATTAGAGAAAAGCTGAAATCTAGCACTTACTAAAGTTAGAAGACTGAATAATAACAACATAAATATGGGAAAATATTAAAAATTAAGAGAAAATTGGGCACTAAAAATACCAACACAGGAGAAGAATGAAGATGATCCATCATTCTTTCCTGACCTAAAAGACAGTGCAAAATTAATATACCAGACATCTTAAAATTTTTAGATTCTTACTGTTACATCTTCACTTTTTTTCACATTTACATGGAAATATAAGTATATTTCAGTATAAAGACATGGTTAAATGACCACACTAATTTGCTTCCCATTAGCATTTCTCACTGTTGCCATCAGTCATTTGCAGATGATCCATTACCAGCTTATGAGATGAAATGTAGTCTCAGTACTGCCAGGCACACACCCTGCTATGGGATACGGATTAGACTTTAAAATGTACATTAGAAAAGCCCAGCATAATTTTCAGAAGAAATTATCAGTCTCTAATGCATGAAAGGACCCAGTCAGTAACTTCAGAGTTACTGCTGTATGTACTTACATTTTGATTTAAGCATTTTCTGCCTCTACTGGAAGTTCCCTTTTATTTTTATGATTTTGTTAAGAGCTCTTTGCAAACTTCCTATCAACTGCCACAAGCTAGCCAAAATATTTTTTCTCTCTGGTGAAGATGAGGTTGGAGAGCCACATTCACATTTTTCATCAAGACCCTGATGGTAAGCAAATGTGCCATAAGGGGTCCCTGGGTTTCATGTCATGGCTTTTCCCCAACCTCCGGCATTCTTGGGCTGCCACCAGGCTGTGGGAGCAGAGGGAGCCTTGCCTGAGCTCACTGTGCCCTTCCTCCTGCGTGGGGTGGATGCTGCTGGCCTGTGCTCAGGGAGCCCTGGGCTGTGTGTGTGCACAGCCACACACATCTCACACACACAGGCAGTGCAAGAGCCAAGAGCAGCACACCCCCAGCTTGCAGTGAATATGTGGGCAGTGTGTGCAACGGCCTTTGCAGACAGGAGCATAAGCTGAACGCAACTGACAACCAGTTTATTCAATTATTGAATTAACTAAAGAAAAACTAGCCTACATTCTGATATAGAGTACCCCAGAGACAATGAATGAAAAACATTAATGACATCTTGTTGTTAGCCAACCCATCTGACCTCTTTCTCACTTTCTGTAAACATTTCTTTTGTCCTCTAGTTTAGGCTTCAAAACACAGGCTTCATGACAAAAATGTGTTTCTTATTTTTCAAACAAAACACTGGAAAATGAAAGAAAAGCCCAAGAAAGCTTTTAAAAATTCAGAAGCATCCTGTAGTGCTGTCTTTATTTTTAAAGTGGGTTACACTGAACAACAATAATATGCTTTAAATTACTGCATGAATGAAAGAAGTGTCTCACAAAAATAAATAGCAACTGCAATACTTTTGGCTTTTAATGCTGGGGAGATCAGAAGCTTTAGATTTCTAAAGAAATCAAACTCTCTGTTCATTATTGGGCACAAACATACAAAATTATGCCCTCAAATTATGCCCAAAATTATGTTACAGGACCAATTTAAAATGAGAGCTCACTGTAATTTATTAATACAATCTGTCAAGATGTTAAGTAGTTATACAGTGTACCAAACAAAGAGAAGCTGGTTTTCTCATAGGAACGTGCCATGACATGTAAGATGGCAGCAGGGGCTTGTAAAACTACTCAATTTCTTTAGTCACCATGAGACAATTCTTTGGAAGAGGAGCTGCTGGTGGTCAGTTGAAGTGGTCATGAAGGTGCTTTGCATCCTTGGGCTGGTCATTGTGGATGGGGTATTAAGCAAACCCAGGCCCCAACATCAACCTGCTCTGGGATATCTGTGACCCTGTCCTGTCCAGGTGCGACTTCACCAGATGAGCTGAGAGGGCTCTGGCCCCTCTCTGCAGCACTTCTAAGAGAACAGGATGCAAAGGCTGTCATTGCCCATAGCTGCCACCCTTCCTCCCCACTGCAGCTGGCCACATCCACCCCCGCCCCCTACACCCAGCTGCTGCCTTTAATGCAAGTTCAATTACTGCTACCAGTTGCTATTTAAGTCTAAAATCCAAGGGTGAAGTCTAATGCAGGCAAGAATGAACAATCTTACAACCTACTGTAAGCAAATAATGAATCCCTGAACAAATTTTTCTACTCTGTGGGATAAGGGGGGTGTTGTTTAACATACCAAAGTATCTATGTTCCCGTTTCTTCTGTAGGAAAGAATCTGAGTAGCATGCCATAGAACAGGCAGGGAACTTCAGGTATGTCATGCAAATTTATGCAGAGCTGACTTAAAAGAATAGAAGCAGATTTTCTATATATATGCATGCCAATTACACCATATGATTCCATTTTTATTTCCTCTTCTGTGTCACCCTCCCTTCAGTTTCCTGCTTATCATTTCACACAAGCACATATGGGGGGACCACACCTTCTACTTGCACAAACCAAACAAAACAAACCAGCTATTTTTAAGAATCCATCGGCAACTATTCATTCAAAGCTGTTCAGAGCACTCCTCTGGGGTTGCTAGGTGACACACTATGGTGACACCTCTCTCCTTATTATCAAAAGAATTTAGCAAGAAGAGTAAGAGATGTACCTTATTTAAACACTGTCCACCAAACTGTGTCAAGCCTCCAGGAACTTGGGCCGTAGACTTGCTCATACTTCTGTGAAACTTTATCTTCCCCAGCTGTAGGGAAGTACAAGTGTCAATTAGACAGAAGCTCCATCACACTCCTGAAAATGTTTTTTCATTATCCTGATTCAGAGTCTAAATATTTGGTTGTAAGTGACATTGCTTAAATGAGATATGTCAGTTTATAACTTGCTGTTGCAAATGCTTTTTCTTTTTTTTTTCTTTTGTCAAATTCATTGTTATTGCCAATAGCCTGTTCATGAAAATATGAATGGATGTGAATGACTTTAAGACTGGTAACTTGCAGGAAGGCAGCAGTGCTGTTTGTCATAGATCTCTATGTAAAACACTCCTACCATTGCTAGAGATACCTCTTAAAAGAGTGCACTGCTACAAAATAGATATTACAGGACATTCCACCACCTCAAATTTTGTGATAAAGTCCCGCATATTCTCCAGCCTCTTGGTACCCACACAGCTTGGTGTTTAATGTCCTCAAATATCTTGATAGCTAGAAAATGATCAGAGATGTTTTACTGGGCTTTTATGAGGTTTACTTCCAAGGCTGCAAGGTGCTATGACAAAAACACAGATGGTCAGAGGATGGCTCACTTAATAATTAAAAAGGACAGGCAAGATCATGAGCACAGGGTAATGGAATTGTACAGGAGAGAAGTCATCATTCATGCAAAACTCCCATTGCACTTAGTGCAGAGTGAAATCACACAGTGAAGTCCTCAGCATTGATGTGGTCACCTGAGCCTGTCCCCTTTCCTTTTTCACAGTGACATCTGCACCAAGATGTTATAGAAGGTGCAGTGCTGTATTCATGTACCTTTCTTCTAGGCCTGTGTGGTGCTAAATCCTTACTGAAAAACCAAAGAACGTGAAGTGCAGTTCATGGTTCTGTATGCAGACAAATTGGGTTCACTCACACCACAGGTATTTCTTTTTGGAATAAAAAGAGCTTGAAAAAGGAGAAGCCACATACTGCCTAAGCCATTGTTTTGCATGTAAGGACCCTACAAATCTCACACACAGCCAAGGAGAGATTTGGTGTTTGTTTCTAACTGACTGCTGGCTAGACATTGTAGGTGCACCAGGCAGGAGGGGAGAAAGGGACAACAGCTGCTTTTGCTCTCTCTTGACTGCAAGCAATGGTTGCCTCGACTTCTGGTGTTAACTGGCATCTTAAGAACAGTGGGAGAGGAGGGGATGTTGGCCTCCATCCCATTTACTAAGCAAGAATAACTGTATCAACACCAGCTTGTAATTAAGTGTGTGCTTCCATGCACCCGAGGGGTACATTTAGAAGCATTCTTCAAGTGTGGGTATTGGAAAGTGACTCATCAGAAACAACATAAAAAATTAAAATCTGAATACTGATCACATTTTTCTCTCACCTCACTGCCTTCCTAAAAGTTGGGTTTTAAAACCTTGTATATATAGTTATTCTAAGGATCGTGCTTCCAGTCCTTCCACCCACTACACGCAGATTTACTTGAGGTCCTTTGCAAGCTTTGGTTTAACAAATATCTGCATAAAATTATTCACCTTCTTCCTTGCTCTGCTCCTCTTTTCTGCAGATTTCTCTGACAACATTCCTTCATTTCTTTGTTGAAGTCATGTCATCCTGCATTCCAAATCCTTGATTGTTTGAGTCTTCTAAAACTAAACTGTGTTAAGTTAGGTTTGACTTGGTTTGATTTAGTTTGGTTTTCTTTCCTCTCAGATTCCATGTCTCATAATAGAGAATATTACTGTTCTCAGTCCACAGCCTGGCTGAATCAGAAAACTCAGCACTGAAAATCAAGCAAGCAAGATGTCAAAATTCTCAGCCTGAAAGAAAAACAGCAGCACCAACCATTGATTTTCAGGTGCCATATCTTCCTGCTCACTGACATATTCTGATTAAAGGCTTTCGAGTATAATCCCAGAATGACTTCATTGACTCTGGCAGAATAATTTAAAATTTACACAGCTGAAATCAAGATTTCAGTCCAAGTCTCATTTTGTAGAAGATAGCTCGATCTATAGCTTTGCCTAGATAGGATTAGAATGTATGAGCCCAAAACTAAAAAACAAACAAGAATAACCCCAGGAAGTGAAACACTTTGGAACCTGTATCCTCTCTTGTGCAGTTCTATTTCACAGCATGAGGGATGAATTTGTCCCTTTTTGCTGGCTGCAGTAACTCCTGGTGTTATTTTACATTGCTATATTTCTTTTTTTGTTTTCGCTCATGCCAACAAGACCACGAGTAGGCGTCATATAAGATAAATCTCACTAATTTTAAAAAAGAAAAGCTAGTGAACAGGAGGTGATAAATGCTGTGCTGCCTACTCAGGTTCTGTCACATAAGATGTCACTTCTTTATTTTAATTATATTTTCTGCCAACTCACAAAAGCCAGCAATTTCTACTGCATGTGCTACCTTTTGCTATGAAATTATTCTGCATAGCAAATTGCAAAAAAATCTACTTGTTTCTGTCCCAGTTTTTTCCATATTCATTTTATGGCTGCTTCCTGATGTTCTATAGAAATTGTCTCTTCAGGAAATGTTAAAACATAAATAACAGCTTGTTCATTGCAAAATGACTCAGACTGCACACAGAATTATTTCTTTTTTCAAGCATTAGTAAAATACATAGGGAGCCTAAAAGATCATCCGCATTTTCGATGCAGTTTTGCTACTGCATGCTCACAGCTAGCTAGTTTTGATTAAAAAAATCTACTTGACTAAAAAAAATGAAAGCTAAAGAGCCATGGTATCTAGAATGTACTAACAGTAAATCCTTATCTGTTTTCATGGCAGGTAAGAATTCTTGTCATCCTAGAAGGTGAATTAAAGCAACAGCAGCTGTTTGATTGACTGCTGACACCAGCAGATGCTTTGAGCAGACGGGCCACCTCTCACAGACCTGGGCTGAGCAATGCCTGCAGCTGAAACAGCAGCATGTGCACATGGACCACAGACACAGAGATGAAAGCCCACATTTCACCAAAATAAAATTCACTTTGCAAATGGGGATCGTTGAAAACAAACAAACAAACACACAAAACCCCACTTGTTAAACTAGATGAAACCAAAGCCTGAGGAGAGTGAACCAAGACTCCAGTGTAAGGATTAAGTCCTGGAGGAGTCATTAACACAAGGTTCACACCAGATTTAGTAGTTCTGTGAGTGAAGGAGGTGGAACTGTGGCTTTGACTAATTTTATTTAAAGTAACACATCCTAAGGATTATTTTCAGTAACAGAGTGAGAAGCAATGAAACACATTGTTTATTATTATTATTATACTAAACTAGAAGTCAAAAGCTGGAATGAGAGAATGGATTTTAGGACAGAACCTAACCTAACCAGGAGTAGAAAAAAAAAAAAGAGCAGCACAGGAATGTCAGATAGCTTAATTACACACTTGGAGGGCCATCAGATAGCTAAATTATGCTGCAGCCATCTTCAGATCCAAGCTTGGTTAGGTCAACTAAATCAAAGCTAGTCAGGTCACAATCTGAATGCAAAACTAGATTTCTGAAGTAATCAGTGTTGTGATTTTTGTACTATAACTCTCCAGCCAGATTAGTAGTATTTCTAGTCATGTATCAACCTTGAACAAAGGAAGAACATAACTGCCTTTTCATTTGACCATTTATATTTCACTAATCACACTGTCCTTATTATGCAGAAAATTAGATTGAATTATAAATTGAACATAAAGTTGAATTACATCTCAAGCAAAAATATAGATTCCCTAATAGTTTATCCTTGTCAAGCCAGCAATTCAATGATCTCATCTCTGTGATTGGCCTTCTAGGGACTCTTTGCTCAAGGACAAATGACATTCTCCACCCTTTAAGTGCCGGGAGCCTTTCTCTGTAGAAATACTGATCAATTCAAACTCCTGTTCTGCACAGCAAGGAAACTAAGGATCTTCAAACCCATAACTTGATTTGGTTTCCTGGATCCATCTCTACTGCTAGATCTAGCAGAGTACTACTTGTACACTTGCACAGGCAAGTATAGCTTAGGCAAAAATTGCTAAGAAACATCAGCATTTTTTTTCTTGATACACCAAGTCTCTGTATGGGGAGTGGTGGGTAAGCTTCTGGTTTACTTGACTATAAAGCCAGTTCTTTCTCCTTCCTTTAGGAAAAAAAATGTAATGGAACACCACTTACATAATTCTTTAATTAATGTTTTATTAAATTTAGAACAATCTTTCTTATGTCCATCTTTACATTTGCATATTTTGAATTTATCAATAAATCACCAACATTATCTATGTGAAATCTATATTTGTTTACAGTGCAGCATGTAAGCCTTAGGCAGTATTTTTCAAAAATCATTTGTGTTTCTCTGAAGAAAACTTCTTTTTACTATGTATTTATGCAAAGTTTTTTCTAAGTATAAATAAGTCTTCCAGGCCTGTAAGTTCTCTGTATGAGACAAACATTGGGCCTATGCATAACTGTGAGCCATTTCACAGATATATCTCTTCACCAGAGGGGATCTGGTTTCTTGGTCCCCCAAGAATCTTGCATTTGGGAACATACAGAGCCCTTATTTTCCCCATCTCTGCTTGGATTTGGAGGCTCTTTCTCCCCTCTTTGGCTCACTGTGTAGCAAGCCAGACCTTGCTAGGGGAATTTTCCTGTTTTTACACTCAGGAGTCTTGGGCTCACAGCTCTACACTACAGTGAACAAAATGGTGATGGGTTAATGATTGGACATTATGACCTTAGAGGTCCTTTTCCATCCTAATGGATGTTATGATTCTATTATTCTTCACTATAAATTGCCTTCATGCAGTTCACCGTGCCACAATATTCTGCATTCCCTGTGTATCACACGGAATACTCTGTATGCACATCTTATCCAACACACGGCCTCCACTTCTGGTTCTCTGTAGGGATTCCTCCTGAAGCAATACCAGGGATGACAGGTTTGCTATCAGAGAGCTTTGAGTACCCTTCATCACTTTAAGAGGTTTACACACACTTTAACTGTACATAACTCTCATCTGCAGTAAGTGCTCATTGAATGAACATGTCAGCATTGCGTGCAGTGTGAATATAATATTTATTTGGGGATCTATAGAAGTTTCAGGAAGTCACCGTGAAGTTGAATCATGTTTACTTGTATGTCCTGGAAACCAGCACAATGCTTGGAATGAACCAAGAGTTCCAAGGTGTGAGACACTGCCCTCAGTTGTGAAACTCCCCACCCTGCAGGGAAGGTCTGATGAGGCACTTTTAACTGTGCTGATCTGAGAGGCAGCTGAGGAGGCACCATAAACCATCAGGGACCCCTGAAGCACCCCCAGATCCATGCCTGAAACCTTCCACCAGAGGACTGCATGTGATCAAAAGGTTCTGCAGCAGACCCAGGGTCTTTTGCAAAAGACAGTGTAAAACTTCCCCCACCCACAGGGGAGGTACCTGGTTGTTCTTCCCACCCAGCCTGAGTGTATTTTAACCCATAGGACTTCCTGTTTTGGGTGCTTCTTGTGGGGTGGATCAAGACCATCACTTCAACCAAGAGCAACAATCAAATCTGGTTGCAGATCCGTGCGCAGTGATTATGCATCTTTCTGCTCTTATCCTTTCTTTTTCTTTCTTTTCTTTATACATTTTCTCAAGTAATATTTTGATGCTTTCATATTGATATATTACTATAGATAATGATAACCAAAATGGCTACATACCTGCCTTCCATTGCAACCAAACTGTTCTTATATGTATATATGTATGTATATATATTTATGAACACCAATCATTAGGTGTTCGTTTCACTCTAACCTGCCCCAAGGGATCCATTAACAAGAACCTGGGTTACTCTCACCTTCTTGAGGGCAGTTCATAGCACACAGTATGTCAGAAAGTCTTCATGAAGGGCAGATCTCCTCTTCACTCCCATTTATTTAGTGCATGACTCTGAAATGGCTCACTCCCCTCAAAAGCATTTGTAGGGTATAAAACCTAACTGTCTATACTTTCTAGAAGTCTTCATGGGAGAAAATCCTTTTATACAGAAGTATTAATTTCTTTTCACCTTGAAAACCCTGACCCTAGGAAACAGCTCTTCTGCAAGTCAGATCCTGGTTGCATTGCTGCTCTCTGGAGTCCAGCTTGGTAGTTCAGGCACTTTCTGCCTTATTTAATGCACAAGAACTACAGCCCAGTAGGCTACAGAGAACCAAAATGGCTCCTTTTACCTTAGTATCTCAAACAATTTAGCAAATTATTAATAAGCAGCTCAGTTGCTTCACCAGGGACCTCTGGGGACAAGGTGGCAAAGGAGAGCAGACACCTAGCTGCTAGGTTAGGTGGTATTGCTGCTCTCTACAGGGAAACCTCTTCTGCTCATTAATTGAAGCCTTGGGCTCCTTGTCTCCATGCATGGCATCATACACAGGATTTGAACAGTTCCACTATTGGGTTGATGTTACTTGCTCCCTGTATTTTTTTCCTGTAAGTTTGCAATCAAATGAAATTACCACAATCATAGAATACGTTCGAAGGACAGGCTGGTCAGAAAAGGGGAAAATAGTGAAAGTTTAAATCCTGGAACAACCACACCTTTCCTCTCCAATGACAAAACCACCAAACTTGAGGCAAAGGAAAGGTCTGACCCAGCACCCAAAATAAAAAGTCATTTCTGCCAAGTATGCAACTACATGCATCCTATAACCAGATCTTGTCCCAAGCAGAGCTGTGATGAGACTGATATTCATGATTCACTTTTTGCAAAATCCATCTAGCACAGACAAAGCCTAGTGGTATGGAGCATGAAGTTCATTTCTGGCTCACCAGTAGTCAGGAAGACCACTATAAGCTATAAAATGTGCACCTTGGTAAATGAGACTCGTGGCTGCTGTATTATCCTAGCTCCTTCTGTTCAACAGTCCTACGTGTTAACGAGGACTCGAATTGGACAAGTGAAAAAGATTCTCACATCAAATATTCCCCTGCCTTTGAATAGCAAGACTGTTGTCCCTCGTCCCTCGTCAGTGCTACCTGCCTGTTTTGTTTGTCTGAACTAAAATTAGAGGAGCCAATGGAAGCAGGGTTCTGCTGAACTGTTACATTTTCAGGGCAGAATAGAAGAGACAGTAAAGTGCCTAGCACAAGAACTGCTCTGAAGCCAGCACTGCCATATGGTGGAAAATTGTGTTGGGGAAATTTTTTTTTTTTTTTTGCATTCTGAATAAGAAAAATCAAATCAAAATGTTAACATTGCACTAGAAAGATGTAAATTTGTAATCAGCCCGTTTAATTTCAAAGAAATTGACCCATTTTTTTTGAGATACAGAAATATTTTTGTGATTTCATTCTCTCTGTTCTGTAAAATAAATGTTTTTACCACACAACTCTTTAAATGAGTTTGAAATAATGTAGTAATATTGAGAGAGAACAAGAATATTGAATAAGAACATTGAATATGTTGATATCCTAATTGGTATTCATTACAGAAATGAGTCATTCTCAATGATGTGGCAACTGCTGCTTGGTTTACTTATTAACAGGTGGTACAGCAGCCAGTGGAATACAAGTTTGAAACTCATAATTCATGGCTGGCAATTTTCTATTAACCTTTCTTGTATTTGTATTGATAAAAAATACAAATACATTTCCAAAAAATGCAGCAGGCAAGGTGTTTCAATTTTACCTGAAATTACCAAGGCAATCAATACACTTCAGTGGACATTTTGAATCTACAAGAGTATTTTTTTTTCAACAGAAATTTTGTACAATTTATTACATGTTGTATCTAACTTAGATAATGTCAAATTTCATGTTTAAAGTATAAGGAATAATTCATTTACTCAAATCCTACTGAATTTCTCTAGAATTTAGTGTTATAAAAATAAACCCTCTGTCTGCACCAGGATAGCTCAAAAACACACTACCTGCAAATGAGTTAAATACATACCCTTTTTGAAGGTAATGAACAGGACTTGAACTGTTTCTTGGGCCAGATTTCCCAGCTGTTCTGGAAGACTTAATTAGAGAAAAAAACCCATATGACTAGGAAAGTATATAGACATTTGGATATATATTCCTACCAGGTTTTGGTATTAATACCAACATCAATAAAGTCAATAAAGACTTACTAGAGCATCATTCACATTGTTCACCACTCCACTGCTCTCATCCCTCTGTCTGTTCTTTCTACTTTCTTGTCTATTTAACTTCATTGTAAACTGTGGACTTGTAGCACGTATTTGTAAGTTTTTTTCAAGATTTCTTCTTCTGTTTCTTTCTACTTCTGATTTATGTATCTGCTTATAAATTCTCATATTGATAAAACTTAAACAGATTCAAATTTACTATATGTGGTCAGATTCTCTTTGATGCTATTTAATTTCCCAGACCAACCGAAAATACTTTTTCTAATAAAAATACAGGTAGAATATTGTTTAAAAGGAGTCAATGTGAATGCAATTTTTTCCAGTACCATTTTTATGAACCAACTACCAGTGTAGAGGTGGGTTTGGAGTTTGTTATGTTATCTAAATGTAAGGAAATAACAGGAAACTTCCATTGAATTTGCTGGTAGCTAGGAGAATGTCACTAAAAGTTGTCCAAGTCTTATTTCAAATCTTTTTCAAGGCAATTTATACCTAATTTTTCTTCAAATGATCCATCTAGGATTTCTCAGTTTCTTTTCTGTCTGCCATTTTTAAAGATTCTATAGCCAGAAAATTTTCAAAAATAACATTCTCTTTTTGTGATGAGAGTCTTCCTTTAAAAAGAAACATCTGTCAGTAGTTTTGCAGTGCAGTTGGGACTTGGAAACAATGGTCCTATGGCTGCTCCTTCCTGCTGCTCACTGAGTGACTTTACACAAGCCTCAGCATGTCTCTGTTACCTTAGCTACCCCCTTTTGTCCTCCCCTGCTAAACTGTGCTGTCATTGTGGCAAGGACTGTGACATACAATCCATTTCTATGGTCCCTCACACAATGAGAACTTGATCACAGCTGGGGTCTAGAGACACAGTGTGACAACACAAATAACAAAAGAGACCTTGAGTACAGGGGAGGAGCAGCAGGGCAAACTGCCCTCGCGTTCTTGGATAACTTATTATCATTTCCTACAAGAAATACAATAGAAATTGACTTAAAGAAGTGTCAGGATATCTTTATCTCAATTCCAACAAGTACTTTCTAAGCACAGGTCTCTGCCTGATGTCCTAAGAGATTTCTGGCTTCACCTGCAATGAGTTCACTGAGAGGAAATTAAGGAAGAGCAAGCTCTGAATTTGCATGAAATAAAGCATTTCCTGCAGATCACTATTCCACCTGTGACAAGGAGGAATATCTGAAAACCGGTCCTTATGAATGTTTTTTGGACATCTTAATGGTTCAGCTCAGTTACCTCTGAGGTCTTTTCAAACCATAGCAATTCTAAGATTATACATTAATATTTCACCCACCTTGCCAAAGTCATTTGACAGTGTCAATGCAAGCTGGAACAGAGCTATTGACAAATGTCAGTGGGGCCCCTGGCATGGGATTTCAGCTCCAAGTCCAAGTGATCTCAAGAAGAGTAGGACGATGTACAAAAATATGCATGCAATGAGTTGGCAGAGAGACAGAAGGAACCTGAAGCCAAGCTGACATCATCAGTAGCAGCAAGGGAGAAACTTCCCATGATTACTGCTTTTTTAGGAAATATAAGATAATATTATGTATCTGTAGATCGTGTGAAACCTTACAAGGTACAGGTGTCTGTGAATATCTGTATATCTGAACAGACACTTCTAGCTCACAATATGCCTGAACTATCATGAATGCAAAGCTTTTTCCTTCTAACCTGTATTTAAATTATTGTTCAAACTCACTGGAAGATGTTCAATTTACACATATTTCAATATCAATTTCAACTGAAGTGAGAGAACTGATGTGACCCGTAGAACCCACAGCTATAACACCACTGATAATATTCCTTTCTATATTATTTGAGCTGTCTTTTGACACATTTAGCTAATTTATGTACTGAATTTCACATATATGAAGCAAGTGAAGCCTCTGTTACAATTATTGTGCTCCAATACATTAAAAAAAAATGTTTAAGAGCTTTGTAATGAAGCAGATTCGGAAATAATTGTTTTCCCTTGACACTCTTTCCATTATTAGAAATGTTTCAAGTCCCATTTGTTTTTCTGCAAATGAGTCACCTAAGCCATTTCTAAGAGCTGTAAAGTGTCAGGAGAACAGCACCACCACAAGAGACGTGCAACAAAAAAAACAGTTAACCAGCTTTTCTGATGTGAACCCAAGATTCATGTGCAGTGAAGTACATGTGCTTCAACGTTTCTATTTCTGCACAAAACTACAGCAGTTTTGTACCCGTGAGTATTTTAGCTTCATGAATCACAGGAGGCTTACTTTACAATTATAGATTCACATGCGAATGCATTTTCCACCAAAACCAGAATCTATTTTGTTATAATTTGACTGCATAAACCACAATCATATTTTTTTGAGCTAAAAGTAAAGGCTTTTCTCACAAATCCACCATTATCTTTCAAATTTTCCTGCATTATACACAGGTATATGGTATAAACCGTTTAAGAGCATGGAACAGTGCATCAGTGTTTCACATATCAGTGTTTCTCTGCAACTACAAAGAGATAAATATTCGCTTAAGAAACTCATACTATAGCTTTCCTAGCTGAAAGAATCATATAAATGAGTTTGCCTAGAGATAAGGCTTCTAATTTTATTGGCCATATATATGGAAAAACAGCCCAGTAGCCCTGATAGTCACTAAGTTTCAGGCCTTGCTTGTGACGCAGTGAACACAAGCAACTTCATTTCACACCTTTAGGTAATTGCGGTGCACTTAAAATATTTTTAAAACACTTCCATATGTGTGACTGTTGGTAAACATATTTTTATTGAGAGGTCCCCCTTAAATTGAAAAGCAACAGCAACTTGTTTTCCTTTAATTGACAGTAAGATATCAGTGGCTTTAGATACACAATGGAAGCTCTCCAATAATAAGACCTTTTAAAATAAGCTTTAGCAATCTGGAAAGAACAAGCTGAATCTGTCAGCATGCAAGCCTGTATGCTCCAACTGTATGCTGTCCTATCTTAATATTTAGCTAGAACTCAGATTGCAAAAAAGGGATGTACATCCCATCTGTGAAAGAAAAAGCCTCCCAGAGACCTGGCCTTTCTTCTTTTCCCCATGGTGGAAGGGAAAAGACTTCTCTATTTGTCCTGGGCCTTGCATGCAGCCCAGCAGAGGTATTGCTGCCTGCATTCCTTCATGAGAAGGTGTGGGGTTGGAAGACCATTTCTTCCTGAGGGCATGCACACCATGTACTCTCCACAAGGATGTTTCTCTCTTAACATGGTGCATAAATAAGCAAAGTTAACCTTGAGAGGTCCCTTCAAAGAAAACAAATATACACTTTTGTGATGGAGCACATAATTTCAATGGTTTTTCAGATGGGAGAAAGTAATTCAGTTTATCAACACCAAAGAATGGAGCACATTTCTTTCCCTCACTGCCCAAATAAAATGCACACCCATTACCACAAAGAAGGGAAGAGGCACATGAGAGACAGAGACTAAACAGCACCTGCTCCTCCCAGAGATGGTTCTGGGTCCTTGTCAGTCAAGGAATCCTTTTCTCTCACAAGGCTTGGATATGTTTCCTGCCCACAGTACTACTGCACCTTGGAGTAAAGCCACCAAGGACATCAGTTTCTCCTCCTCTGGCCACCTCCTCCACACAACCCTCCTGCCCAGGTTTCCAGGAGGACAAGGACCCAGCTCACCCAGTCAGGCTGCTGATCTGGACTGGATAAGCCCCAGCACTGCTCATGTCATGCCAGCACTGACCCAGCACTGCCTGCTGCTCTCCTCTGAGCCATGGTGGGTTCCCTTTTTCAACACAACTTGGCTTTAAGGTTAATTGCTCTAAGCTGGCCAATGAATACAAACTGTATAAGCTACAGACCAGTTAGAACATCTAGTTTGACTCCCAGGGACTAGCTACAAGGAGTGACAATTACACAGTTTATGTGCAACATGGAAAACCACAAGAATTATACCTTACAACCTAAAAAGAGGTACTGGAAGAGACACAAAAGGGAACAGATATATCCACAGGTAGCAATCACAGAATATTCTAATTTTTCATTTTTGACAGTTTAAAAAAGTTTTGCAGTTCCTTGCTGAAATCAAAATAAACTAATTTAAATGTAATAGGAACAATGACAGGAAGTTAGTATATTGGATTCTCTGGTTTGGAAATGCAATATTTGAGTGTATCACCTAAAATATGTCTCATGAGTTTCAGTAACTATGCAACAAACAGCTAAAAAACAAAGCCTAACTTAGTCACCAAGCCACATCTTTTCAGCAGCCAGGAAAGTCTTTTGCATACATTTCAATAAAAGTTAGACACCCACTTGCCAGTATGCGTGCAAGAGAAGGTGACAGCAGCAAAGGTAACATCAAATAAACAATATTGTGAACCATTATAAACCTTATGAATTCTGTAACATTAATACCAGGTGGAATAGGATTAATCCAGGCTCTGGCTGAATAGTCCTGGGAGTCCTGGAGGTAACAGGATGAAGAACTACCAGGTACATGGATTTTAGCTGACTCAAAGACATTCATCCAGGCAGTCCCTAAAATAATTCTGTTTTCTTCTTTCTTTCAAAATGGGAAGACTTACAGGACATGTTTTCACAATCATGTTCAATCTTAAGCCGGTGATGGATTGACTTTACTCAGGTACAATACCCTAATGTGATTCCTTCCTAAAATCTTAACATCAGAAGGAGGGGTTAGAAAGCAGAGTCAGCAACATGACTTCAGGTGAGCACACACACACAGCTTAAAAAAACTTAGGACAATTTGAAAAACAGTTTTATCACCCTAGAGCAATATTGCACACACACAAGCATTGCTTTTAACTCCATCTGTCACTACTTACTGTCTCACACACTGCTAGTGCTGCCCAATACCTTGTATCTGAAATAAACTGGTATTTTTCCACTTCAAGAAAGATGCTAAGAAAGGGAGCTGCATTTTTACACCGTGTTGTTATAGAAACAAACTTTTCTAGCAGTCCCACTTCCACACTCCAGATCCCAAACAATAGAATAAAAATTATAATAAAACCCCCAGAAGTTTACTGTTCAACAGCCATCTCATTATCAGGTGTTTTATTTTAATCATTTCCATCAGACTATGAGGAGAAAGCACTAAGCACTGCAGTTGTAAAATATCCCTGAATTGTTTCTCTACCAATAACAAAAGGTTTGCTATTGATCCAATTTTTAATGGATTGCTAATTTACAAGCTGGTTTAATAGAAAAGAACAGAATGTAACACACAGAGGTGACAGGACCTTGTTTATCCATGATTGCACAGCTGCAATCTTGAGTAGTGTATTATGGTGTTATTTAGGTTCTCTAAGTGACAATTACTCTGCCTAGAAGTACAGAACAGGCACACCAGCATATTAACAATCCTTTCTCTCAGAGGTGATAAGGGTCATCTACAATCTGATGAGAATTCCGTACTAAAGCATGTGATGGTCAAATCTGGGAAGCTGCTTAATAACTTCAAATGCCAGCAAGGAAAGGAAAGAGACTGGCAACAAAGCAAGATGGGGAAATGACTTGTGGCATGTGGACAGTAAAGATGGGAAAATAGGAACTGTAGTCTGAACAGATCTTTAGCAACAATATCAAGGAAACAGTCTCAGGGTCACACCAAACAAAAATGAAGAAATGAGATTAAAGACAGCAGAAACAGAACAGCATGGGACACCATATAATTGCAAGATCTTCTAGACAAAGTCCTCCTTCAAAGAAAAGTTAATTTATGGTGGAATAATGATTATTCCAATTCAAATCTCATTTCACCCACTCCCTTATTCTCCTGATGCAGGGTGAATCTATCAGATACAGAGAAAATGTGCTCAGTGAGGAAGCAGAAGCAGGTCACCTCCACTACCAGGATGTCACACAATGATTCCTAATCATCCGTATTTTCCTGAACAGACATTTTATCTGAAGAACATATTATTGCCATTATCTATGCAAGTGTTGGCCTGGGAATAATAATACAGATACAAAAAGAGCACATGCATTCCCACTAATTCATTACTTCAAGTTGCAGTATTAATTCTGCTTTTAGTAAAGGGGAAGCTTCTGAGTCCTGAGCCTGAAAGGGAGGAATCTCATATAAGATAAATAGTACTTCCAGGAAACTCACATTTACTTACCAATACCATATAAATGTGCTTTCTTTCACTATCCTATGTTGTTCTTTTCCATTAGAATCAAGGAAACACATAAGTAGAACATTTATTATACTCCAGGATCAGTAGTCAGTTGGTATCTTTATATAAGCTTAAAGGAAAAAAATGTTTCATAGCAGCTGGACAAAAAAAAAAAAAAAAGAAATGCTTCTAAAAAGCCAAGATCTGCTGCTGTTCTACTACTGAATGTATTCATGCTCCTTAAAATAGGTATGATGTTCAGTTTTGGTTGGTGTCCGCATCTCCTAGTCACTAGATATTGCTGTGAGAAGTCTGCCTTTGTAGACATAGCAAGTATTAAATGCCTTTCCAAAAAAATGTGTAATTTTGCTGCAAGTTTGATTCATATCTCAAGATCCAGGCATGCTCAAGATCATGAATAGAGAAGCTTGAAAATAATTATCAAGACTGGTACATTGTGATGAGTGATGAGTTGTGTGTTATAAGAAAAAAGAATAGTTGCAAGAATTACATAGCAAAAGGGAGAAAGAATCAACATAGAGAACATGAATCTTCTCACTGATTTGAATACACTTTGTATCAAGGTTTGAGGTTCAGTTTTAATGGTCATCTTTACCTCCATTGAAGCCTACCTTCCTCCAACTATAGTTTTACTGGGTTTGGTGAAATTACCACAGATGTATTTCATATTCTAAAAATTGGCTGCTGTTTGTCTCCCACAAATCCTGACCTTTTTCATCTTATTAGCTTTCTTCTGAAGTTTGAAGGTGAACTCAAAAAGACACCTTACAGTTTATCATGTCAGTAAGAAGAAGGACCACATGCTATGTCAGAATCCAAGTTACATTGGTTTTGAACTTTAAACATATACCTAAGCATAAACATATAATGAGTTTTATCAGATAGTTTTCTAGTAATCAATTGCCTTTGCATAATTTAATTTTAACTGTCTTTCCTTATTGCCAGTGTATTTATTTCAGATGGTCCTAGAAAGAGTTGCCTTAACCGTGCAAATGAAAAATGTACTCTGTCTTGAGTTCTGGATACTATACTTAGGTCACTGTACAGATTAGAATTTAACTTCTTTAGGGATTTAAATGCAACAGACTCACAGTTCATTGGATGAAAGCAGTTTATCACTGATCAAGCAAATACAGAATTAATTTCTAATATTTTATATAGAAAGAAAAAAATGTTCATCAAATATTCATTGTTGTATGTGCAATATATTGAAGGCTTGATAACATCAGGGCATGCTAACATAAAACATTTGACACAGCCAATAAAACTGAGTGTAGGAATAGGAATCTCACTACATTAAAATGTCAAATTTCATATTTTTATTGAGTTTTTTATTAAAAAATAAAAAGCAATTTATGGAGCCAGACCACAACTTTATAGTCACAGCTTACAGAACATCCTCTTTACTGACCAACATCTGCCAGAGCAAAATTACCCTGAGCTATGTACAAAGCACACAGCCACAGTATGTCCATCTGCTATTCCTATGCCTCTGGGGGCTGCTAATCTCTCCAAATACAAAAAGGCTGTGATGTAGCACTGACACTGTTCACATTTCTCTAGGTGCTGCCAGGGCCTTCATCCCAGCAGTTTTCTGTGACCACAGCATGGTTTCTCCAACAAATCAAACAAGAGGAGAAGACACAGCTCTTCTGGATTTTAGCATTAACATACAAAGGCAACAGGACTTCATTATCACAGATGGTTTGTTTGCTGTTTGTACAGATGCTGAACCTGTTCCTTTGAACTGAATAGCAGCTCTGTCATCATCTAGAGAAGAAGCAAGTACACAATAAAGAAGAAACAGGCCAGTATGATCATTTTGCTGGTTCTGTATGTTGTTAGGAAAAGGAAAAAGATTTTGTAGATGAGAAGGCATATATTTTGCTCATTTATGCTGCATTATATCTTTAGAGTTAGGTATTATGGCTGCTTGACTCTATTGTGAACAACTGGTTTTTTAAAACTTAGCAAAACCCTAAAAAAAATTAATCAGACAACATGCTTTGTCTAATGATAGGAAGCCAGATGGAAAAGAGCTATGATAACAAGCATGTCATAATCTCATTATAAAAAACAAACTCTCTGTTGAATGTTTGTGGCCCTTAGTCAAATGGTCTCTCATAGGTCAAACAGGCTTAGGAACAGCAATTGAATGGCATCAAACTTTTCTGTCCCAATTCTCGTAGACAGATCAGTTTGCAGCGTCTTAAAATAAATCTCTTATTTCTCGAGGAAGTTCTTGGCAGTAATTTGGGCTGATGATAAACAAGCCTCCACTAACTGTATTTAAAAGCAGAAAAAAAGATGCTCGCACACTGACTTAGTTATGCCTAAGCAGGATGAAGGAACAAAGCAATAAAAACACAACTACACTATTTCTTTCTTACAAATGAGTTCCAAACACAGTTTCTTTATATGAGGAAGCGTATTGATCTTTTATATAGAAACTACTAGGTAGGTCAAATTTTAATTTTTTATGAAAACCTCATCAACAGTTATGTTTCATTCCAGAATAAGCTATTCTTGAACTGAATTACATCCAACTTGAGAAGAAACACAACAAACCTATTTTTTCCTTGACACCTCATTACATTCACACCCAGAATGGCAATAATCAGGACTCTGCCTTCTCATTCCACCTGGCAAGAATTAATTTATCTGCTTCTCTGTGGAGTTATTAGGGGCAAAAGAAACACAAATTACTAAACAGCCTTTAAGAGACCTTAAATACACAAGAGCCACCTGCAGTATAAGGAAAAAAGTAATGGACCATATGAATAAATTCAATTTAACTACAGGCCTGTTTGAAATCTCACCAGTGTCAAGTATTCATAGTCATAAACAGAGATTTATACTAAAATATTTGACAATGAATTTGCTAAATCTCTAAAAAGAAGGAAAGCTAACACTACATATGGCAAATGAAACTATAAATGCAGAATAACCTTGTTTTTAGTAGCTAAAGAAAAACAAACACTATTTTTTTCACCTGAGCAAACAACAATGAGAACAAGTCAGGGAAGTTTTATGATGACATAAATCAACAAAGGGTATTCCCATGTAGAATACAAGTTGTGAGTCCTATTTTTTCTATGTCCACAGGAATTTGGAAAAGTTGAAGGAATAGTCAGATGAGATTCAGTGAGCACACTATCACCCCTTTCAGACCAACAGCATATATAGTATATAATATGCAATTTATATATGATTTATACCATATTTTATTTTAAAATATTTATACCTTATTTTATTTGTCATGATCAAGAAACCTATGAAGTTTGGCCAGTTTTGGCTTCTAGCCTATCACAAATAAAGTCCAGCTGAGATTTTGTGTTGTTCCAGGAGCAGTGATAGTAGAGCTTAGTTTACAGACACTGGCAAAATCTTAATGGAAAGGAAGGGATTTGCACTAACTTCCACTTCACAGGTACATGAAGTCCATCTGTATTTTACAACCTGACTGCTTAAAATATTCTAAGAATTTCATTCCCAGATTAATCTAGGATAGGCAAGCAAGGCCTTTGATTATTCTGCAAATGGCCCAGCTTTGATGAAAATGTATAACTAGACAGAGGAAACATTTTCTGCAAAATTCAGAGGATGATATTTAGTTGATAAATAGATAGGGACCTTTTCTACCTATCACCACAACTGTCAGTTTGAACACAAATGAAAGAGAAAAAAAATGACCAAGAGCATCAGAGAAGCCACATGGGGTAAAAGAAGTCACGCTCATCTCTTTGCCAACACACTTTTTTTACTGATGTCCTGTTCTGCAGTAACTACTCTGCACTTCCACCTTTGCTCTGGGATCTAAGGTGGTGCAAAGCAGAAAGCTCACTGACACTTCTTTTGTATCTCTTCTTTGAGTACAATACCTTACATTCTGTATGCTTGAAAACAAGACTCAGGTAGTTGAATGATTTGTAGATATACAAAATTCAAGTCACAATCTGACCTTCAAATATCATTATATAGGCTCTATATAAAAGAAGCAGGGCCCTTTTATATAAGACATTTAAAACTGAATGAGACTTATCACTGGAGACTGTATCATAGAACAAACTTGTGTCCTGATCAGACTAGGAGGAAGGAATTAAAAACAAGAATGTCCCAGTTAGCAAGAATATACAATATTTTGCAGTGGCAAATAAATTTGGCATTTCATGAACAAAAGTAAGAAATTCACAAGGGAATGGCAGAGAGGCAAAGATTCCAACAGCAGAAAAAAAGGCAGTGGTTGTCATGCAAATTGCATGAAGGGCACATAATACTCCAGTGAATTACAGTGTAATGTGTTTTGCTTCTGCTCAGCACATTTCACGTGCCCTTTCTGAAAATAAAAAAAAAAAGCACTGCTCAGTCAACCACTGGAAGCCAATGAAAACAGGCAAGAGTTGAATCCTGCCATCTGTGTAGAGATGCACTACAACATGACGAACATCCACAAGAAATGAATTTGTAATGCAAAACCAAATCATAATTCAAGGCCTGCCCCAACATATTTCAGGTTAAAACTTGAAATTGTCAGAAAGACAGTGGTTTAAAAGTTTCAATGCAGAAAAAAAAAATTGAAATAGGGTCATAGGGATAGACAAGACTGAGATGGTGTGCTGCTCAGCTGTAAGAAGCACCTTTCACCTTGGTTTCAGAGATTTAATAGGTATCAAGGGCAGAGAGCAAATGCAAGAAAATGGATCTGTGAATGAAAAGAGAAAGAATGAATAAAGGTTAGTTGGGATATTTCTTTCAAGTTAAGGCCTTATTAAAAAAAAGTAGCATGGTGTTGAACAAAACATTCTGGGCTGAAAGACCAGAAAGGCAAAATATTGTCTGTGATTTGCTGTGCAAGCATCATGCACAAACCTGCACTTTCTTTTTATCTACAGAGAGCTCATCTCAATGAAATAACTTCCAAAAAGAAAAATGCAAAACATAAAAACCAGTTCTATAACTGCCCTTCTTATCCATATGAAAATACTATTGTAAGGAAAGGCATAAAGCACAAAATGAAAAGTTCTTCAGCATTTTGTGAAATCATTAACATTTGTTCTGAACAAAAATTAGTACAAGAAAAAAAATTGTATAATGGAAACATACAAAAGAAGACTAGAAACATGTCCTTCCATCTCCACCTAAACATCATGGTTACTGTGGTATCTCAAACTGAAAGTGAATACTCATTAAAAATGTATTCTCTGGAGTGATTACTGGTTTTTAAAATATCCCATATTTAGTTCAGATGATATTTCATAATATTCATTATGTATTATTACATATCATTATATATATCCATAACAATTCTGTAAAGAATTGTTCATAACAACTGTTCATAACAAATTGTTCATAACGCATTCATAACAATTCTGTAAAGAACTCTTGAAGTGAGACAACAGAAACGTCCATTGCTTACAGATGAACACAAACGCCTACAATTAAGCTCTGATCCCTAAACTTCATTTTTCTCTGAAGAAAACATTCTAAGAATAGAATATTGTGTGTGAATCCTGATTCAAGATCTTTCTGACTATGCCAGTTTGTTGCAAATATGCAATTCATACCACTTAAAAAACTAGTGTCAAAGATATGAGCAAAGCTGGTTTTGTTGAAATATGATGTTATAAAACTGCGTCTTACCAACATTTGATGGCAAGGTTCACTCTGTTATAGTACTGCACAGAGGATACAACAATTATTCAAAAGCACTGAGACAGAGCTAAACTTACCAAAATAAAGATCAAAGTTACCAAGACAAAATCTTAGCACGCTTAGTACGAGGCCATGCATGATGGCAGTCACCTACCAAAGAGGTGTCTGGGTCACAAGGAGCAGCCTTGAGAGGCTTCCCAGCTCAAGGGGAGCTCACTGCCACGCAGCCAGGTTGCTTAGCAGGGAGAGCTCAAAGGTGGCTCCCTTAGGCTGTCCTAGTTATGTGGTTAAAGTGGTTGACTCATAGTAAAATTAAATGTCATGGGAAAGGTATGCATGAGACTCCTTGTACCCACGACTTTCTTTGCCTCTTGATAAATGAGTCTTGGAAAGCCCACACTGTTCATGTGTAAATCACATGGTTGGTGTTCCAGCCTCATGTGCACTGGTGCTCACTGGGCCATTCTGCCTCTTTGTGGCTTTTGAGAGAACAGATTGGAACAAAAGGAACAGTTTTGCCATTTAGGGCTTGGACATTTACCTCCTTGGAGAATGAACCAAACCACCACTAATTTGGTTTAGGAGTCGAGTGCATCCATCACAATTTCCAGGCTTATTCTTCCAGTATATTCCAGACAAGGTACAAACCTTTCCCAGCTGAAGTCAGTAACAGTTCTATTATTAAATTCAGTCATGCAAGGACTCAAATAAAATTATATGGGGAGGAACATGTTCTATTTTTTTTTGTTTTATTCCTTGACTATTCAACCTGCCATCCAAAGTAAGTTATTCTTAACATTCAATAAAAAGGAAGATTCTTTAAGACTTATTTCAGCACCATTCTGCTGACAATGGAAGAAGTAATGAAGAGAGCAGTTAACTCTCACAGAAACTGGAATGCCACTGAGTGTAAAGTACTAAAAACCTGGGAGTATTTGTGTGTGGGCAGGTAAGAGTGGATTATGCTAAGAAGGTTCAATGTTGAATGCCCATAAAATTCATACATTGTTTAAAAAAGCAGTTGATTTTTCATGAACACTTTTTCTAGTAGATTTTGAAAATGCCCTTTTCCCCAGAACTAAGTAAAAAAGTTAAGTATAGCTGCATTTGAGCATGAGGAATTATACTATATCTGCTGAAAACAATTATCATACCTACATTCAGAAAGAATAATGCTTCTGTCAACTACTGTACAAGGATGCTCTGATGGCTCCAGAGTTACTGGCAAACATGTAATTATTGAACCAGTGTATATTTTACTATATATATATATATATTAATAACTTCCTACTACAAACCTTTTTACCCACAGAAAAATGTTGTGTCCATACTAGGTAAGACCACCTTAACTTCCCTTTGGCCCAGATCAGTGTTTCATTATATGTAGAGAGCCATGACAGACGGTCACACCTGCTCTACTGATGCAAGGATACTTTCCCCTCTTTTCTGATTTTCCTTTCACCATCCTCCTTTCTCCCTAATGCCTCTCTCCTTTGCCTTGTTTTCTAAAGGTTCACAGATCTTAAGGAAGATTCGAAAGAGTAAATGGTGATACTCTGTTGTATTAATCAGTGTCCCTTTCCCTGATCCCAGAGAGCTTGCAATACTGCAGAGCTACGAAGGACTCACCTCAAGGAGGACCATCTGTCACAAAGCAGTGAGTCTGCTGCCTCCTGCCCAGAGCAGAAGGTTGAAACCAAGCAGGAAACAACCTGGAAAAGCCACAAATCTGAGGGGACGAGGAACCGTGAAGGTGTTTCTACATCATATGCCTGGCCAAGAGAACTCCAGCCCTCTCAGTGGCCCTGGTAAAACTCTGCTCACAAGGGGACAGGAATAGCAGCATACACAGTTGTTCAGCAAATGGTACCAAGAAACCAAAATAGCAATGCAAGGCAGCTGGGGAGGTTGTCTCCTTCAAAAAAAGAGACTCTTTTTGAAGGGTATTTTTGGGTGGTAAAGAATGTTTTCGCCAACAGATTTCTGGCAGCCTTTAAAGCAAGACTGTATAAGTAGGGCATGGGCTGAAGCATTCCTGTGTCCCAGTAACTCTCAACGGCTATAAGAGGCCCCTGGGCAATGGGCAGCTGGATCTAACATACCACAGATTGAGCCTTCGGAGGAACCTCTCTAAACCACCATCATCTGTTCATCCATTAGCCTATTATTATCCCCATAGAGGCACATTCTTTTTTTTCCCTTTGAAATTATTCCTGTTTATGCCATCCTTTGCCCATGCTCTTTTTTTTTTTTTTTTTGACAATTCAAAACTTTATTAAATCAGTGCTACTTCAAAAATATTGACAAAACTTTCCTGAAAGATGTCATTTAAGCATAAGCATCAAGTGTACCACCATTGAAAATGGGAACACTGAAGAGTCAAGAAGCTATGGAACCACTATTAAAAAACTCTCTGGGTTTCCAAAAGTGATTAGGCCTCGTTGTCTTTTCCATACCTACTTTTTCCCTTCTCCAGTTCCTGATTGCAAAGTTACACTATAGAGGACAACCGAGTTCCTGTTACAGTCTTTTTTGTTAGAATAAAAATAACACAGCTACCTAAAGGAACCCAAAACCACTGTACTGACCCTAACAGGGAACTGCTTCACCCTTTCTTCCACTGGCAATGTTGTACTTGACTGAAAGGGGAAAGCAGAAAGAAATACATTGAAACACGCCTCTTTGGTTTTAGCGTGTATTTTCCCTATCTATGTGCAATAACCTCTTGTCTTCCATCGTGTACTTTGATTGTAAGTTCTCCATTGCAGGAACCATTTTCATTCCCTGTCTGGCAAAATGGGGTACTCTCTATGATGGTTCTAGTGCAGGAGAATAGGGTAGGACTCTTAGGATTTAGGTCATTATAATCACAATCATGTTCAGAACTGTTTTTATTTACTGACAGATGCTTCTTCCTCCATGTTATTTGATATAAAGCCTTCCCTGCAGCGTCATGCAATTGCTGGCATTGCATAACAGAGCACCTCTTCTGGGTAGGAGGCATGAGGAAGATGAAGGATAAAGGAGATTATTCATTTTCTAGTAGGTAGGTGTAAACCCACAGAGATTCTATTCCCACCCATATGACTACACATGGCTGCCTGGAAATGTTAAAGAGTTTCAAGTCTCAGCCTAGTCTTGGGCTCAACTTGGCATTTCCAAAGGGAAACCAAGACATGGACAGATGGGAAGAGAGGTAAGACAGAGCCAAGAGTCCAGAGAGAGGGGAGCTGCCAGTTAGAAAACAAAACCTTGGGTTAACTACATAAAAAGAATTCTGTAATATTTCCATCTGTCTTCCTCCCTTTTTTGTAATTTTTTCACATTAATAATTTCACCCAATATGGGGCAACAGTGTACTTGTACAGCTGAAGTCTGCTTTTCAGTGCTCCACTGAAGAACCAAAATAAAAAGCCAGGGATGTTGGTGACTTCGGCATTGCTTAGCAACAGTGGAAAGATCACAGCTTAATTCAGTTACCTTTCCCTGAAAACAAACAAATAAACAAAGAACCAGAAAAAAAAATGAACACCCACCCTACAGAAAGTCCACTTCTAGTGTTTACCTCTTTAGTGTTTACCTCTGTTGTTCTGTTCCTTCTAATTTCATGTATTGTGTTTTGCTCCAAGGCACGTTCTGAAATGAGCATACTAGATGTCTCCAATTTGCAATCTAGTTCTGGTTTATTCCAGATAGGGGCCACTGTCTGGAGAGTATGCATAGTATTTTGTAGTACTGCCTATCAGAGTATTTAGGGCAATTTGAACTGGAGAAAAAAATTCATATATCTTAAGACCATTTAGCCATTGTATGCTGTCCAGAAGAAAATCCAGACATGCTCAGTGCTATGGAAAAGGACCTAGTTGGACCTAGAACAAAATCTGCCAAAAGAATGTGGGTGCAGTCCTTTCTACCCCCTCCTTTTTACCAGCACAGATAGAGCTACTGACACATTTGTTAAGCTCCTGCTGTCAGTTGTCATCTGGAGGAACGTCCCACTCCACTGACAGAGGGAGCTTAAGGAGACCAGTCTCCTAAGCTAATCATCTGAAAGAATTGCCTCAAGAGGAACATTGTGAATACTTCCTCTGTGTGACTAAACTCATGACATTTATTCCAGTTAAAATGAACATGAGAAATCCAGACAGGATTTTGCACTGGGATTTAACCAAGCCATTATCCACAAGAACAGCTGAAAAAAGCATGAGGAAGATTTACAGTATCTTTTTTTTTCTATGTTGGACATCATTAACTGTTAACTTCATGCAGCATTTTCCACTGTAGGATCTAAAAGTGTTTACAAAATAAACCTTTGGGCAAGTGGTGTCTGAAGACAGTGTTATTGTTGTATCTAGTGTATGGCAAGCCAAAAATCACAAAGCATGTTTCAGGCTACACTAAGAGTGAGCCCTCCTGATTTCTAAAGCATACGGTTTTGGTATGACAACCCTTGTATCTCTGATGAGCAAAACCAACGTGAAATTTGAAACATAATACATGATTTTCTTTCCAACAAGAGATTCACAGGTAAACAAGAGCTTTTAACACACAGTCTTTAGAAGGAAAAGCAAACTTCCTGGTAAATTCAAATATTTTAAGCATCATACCTTGGCTTAACCAAGGTTATGTTAAGGAAAATATGTCTAGCAAATTTCAATAGTTATTTTGGCGGTTCTGAAAATATTTGTGAAGAGATTATTTTTTGTGCTGTTTTTTTCCCCCAAAAACCCTCTGTACTATATAGAATGGCACTAATTCATTTAGTAGTAGTGACTAGACAAAGTTGTGTTTAGTTTAAGATTGAGCTGGGAAAAAGAAACAAAACACTTAGTTCATGGAATGTCACAGCCTACAATGTTTATATTTTACTATACAGAGATATGTCAGCACAGTGACTTCTAAAGTGTCGTGATTAGACCAAATCATTATGGTCACTTATCTCAAGAGTTTCTGGGAACAGAGGACGAAGGGCTAAGCAGAGGCAGGGCATTGAAAGAAAATTAAGGCACAACAGAGTCATGCATGAGAACATGACATGTTGGAAAGATCCAAATCTTATAGATAGTTTTCGGAACCAGAAGGTAGAGTTTTACAGAGCTTGATGGAAAGACAGGAATAAACCTCTTAAACAAAAAAGCAAAAGGAAAAGGGGCATTTCAGAGGAGTGCAAGTGCTCTGAAACAGATGGTCTTTTCAAAGAGAAACAAGTCTAGGAAAAAAGAGGGTGAGCAGATGTTATTGGTGTTTCATCTGAATGATCACTATTACTAAATTCTTCATCAAAACTAGGATTTATGGGGAAAATTACATCATCAACAAGGGAAGGAATGCGTCATTACCAGAGCACACTCACATGTCTAGACATGCTCTTGGGTAGGCAGAGCCAAATACAAATTTGGAACTCAGATGGAATTCAGAGGAGTCGAAATAAGTGAAGCAGAACCAGCCATATGAGAGCAGATAGCTCAAAATGCTGCTGGACAGAACTGACTCCTGCGTCAACGTCATTGCAAGAGTGGAGCTGTGGGGATGCAGAAAGGGATGCAGATGTTCTAAAAGAAATTAGAACACTTCTCTGCAAGTAGACTTTTTTACATTTCTGATGTTTCATTTCCAGTGAGAACAGTACGTCTTAAGCACATGGTTGGGATTCACTGTAAGGAGTTTTCAATAAAATCAGACATTTTAGTCTGCTTCATTCCAAACTGTGAAACACATAGTGAAATTTTTATTCTGTCAGGGCCTAGACACTGAGAATTCCCTCCTCCTTCATTTCATTTTTCAGGATTCTTCTCTCCTCAGATTCTTCCTTTCCAAAGGCACAACTATTCCAAAGGCTTTAGAGACTGATTCAGTACTGAATTAGCTACTATTGAAAGTTCAACATGAAGTGTTCTTGAAGTGACAAACACAAGTGGGACTGTCAGAAACTGTTGTGCCTGGAACTCCCCTTCTCTTTTTAAGCTTAATGAGTTTCACTATCCCACAGAACTCCCTGACGTCCATTCCTTACTCTCCTTCTGGCCATGAAGAGCAGCATGTGAAGCATATGCAGATTTTGGTTCATTCAATTCCTTAAGAAGAAGAGCCATATTAGTAGAATCAGCTCCCTTTTTCTGGTTTGACTTTAGTCACAACTATGAGCACAGCAGAGCACATGCTGTAATTCCAGTTCTCTGCAACAAGTCTCTTACCTCTTTAGTGAAGATTCAATTGTTTAAAGCAGAAAGCATATTTTATTCTTCCAGAAAATCAATTAGTTGGTCCCTGAACCAACACACTTCTCACATTATTCTTTTGTTAATTAAGGAAAAGTTTCAATATGACTCCAAAAGGTACACAATAGTTTCCACCCACACTAGAATTTTTTCACTATCTGTGTTCACTTTTTGTTAATTTGAATCCTGCTCATAGAGGGCAAGTATTGCTAGGGCTCTTGGGAAATAACAACTACAGGCACTGGCTGGATTTTTTTAGGCTACAACATGATTCAGTTTTTCATTCTCAGAGCCTGATCTCCAGAATGTGTCACCCACAGCAGCTCTCTTTACTTGCCAAACACATTTGCTGCAGGACCAGGACATCACCTTGTGACCAAGCATTAGTCAGACCTTCCCTCCAAACCCACACTAGTCTGTAGCAGAAGGATCTGCAAAGAACAAGGCAGCAGCCCTGTTGAGAAAGATTGGTCTACTGAACCTCAAGTCATGTCACACGACTGGTCCTGAGGCCATCATCTTGTGGCAGAGGAAAGCAGACTCCCATGCCCTGTAAGAGCAGGGGAGTGTAGCAGAGGAGCACACACCTTTGAGCCTGTTAGTAGTCATATCACTGTATCAATTGAACTCATATTTTTTAAGAGACAAATTACTATTTTTACAGCTATTGCTCACAACAGGCTGCAAAGCAGAATAAATGTGGGTTAAAAAGCCCTCTCAGACTCTGCTTCTGGTAAGGTTGGATCATCAACACTTGCCTCTCTGGGAACAAATTGCTCCCAGACAATTTCCCAGTCTTGCGGGATGTTTATAAGGACTGTTACATTCTCTTGCTTGAAAACATCATAAACTGAGTAAATTATTAAAAATACTTCAAGAAGCGTCTTAGCCCAAATAAACACAATGGGAGCTTTGCAATGGCCTTCAAATAAGGGATGGATTTCATTAATATATTTTTATTTTCATTCTTTATTTACATGGGGTGTGGGAGAGGAAATTAGAGGTCAGCTAAGAAACCTGAATTATCAAAATATATGAAGTTGTCTGTCTCTACTATAGGGAATATTGGCTCTTGTAGTCTGCTTATAGGGAGGCTTTTTCTCCTTGAAATGAAAGATAGGGATCAGAAAAAAAACCCAGCCTCTCAGTCAAGTACAGATGCTTCCTGGGTGGTTTCCTCAGTTGTGTTATTTAAGCATCAAGACAGAAATTATGTTAAACTTCAGCACATTTCTTCAGAACCTTTATTTTAGGTAGAAGTGGTTGGTATACAATTTAATTTGTATGATAAACACACAGTAAGAAAGGGCAGCCCAAGCAAAGAGTTTTGAGAAAGAGAAATGGAACAACTGTTAGAAAACAAGTTATGCATCCTTCCAGATGATCCTCCGTCCTTTCCACACATATTCACACAGAGAACACAAGTCACAAAAATGTAGCACTTCTATGACTGTACAAATGAGTCTCTTCAAAAGAAGTAGGAGGGTGTAGTAGAATGAAGGCAATAATTATTTGGACTTTCTGAATGAAGTAATGAAAGGTGAAAAAAAAAAGGAATAAAAAAAGTGAAAAAAAAAGGGGAAGGGAGAGGGGAAGGGAAGGGAAGGGAAGGGAAGGGAAGGGAAGGGAAGGGAAGG
>QUSF01000007.1:12077613-12210676 GCA_003676055.1 Chloebia gouldiae
GAAGGGAAGGGAAGGGAAGGGAAGGGAAGGGAAGGGAAGGGAAGGGATTATTTAAGTCTAAGAAGATGTCTTAATTCTATAAGGCCAGGGTAAGAATTGTTCACTCCTCTTCATCTCTCCCGGGTTGTGTCATGCTGATACTTTGCGTATTAATGCATTCAAGGCTGTTTAACTCATATTTTGAGAGGGCAGTATGAAAAATAGCAGTATAGCTATTTCAAAACATTTTCTTAATGTTCTAATACTAAGATTTTTTTAAAGTTTTTTATGCCTGAGAAGACCTTTGTCTGTTCTGTTAAACTGAGACAGCCTTCTTCTGCTGTAGGTTAGCAGCACTATATAAGAGCAAACTAAACAGCTCTTCCAAAAAAACATTAGTTTTTAAGTTTCTTAATATGACTGCAAATTAAATTCTTCAGATATGTCTAAGCTTCTCAGAATTCAGAGCCACAGTAAGGGTTTTAATCCTGATAGCAGAGTAGTCAGCTACAGGAACCCTTGAAAACAAATGGGCATGCTAGACAACAAATAAAATGTGGCCTAACTCTGATGTGTATAACCCTCCCATCTCTGTTCTTATATGGGAAGTATTAACATTTTCTTTGGCTAGAGGCAACAGATCTAAAGAGTTGACATAACTAGAGCTCTGGAAACTCTGCCTGGAAGGTCACAAAGGGATGAAAGGTAAAATCAGGTTTTAAACTGGATGAGAAAAGTCTGGGTAAGGGCAGAAATCTAGAGATTTATAAAAATATGTTATATGTCACACTGCCTGAACAACAAACTGATTTACCATAATGCTGACAGAAGTACACGTGTTAAGGCAGTGTGATTTCATAAAGTAACTGGTATTAAGATGAGCTGGCTTATACTATGAAATGGCATAAATTGAAAATAAAATGTTTACTCTTCCCATGTAGATCACTTATACTTCATGCATTAGAAAGGTGGGGACCGACAAATCTAATAGGTAAGTTATCAGCTGAGAAATCTGATGGCTCATGCAGGAGCTAGCTACATAGGTCTTCATCAGGAAAGAGGAAATTTTTTTTTGTTTTTGGTTTGTGTTTGGTTTTTAGTAGGCTTTTCTTTTTTTTTTTTTTTTTTTTTTTGGCTTATTAAAATTTTATTTCAATTAGAGGAAAAAGTCATGCAAGGACAGGACTTTGCTTATGAGTTTCAGCTTGATAATATGTACTGGGAAAGCTTTCAAGGATGAAGCAGAAATAGTCCCAAGTGTCAGAATACTGAGTAGGAGGTAAGTGGCAATTTAAAGCTAAAATAACCCATTTTTTAGACACAGTAGGCATCTTTCATTGGGGTTCCCAAAAAGAGCTATTGTTAAATACTGACTTTTAGTGAGTTGATAGGAGTCTTACTCTTTATCTGAAATACAGCATTTGAAGGCCATACTGTATGCCACTAAGTCTCCCTGACTTACACAAACTTTATTTAAATGATTGGGACCTCTAGTTTTCTGAGAGGAGACAAAGAATACGGGCGTGTTTTAGTTCTACAACTGAAAAACAAGTATTTCAGAAAGTCAAAACTATATGAGATCACAGCCAAAATTGCAATGTTTTTCCTCCTGAGTTTTTACAGATGCTATTAACATCCCATCTTAAGTAGGGGAATATTTACTTGAGTCTCCAGAGTGACCAGAACCAGATAATTTTCCATTTCTACAAGATCTGAAGGGCAGTTTCAGAATGTCACACTTTATCACAATTAATGTCAGACACAAGCCACTTTTTTGGTCAGTTAAACCTGTTCTTCCTGCCTCTCAGGAAAGCTGGGTAAGCAGACAGAAAGGAAGTGGTGCTGTTCCAATATTTACTAAACAACAGAATTGAACATCATGATTCAGGGTCAGACAGAAAAATGGGCTCATTAAGGTGTCTTGGCATTCTGGTGTTACACCATTGGATGTCTAAGACTAAGGCTCCTGCACAATTCTTGCCTTGTTAAAAATTACAATGTACTGATCATTATTTTCGATCCTGACTAGGAAGGGGTCAGAGTCCAAAAAAAAAAACAAACCCAAAAAAACTAGTAAGAACATGAGAGACATCTTGGGACTTCAGCCCCTGCCTCAGAGCTCTGTCCCTTGCAAACCAGGTTGCTAATACTCACTGGTATCCATTAAACAGTAGCAACACCCCTCTCAGAACCACTGACATCCTCTTTCCCCTTCCTCAATGCCTCTCCTTGAGACTTGCTCCAGAACCTTACACCATAATGGTTAGAACCTTTTTCCATATCAATTTATTCAGGGCCACTTTTACGACCATCATGCCAAACCATCATCTAGATTAAATCTTCTATTATCTTTGGTACTATGACATTGTCAGCTGCAGCCATAAGTAGAACCATCCTGCAGGAAATCGCAGTTGCCATCCCATAACTCACCAACCTCAGCAAGAGAGCTGTAGGTACCACTCCAGCACCTGCTGTTGTTTTCCTAGTTCCTTCTGCAGTTGGTGATGCCTCCCCTGAACATCAGTAGGGCAATAAAATTTTTCCAATCTGTGCAAATTTTGGTGTTCTTTCAAACACTAAGGACTTTGGAGTTGGCTTGCTTATGTCCTTTTTCAGTAGGTATTGAAATAGGATGCGGTCATGCCCTTGGATCCATCACCTCCTCCAATTCCCATATATTTTGTGCTATCTCCTTATTCCAAATTAACATTCCATCCTGCACATCAGAAGACAGACAAATATAGTCAAAGTAAGAACTTTGGCATAAAATATTATGGGATTTATTACACTGAAATTATGCAGCATAGGTTTCTCAGTTTAAGGCATGGAATCTGACAACTTTAATTAATTATGAAGTGATAGAATGGCTTGCATAGTACACTAAAAGTTTTATATATGAACTAAAAAGTGATTAAAAAAATAGTAAATTGTATTTATTTTACAAAAAAAGTGCTTTCCCAGGATTAGGAGCCCACAAGCAAGTTTACAGGGATAGGCCAGCTGTCTTCAAGCATGTAATAGCAGCAAAGAGCTTAAAAGGTGGGAAATGAAGCTTATACAAAGAGGTAGATGCTCTGCTGAGGTCCTGTGCTCTGCAGAATCTCTTCCTGTCACTCATCCTTCCCATCATCCATCCATGGTCATGTCTACCCCTCCAGCTAAGATTGTGCTCACAGTATTGCTGGTCACCCATGACTTTGTCATTCCCAGCATCTTGAAAAAATGCTTCTTCAAGACCTCCCATTCCAGGCTTTTAGTTAACAAGATTGTGCAGAGGAAACCCACTGAATCTCTCTCAAAGAGTATGCAGGAAAGAAAAGAAGGCAAAAGAGAAGAGAAAAAAACCCCGCAACATGCGTGTGGTTTTACAAGGCCCAGACCCTCCATACTGCCCTGAGGCTGTGCAGGACCTTCCCAACAGCTCCTTCCTACTCCTGGTAGATCAAGGAGAGAATGGAAAGCCTGAACACAGTAAGGGCAGAGACTGTTTGTCAGATGTATAAAACATGAGCTGCATTAACCTAATTTTAACATCATAAAGGATACATGGAACTTACTAGGTGCTCAAATACTCTGATTTGGACTAAGCTTTCTTATCAGCTGTATGGTGAGTGGCCTTGTTGCATGTCAAATGTAAGCAGAAATCATTAAGCCTACCACCATTGCTATGCTCTCACTTCCTCATAACCTGTATCTAAAGAAGTAGAAAATAACATAACAACAGTAACTCCAGACTGGCTGTATTATTAATGGCATGGATGGCGATGAGTGGGAAATTTTTCATACATTTGAATTTTATTAATAAAAAATCATATTATCCTTAAAAGTTGCTTTTATTACAATACCTGGAAGCCCCAAGCACAGGCCAAGATTGTTTTGGGCAGGCCACCATAAAGTTACTCTATAAGAAGTCATGCTCCTTCTTTTCTATTCTACCTTTCTGCTACTTGTCACACAGTATCAGGATACTACAGACAATGACAAAATAGCCTAATCCACCAAGAAAATCTTCTATTTTAGTCTCAAAAAGATGATTACTTTTCATTTATAGGAAAAGTTCTCTGCCTTTAAAATTTTAATGGATAAACAACAAATAGAAACTCCATTTACTGTTTTAAAATTAAAAGCACTAAGCTGCTTTGACTCCTTATACTTCTTCAGGATCTGCACAAGTGTGCCCAAATATCACTGTGTTCTGGATTTAATGTGTGACATATTTTGCAATTAGCAGCAATAACCCACACGATACAGCACCAGAAGACATATTCAGGTTAAGGCCAAGAGAGAAGGTGTAAAGAGAGAGCAATATAGCAAAAAGCTTTGCAAGTCATCTACTCAACAGGCAAATTTCCATAATTCTGTCAATGAACCTGGAAGCTAGGTCTTTCTTTCTCATGTGAGCAATCTTTGCACTGACAATACTGTAAACCTGCTTCACTTTTGACAAATCACTAATCACAGGGAAAAATCTAAAAAATACCTGAGGGAGGTAAATAAGCTTAGTTTAGTTTACTAGGCGAGCAAGGGGAAACAGACAAGCAGAACAGAAAAAGCCAATGAAGAATTAATGGCAGGAGAAATGCAAGCCATTCAGAAAAGCCTCTGTTTTACTGAGAACAGTGCCAGAGCCTTGGGCATTCCTGGTATTCAACAGAGATGATGCAATCTGTAAATGTAAGTCAACTTTGCTTCCCCACTAATCACACACCCCATTAAAAAATAGCTAGGGGGAAAAGCCCTGGAAGCAAATTAGATTGAGGCAAGCAGCAATTTTCTGTGGTCCTTTCTGAACTACTGGCATAAATTTTACTCTCCTTCAAAGGAAAGGCCACCCTTCCACCAAATCAGAAGTTCCTGAAATGATAGTTCAACGCCGCAGGAGGTGACAGCTCAGTGGAGAATGATAAGAGAACTAAGGACAGCCAGAAATGGCTCACAAAGTGTTGTTGTTCCTGCTCTAACCTGCCACTCTGCATTTATATTTGTATGGTCCTCAACACAAAAATAGAACCTCTGAAAACTTTTCCAAGTAGTGTCTTTCCATGTTATAAACTGCACAAAGAGATATTTTCCACTATGCAGTCATTCCTCCTCTCTCACAGCTAGGATTGAAAATATATTTTCCTTCTTGGGGGGATAGATGATACAAGCCATTTGCAACAGAACAGCATGGAGTTGAACAGTGTCTCAGCCTCCTTTCACCTAAGAAATCTTTGCCCATTTTGTGCCACCACAACTCACTGAATTGTTGCAATTGTTCCTTTATAAGTAAGCAAAAAAATAGAGCAAAATATGAGTGTTCATTCATTCCTTTAAATTTTTTATTACTGCTTTGAAAAGAAATGAACTTTTATGTGAAGAAAATAAAGCAACTCCAGTCATTTCATGGACCACAGTCTATATCTCAAGAAGCATCTTTGGATCATGGGGTAGGAAGCATTGCTGGAGCAAAGCCTTAGAGCTATTTCTAAACCAGCCAGACAGCCTGGTGGAAGCACTATTCCCACAAAGGCATGGGGTTGCTTTATGACCACAGCTAGAGTGCTTGCTGCTACTCTATCTTAATTACAGCTATCTTGGCTGTCTCTCCAGTGCAAACACCCTGACAGAGACCATTAACAGTGTTTCTTCCCACTAACACCAGTGGGAGATGCACAGTCATAAAGTCAGATTAGGTAAAGGTCAGAGCACGCAAGCCCTTCGGCATTCTAGACAAAAGGAAAATGTTATGCTTGAGTTGGAACTGCTGCCTGTAAAAATCAACCATCCATTAGCTCAGAGACTGTCTCTGCCCATCTTCTTCAAATACATACACACATTTACATATTTATTGAGAGGGAACATTCTTCATCAATACACCTGCTCAGCCTGGCATAAATAACTCTGTCTGAAGTCCTAAGTAACAGTTTGTCATCTCTACTAACACACATGCTCAGTTTGAATGACATACCCTCTTTAATCATGTCCTAAGCACAGCTCTACTCTTTTGGGTTATTTGAAAGCTAAATACATTTGGCACAGTCTTCACTCATTCCCACATAAAATTGAGACAAGTAATGAAAACCCATTATAAGTGTAAAGCAACCTTTGTTAAAGTGTGCTCTATGATACTTAACACTTAGGAACTTTGGATCATCTTTGTATGAAAGGAACCTGCCTGGTTCGTATTTTTATTTCACAAGAAGTGGGGGACAAAGCATATTCTCCCTGAGAAATTTTCTCAACCAAAAAAAAAAAAGGAAAAAGAAAAAGAAAAAAAGAAATTTCACTGTTTAGTTAAATATTTCCATGTGTAATTTTCTGGCAAGATGTCCCTCTCCCAGAGGAGAAGGAATTCTCCACCAGAATGGAGAATCACAGAAAAACAGCTGTCTTCTTTACCACAGCCACCTGACTCCTCCCTATCTTTGGCATCTTGATCACCACTTTCTCCAGCCGCTTATAATCCCTATTATTAATATCCATCAGCTAGAGGAGCAGCTAATTACTCTAAGAAGCTGGAAGGGCCAAAAAGAAAAACACTGCCTTCACTGAGTAGTAAAGTCTGTAGAGAGACAGGGGAGAAGAGGAGACAAAGCATCCTAGTCTCTCACTGCACTTCTGGAAGCAAATACTTAAAATCTGTTAAAGTCAGCAATATTAAATAGCAAACAGTTTTGGCAGCCAGTTTCATGCCCATCTGCAACACACATTGCCATAAGTATATGGAATCTTCAACCCCTGCATTCTCTTGCCATGTGAACAGCCTCCAGAGCTGCAGGGCTGGGAAACTCCTGTTCTTCAAGATGCAGGCAGATTCAACAAGAACCTCAGAGCTATCCAGAATTCCTCTCCAAATTCACCAGAAGGTCATTGAACTGGAGTTCAATGACACATTCTGACACATTCTTCTTTGCAAAGGAAGAATTTTTATTCTTGACCAACTTCTCCAGCTTTAGTAGTTTTCCTACATGTCAGTTCTTAGACAACATCAGGAGCAGCGAGCAACATATGCTGTATTTCATGCTAATTTCAATTCTCTTCCACCTCTCTGATGAGGTTTTCTCTCAAGAGTTTCTTTCAAACAGGTAAAGCAGATGACAGGTCCTGAAGGTGCCTGAACGACCTTATCCATTGTGTTAGTTTAAATAGGCTGGAACAAATTAGCAAAAAAGCAGCTGTCCATCTTTTTGCTCCTTTTTCTGTGCATCAGCTGGGGGTATTGCTTTCTGTATTGTAACTTCAGCTTTAAAGACTATTTAGCTATTATGGGTTTGTTGGCCCCATGTCAGGCCTCCCCCTGGGGGTTCCCCTAACAGGGGAAAACCTCCTGGAGCAGTTTTGTGTCAGGAAAAGGACACACACAGGACTTTTTGAGTCTTTAGCTTCTTGTTTTATTGTTATCTTATCAAAACTTCAGTACGCTGTCTGCACCAGACCCTGCATGCAGGAGAACAACCCAAAAATGGCTAACAGCCTCACAAGGCCTTTTAAGCCTAATCAAAAACTAAGTTGCCCAATTAAGAAGTGACACCTAGATTATTTTCCCTTCTAACCCAATAACTGACCCCTAAAGACCTGCAATGTAGATTTTTTTTACCCAATCACAAGATACCACCCAAACCCATGAAGAAGAAGGAAGAAGGAAGAAAAAGGAACACAAGACAACACCCTATACCCTCCACCTTGTCCCCATCTATGACATACTAAAAATCCTAAAACCTAAATTTCTCACCCAAGTGACATACTATACCACTCTCTATAATCTATTTCACACTTTCATGGTCTCTAGTTTATTTTGAGGCTTTGGAGGCCTTCTCCATGAATGAGGGTCAAAATCAGTGCTAGACTGAGAGTAAGAACCCCTTAGGGCAGACAGAGAAATATTCCCCTTGCCCTGGGTTTCCATAAGCTATATGAGAATTTTTGTTGGCAGTAGTTTTTCTGACAATTTTTATTTTAGACATTACTAAAGATTAAGGCAATACAATTATAATTACAATAATTATTTAATAATTATGGTTAGTACTAGTAGCACATCTGTTTGATTTGAAAAGGCTGGCTCTGCTTCAGAAAGGCTAGACATCTATTTTATAAACATCTTTGACACCACATAAAACATCAGATTACTAAAAGAGGAATAATAAAGTTGTGTGATCCCAGTTTAGCAGTCCCCCAGTTCATTCTTCATGGCTACTAGGGAGAATGTATGAAACCTGAACCAAAGCAGGGTGTAAAACACTTAAACAATAAGAAAACTAGGCAATATTTCTCATTTACAATTGCTTTGATTTTTCCAGCTCATCAGAGACACCAGTGAAGGGGAAGTTTCCCACTTCAGTGATTTTCCTACTGTGAATGCAATAAGGACTTTCTGTTTTTAAGGCATTGGTGAGACAATTTAGGAATCCTCTGGGGTTGTGATGCCAGATCCTCCTCTGACATAAAGAAGAAATAATGGCTGCAATCACCTTGCCTGCAGCAGCATCGAAGTTTTTAAAATACAAGCCTCTGGATATTTTAGGGATCACTGAGTTTCTATTTGCAAGGAAGCAACTTATTAACAAGGATAGGGGCCTCAGGAGTGGATTGATCTTTCCCAGAACTGAAACATTCTTTGCAGTATTCATTTCATTTCAAATTCATATTAGGAAAAACAATTACTGACACTCACATGCTAGAATTGATTCATTTCCTGTCCCCTCTGGCTGAAACATTACATCACAAAAGATTGCATAGCATCACACCAATAGCAAGGTAGAAGAGCATTTATTTAGTCACTAGAAAATAGAATTTACATGAAATTTCAGTGAGGATTCCATCTGTTTCCCTTTCTCCCTTCTGTTAAAAAACGTATAAGTGAACCATTCTTAATTCTCATGTTTGATGGGATCTTAGACTTTGTGCATCACTTTGAGTTCTCAGATTCCTTGAACACTCAAAGGACAGAGCCCTTACTCAGGCCCTACTGAAGAACTCTCTGGCCTCAGATCGTTCTATCAGACTTTGGTACCTACAGTGAGAGTTCAGCTGGCCAAACTCCTTTTTTCCTCCCTGAAAGAGACAGGCAGCTCCAAAAGGGTAGTTCACATAAACTCCTCAAACCTGCTTGTTTCTCACATCAGTGACAAAGGAAACCAAAGGAATCTATTGCTATGTTCTGTAGCATTAAGATAGTCTATATTACTAGACAAAGGTCTACTTCCCAGTTTTCAGGGGCCACTCATACACCTTGGTTGTCTCATAGTGGGAGTAGGGCTGACTGTACATTGGCCCAGTTCTATTCTTTATCTCATTCTTTGTTTTCCATGCAAAGGAAGGCCAGGAAAAAAAAAAAAAAAAAAGTGGGAAGGATTGTGGCACTATGTTACATTCCAAGACTTTCCCAGCAAAATCCCTGGGGAGAACTTGCCTCACTAAAAGAAATGTCTCTGGTGCCATCCAAGAAATAGATGCAGTTTTATGCAGCTTCTTTCTTTCTTTTCATTTTCTGTTGTGCCTTAATGTATTCCTCTTACAAACAGTTTACTTCTGTACTGAAAAGAGAGATTGGACTGGCTTTATTCACCTTTTTGAAGATAAAAGCACTGCAGATTTCTGGATAGCTCTGGATCTACATCCTGACACTCCATTTAAACTCACAACACAAACTATGAATGCAATCTCACATGTTCACAACCATGACAACATCTCCAGAGGAAAATTCCAAGCTCCTCTTCCGAGCTTAGTGAGGTGTGGTCACTGTCACAGGAGTCAGCACAGTATTAACTCACAGCCTCCCCTCCTTGGGAATCTGCAGCCAGCAGTCCCTGTCATTCCAGCTCAGGTCAGTGTGAGCTCAGGTATGTCCACAAACTGTGTAGACAGTGAAGGCTACAGTGCACACAGTTCCTAAACAGAACAACTTTTATTCTCACTCTTTGTTTAAAAAGAATGAAAAACCAGCTGGCTCCTTGAAGCAGACTGTGTTTTAATTCTGTTCCAGTTTGAGGGAAACAAACCAGAGTATTACTCATACTCATTATGAGTGCCGGGATGCTCTTAACAAAATGAGCTCCTTAAAAATGTATTAAAAGTAGTGGGGAAAATGCCCTGGAAAATTATTAAAGATCATGTTAACTTCCCACAGGCAAAGGTTTAGGAACACTGAAATTATTTTCTTCAAGAATACTTTCCAAGATACTCTGAGGACTGTTCTGGAAAATGGTTTTCAAGACAACATATTTAAGTTTAAATGGAGCTCAATTAAACTAAATTCGACGTACATAGATAATGATCTGCAGACACTATTCTAGGGACTTCAAAGTTAATTTCTAGACTTCACCCATAAGGAAAGAAAGAATGCATATTGACAGGTACTAAGAAGCATGTCTGCAAGTGACACAAAGGGGAAAAAGATAGGCACTTAGAAGAAATTTTTGTATCCCAAATTCAAAAATTTGTTTTTCAGTTAACAGGACTGGACCAGGGGAAGCAGCACAGGGCATGCAGACCATGCAGACTGGTCAGGGGCAGTGTTACACAATGACCCTCCACTCTATCTGGCATTTTCACTAAACATCCATTTTTTGAGGCCTTTGCACCCTTTTGTCATCCATTCTCATTTTAAATCTTTGTTCTCTTGCAATACTGGATTTTATTGGTATGAAAATATGTATAATTTATAAATCCTATAGTGGGCAAAAGTACAAACATTACTGTATTTTGAAATGCATCCACATAAAACATTTCTCAAAGAAAAAGCCCAAATTGTGCATCAAATAAATTAATCAATATTCTGCTGCAGAACACTTATAATTTTTTTCTGTGCTGTAATAGGGCCATATTATGATCATCATTAATTATTAAAGTAGTTTTCTGGACTATTGTGCATCCATACATAGCACCTGCTATGTGGGTCTTTTCAGGTCAGTCTTTCCCACTGACTCGTGTCTGTCTGGTGGCTCCCTGTCTAAGCCCTCCAGGATTCCCCTGGAATTGCCAGCAAACTTCTGCAATGTTTTCCTGGCTCATTTTTCATTCTTTCTGCAAAGTCCTTGAATCTTTCACAATCAAAACCAACCTGTCTACACAAAAAAAAAAAAAAAAAAATAGTCAGAGAATTTCAGCCACATTTATGAATTAAAACAGCTGTGCTTTCCTCCAGTTATACAAGCACAGCTACTAAGAATTTTAATACAAGACTTCAAGACACACACACACCTTGTCACCAGTAGGACCCCACTCAAACCACTGATTTTGTGGCAGTGGCTTCCCTACACACAAGTGTTTATAAGCATATTTTAGCTGGCTACCACGAGTATTGCTGAGTAGCCTGAAGCCCATAATTTCTTGAACTCTCAGCAACCAAGACATATAAAAATCAAAGTTGTAAATTCTCTCAAGATGAGCAGTCCTTTATTTTTAGTGCTACCAAAATATAAATTCACTTTCCAAATTACAGTGAAAGTAATTTGGTGTGTGATTTTGTTCAAGAAACTTTTATAATCATTTTTAATATAAACTCACATATTTTAATCTCATTTTTTGTAACTTATAGAAATTACCTTTCTATTTGATTTTTTCATTTTAAGTCCTTTTCTTTTCAGCTGCTGTCTGGACTCCTCCTTTTTAGTATCTGGGAGGGTTTTTCATATCTAGCTGGCTGCTTCTGCTTCCTTATTCCTATTAACTTGGCCATAATTCTTCATAACAACAAGTCCAAGAGATCTTCAGCATTTTGGTAGGGCAAATAACATCAAGATACTGATTGTATATAGAAATTGTAGACATACGTATGAAGCATTTTAATTTGTATTTATGATTTTCTCAGTGCTCAGTGACACCTACCTTTAAGAATTAAACTTATGTAAAAGAGAAATTCTCAAAATTCTGCAATAATTTAAAAAATATACATTTTTATAATGTATTAATTTTATTATTTCACATTATTAATGTCAGGGGCATTTGTCCATATTGGATCCTAAGGTTTTTTTTTTTTTTGCATTCATGCACCTCACTCCAGCTAAACAAAAAAGACAGGCACGACATCCTGAATTAGGGAGGGAGTTACCTCTTTGGTAGGTAATATCCCTTGAACACAATCTAGTATCTAATTTAGTATCTAAACCCATATCACTTGTTATTACCCATTTCTGACTCAACAGATTTTTATCCCAAAGGAAGAATTCCTCAAAAAATAATAAGCTAGAAAAAGCAGAGCTCATTTTAGAACTTTATTTTATTAGCCACCTCCACTGTTCTGCAATTATCACGTCCCCAGTTCCCCACTGGGGTGAAACATAAGAAGCACTTCAGAGTACCTAGCAACAGTACAGAACAGGTCAGGACAGAGAGTGGGGAACACTACAACAAAAGAAACTAAAGCAGTTGGCAAATAATTGTTTATATTGTAGGTCACAATAGTGTGTTTACCACTTCCAACCCTATCCAAAGCTCCACAAAGTCTTTAAGCACCCTAAAAAGACAGTCACTAGCTTTTAAACCTCTCAGCTCTGACTGCCACATTGCCCAGAATGAACTGTTAATCCCCTCAAGGTTGACATGTTTACTTGAGGCCTCCCATCATGAAGGTGTTAGGAGTGATTCTGCTTCACAAAATTCCATGGGAGAGATCATGATCACCTTTCATTGCAATACTGTTGAAAAAAATTGCATTAATTCCTCCGCTAGACCATCCTGAAAAGAAAAATCAAATAATCAAAGCTTCTTTTTCAGCCTAAAACCCACATGTGTTTAAAGTTCAGTTGCACTGTAGAACACAGCCTGACTCTTGAGTGCATTGGCCCTCCCACAGAGTAGCCCACAGCTGTGCCAAAGTGAGTGCAGAACATCTGTACAGATTGCTCAGTGTGCTTTGGGCACATCTTGTACTCTGCAGTGGGCATCCTGATCACTGAGACATTGAGAGATCTGAAACTACTGCAAACAAGGACTAAGATGACACAACAGCATATTTGCTCTCTCTTCTTGCCTTGTTTTTGGTTGGTTGATTGGTTGGTTTGGGTTTTTTGGTTTTGTTGCTTTTTAGCGGGTTTTTAGTGGTAGTCTTAATTTAATTAGACTTTGTATTGCTAGGTTTCCACTCAGGTTACAACAGATCCAGAAATTCTAAGCTCCCCAGACCGCCCAGCAAATAGGTTGGCTGCCTGAAATGGTTACGGGAAAGACCTCCTAAATATTATCCTTTTCCTCTGTGTATGCTAAAGGCCTGGACATAACTACATGGAGGAAATTCCTATATATAGCCATGTAGATTTAAAGAGAGAATATTGAAAAGGACGAACCACTCAGGTAACAATTTAAAGATCATAGTATGAACTACAACCTGCAGCAAGCACAATGCTGCTTTCATGTGCTGTTTTGTAAGACACCTTACCTTGACTTTCTTATTCTCTAACTGGTACTGAGAAAAATAAAATCTAGTTCACCACAATTGTCAGAGTTTTTTTTAACTTACTTACCATTATTATTAGACTGTTGATACTAATCCATTCAGGTTTTCCAGCAATATGAACAAATTTCTAGTAAATTACATAAAGTTACATAAAAAGCTATGTGGAGTATAAATTTTAAGTAATTTCCTGTTCCTGTTCAGGAGAAGTCATGACCTGAAAATGCAACCTAGGTCTGAGATTTTTACTGCTCAGGAGTGTGCATATTTCAAAAGCTCAGAAGAGTCAGAGTCTGTGAAAATTAGGGCTGTAATATATGATGAGCTCAAATCCCATGAGGCTGCAAAGACAGGAAGTATTAGAGTTAAATCTTTACAAAAACTGTTGAAAAGCCTTCAGGTTACCATTCCTTAAAAAAAGGGATGAAACTTATCAAGTAAATGTGTTTAAGATATGTCAAAGATATGATTCGCTTGGTCATCTTATATCAGTTGCCATTAGCTCTTATGATTTGCTTGGTCATCTTATATCAGTTGCCAGTTGCCATTTACTCAAATGAGTAACAAACTCAACATGTCAGTTTAGAGCTATAAGAGATTCAGGAAAGTTTCTTCCATTCTGAAACCTGCTGCAGTTTGCAAAATACTGCCCATACTAAAAATAGGGATTATAAAATTCTCGAGCAGAGCCACTTATTTTTGCATATGAGTATATTGTGACATTAATTTCTGTTTCAAACCAGCAGTTGCTACTGTCTCAGCACCTGAAAGGATAAGAAAATGGATGGGTTTTTCACCTGCAGACTTACTGGTCATATTATCAGAGAGATGATACTCTGAGAAATGTTATATTTGTGCTCCATCATTACTGGGTGAAAGGGATAGTGAGAGCAAAAATCTAGAGCTTATGATTTCTCTGCTGCAGGAATTGTAGTGCTGTAGGTGCCTGAAGCTGATCTATGCACAGACTCTGTACTTTGATGAATACTCTGCACAGGGCAACAGTACACTTTAAAAAAAAAATCTTTAAATTATTCTTTTTCAAAAGACAGGTTTCTGGTAAAACCTGCAAATTTCTTCTAGTAATTCCTAGAGAATTAGAGTGTACGACACCAGTACAGAGTGATCACAAAGCTAAAACATTTAGTTATACTAATCTAGGCCACATTCCCATTGTATCCTCAGGGCCCTCATAATCTTCAGTGTTCTCATCATGGCACTGTCTCTGGAAAAAAGGGAAGAATGAGTAACCCTTGTGCACACATGTACAACTTCAACCCAACAAGTCGAGGTTGCACTTTTTCTTAAACTGATTATCAGTTTTGAATTCCTTTTTTCTCACTTGAGAGAAGCAAAAAATATTCCAGTCTTGAGAGCGGTAAACACCATTCCCTTGCAAGGTGGTATAGCCCAGGTCATGACTGATGTAAGTGAAATTGTCCACAACAAAAGCAGTCTCCTACAGCTCTGGCAAGACACCTACCTACCACATTCTCATTGCTTTCCACTTTTTTTCTGATTTCCTTGCAGTGGCTGTGGTGTCTAGAACTGAAGAATACACCTCAATTTACAGGCAAGTGAAAGCATGGATTCTGGAGATATTTACAGTGTATGTAGCAGTAAATAACATCATTTCCATAGTCCCACTTCTTGCCCATCCTTTCAGTCATTTTTACTACCATTTTACTAGCACCAGTCAAGTCAAGGTCACATTGAAATTATGGCTGGTTGCCTTGGATTTTCTCTGTGTATAATCCATATATTTGGAATTTATACCAACCTACAAGAGCATGACAAGAATTTATTAATAAATAAAATTACTCAGAGAAAGGGCATCATTTGTTTTCTTTTTTATAAAATGCCATCAGCTGTATATGCTAACTCCCCAGTATAAAATAATTTCTTCAGACAATTAAAGGTCATGTATTTGTTACACAATTAATATGCTGCCCTTGCACATTTAGATGTTTGCATATTTGCCTTGCACTTTTTTTTAGCAAGAGGTTAAGGAAAAAAAAAATCTCTTTTTAAGTTGGTATTACTCTTTTTTTAAAGATGCTTAAGTTTGCTATGGGTTTTCTGTTCTTCATGTCAAATTAATATTTATGAGCTATACAAGAGGAGCCAAAAGCCAGTCAGCTTTATTTAAAGTACAGCTTTTTAGAGATAACTATCATGTAGACTGGGTTTTGCGAAACTTGAAACTTCTAAAAAATTATATTTAGAAATTCAGTGTTCCCACCTGATCCACGTGTCATTCAGTAAACCACTTTAATGTAATCTCCAGGAACTGACAATGTGAAACACCATTGTCACCTAAAAGTCATACCACATAACTATGGGGAAATGTGCATCTTCAATATTTGAGTTAAAATTTAAAAAATGTACAAACATTTCTCTGACTTGTCATACCACTGATTCAATCCTGATGATTTGAATTAAGTCAAACACACTTTTCAGGGTCTTCTTTTGGGTGAAAAATCACAAAGACAGAATTTCTAACAATCACCATCTAACCTCTGCTGGTATAGAGTGTCTTCAAAGAGTTTGGCTAAAAACTTCAGGTATTTTTCAAATGAAGATATTTTGCTTTGGCCTCGCTAACACCACCGTCACCATATTATTTCCTTCTGTAGGAGTAACTAGGGCAGCAACAAGGCAATCTGTGCTAACAGTCTCCACTCTCTGAAACCACATTCAGATAGATTTCTCAAAGGTCACTGATAACTGGTGTGAAATTGTTATCTGCTTCTCTCTGGCTGTCACAAACAACTGTGCCGTATAATCTCATCTGTAAATGAGCCAAGCTCCATCTTAATACAGGGCAAGGCACTGCTACCCTTGGCATCAGTGGCACCTGTTCCTTCACTCTTTAAAAGCAACTTGGAAAGCACAGAAGGATTATAAGTGTGCAGCTGTTTAGCCCACTAATGCTGGACTAAGATGCATTACTGAGAGAAAAGACAATTGGATTGTGAAGGATAGAGATGAAAATATGTATATCTGGTGTAGGAGATTGTTAAAATATGTGTGGATTCCCATTGAGTTTTTTCTCCTTTTCTTTTTTAGTGCTATAGTAGAAGGAATTTATGTCATTCTCCTTGTTCTGCATCACCCTGGACATTAGGTCTGATACAAAGTTAGTAGGAGAGCTCAAAGTTAAGGAACTATTTGCATCAGCATGGCTTCTCTAAAAAAGATTATTTGAAGAAAGGTTCCTGAACAGATGTTTGATATATTGGCTATCAAAGGTGACACATAAACATGGAGAGAAAGTATAACATTCTCCTTTCTTTCCCTGCAATTTTCCACATCTCTAGCTTGTCAATTGCACTCACATTACCAATTTAATTAATCAATATAGTTCACTGTGTGACTAGCTTTTTGACAGTAGGAGATCAGTTTGTTAATGAAAAAATGTTAAGGCATTTGGAGAGGTATTGTGCTTTCAGAGAAGAATAGGATGGTTTTCCAGGACATAAAAGGAGGTTTCTGAAAAACACCTTGTAAGAAAATACTTGTGGTGACTATAAAAGGTATGTTTGCAGCTCACAGATAAGGCCAGCAACTTTGGACTGTGGTGGTTGATGTCCAGTAGCAAAACACAAAATAATGACCTCATGTTATAGAACACAGACAAAATAAACACTTTAAAATAGGATAAAATAAGTTGTTTTTAAAAATATAGACAAGAGGAATACATTGCATCCATGATTCTCCTTATTACTTCAAAATTTGTGACTATGTAGACTTTATTCAGGTCTCAAGAAAAAGGATGTGACCTGATTAGATAAAAATTCTTCGTAATAAAACTACAAGATATTTGAAAGACAGTCCTCTCTCCCCTTTTTATTTTTTTTCAAGACAAATAACCTCACTCTCTTCCCTATCCAGTATTGTTAAAATGAAAAATGCACTTGACTAAATCACTTCAGATGTCATACAATGGGAAAACTGACTATGAAGTCAGGTCATTTTCATTTAAATATAACTCGCAAAAATAAAAACTGTTTTCCCCTAAATCATGACATTTAAACTCTGGACACTAAAAACTTACTGCAGAAAATATCTGCCTTTTCAAAAATGTATTTTTGAAGCTGAAAATATTCTTTAAAATTCATCAAATGTAAATGTAGTAGAATGTTAAACATTACCTACCAAAGATTCCTACCGTTCTAATCTGGCATTCACAACGTTACATAATTTATATAAATGTTGGTACCAACTGACAAGTACAAATCTAAAAGTTAATACTGAAATCAAATTGAATACAATCATGTTTGAAAAGGTACCTTAAATTAATAAACTTGATCATGTATGGAGAAGACAATTGATTCAGCACTAATAAACACAGGAAGGTGGAACAAATGCTTGCCGTGCACACCACCACTTCAATTACCCCACTCGAAGTCCACTGTCATCACTCTATCTAACACAACTTCTTAGTTCAGAAAAGTAAAATAGTTTCAACTTCACTTTTTAAACTTCATTTGAAAGACCATGATCAGTTGGGACACTGGTGGAAAGCAGTTCAGATCTCAGAATATTAAATTAATTTTCATTACAGAAGAGGGATATTTTTTTAGAAATGTTTTTGCCATTAAGACAATCACTCTCCCTTCTCTAGCCTTTTATTGCATATTCAAGTGGATTTTTAGGACTTCATCTACCCATGGCAAACAAAATTTTGCTGCTAGACACTGCTCTGTCAGTCCCAAATGATGAGCTGTAGGAATCTGGGGAAGAACCAGATGTGTTTGTTGTTCAAGTAAATGAATATGTGCTTTGCAGTTTACAGGCTACATATTTTGTTTGCGTTCCCCAGCCTAAATATCAAGTCAAGTCTATCAGTAATCATAGCAATTATTGAGCTACTGCTTAAAAAATGTTTAAGTAGAACATGAGAATATGAACAAGTCCTGTCCCAGGGCTTTTGTTCGATGCAAAGCTGATGAAACCAAGGGTCACCACTGAGCAAGGCCTCCAGTGACCTACTTGGCTCCTAACTTCAGCTGCCAGCTCTACACGAGGAAAACCACCGAGTGTCACAAATGGAAGAGCACAGGACAGGGAGTGGTGCTGAGACTTTTGGCTGAAATGCAAGATGGATGATTTCTCCCAAGAGGTGGAGCAGGATACGAGGTGGGAAGTTTACGGATTTCCAAGGCAAATGGACGTCTACCCTTCTTTCCTGCAAAGCCCCATAGTCAGCTCCTTTGCAACAAAAAGGTATGGTTAATAACTACTCACCTTTTACTAGCTGTGTGCTGAAACCACCCTACAGCAGTCAGCTCTGATTCCTAAAAATGCAAAGTAAAATTCCCTTTTGTACTTTCTCCTGTCTGTTGGATTTTTATTTGAGTTTTGGTTGATTAGTATTATATTTTTGTAGTTGGTATTTTTTTTTTTCCTGGGATTTGGCTGAATTCATTGTATTCTTAATTTTAAAGCTGTTGCTGGTTTCATTATAGCATGCACACTAATAGATTTATTTTTGCATTTTTGCAGTACACTGCTTTTTACACACACAGCTGAGCACAGCGGTTGTATAATACCACATTCCACATGCACAACACTTAAAGTATGATTATTTTGTTCTATCTTGACATCTGCCAGATATTCTTACAGGCATTTTCCTATAGACTGTGGACAGCATCAACATGGATGGAATGAAAGTTATGTGGAAAAGTTTTGGTAGTGGGGTGAGCTACAGAAGTGCTCCCTCTTCTGTGAGGAGAAACCAGAAGCTGCTCTGATGTCAAACAGAATCATTTCCAGCTGGCTCCAAGACAAAACAAAGCTAAGACAATCAGAGATGCTGGTAGCATCTCTGTACTAACATATTTAAGAAAAGACAGGAAAGCTGAACAACCACTGCTGAGAAAGGGAACTGAGAATATTTGAGAGAAACAGCTCTGCAGACTCCAAGATCACTGAAGAAGGAGGGGCAGCAGATGCTCCAGGTACCAGTGCAGACATTCCCCAGCAGCCCAGGGGAACACCATGATGAGCACCATGCTGCTGTAGGCTGTTCAGTCCTACAGAACCCATGGAGGTCCACAGGAGAGCAGAAGTCTACCTGTAGCCCCTGGAGGACCCACACCAGAGCAGGTGGATGCACCTGAAGCAGGCTGTGACCCCACAGAGAACTCATGCTGGAGCAGGTTTTCTTGTGATCCATGGAGCAGGATTTGTGATCCATGCTGGACCAGTCTGTTCCTGAAGGACTGCAACCCATGGAAAAGATCCACATAGAAGTTTGTGAAGGACAATGTACCATGGAAGGGATTTCACAGTGAAGCAATGGAAGGAGGAAAGCAGAGAAAAAGTGTTATCAACTGACTGAAAACCCTTCCCTGTTTCCATGAGCTGGTCAGTGCAGAGGAGGTAGACAAGTCAGGAATAAAGTTGAGCCTGAAAGGAAGAAAGAAGTAGGGGGAAAGTGTGTTGAGGGGTTTTTTTTATTCATCATTATCCTACTCTATTATTATTTGTCAGAAAAATATAAAATTCACTTACCTGAGTTGAGGTTTTTATTCCCATTATGGCAATTCTTGAGTGAGCTCCCTAACCTTATCTTGTAATAGCTTTTTGTATTTTCTGCCCTGTCCTACTGAGAATTATGCTTTTGGTCTATCTCTCTATCTGGCAGATATTCTTATAGGTATTTTTCTATAGACTGTGGACAGCATCAACATGGATGGAATGAAAGTTAACAAATATTGGTTTACATGGCAAAGTTTTGGTAGTGGGGGGAGCTACAGAAGTGAATGACTGCATAGCAACCCACCACATAAGATTTACTACAAGAATAAAAAGTATCATTGTCTAGAGTGTTCCTGTGTCCTGGATTGTTCAGGTAGATGCCTGGCACAGACATATGACTGAGTTGCAGACATACAAGATAACATCCAGAGCTGATTAATGGCTCTTTGAACATGAATTTCTTCTTAACTAGTTGCTCTGTTCTTCAGGTCAGTTGAAGAAAACCACAGGTATGATGTGTGTATCCTATTTCTTGTTAAGTAAAATGAAGTAGAGGGAAAATGTTATATTAAGTGGTACCTAGAGCAGATCAAGAACATTTCAACCCATTGACAGAAAAAAAAAAAGAGAGAAATGCAGCATGAAGTTTTCCATTTTGCTTAAACAAATATATTTGACATGAAATCTCAAATAATCTCCCAACCCCCTTCAAATGTACTCCATGTGAAGGAGTTTATTTTTTTCTCTGCATGACACTTTAAGGACAGGCTGCCAAGACTATTTGTCCCTCCATTTGCAGTTAACTTGTGTTTGCATGAGGTTTCAACATGATGTTCAGCTTTCTGGTAAAGAACAGTTTGTTTCCTTTCTTCAATGAGTTTCCTTTCTGAGAACACGCTGCACTCCCACAATTAGAGGAGCTGCAACCCTCACACAAAATTATGGGTGATCAGTATTTCTTAAAAATTCCAAAATGAATACTCAATACAACTTAAAAAGTTATATCTAGCATAATTTGACAGGGCCTCTTACAACAGAAGCATAAAAAGTCAGAAGGCAGTTTTGGGCTATGATCTTGCATGACATTTGTAGAGTTTTATCAACTGCCTAATTAATCCCATCGCTATATTTGCAAGCAACAGTTCCACTACATATTATGTGAAGAAAATACCTTGAGCCCTAAAAGCTATTTAACAGATATAACCATTCATTTAGTTCTGATGACACTATCAATCAGAAGAGGGGGAGACCTCAGCCCTCCAAATACTCTCTTGATTCATACTACTGCATAATTTGAGTTCTTATAGCTTCATCTTTAAAATCTTCTTCTATAAAAAAATAAGATTTTTTAAATGGGAGAAAAAAAAGAAGCAAACTAATTTTGTGTTTCCACTATCACAAGATTTGAGATATAGCTTTCTAAGGAAAACACAGGAGCAATAAAATCAGGCATCATCATATTCAAAAGACACTCTAATTCACATAGAAGAAAGGAAATAGCAACAGGTGAAATATGTCCTTTAGAATAACAACTAGAATTAATCTTTGCCATAAGACTTTGTAATATATCTTCATTGTCTTCAGTGAAATATGCTGTTATCCTTGTATATGATATATGTATAATATTTGTAAATTACTAGATTTTCTCAATGCATTTACTTTGAGCAGATTTATTAATAATCTATCCTGTATATGGGACAATTCACTGACAGTATACCAGAAAATTATCCAGATCTATTATTTTCTGTCCTAACCATTTTCTTATTTTATTTTTATTTCCCTTTCCCTCCCCCCCCCCCGCCCCCTGCCACCCCCCATTATCTATTGGCTGTTACACAATAATAGACAAGGCAAAGTTTTATTTTATGAAGATTGTATATGTCAGGTTTCAATCCAGAAGGAATTCCTGTAGGCAAACTATCTGCATATTCAAGCTTTTCATTTCCAGCATGCAAAAACAGACATGGTGTTCTTCACTAATGAGGGGAGTTCAGGACAGCCTCTTTCTGGAACTGGAAAACTGTTTACCAAATACATCTTTCAAAGTGCAATAAAAAACAAATAAAATGAGGAAACAGTTCTAGGTAAGGTGATCCAAACCAGAACTTTTCTGCATTGCCATTTACACTTTGGGTTGGAAGAGGTGTGAATTAAGGATGACTAACATATTCAGATTGATACTCTTTATAAATAAGAAGTTATTTACATTTAACCTAATTTGAAGAGGAACTGAGTATCTTCAGCTCCTCAAGCTTCAACGAAGATGATTCACTGTTCTCTGTATCCATAAAGAGCAGCTGCACCAATCTTCTTGCAAATTAAGAGAAAATAAAACAACTCTAATAAAATTCTGTTTCCATATAATACCACCTTTTTCAATGAAAAGTGGATGAGACTAAAAATCACAGATACTGAGGAACAAGTAATCTACAGCCCATGTGATCAGAATTTTAATAAAAATATAAAATACTAAATAACATTAATTCTGTTTTCCAAACCAACAAAGCAAACATGAAAAAAAAAGAAATGTGCTAACATTGCACAGTATTTCAGGTAACAATAAAGCTTTTCTAGCTTGAAAATAGTTTCATTTAGTCATCTTTCCTCCTTCAGTCTCTGGAGTTTAAATTTAGAGATTATATTTTCTATCTCCAAATGAAAACTATCATCCTTCACTAAACATAAGCTGACACTTCATTCTGATGAGGATCATTGAGATGTGTTCGCTCTTCTTTGACAGATTATTTTGAGAAATAACTTTGTTTACTTTTTTTTTGTTTTTAAAGACATCACTGGATTTAATCACTATTTAATGACAAAGATGCACATTAAAAATCTGCTCTAGTTTTAGGATAAAAGCTCTCTGTTAATGTGGATTCTCTGTTAATCCTTCAAGAGCTGGCTTCTTGGAGGGAAGGAGCAGGGCCAACAAAAACAACAGTGCAATTCCATACAGAGCATCCCTGTGGTGTGGAGGAGAGGCAATACTCTGTGTACAGCAGTGTGATGGGAAATTAATCAGTTTTAAGCTATGAAGCTTACAGATATTGTCATATGGTTTGTCTTTGAGCTGTATGCATGCTGTACAGCACATGAAGTTCAGGGTACCCTTCCTGGGTACAAATTACATCCATGGAAATGTTTCCTCCTTTTGAAAGCACATAAACTTCAGCTAAATAAATGTGAGAAACCTCAAATGAATTTCTGTTCCACTTCATGAGCTGAACTGGTATCCTGTGCAGTGTAACCTTAATGAACTCCATTTTTGGCAAGAGGATATTAAATAAGCATAATTTAGTAGAAAATATGTGCATCGGTCACACTGGTACTTTCTGTGGCAACATCACAGAATCCCAGAAAATACTGAGTTGGAAGGGATTCATAAGGATCATAGAGACCAACTCTTAGCCCTGCACAAGACATTCCTAATAATAACACCATGTGCCTGACAGCAATGTCCAAACCCTTCTTGAACTCTGTCAGACTTGATGCTGTGACCATTTCACCAGAGAACCTGTTCCAGTGCCCAACCATCCTCTGGGTGAAGAACCTCCCAGTAATATCCAAAATAAACCTCCCCTGATATAACATCAGGCCATTTCCTCAAGTCCTTTCTCCAGGCACCACAGAAGGCTGATGTCAGTAGAGAACATATGTTCCAATACTATTTGAAAAGACACCATTCCACAAAAAAAATTTAAAAAAGCTTTCTGACACACATCTTAGCCTAACCTGAGGACTGCACCCCAAAAGATCCTGTTCTCTGAGGAATTGCAAACTACTGCAGAGAGTGTGCAAGTCTGTCACCCTTGATCACTCTGAGTGCCAGCAATGCCAATAGACACGTCTGTTGAATTAAGGGTAGCACATATGGCACTGACTAACAGAGCTACCATTTCAACTTTACCTTTAGCAATACTGTGATACTTTTTGGTTTTTTATTCCCAGTAAGAGACACAGCACAGAAAAGACCTCCTATGTGAGCTAGGGACCTTCAAGCAAGCTCTATTGTTACCATGATTTCTAATGCACAAGGCCTTCAGGGAACATCTGACTATACCTGCTGATTCATTCTGACAGATGCTATCAGTTCACTGCACCTTTTCAAAGGAAGTGTTGCAGGAGTAGCTTTAGGCAAGTAGGAGTCATAAAGAGTCCTGTGTTCAGTGGAGCCAGGATAAGTTGCTCTCTCTTAAGTGATTCATTCTTGAATATTCCCCTCACATAGATCCCTGTTGTTGCCTGTATGTGTACATCCACCTCACCAGACCATCTTAACAGGTATTACTCTGCTCTTCATGTCACCCAGGCACCTCGTGTGCACCCAGCATGTGCTGCAGAGACAACCATCATCTCTAGTAATAGGTCATGTGTTAAGTAAACATAACAATATCACTTCTGTCCAAAGGCTGCAGCACAGGCAGTCTTTCTCCAGAGACAGAAAACACTGTGAGGAAAGCCAAGGGGAACTTTTAACTTTAAGAAGAAAACTGGGATACAGCTATTAGATTTTAGAAAATAAAAGCTGCAGCATTCTTGAATACTAAGATTAGAAAGCCATTCTCTTAAGAGCAACACAGAAAGAGAATGCAAGTCAATGGTAGTCACAGTTTAATTACAGCATCCCATGCCTTGGGGATTTAGCACACAAAAATAAGCACAAATATATCACTCCAGTTACTGGTGTGTAAGGAGTTTTAACCACTACATCTAATTTGCTTTGCATTTCCTCATGGCACTCATTTCCTCCTTCTTTCCTTGACTGTGAAAGGGAGATGTCTTTACCCATAGTCAGGACTGACCCAGAGGTCCTGCTTAATCCCCTGATTTGCAGACAATAACACTGCAAAAAAAAAAAAAAAAACAACAAAAAAAAAAAACCACACTACCTTACCACAGTTTCTCATGTACCTGAAAAAATCACTGAATTCCCAATAGCTGGACACAGTGTGGATAAAACTGATGTGCTCAAAGGATTACAACATACAGAGGAAGGCTAAATTGAATTCTTCCAGCTGGGTTAGTCAAAGCTTAGTCCAAAACATCAGTTCCTAAACTACAAAAGCAGGCTGTAAGCCCTGTTGTGACAATCAAGAAGTACAGACAGTCCCAGACAGGTACCTCTGGCCCTTAGCTCTGCACCAGCCCTACAGCAGCATTCCAGCTGTGTGTTCCTGTGGCAGCACAAGGCACAACCTGGCTCCCCTGGCACTTGCCCTCTTCTAAGCTATGTCAGACAGCTACCAGGGCCTGAGCCACCTTGTTCAAAACTAGCACAACTCTGGTTTTACCAGATTCCCACTCACAGCTCTGCCTCTAGGATTAAAGCTTTGTCACGCCAAAGGAGTGGGGGAATCCTGTGACATTTAAACAATGAGCAAAACCATGAAGAATACCTAGTAAGTAATAATCCTGCACCAGCTGGGGAGATGCTCTCAGGTACATATTAAGATGTAATAAATATTTTTGTGCCTGATTCAACAAATAATTCTGTGACACACTCTTCCACAACTACATTACCATTACATGGGCACTCTTAGAAATATGGAAACATATTTTAAGTATTTTTTAATACTTATAAAACTACTGAAATAGCATTGTTTCTAATCCAAATATATTATTCTGTAACACAGCCCTGGATTTGCACAGCAGAATATCAAAGATTTTCATTGCTAATCTGAGAGGCAATATATTTTAACTAAATGATCTACCTATACATAATACAAATTATTAGTTGCCAATTAGATACACTAGTAATAGAGATAATTATATGTTTCAAGTAACAAACCTATACTTTGACTTGCATTTACAGATTAATTAGCACTTCTGGAAAGTTTCTAGAAACTGAGCATTCAAAGTAGCAGTAACAAAGTAGTTTTGATCCAGTTCTTTCTCATCCTTTTTTTATCCCATAACTTTTATTCTCCACACATGTTCCACCTTAATGGGAAGTATTTGTCCTCTCAGAAACACATATATTTTTCATTATGGAGAGTTCTGCAAATAATTTCTTTTGCATCTTAAAAATACAGCAATATAATCCAAAATTCTTTTCATCTCCATGAACTTATTTTTTCAAGATAACAATTCATCCTGTTCCAAGGTCTTGGGCTGTAAAGAGCAGAACTATTTGGTGGCCTTGTTGAAAATGGTTTGTTTTACAGGCATACAAAAGTGTCATTAGGAAAGAGGTTTGAACCCAGTGTGGACCAAGAGAGAGCAACTAGTGAAATGTAAGAAACATTCCTTCATTAAATGGAGGAATTCCTCCATTAAATGATCTTGGCTTCAAACTAAAATACAAAATCAGAACTCTGTTCCTACACAGCACTTTGAGGGCTTTGGTGGTTATGCACTAATTGCAGCATGCGTTGAAATGAAAACAAAACACAAACTCTTGAAAGTCATTAAGATTGAATTCTTCACTCTGGACAGCTCTACAGCAAAGATCAGCTCTTTTTCTGGGAGGCCAGTGACAAAGGACAGAATTTTGACCCGTGACTGAACACATACAAGAATAGTTTTGGACTATTTTCATAAATTCTAGTTTTCTAGAATTTTAGAATTTTAGGCTTTTAGAGGTGTCTCTGTGGAGATGAGAAGAAGGAATGCTGTTGCCTGAAATCCTAAATGGAAGAGTTTTTAAGGACTTCTGCTGATGAAAATCCTAACACTCCATTATGCCTCAGGACCTACAACAATACAGATAAAATAGGAACTGTGAGTCTTACGGTACATGGGAATTAATGAGTGTCTAAGATGTCTAATTTTTTTTACTATGTAAGGGTGTGGGAACAACTGCAATTTTAAAAAGCAAGAAAAACATTACTAAGGAAGCAGATCTTACAAATTCCATCCTTAATACCAATAGTGTGGACTTCACTAACAGCTTTTGGTTTTTAACTTTATGAATGAAGTTATCTTAATACAAAATAAGGTTTCCATATTCAATTTGGCAGGACCAAACTTAAGGGACTATTCAAGCAGTATTGGAATGAAGCACAAACCTATACATAGCTTACTAGCAGACCCTCCTTCATCCATTAGCCATAAAAGGCATTGCAACTATTTAATATTCTACTCTCTTTATTAAAACCAGAGATAGAGAGTTAGAGAGTTATATAGTGAGATACAAGATAAACAACATATACACCTAAGTCACATATGAGAGAGGGTTTTACCGTCAGAACACTTTTCTAGCTGGAAAATATAGAAATTCAACAAAGCCATTTGCTTTGTGCTCCTTTCTACAATGAATGCCCTTCTGCTCTGAAATGTCTTCCAAAAGGGTAGTAAAAGGCAAACTGAATTGCACAAATTGAATTAAATAAGATGCTTTTAAATAAAATGTGTCTCCTGTACAGTAAGAGCAGCCCTAGCATAGGTTTGCACAGAGAAAGAAATTATTTTTAATCTTTCACTCTTATTTTACTGTGTTTATTCAATATTCCATGGAGGCAAGCCAATGATTTTCCCAAACAGAAACTGCAAAGGGAATCATAGCACTGTGCAAGTCAAACTTTCTGTTAAAATATCAGTGTTTGTCAAGTGTTTGTGCAGCTTTTGAGATGCCTTCTAGAGGGCTGATAAGGAAGAAAACGGAAAAACTAAAGATAAGTTGGAATCCACTATGCTTCATATATAACTCCTTTAGGAACACACTATGACAGAAAAGGTGAGCACAAAATCCAGCTTAAATTCACTCTTGGGCTTTTGCTGTCAGGAGCAGCAGCACCACCATTTGCTTGCTGTGCTGTGCACCTCAGCAATGCAGGGTAAGGAAAAGAGCCCCACCTCTTGCACTTCTAGCTCAGAAGTGCCCTTTTCCTGTCATTTCTCAGAGCACATTTTCTCCTGTTTTCAGAACAGGATTGTGGAACACTCCTGATTAACAGCATTTCCTGCATAATAAATACACATGCAGCTGGAGTTCCCCAAGATCACAGACAAGCATTACCCAACAGTACTCAAAAATCAGGACATGCCAGAGCACTCAGGAGAACACCCCCTCTCCTTCCCTTCACCACTCACTGACACCCAGCACTCCAGACTCTGGGGAGGAGAAAGAAATACAACTCTTTAGTTCAAATAATAGTAAGCTTTAAAACACAGTCAACACAGCAACATGGCTATGTTGAAAGCTACTATACATTTGATACAATGTTAGATTACCTTACATGATATTAAATGGGGATTTGTGATCCCTTATCTAATATAACCAAATTTCCATTTAAGGCCATGCCAGAACAAACTATGGCTCCCTGCTACATTTGTCAACACAATTCAGTTCTCAATTACTCTTCCTTTAGACTCTAAGCCTCTAACTAGAAAGCCCTTAGATGGACAACCAGCACAATAGATAAGTAAATTTTATAAAATTATTAATTTTTCCCCTTACTTTAATTCAAAAACTTGTTAATAACCTGTTACTAATCAGTACAGAAGTGCCTACACTACCAGCTAAAAACAGGAAAACAGCATTCCTTTGCAAGTTCATCTCTTTGTATTACCTTTGCACCATATCTTTGTCTCCTATATTCTCATTTGAGAATTTTTGTCTGCCCTTTGTGACCACAGCACATACAAGGCAATTTTTAACAGTATTTTTTTTGCAAGGTACTGTAAATATGTATGTTACAGGAACCTTAAAGTTGTTAAACTGAAGAAAAAAAAAGGCATGTAATTTTATACAGTTAAACAACAACTGCTCTCCCATGAGTCTGCCCTTTCTTGATGCACTGCTTTCTGCTAGTGTTTGCTTGAAATTCAGGGGTTTGGGGTTTAACACCTTTGTGGTGTTTGTGGTATAGTATTTCTGCTGCAATATTCTATTATTTTCTCTAGCTACAAATATTTTCTAAAAGAAGTAAGAAATAATAAGTTTTAAAACAGAAAATCTCTCTGGTTATCATCAGAGATGAGCTATAAACTGCCATCTTTGAGACTTCTCAAATAAAACACTGCTTTTATAGTGGAAAACACAAGCTGACTTAAATACAAGGGAAACCATAAAGTTTTCCTCTAATTCATATGGGTAATCAGAGTCATTAATGCATGCTCATGAGAGGATTTTGAAAATCTTGCATAAATATTCCTGAGAAGAAACATCCATATGTTTTCAGCCACAGGCCCTTGCTTTCACCCTCTGCTATGATTCACAACTGTGCATACCAGATGAGAATGCTGGTCAGACCTTTGTTACAAAATTTAAGATTGGTCTTGATAACCTTAAAATCTATTTCAACCTGACAATTCTATGAAATTGTTTAAAAGACAGTCACAAAAAGGCCAGTATGTTCATTCCAAGTCTTGGGATGCTCCTAATAGCAGGCTGGATCTTAAAACGTAGCCAAACACCAAGACACTAACTTTGATGTATATAACTAATTGAATGATTAGGAAAATAAAAGTGACAAAAGTATGATAATACTACACTTGCAGCTTTTCCAACCAACAGCAGGAGCAGTCTGCTTCTGTTCCAATCCTGTTTATTTCAGGAAAAATTCAGCTGGGTCAAAAAAGAGCAAAGCTTTTGCAAAATCAGGCCGTGACACATTTTATGATTTTGAATGAAATCCTGACATTGTGTAAATTTGTGTTTGCTGAGAAGTGCTGGCAGCATGAATTATTGGGAAATGGAAAAGCTGGGACTTCAGAGTCTGGAGAAAAAAAAAGGTTTATTACTCATGGAAAGGAAAAGTTGAGGATACACAGAACAAGGATTGACAGGCATACTCTTACCTTCAGTAAAGGGTCTTGGATAACTCTACCTTCGCTACTTTAATTCATTTACTTAAAATTTCCCCTCGCAGCTGCCCTGGTCTCTAATTGTCACATCATGAAATTTGCATTTAAAATCTTCAATAATTCAGCTGTTCAATTAGTCAACCAATCAATTATTCAGCTATTGATCTGCCCCACAAGAAAAATAAAACTTAAATGGATGGACAGTTAAATTTTCACAAACACAAGAACATGTGTTGCTGATTACAACTTAGATTTGATCTCTGCCCAGCCACAATTCCAGACAAAGGTGGGGGGAAGTCTTTTTTTTTCCCCTTTGCATTTCTTAGATTAGCCATGCTATAGTTCCAGAAAATTAGAAATATATGGAAGTTTCAGTCTCTTTGTCAGCATGAGTAACATTACAGGTGATGCTTTTCTACCTCACTGGCTTCTTGCTTAGGAAATTATTATGATTGAAATGATGCTTTGGTCTGGAGATAATTAAACACCTCTAAAAGCTATAATGGAAATTCTAGATCTCACTTGCATTGTTTTGCTCCTTGTTTTTCCTATTCTAGATGTAATTTCTTCATAAGGGAGCCTTCCTAATGTTTTATCTTTCCTATTATAAGCTACTAATTTTTGATCTACATCATTCTAAGATCCTTATTTCTGATCTACATCTTTATTTTTAAGCTTGCTCCCAAGCAGTTCCTCCTCCTCCCTTCCTCAGTGATCACTATGCTGAAAGTCCATCTCTTTCAATCTCCTTTCACAAGAACAATGCTATACTGTGCTTGCTTGGAAACCATTCCTACAGTTCTTATAGTTAGTCACTGGTGTCCCAAAGCACTGAGACAATATTAAATTACTTGGCCAACTAAGTTCATCCCAGGACACAGAATTATCCCTGCAGATACTCCAACTTCTGTGTTGTTTAAACCCTGCCACCACCAGTTTCATACCCTCCTGTCAGCTCAAAAAGGAGAAAGCACCACCAGTCAGTTACTGACACACCAGCACAGAATTACATGGTATTTGTAAAATCAAATCTTTTATCTACTGTCACAACCTCTAGATTTTTATTTTATTCCATTTCAAGAAGGCAGGAAGGAAGGGAATAAAGGAGAATACTTTACACACTTTCAAGAAATGAAGACAGCTATTTTCAAAATATTTTCTGATGAACAACAGGTATCACAAGATTTAGTATTTTCATAAGAATAAGAATAGTAAAGGAAAGTGAGTGTAAAGTGAGCCACCACTGGGTCTCAACCAGCAGTACCCCTGCACTGGACACCTCAGTAGAGGTGATAAAATAATCCAAAAGATGCAACATGCCTGGAATTCCTCCAAGAGCTCTTAGCAGAGTTATATGGTTCTTACCACATTTACCAGTGCCCATCAGTCAAGCCCACACATTTTGATTATTCCTGGTTCTGTCCTAGGCTGATGAAAGTTCAAAGACCTGCTTTAGGGAAGGGAAAGGAGGAGAGAGTTTATGCAAAACATGTGATGTGTAGTACACAAGGACATACACCTGTAAGCAATTTTAGCTTCCCCATAGGGGGTTTTCCCAGTTCTGGTTATAGGAGGCAGAGCAGCCATTGCTTTGTAAGAGTGGAGCAAAGTGCTACTTACTCAGCAATACCCACACGCTATCAAATGTATCCATCTTGAGAATAAGCTTTCAATGCAGTGAAAAATTTCTAGTCAATAATGTATAGCTTGTGATCATATTAAATTGCAACACAGTGTCTTCCTCTACCTCACCAATACAAACAATGGCACTTAAGCTAAAGGAAAAAAGCACAACTTGTCTAGTTTTTGGTTTAATGTTTAATGTTATGTAAGGTTTTGTAGATAATTTTTTTTTTTGTAAAGCACAAGTATACAAATAATAAATTAACTTCATCAAATTATTGGGAAATATTCACTGAAGAGGAAAAAAAAATCAGTAATTTTAATAGAACTCAAATCATAAAATTGTCAATGATAACTTATTAGTTGCTTTAAAAAGGCATTGAATAATTGACATACCCTGAGGAATAATTACAGAGTATGTTAAAATGACAGTAGTTAAAACTCAAAAAGCTTAGAGTACGTGCCATAAATTGCCAAAGACACATTGAATGAGCCCCAATTTCCTGTGCAGCTATTCTCATCCCACATTCATCCTCCCTGTTATCTATGTACAAAGAACAACAAAGTGCCTTCAATCTAAATCAACCTGAATCTTTTGGCCTATGGATAACTTTGACAGTAAAAAGTACCTACAAAGGATCCAAAGAATAGGGCAAATGGCAGTGTTTTCAGAGTAACATGACTTCAGTTTCTTTGATATATTTGACTTGAAAGAAGGTGGTACATCTTTTCAGAGCTACAGGGCTTTTTTTCCTCTGGCATTCTTCATTTTATTGTGCCCAAAGATCCATGTTTCAGCTTACGCTGGAAGCTGTGGCCTTAGTCCAATAACTGGTTGCTGTGTTGGGTTTTCTTGGCCATGTTTTGATATGTGGGACTGCAGGAGTGGCTTCTGTGAGAATCTGCTGGAAGCTTCCTCTATGTCCCACAGACCCAGTCCAAGCCGGCTCCAAGATGGACCCACTGCTGGCCAGGGATGAGCCCACCAGCAACAGTGGCAACACCTCTGGGATAACTGAGTGAAGAAGGGAAGAAAGTCACTGCACAGGAGCAATTTCAGCCCCAGAAGAGAGGAGTGAGAACACATAAGAGTGACAGCCCTGCAGACACCAAGGTCAATGCAGAAGGAGGGGCAGGAGGGATTCCAGGTGCCAAAGATGAGATTCCCCCACACCCTCTGGTGAAGACCAGGGTGAGGAACCCTGCATGCAACCCATGGAGGTCCACACTGCAGCCAATATGAACCTGCCTTGTGTAGAAGACCCCACACTGGAGAAAGTGGATGTCCAAAGGAGGCTGTGACTGCATGGATATTCCATGCTGGAACAGGATCCTTACAGAATCTATGGCCCCATGGACAGAAGAGCCCACACTGGAGCAGGTTTGTTGGCAGGAACTGTTACCCACGGGGGATCCACAGTGGAGGAGCCTGTTCCTGAAAGGCTGCCTCCATGGAAGGGACCTGTGCTGGAGCAGTTTGTGAAGAACTGCAGCCCATGGGAAGGACTCACCTCGGATAGTTCATGGAGGACTGTCTCCTATTGAAGAGACCCCATGATGGAGCAGGGGAAGAGTGAGGAGTTCTTCCTCTGAGGAGGAAGGAACAGCAGAGACATGTGATGAACTGACCAAGTCCCAAATCCCCAGGCCCCTAAGCCACTGCAGAGGAGCAGGTAGAGAAATCAAGAGGAAAGTTGAGCACAAGAAAAAGGGAGGAGTGGAGGGAAGGTGTTTTTAAGATTTGTTTTTATTTTCTCATTAAGTTACTCTGATTTTATTGGTAATAAATTCAACTAATTAATTTTCCCAAGTTGAATCTGTTTTGTTTGTGACTGTAACTGGTGAGTGATCTCTCCCCATCCTTATCTCAATTCACAAGTCTTTCATTATATTTCCTCTTCTGTGTCGAGCTGAGGAGGGGAGTGACAGGGCAGCTTTGGTGGTTACCTGGTATCCAGACAGTTGTATTCATCAGTTCAATAATTAACTCTCCCTGAAGTAAACCTTCTTGCTTACATGCTACTTTCCTTTTGAGATAGAAAAAGCAAAGCCTAACTACAGATGTATCTAAGTAATTACTGGAAAAACAAATTTTATCTGATGCAAAATTTGCTTCATTTTTTTCCCCTTTGCTTTTCTTAGCTTTTTCTTCTTTCCTTATCCTTTAGGTTTGCATTTAAAATTAAATACTCCAGACAAAATAGTCATCAGCTCTAAGCACTGTAGTGCACTACTGTACTCAGAGTACACAATATAACTCAGGAACTACCTGAAATACAATTTTAGGCAATTTTATCTCTATAATTTCTAAGTGGGGCTTGGAAATAACACATAATTTTAAACATAATTTTATTTTTTGGCCTTATACTTTAGAGATCTATTTAGCCTTGAAATATATCAATCTGCAAATAAAGCAAGGCTTTTACCCCAGAAATTGCACAGACTGACTCTATCACAACCAGACTCTAACTGTCCTGTTAATAATAATAATTTTTCATACTTTGAGATACAACTGTAATTTGCAAATACTTTTACTAGTTGCAGGGTAGAAAATAATTCAATCAAATTCAGTATGATTAGATTATTTTTCCCAGCACTGATTTTCTTTTCTATAAAGATTTCTATATACAGAGTTTTCTACAAATAGTGATTTCTGTATTTTTATATCACTGTTAAAAGAAGGGGATCCCTGAGCTACCTTTGATTAATATACATCATAAAACAGGCTGGATGGAGACTGCTTTGGGTCAAAAAATCCCTCCTTAATTCATGTCTGCTTCTGTGAAGTTTGAAACAAGAAATTTCTTTCCTCAAGCCTCCAACCAGACATCAGAGAAATTATTCCCTCCTGGGAAGCTGTTAGTAAACCCAGGCATTAAGAGTACATTTGTATCTGTTGAATTCGAAAACCAATGTTCCACGTTATCTTTGAAATGTATCTAAAGGCCCAATGGATATAAACATAAGCAATCTTTATAATGTCTCTCCCCAAAATTCCACCATACCGTCCCCAGGCAACACTTTTCACACAGGGATTCTCAAAATATTTTATTCATAGACATGCAAACTGTAAGAACTATACACTGACAAGCAAAGTAACAGATTGACCCTACAGACCTTGAGGGGAATAAAAAAGGCTGTTATCTTTGGATGAAGACTTAAGCCACTTCTTCCTCAGTGAGTTTAGTATCTTCCTCCCACATTAGGTTTATTTTTTATTTTAATTCTTTCAGGCACAGTCTGAGGTGCCTTCTACTGTATGCTCGGCAGCCATTTTTTCACTGTCCAGCTACTTTCTCTTGCCATTAACACTGGGATGCCTTTGCTACTAATGGATAAGATTTACAAGCACATTTCAAGCAAGAGTACAGGCAGTCTTCCTGCTCAACAAGAACAGTATGGATTATGATTTCCAGAGTAGTATCTTCCACAAACATGTATGCTGTTTCTCATTGCCTCTTGACATGAATGGTATATCCAGTCTCTGTTAATTGCTTCCTGTAGACAGACTTCTAAATAATAAGTTGCACCAAAAAAAGAAAAAAAAATAGGATGCTGATTATTTTAGGCAAATCCTACTCAGTTTAAACTATCCATTGGGAAATAATCTGAAACACAGCATAGCATCACTTGATTCATCACTATATGAGGCCAGACAGAGGTAAAAAAAATTTAACATAAAAACTTGCTGTTAGACCAACTTTGAAAATTATACCTAGAGCTATCCTTCAAACACAGTTCATTTCTTAACCTAGGAGTACATTAAATGTGCTGACAAGACTCTGAGCTGCCCAATGTCCACAACACAAATATAGAGAGATCTTTCTCAAGTACTTATTTCAGCAGTATCCAGCTTGGTCTGAATCTGAAAAATTCAGACTCAGAATAAACATCAGTAAATGTGTCAGATACAAAAGGACAACAGAAGAAGCTGATAAATCAGTCCATGTCTAATGTGTCAAAACTACCTTATTAAATACCAGTTATATAATAATAGTACTTATTAAATAAGTGGCATCTAGTGAATTAGGCCCCTGAAAAAAAAATCAGGATATTTAAGACCTATTACTCTGGCTATAAACTGTTAGATGATACTTGAAGAGTGTGGCATTCTCCTGCTTCCCCACCCTTCACCTTTATCCACCAGACTTTGTAGAGTGCTTTAATTGCAAGGTTGTGTTTAGAAACATCACATTTTCACATGCATCTCCCACAAGCTACCTGTGAAAAACTAAAAATTTACCAGCATGGATTGCATATGTGTGTAATTGACATAAAGGTTACCCAAGAGACCAGTGTTCTGCCTATCTTCCCACTCCTAAGTCCCCAAAGCTTTATTCCTCTTCCCAAGACAGATTCCCTCTGACTCCCATTGCCTAAGGAATGCATTTCCAAGCACTACTTCTTTGTAAAGGTGCAAACTGCACACACGGAAATCAGTGTGATTAACCAATCACTTGTCTGCTGCAGTTATGTTTCTCATGAAGACATAAACCATGGAACATGTGGAGCCAACAGGGATATATTCCATATTAAGCTCAGGAACATATGAAATGTGAGCCAAGTGATTAATGCCACTTCACACAAGGGGAGACAGATTATCTAGTGCTGCATTCCTGCACAGGGACTGCACACTGCAGCGTGCCTGCCAGGGCTGCTCCACCTTAAAGCAATGGTGACACTTCACTGACTTCCAGCTGGGTCATAAATGATACATGTCTCTCCCCTACTTGCCACCTAATTCCTTGAACACAAAGACAGGAATTCATTCAGTCCAGCCTCCTCTAACTACTGATCTGAACACAAATGTCAAGACCTGGGCAATGCATGAGCTGGGCTATTTTTCCCTATACGAATGTCTACAGAGTATTAGGCCCAAACTAAATATTAAATTAAGATTATATTGGTTGGATAGCTAGAAATGGATGATTTTTTTATTTAGCAGGGAACAAAGAGAGGTTTGAGACCTCCTTTTTGACAGGCAGATCTTTTTTTAAGACTACTATTCATAAGGAGATGTGTTGCTACATACCAATTACTTACTTTTATGAAAATAAACCATGCTTGCTTTTTATAAAAGGGGAAAAAAATGCAGCTCATTTAATACTTAGAAATCCAATAAAGTTGTGCGTGCTTATTAATTCCTAGACCAGTCTATTTTCAAAACACTTTGTTCTCCATACTCTGGCAGATGTTTGCTGCATTATGAGACATGGCACTTACACAACACACGGCTTTAAAATATACCTTCTACAACAATAGTAAAAAATTTCACAGAATTAAAAATGGCAAAAGCCCAAATCTTCTAATTCCTTAGCAATAAATTTTTATATTGATTAACAGTGACTGACGACAATAAGGGTCTGATCTAAATCCCATTAGACACTAGAGGAATCTTGGCAGTTATGATTGTGAAATTACAAGCAAGCCTTTAATTATTTCTATATTTAGATTCTTATGTTGTAAGCCAGTGGATATAATGAAATGCCACATTTAGTGACTTCAGCTCCATTTGACATCCATATACTTGGAAAGCACCTGTATCTTGCTTTTTTTTCCTTTATGGTCTCAATCAAATGCAGCAATCTGTAAGAATCTGAAGGTACAAACCAAACACAACACACTAAACAAGATAATGTAAACAGAAATAACCCTTAATCTAAAAGATAGATGGTTAATACCATCTAAAGCACTCCAAACACTCATTTTATGAATTCATTTAATAAAAGTGTCACTGCAATACAGAGTGGGCTACCTCTGATTCATTCTAATCATATGAAAGTCACGCACTTTGTTCTCACATATGGTTCGCAGCCCACAGTAATTGTTCCAATCCTCAGTGATTACTTTATTTTATACTTTATTTGGCATACAAATACATAAATCTATTATACCAATTCCAGACCACCAATTTTGGAGTGTTTCAAACCACATGGCTGATGATTTGAGGCAGGATATGACAAAACCAGCACTGCAAACATTAAAAACCTGAGAATTAAGGAAACAGTCACCTGGAAGAGGATAATTTTTTTCTTGCCTTCTCCTGATTTACTTTCCCATTAGTGTGCAATTATCTTTAAGCATCAGCATAACAAGAAGAACCCATCCTGCACAGTATTACTAGAAAAGGATTTTGTGCTGTTTCATGTTTCTTCATTGCCTGGCACAATTGGCATCTTTTATTGTTTTTTATGTACCACACTGAAAATAATTTTTACTAAAAATAGTAATTATTGAGATTATTAGAGAAAAAAAGCTATATGTGAGCTAGCAATATAAAAATGATAAAGACAATAACCTGGTTAACTGCATATCAATTAGTGCACTATCATCACAGGGAAAGCAGTAAAGAGAATGATTCAGAATACAGCCACAATATAATGATAATCACTGTTTTGTGGAAAATAGGTCTTAAATGCTGATGGCACTATGTATTTGGTTAATTTGTGTTTCAGTTAATGGCAAGAATGTTAATAAAACTTATTGATAAAAACATTGTGATAAACAATTTAGTTTTGTCACATAATAAAGGAATAAACTAAACAGACTGAGGATTGGTTGATGGATTTTTAAACAATAACTATAAATGTCAGACCACTCTGCTGTGACCATTTTTTTGCCAAGACTGGCGGGGGTTACTTCTAAACTGACCACGAGTCCCCATCCAAACCCATCTCTTAATGAAAAACCAACACTTGCAGATGACAAAAGAGCAACAGAGTGCAAATTAATTGTGGTAACAGATCAGATTGAGTGGTGAAACTATTTGGTGACATAGTTTCATTTACATAACATCAATTAGAACACAGCCAAATGCAAATCTAATGAAAAAGAACATATGCTGAAGCACATAATGGGTGGAGGGCTCTAATCTCAAATTTAGAAGGATGCTGGGGTTCATGGCTAAATTAATGACTAAACTGAAGATCCAAATGCAAGGCTGTGACAAATGTAGGTGTCCACATTGCAAGTGAAGAATTGAAAGTGCCTTAGGAAAAACTGCAAGAACTACACATGTTCATAAAATATGTGTCTATGACTAAGTGACTTAATCTATCCAAGAGAAGGTTTATTTAGCCCCCTTGATCAGAGTATAGAGATGCCACTTTTAGAAAGATACTTTTCATAGAAATATCAGCATAATGAATATTAAAGAAATCTGGACTAAATACAAAGCATATCACTGCAAGTATAAGGGCAAATAACTTCTGAGGAGAGGTTACTAGAGATGCCTGGCACTATCCACTTTATGTAAATTAAGACATTTTCTATACAGCATACCATGAAGTAAAAAAACACAGCCTTGATGCTGGACTTGCATTCCAGACCATAGAAAAGGCAAAGGTACACGATCCCTTCTGCTCTAAAATACCTATGAATCTAAACTGACACTTCAGGTCTTTGGTAGAATACAGTTTACCTCTGTCCAAAAATTTATTCCCAGACCAATCTTTCTCCTGAGTCAAGAAACTATGTGATATCTTCTGTTCACAGGAGGTGAACCATTTTGACAGAAGTCATGATTTTACATTTCTTCTGTTTAAAGTTTAGCCAACACTGAAACATCTGAGAGGAGATTCAGCACAGCCATTGACCTTGCATGCACCCTGATTCCACCCAGCAGCTGTAGGCAGTTCACAGCAGTCCCACTCAGGTGTGACTGGCATTCGTATAATTGCCTTTATTCTCAGAACCTGATACTATACTTACCTCAGCTCTTTTTTTCTGAAGTGATGCCCAGGTATGAAACATAAACAGCCCATTGAGTTTTAATTGGTCAATGACATGTATAGATTTCTCTCTCTCTCTCTCTCTCTCTCTCTTTAGTCTTACTAATGAAAACAGATTTTAATACAGCATGTTCTGGGCCAATACTCCAGCCTACTTCTTGCTTATAATTGGCAATGCCAGGTACCCAAACCAATTCTGCTGGTACTGATACAAATCATTTGCTATATATTCTTTCAGAAGACAGAAACTGGTGTAGTTATTTGCCTTTTGCATTCATAAGTAGCATGAATATCAAGATAAGCCAGGCAGTCATGTCTCAGGTACTCTGTGAAAATTGTGGAATTTTGCAGTTCCCCAAAACATGAACATTATTATTTTATAAAAGTAACAGCTCCTTGGTATTCCTGGTAAATGTTTTCTATATGAAGATAGGGTTGCATGGCCATCAAGTTGAAACAATTTGTTAAATGACAAGTGTTACCCCCATCTTCTTGTTTTATTGTCTAGTCTGTCCACTGGTAGATAAGGACAGCTGAGACTTACCAACAACCAACACCACTATTCACTTGTAAAATTACTGCCAGTAAAATGGCATGGCCTGGGGAGCTGACAAATACTGACCATTCAGCAGAGCTGAACATTGAATCTGTTTGTCTAGTGAGCATTTTTTTTCCTACTGCATGCAGTTAATTTTTAATATTTAAATAATTACATAATAATAGATATTTAAATAATAATTTATAATACATATTTAATAACTATATATTTAAATAATATTTAAAATTTTACAGGACACTGTGTATTGAAATCACTGTGTTGTAGCCTTCTACTTTATCCTGATGGTTTTTCCCTGTCCCAATTCACATGTACTCTATTATGTATATTATCCTAACATCCTTACATTATGTCCATATTGTTTTCCCAGTGTTCTGCACCAAATGCTGGAACTGGAACCTATCTTGTAAGCTGCCTGAAACAGCATTAATTCTTTGAACACAAAGAACTCAAAAAATTACTGTCCAGTAGACTTTGCATCAAGAAAGTGAACTTGAGTCTTGTTTATGACCGTGACAAACAGACTTTCAGCCACAGGGCTGAGTTCCATCTTTTACTGTTTGTTTCAGTCCCTTACTAGGGGACAGAGTGTTCTATAGCTGATTGTTCAACTAGGAATCAAGATAGCATGCACTTCATGTGGCATATGACCAGTCATTTAGGATCCCAATATATGCTCAGTTCTGTACCAATGGAAGGCAAAAGAAATTGTCAGCAGTTTGGGAACAAGGCAATTCCAGGCATAAGAATGAAATAGTTCTTAAACTCTGAATGTGGGCCGTTCCAGGCAGATAACTAGAGAGCGGTATGATGAATCCATCATATCATGTTAAATTTCTGTGTGCTGTCAGTGTCAAAATAATCATTCTAAACTCACTTCTCACACCAAGTCTATTTTAGGTAGCTCTATGAAAAGTCAGCTGCTGCCAAAATCCTTCCCAGTAAGTCCAGTTTCAATGCAACCAGGGCGAACTTTGAGCAATCAGATTTGCTTCCTTAGCAGAAATTTTATATATCCATGGCATAAGTAAGTGCAAACCTCTATCAAAATGCATTCCCATCATCCACAATTATGTCCTTGAGTCAGAGAACTGCGTGTACAGTACATTCTGCTGTTTCTGTTACTGCATCCATGCTGTTTATTCTCCCACCACAAAAGTTTTCAAGAGCACCAAGCTGTTGTTATGACTCATAGTAAACACCAACGCAAAGCAAGCAGCCCAATTTTCTTCTTCCCTGATTTCACTAACACACATTAAGTTAGAAGAGGGAAGAAAAAAAAAGGGGGGAGAAAGGATAAAATAAAATAACAAAGGTTCAGTTCTTATGAGCTTGTAAATCCATGTTGAGAAAAGAGAAGGCTGGAGAGGACTAGACAAGAGACGAACAAAAATACCATAGCAATTCAACACATGGTGAGGGGGTGGAGTAGGATAACGCTACAGAAATGAATGCTTATGACTCTCACATCATCACCTCCAAAATAATCAGCCAAGAGAGATAATTACTGGGGTTAGCTGAAGTATATATATGTGTGTGTGTAGATGCAGAAAGGAACAGAACGAAAGGAACTGATCAAAACCTCCATCTCAAATGAGAGACAGGTTATTACTTAGCAGCCAAACATAAGCTCTAGGTGAGCTCAAACTCTAAATCTGAGTCACAAGATTTCTGACAGCAGTGTCCATCTTAACAAAATGAAGTGACAGGATATGGTACAGATACAAGCTAAATCACACAACCCTAAAACTGGTTATAAAAATCCTACTGGACATTTGAAGGTAAAAGGTTAAGAAGTGCATTGTAACCTAAGCTTCAGCCAATTCATGAGCTTTACATAGTGGGTTTTAGTTGAAGAGTGCTGATGGGTTCTACCACAGAACTGAAGGCAATGACCCAGACCCCTCCACAAGACCAATCCATACCTGCTACTGCAGATCCTTCTTCACGGAGTATCTTAATTTATATGGATGACAAAATCTGTGGCTATAACTAGTGTTCATCACCTTTTACAGTCAGACCTTCTGCAGTCTTTTATCCCGAATCTGTGTTTAGGAAAATAATTTGAGGTTCTTGTATTTGGTATTAACGTTGAACCATTTTGTGACACTGAACACTTCTGCATTTTCAGCATGCAAGCAAGTGAAAAGTAAAATGCAAAATAAATTAAATTACATATAAAAACTATTTGTGTTCTCTGCTATAATATCATAAGCTGTTTAAAAAAAAAAACACCAAACAACTAAAGATGGTCTAAAGGAAGGCTGGCAAATGTACTCTGTATACAAAACAAAAACTATAAATTCCATCAAAAGGTTTCTCTATTTCAGAATGATCATTGCTAATTTTAAATAAATCAATGAAAGTATGCAGCTATGTGAAACAGTATACTTTGTTATATTTTGAACTATTTCTAAGTCATTATTCTCTATTTTCAGTTAGAGAACAAGATTCAGGTAATGCTGAAATATTCATCATCACATTTTTTCACAAGCTAATTCAATTTTGAGATTATTTTTAACAAGAAAGTTTTCTTAAGAAATGTCAAAGAATATGTGAGTAACTTCGGGGAGTTTAAATAAATACAGAAGCCCATATCATGACCTGTTTATACAGTAAGTGCTTGTCTGGGCATTTTTTAAAGATTACTGTTACTCACATTAAAATCTGGTCTTACATCTCCAAGTTGGCATGATGATTTATTCCTTGAGTGGGCCAACACCTTTTACAGGTCAACAAGATCCCCTGTTGGGTACCAATTCCAGGGCAATTTTTAGACTGGTCAGCCAACTCCTCTATAAGGAACAGGAAAATAAGAAGTTATCTTGCTTGTACTGCCACATAAATGCTGAAGTCCTGAATTCACAGAATTCACAGAATTCACAGAAGCACATAATGGGTAATGTTGGGAGGGACCACTGGAAATCATCTGGTCCAACTTCCCTGCTCAAGCGGGGTCCCCTAGAGTGGGATTGTGTCCAGGAAACCTTTGAATATTTGCACCTGCAAATCCAGCCCAGTGGTTATGATCAGCTGGTAAATTTCCATTCTTGTTCTCTATTGCTCAAATTCAACCTCAATGCTCATTTCAATAATAGAAATTTTAATGTGGGAGAATTTGGAAACCATATCTGGCAATGCAAATTATTTTTCCCAAGGACAAGATAGAAGATTGAGTTCACTGCCCCAGAAACACATTTGAAAACTTCTGTGTTCAGAATATCAATATTAAAGAATAAATTCTATTTTATTGTGTTTACAATACCATGTTTGAAATTCATACCTTTTCTGAAAAGAATTTTGGTTTTAGCATTTTCTTCCCTATAAAAAACACTTTTTTTAAAAGTCCCATTGTGTTTCCATCAGCAATAAATTTTTTTCTTTGTATTGTTCCAATCAATACTAAGACTTTTCTGCAAGAGATTTAGGGACTCAAAACAGCAGTAGGTGGGCCACATGCAACCACTAAAAATGTCACTCTTAGTTAACATTTCATAGCAAGCATTTAGCTACGCAGCAGGAGTAACTATAACCACAGAGGAGAATGGAAAAATTATGGACAACTTCCTTTAGCTTAAGGAAAGCATCAAGAGAAGTTCCAAATGGAGAGGAAATGAAAATCGAATAATCATAAAAATTAGGAGTAATGTTAAAAAAATCTTTTCATGGGACTTATGGGGCCCATCTACCACAGATTTTGGGATCATGACCTGGAAGAATGTTAAGAGTTCCTGTGTAAGACAAAGATTTAATGTAGCCATGGGAGCTATCACCACTCAGGAGTGACCTCATTTCATTTCAGAGTGGGTGTTCTTGCAAAATTCAGATCATTTTTATCCAGAATTAATCAAATTTAACATATTTCCACTTATTACCATGTCTGCGCTATTACCTTGTCACCAAAGTGTAAGCATGAGAAAACTCCAGAGTCTACAAGGTGCTACAAGAAGAGAAGAGGCTCAGCAAAGAACTGAGTGCCTGCAGCAGAAGAGAAGAGACTGTTGGGGAAAGTGAGGGAGCTGATACTCCAAACTTTGAAGTAATGGAGGAGAAACTTTCCATCAGAGAGGACTTCACCGAGTTGCCGCAACCCAAGAAGCTACTGAGCTGTCTGAAACATAAAGGAAAAAAGAATCTAACTGCAGTGACAATGACAGAAGGAGATGCAGCTACAGGCCTTTATTCCATCTCTAGTCACCTTCAGCCTTCATTATTTAAGGGGAAAAAATTTGCTAAGTAGTCTAATGCATACTCTCATAAAATCTGATGTCTCTTTAATTTAAAATCTTGTGGAACTTTGAGAGTTCAGTGTAAGAAAGGGTTTCAAGCAAATCCACCTCAAAGTTCTGGAGAACTAGTCACCTACTCCAGTTACAGACATGTGGCATTATGAAAAGGCTAGGAGAATTTCAGTTCTTTCAATAGCACTGCCTGTGGTGCTGCACAACCACATGGGCATCTCACCTGCTCTACCAGCCATTCAGATCAGGCCAGAGCCTCATTAAACACCAGTCAGGAAATACAAGTGGCAGGACACAACTTGCAGTAACTGTATAGAATTTTTATCAGGGCAATATGTCCTAGGCAGATATTTTTACTGCCAAATTGCTCCAACTAACAAAAAAACCCCACTGTTTCTGCCACTTTCAAAGTCAGCAATGCTATGAGTAACTGTAGCAGCATCTTCTGGAAGGAAGAAAATTAGATAAAACGGAGCCAGCAAGAAGATAAGTTTAGAATCATACAGTAGCTAACTTGATTTAATCAATTGCCTTACGAGGCTAAGAAAGAGATCTGGCATGTGGCCTGTGCTGCAGAGACTGCAGTGGCATGCATCCAGTTATATAAATCTGGCATCTAAGTCTTTCTCCACTCTGCTCCTCATCCCCCAGCTAAATCTGTAATAGACGATGATCCCTCTCTTTCTCTTCTCATATACAAGCACAAGTGAGGGATGGGGTCTACTGCACAAATAAATGAGCTGGCACTGCTTTACGAGTGCAGAAGGGCATGCCTTTTGAAAATATTTAGCTGTTAACCAAAGGTTAACATCTCTCTGCAGCTAATATCATTACAAGGCAGAGGTATTTCAGAGAAGAAAAAGTAAACATCTCCAAATTGTTTTCTAACAAATAAATTATGACCCAAGAGTAAGAAAATTTTAAAAACACACATTCAAATAAACAACAGCAACAAACAAACAAACAAAAACAACAACAAAAAAAACCAACCAAACTCAGAAGTGAAGAGGCTGGAAAGAAAACAGATGTAACTGGTGCCAACTATGAAAATTAACTCCAGAGCCTATAAAATAGGTAGAAAACAAACACACTGATGATCTCAATATCTTATTTTGTTGCTATTTTGGCAGATTTTAATAAACACCCATATTAGTTGCTCATCTAAATGAAAGCATAGAAGAGGTTATTCTCTAATTGCTGACTCTGTAAAAGGTTGTGTCATATGCACTTCTGTCCTGGGGTGAGTTTATGATGCTGAATTGTATCCCCATTCATCTGTTTAGCCCAGAAATAAGTTTTGTGCCTTTAAAATTAGATCTGAGAGTGAAGTGGGGGAGAAGGAAAAGCGGTGGAATTTTTCGTGGCTGTATTCAAAACCACAGAGATAAGAGCTTCTGCTCTCTCTCGGTGTGTTGTCTGCAGCACCGACAGCAGGAGAGTGCTCTCCTTTGCTTTGAGTTAGTTGTTTTTAGTTAGCTGAGGCCAGAAGTCTTTTGGAACTGTTCAGCTATTGTTCAGTCCAGGAACACCAGGACTATTGTGGGGGGCCCCCAAGCCACATGACGGCTGGGACGCCGGACCCAAATCCCAGAGAGACTGAGAGAAAGCCAAGGACACACCCAAGAAAGGACTCTGAACTGCAAGAGAATTTCTGAATTTGCCATTTCTTCAGAACAACGAGAGGTTCTGTTGTATAATAGTATTCATTTTCTCATGTTTTGAGTAATTTACTAGTTAAATAAATGGTTTTTTCCACTTCTCTCGAAGGAGATTTTTGTCTCCTGAACTGGTGGGGGGAGGGGCTGCTTGAATTTGCTTTCTAGAGGGACCCCTTCAGAGGTTTCCTCCCAAATTTGCTCTAAACCAGAACAACTTCACACAAGAGGTTTGACAAAACCTTGCACACAGTAGTCCCACATACTTGTCTGTACTTGGTGTCACAAATGTGCAGGCCTTGCATCAGCACTGGCTTCTGGCAGCGCCTACACAAAGCAACACATGAATGCTATTAAAAGACACATGTATTATTCAGTGGGACACTGCCCAAATTTCACCCACTAAACTGAGCAAAAGTAGCACAGAAAATGCACAGGTCAAACCAGAGCACTCTTACAAGCGCTTATATGCAGAAAGAATCAAGCAGCGCATTTTATTGTTTGAATAACCTTGTATATAAAGTGAGAAAGAGACACAGGTAATATACCATACACTTATGGCATTTCTGTCATCTAGTGGCTGACATAAAAAGGGTCTTATGAACTCTCTGATCTTCTACTCTTATTTTTTTCCTCTCAGTTATTTTTTTACTTTCTTTCTCTGAGTCTTAGGTTCCATTAAGAAAAACAGAAGAGGAAGTTCAAACAAATTAGGCAGCTGAGATCTGATGGGAAGCTAAAGGGTCTGGATATCAATTTTCAGTAAATGACCCTACAAATACCAGCTGGGAAGTTTCAGGATCCTCTTACAGCCCAGTACATAACTGTGCCAAGAGAAAAAACAATACCTGAGCAGACTGTCACCATGCTTTGCAGTGCAGAGCTGAGCAGACCTGAGCATCTTTGCACAGGCTGTTCTCTACCCTGGCAGGAGTGCAGGCGACAACATACTTTGGGAACATCCAGTTGAACCCTCCTCCTTAGCTTCAGTTTCAGTATCTGTGGGAAAATAATGGAAGATTAATGAGGAGGATTCTAAATACACTCAAGAACAAGCAGCTGGGGTGCCAAAAGCATATATATCATACTAATTGTTCTTTGGCTTGTGTGTTGGACAAGAAGAATATCTGTGTTTGGATAACACACACCTGTGATAGACCTAGAGCGACCCAATCAAACATGCTTGAGATTCCAGCCTTGGTGTGGAAAAAAACCATAGCACAGTGGTAAATTACACCTTCAGGAATCCAGAAGAGCAGGTTTGGCCATCTTCCAGCATGGACAGCACTCCATGGTGCATCCTTGCCTGTTTGCCTCTGGCCAGGTGCTGCTTTGGGAATCCTCTGGTTGGGGAGGTAACAAAAATTGATTTACTCTTTGCATTTCATACATGGTTTTGTGTTTCTTCCTGTGGCCTGCCTGTGCCAGCTAACACAGTATTTCAATTTGCTGCGGGTTTGAGCTGCTTTGTAAGTTTTGAAGCCAACATGCTTCACACGACTGCTACTCTTACAGGGCTTCTCTCTATAAGGAGAGGAAAAGCACATAGAAACTAGCCAGTCCTGTGCCTGAAGAAGGAATCACAAACCATATCTTGGCACTCCATCTCACTCAACAAATAATTAACCCATGCTGCTTTTCAGGAAAACCAGTGTTTGTGCATAAGCAGTCACTTCCAAAAATTTGTTGCATATATAGCATACAGTTTTTAAACGACCAAAATATAGGCAAAGTGATTTGTTCCATCTTTTTACTGAAAGCCAGACTACTACAAAATATATTTTTTTACAAGTGGTTTGCAAGATGATTTTCAAAGCATAGGTTTGTGCAGTTCTCTGTAGAACTTTTATCTCTGTCTTCTTCAGTCTCAATGTCTTGAACTCAGCATAAACATTTTTCTCTATATATTTGTTTTTATCATCTGTTTACTTTCTTTGACACTGCTGAGTGTTGGCTATCAGCCATCTATTTCAATCTCACTCTGTTCAGAACAAAACTGGTTAAAGGGTTTCATTATTGCAGGTCCTGAAGCATTTGCTTTTGCTTCTGGTCTTCTACAAACTTAGTTATATTAACACTGTGTTATGAAAGACACCAGATGGACAGTACTGGAAAAACCACATCCTTGTTTTCAACAATACATGCCTTAGGTCATCACATCTCTTCCTCCCTAAATGAAGAAACATTATTACATTTCTTAGAAAAGGTCTACAGAGTGTAGCATGTGGAATTTTTCCCAGATTCTATAAGCAGACATTTACATTGAACCACAAAATGGTTTCCAAAATAAAGGTGTTTCATACTGCAAGCTAATACCAGTGGGATGGAGTAGTCTGCTGTAAATATGTCAAAACTTGGTTTCTTCAAACTCTTACTCAGCAGCTCTCCTTCTGTTTAGACAGACATTTCTTGTGCCTGTTATTTGTCATATGTTAAATGTTGTTTTCTTCCATAGGAAAGACACAAGTTTTTTTCAAGATGAAACTTTGAAAGCCTCTTGCTAATATTCTCTGGACCTTGAAATGAAAGATAAGAAATGGTATTGAAAAAAGACATTAGTAACATTCACAAATAAAATGAGAGAGCCATCCTCATATCCATGGAGGAAATTGCCTTTACTCAGTTCTCTGTTTACTCCATGTCTTTTGACACCACTACTGTTATTTCAGCCTGACATACCATAGTTTAAGTGCATGAAACAGTGAGGGAAACAGTGAAATAGATCTGATACTTGGCTGACATGATTCCAGTGGGTTTTTCCCAGTAGAGAAGAGTAAGGATAATAAAGTGACAGTACAGGTAGGGGAAAAAAAAAAAACGAGAAGTTGAGTTAAAATCAGTTGCTGAAAACTGAATTTCTCTCAGAGTTTCTGGCACTTGGGAATAGGCAATCTCTCATCTGACTGCTCAAGTGCAGCATTTTCTGTTCAATAGTGTCCTCTAGTGACAGGGAAAGACTTTTGAAACAGGAGGTGAACATTTTTCAGCAGGTAAAAATGGGAAGGAAGTCTTGAAACTACATGAGTCAATTTGTTAATGATCTTATTGCTACCACGGGGCTTTAGTGTTAATGTACACCTGTGCTGCACTGCAGCTAAAAAGGTGCCTTATTGGTGCAGCTGCTCCTGAAAACCGAGTTGAAAATACCCATTCAAGTCTAGGGCATAGCACTATAAGGCAGGCTCGCCTGAATGGGATGAAACGAGCATCCTGCAGCTGCATAAATTTTTTGAATTCTAAGACTACAACCTCTACCATGGTAAAAAATGTGTTTCTGATTCTGTCAGAGAAGATAATGACTGCTACTGCATTGGAGCTAAATTCTTGCATCTTTCCTCAGGCAGCCTTTAGGCCTACAGAAAGGTAGGCATCCCCTAAACTCCATGGTTAATACTGTAACTTACTATAATCACTGTCAGCTGAGAAGTCTAAAGTAATCTTATCAAGTTTATTTTTAAGGAACCTTATTAATAATTTTATAATGTAGCCATAACAACCAGCTTTTTCTTCTTTTTTTCCCCCTTTGCTAAGTTTTTGAACGGTCATGAGAGGAATAAGCAAAAACACAAAAAAAATAATGCAAATTACCACATGTTATTATAGACAGCTGAAAACATAAATCACTAATCTGACTTTGCTGAAATCTATATTGGTAAGTCTGGCCTTTTTTTTTCTCATGTTATATCTTTTTAAACGTATTATTCAAGCACCTGGAAGAGTGTATAGACATAAAACACAAGACTCATTTTAGAGCAGCTATTTTCTAGCCAGTTTTATGCAAAACAGATGAAACTCTGAAATTTAGAGCCAATTAACCTTATCCTTATTTAAATTCCCTCCCTCCTGATACTTCGGGCTGCTCTTAAGGATTAATTTTCTACTGTTAATTCCCTTTTAGCTGTGTAGAAACAACCCTTTACTCGGAAGTTTGTTTCTTAAAGTGAAAATTCTCACTCTCCTTACCAAGCTGGCTGACATTTTAAAGATTTTTATGCAGAACCCAGAAAAGATAAATCTCATTTTTTCTCCTATCTAACATGGTTAGCGAATTTCAGGTCTGCTGAAAAGTTATGAAAAACCAGTAGAAATGTCACTAATGCTCTTAGTCTTTGACAAGGACAACGTGGCTGAACTCCAGTGCTGAGAGGGCAGAGAAACCAACAAACAAGTATCAGCAGGTTACCTGCTGCAAAGCCTTGGGGTGGTAATGTGAACTCCTTGTTTCTCCAGTCAGGGTCAGCAGATTCTGACTGCAGCACCACCAGCGGCAGAACTCGGCTTCTTCGGACCAGCTTCCACACGAAGTCTCGAAATGTCAGTGCAAATTCACACCGAGTCCCGTCTGGCACACAGCTGGTGCCAGCTGGAAAACTCAACACCAAGCAGTCCAAGCACCATTTGCAGCAAAACGCACATTAAAGCTTCTCCAGATGAATCCAAGGCCTGTGGAGGTGAGCAGCTCTGACAGGGACCCTTCCACAAGCTCATCCCCACACTGAATCCACCACAGTTTTACTGAGAACCCAGGCCAATGTCACAGGACTCGTTTTCTGCTTCCTTGGTATTGTCGAAGCATATCCCCAGCCTAACACATAGAAACTAACCAGTCCAGAAACACAGAAATGTCCCCAAATGACATAAAGTTCTTGTCAGGAACTATAGTGATTGTAATGCCTTGGAATGACAAGGATTAATGAGAATAAATTGAACTAGGGGGAATTTAGGCTACATATTAGGAAAAAATTGTTTCCTGTGAGGGTGGTGAGATACTGGAACAGGTTGCCCAGAGAAGCTGTGGGTGTCTCAGCCCAGGCAGTGTTCAAGGCTTTGTTTTAAGGCTGGATAAGGCCTTGAGCAACCTGGTCTAGTGGGAGGTGTCCCTGCCAGGGCAGGAGCGTGGGGACGAGATGCTCTCTGATGCCCCTTCCAATCCTTAACATCCTATGACTCTACAATTCTGTGAAAGACAGGACAAGGAAGCGTTGGGAAGAAGAGGGAGGAATTTCCTGGCGCTGTCCTCGTTGCCACCCTGCTTGCTTTGAACTTTCATTTTCTCTAACTCATCTAGAGGCTTTTTCTCTCCCTCACCTTTGCACCCTATGACAAAACAAAACTGACGAATGGCGGCCGCCGGCCGGCCCGGGCAGCGCTGACAGTAAAAGGGTTTTAAAATCATGGGGATCTGGGGAGTTAGAAGGAAAATTAAGCTTAGTAGGCCCTGGGAAAATACCCTGGGAAAGTATAGGCCTTGTACTTGCTAGAACTGCACCTTTGTAGCTAGTATATGATAAATGATATAATTGTTACATGTGATGATTGTTTAGTAATTAAATATAATTACTGTTTAACAGTAAGACTAATCCTGAGAAACTGTAGTCAGGGGCTTGAAAAAGATCACGAAAATCTCATGGTTGAATAAGATCAATGTATACAATAGAACAGGATAAGTTTAATAATTAATATGTAAGTTATATAACGATAGAACATAAAACATGTTCAGCTCGAAAACCATGTCGGAGACAGATTTGGGTCTGTACCCCTGATTTCCAGAGCTCTTCAATAAAAGCACCCGCAGATATGATATCCCGCCGTCGCTCCCAGCTCCGGGGCCCGCCCCCGAGCGCCCTGGGCGCTGCAGAAGGGAGAGCGCCTTTCCTCGGCGCTGCTGTGCTCACCTCCAGCGCACGTTTCTCGCAGTGCTGCTGCTGTACACCTTTCATACGTCTTTTTTCCTCCCCTCTGTTTGTGGTGAGAAGGTGCGAGAGGCTGAGCAGGGGATGATGTGGAGAATGACGGGGTAAAAGCGAGCGTCTGCAGGGACAGCTGGGATGGGGAGGACACGAGTGACCGTGTGTGCAAGGGGGTTGTGACAATAGGAGGCAGATTGTCAGTCCCACAGGGAAGAGTGCAAGGGCAGACAGGGAAGGGAAAGCCCCGCAGACACTCTTTTTCTAGGTACCGTTTCCTTCCACAGATGAAATCCAAACCCTCATCAACCTGAAACCCTTCTAAATCCCCATAGTTCTTTACCACCCTAATCCCCAAACCTCATTTTAGAGAGAATCTCCTTCTCCTAGAGAATGTTCTCATTCCACTACAACAGTGAACTGAATTTCCAGGTCCTCTATTCAGTTTCTACATAATTTCCTCATATATTTTCCATCAGAAATCAGCCTTTTCACTCCTTAACTGACTTCTTCACAGGCAGCATTGCACAAAAGATAGGAACACAATCTTGTCAAAATGCTTTCTAAACCAAAGGGACTTTGAATTTTCCAGTGCTGGCTTTAAGGAGTCACAGCTGAAGTGGGAGCATGACATTGCTGTTTTTGCAAGTGGTTGATACATACTCTCTTACACGTATCAACAGATAGTTTCCCCTAACTGTATTCCCTTAACAGATAGTTTCAAAGAACGCAAATCATAACATTGAACCTTTGATCCCGTTTTGCCATGTGCTTTTCATACCTTAGATGGATTGATCCTGTGGGGTGATTCTAAGCCTCTTGAGTCTCTGCACCTTCATGACTTCAGCACAGTTTCCAAGTAATATAGGTCTACTATTAAATTGTCCATGTCATACCAGGTTTTTTGATTTGGGTTTTTTTCCAACAGCCCTATTTGCAACAAGAGATATAAGATAGTGGAAGAACAGTAAAGAAAGAAATGAAACAGAAGTTATAAAAGGAAATAAAGTCCACTGTTTGGTACTGACATAACATGTTTTGTAACCTATGGATTTACTAAACTCTCAGCCTGTTGGTGGGGATCACAGTACCTGTTTCTCCCACATTCCTCCTTGCTGTTTCACAATTTTACCATAACTAATCCAATTTCTGCTATTTCTGCACTAATTATAGCATCCAGTGCAAATGAGATTCATTGTAATAACATATAAAGTTATATATGTTTAATAACATAAAGTAAGGTGTCAACTTTGATAAAGTTAGAGATCTGAAAGTAGCCAAACAAGAGTCCCCTTCAGCTCCCAGAAGGAAACCCAGCCACTGCCACACAGAGCAGATTGTTAACAGTGTGCTATCCCACTTCTCTGCATGTGCAGAGGACACTCCTTCCCCTCTTTATCAACTCGATGCAAGGGAGCACTACACACTCGTCCTTGCTTGGTTTTTACTTTGCAATGATAACACTGGCTGTTATGATATGATGTAAAGATGAAATTTGGAATGTCTAGGATTTGCTGCTATTTCTAGTTGAAATGTGATTACACAGTAAAGGATTCAAGATTAATCTGCTTGAAATGCTAGAGATGTTAAGTGACAAGAAGCTGGGAACAATGATTTAGAAATGGCAGCTCAATTATGCAGCTTGGAGAAAAACAAGTAAAGACTGAAATTGAGATTAAAAGCCTTTAATTCATTCTATTTTGAACTGAAATTTTGATAACATTCATTTCCTGGTGAACAGCCAGGCTCAGCTGCAAATAGTGCTGTCTAACGAGCAGTCTGAAGGCAGTTAACAAGGGAGATGAGGCACTCTCTGTGCCTCAGAGGCTTTAGGCAATTGCAGGAGGGAGACAGGAGGGGAAGAACAGTCTCCTTGAGAGATTCTTCACATAGCTTTGGCCAAATGAGCAAGTCCAAATGTACCCATGAAGCAGGAGTTAACTAAGAATTTCATTCTCTGTTTGTACAGGAAGAAGGCCATATCACAGCAATAGACATGAATAGCCATGATAAATGACCACACCAGATTAGCTCCCTCTACATTTGAGAGGATGAGGCTTATTTCATACTGTGTCAGCTGAGTTTGTTTGCTCATTCTTCAAGGTTAGGCCTGAACAGCATTGAATTTTTGAGCTTTGCCAAGGTTGCCCTCAAGAGGAGACTCATATTCCGTATGTGGAGCAAGCATTTGAGTGCAGACCACCTATGTAGCCTGCCCATATTCTGATGATTTGGGCAACCAGCTCTAGGTGAACCTATCTGAACAGAGACTTCTAACTAGATGACTTCCAGTTGTGCCTTCAAACCTCAATCATTATTCTATACCTCATGCACAACTTAGAGAATTACATATCGAGTCAGGTTGGAAGGAGCCACAGTGTATCATCTGTTCCAACCTCCCTGCTCAAACAGGGTCATCCCGGAGCACATGGCACAGGGTTGTGCCCAGACAGCTCTTGAATACTTCCACTGAGGGAGACTCCACACCCTCTCTGGGAAATCTGTTCCAATGCTTGATAACTTACCTGCGTGGGAAAGAAATTCTTCATATTCCTGTGTATCAGTTTCTACCTGTTGCCTCTTGTCCTATTGCTTGGCATTGTCAAAAAGATTGTGGCTTCATCCTCTTAACACATTCCCTTCCAGTACTTATTGTAGTGGGCTGACACTGGCTGGGTACCAGACACCCACCAAAGCCATTCTCTCACTCCCCTCCACAGCTGGACAGAGGAGAGAACATATAACAAAGTGTTCATGCGTTGAGATAAGGACTGGGAGAGATCACTCACCAAATACCATTATGGACAAAACAGGCTTGAATTAGACATATTAAATGAATTTGTTGACAACCAAATTAGAGCAGGACAACGAGAAGTAAAATAAGGCCTTAAAAAACAACTTCCCCCCACTTCTCCCTCCTTCACAGCTTTACTTCCTCCCCTGCAGCAACTCAGAGAGACAGGGAATGAGTGTTAAGGTCAGCTCATCACATGTTTCCACCACTGCTCAGGGAGAAAAGTCTGCTCTGCAATTACACCTGCACAATATTTTTTTTAATTCTATTTTTTAAGAAAGTTGTCGTGAGGTATTACCATAATTTCAAATTTGCCCAGCCTTTTCCAGCAACACATCTGTCTTGAAGCCACAAGGGATTGGTTCTGCTGGACATGAAGGAAGCTTCCAGCATCTTCTCACAGAAGCCACCTGTAGCCCCCCTGCTACCAAACCTGGCCATGCAAACCCAGTACTCTTACATTCACTGATGAGGTCCCCTCTCAGCTGTCTTTCTCGAGGTTGAACATATGCAGCTCCTTCAGCCTTTGCTCATAAGAGAGATGCACCAGTCCTTTAATCAGCCACTGATTCCACTCCAGGATCTCCATGTCCCTATTGTCCTCAGGAGTCCAGAACTGGACACAGCACTCCAGATGCAGCTTCACCAGAGCTGAATAGAAGGGCAGGATCACCTCCCTCAACCCTCAACCTGCTGGCAATGCTTTTACTAAAGCATCCAAGTCCAGTGCCTATTTCTCCATTGCTTTTATAATTCTCATAAGTTACTGAAAGCAGTATTCAGAGCAAGCATGCACACACACATATATTAAGAAAAAAACACAACTGATACTGTTACATTTTACTTTCTGATAGAAATCATTATCCCAAAATATTCTAAATTTTGTATATTTTATCCCATTTACAAACAAGCCAGCTACCTTCTCCCCAGGAACACTTTATTACTCTAATGTAAGATAGTATTTTAACTTTCTTTCAAGATAGCTTAGAATAGGAGCAGTATTTGAACACCTCAAGTTACAGCACCTCAGAGCATGGAGAAGTAGTACCTCGGTGGTTTGATTTAAGAAGCTGCCTTCTAATGGGAGCATATCAATGACTAGCTGAGGTATAAATCTATTACCTTGACACGACAGCAAAAATAGATGTTCCTTATTTCACAAAGGGAGAAATTGAAGCACAGAAAAACCCATTAGTAATGTATCAATCACTAATCAATGAGTCAGAGTAAAGAAAAGGAAAGGAAGGATAGCAGGAAAATCTATATGGCTGAAAAGAGTGAGGGAACAAAGAGAGGGGAAAAGTCTGGCTGAAAGGCTTATAGTGATCTTAATGTGTACTTACCCATTTAAATGCCCAGCAGCAGCACACTTAGAGCTGAAAAATTTGGTACCTGTGTTTTTAACTGACTGGAAAGAAGTGATTCTGTTTTCCTTAAGTCACTCCTATATCACTTTGTTTGGATATATGGGGTGGAAACAAACAAGCAAACAGAAATAACTCCACAAAACACATAAGTTCCTTGATATAGTATAGCACCTAGAAAAACAGCTGTTCGTGGTTCTTAGCTAAATTCGCTGAGAATGGTCCTGGTTTTTGTTTCTGGTTTTTTTTTTTTCCCTGTTCCTTCCTACATAACTGCAGCCAGATTTTTAACTCTTGAAGTTCTACATGTGTTCCAGCGTCTAAGACTTCTCTTTATAACATTCTTATGCATTTCAGATAAAGTGTGCAAAACCAGCAGCATCCAGTCAGAATTCCCCATCAGTAGCAGCATGTAGCCATTGTTTTACACAGAATGAAATGGTCACAGAAGGCTATAGAGACATACACCACACCCAGCAAGGAACACATTGAAAGTATCAACAAGAAGGCTATGAAAAAGGATGAAACTGAACTTATACCTCTTCGAGTCCTTTTCTTTTAAATCAGAAAGATATAAGACTTATGACCAGGAGAACAGGAATATAAGGAAAATATTTTTCCACATATAGGAGGTAGACTGTAGAGCTAAAAAAAGAAAATGATCAGAGAGATGCACAATCAGTAAAGCTGCACAAAAAAACAGTTCTCCTTCTATGAAAATTCCTAATATTTTTCAGTTTTCCTTCCTAAATCACCATAAATCAAAATCTAAAATGCATTCATAAATTAAGCAAATGCAAAAAATCCTGTCTAGACAAAGAGATTCTGTTTTGATCATTATGAAGGTCATTTTGTTAGAAGTTGCTTAATTTTATAAAGGAAAACTTAGTTGTCAAAAAGAAACTGGATTTGTTTAGTTTTTTCAGAAGACTAAGGGAGATGTCTCATAAAAAATGAGATGAAACCTTTCCCACAAACAGGCGTTTTCTGAAAAAAAGAGAACTTTTTTTTGAGTGAGGAAAAGAGCCACTGAAAATTCTGAAGCATCCATAACATTCTAATAACCTCTTCCACATCTCAGACTATGGTAAAGAGCTGTTATGAACCAGTAGACAGACATTTTTTTCTATGGGTTCTCTCTTTACCCTTTTAACCATGATGTATTTCTTGTATAACAGCTGTTGTAAAGGCATTTCTGGACATTCACACACACATGAAAGAGAGCAAACTAGAGGTGGAATTTACTCTTTTTTTCCTTCCAAATTCGGCATCAATGAAATGAAGTCAAATAAAACATTAATGCAACTTTGATAAAAACTACAACAAAAATTGCTACAAATTGGTGATTATGGTAACCAAAAAAAAAAAAAAACCCACCAAAAATAAACCACCAAACCTGGAGCCAAAGTAAAAAACTCAGCTGGAACCACCTAGTACTTGAGAAACACAAACCCTATAAATGCCAGTTGTCTTTGTCCTTCTTAGGTTTGGTGTGAACAATGAATATATTATCCTACAGCTTGACTATATTCCATGTGTGGATTATAGTCTCATAAAACAGTTCCATCAGCATCATGATGTCTTTCTTCTGGTGTACCCAGAATAAACAGTATTCAGAAGACACTGAACTACTCATTAAACTACTCTCAATCTATTTCATGTCGTAACAATGAAATTCCTCCAAGAAAAACATGTTTGTCTTCATTGCAAGTGTTCATCAGCAAGGAGCAGACAGTAGCTGAAATGCAATTTACAATAAAAAAAATCAAAGTGGTTAATTAGGGTATGCATCAGCCCTTTCGTGGATGTAATAAGGAAACATGCAGAGCAAACTAATAAAAAATTCCTAGGCTGATGCATATAAATATCCTTGTTAAATTTTTAAGCTATACGTGAAATATAGGGAACTGTAGTCAAAATTGTATTAGCAATTCAAACTCCAGCCACAAACTGTAGCTCAGCTGTCTACAAGAGGGAGGAAGGATTTCAGTTTACATTGTCAGATTTTCTTTAGAGGATAGAAAAGCATAAAGTGTGATCTTTCTTGTGGTCATCAGAAACGGTCAACAATTCAACAGATTGCTTATTTTGATCTTTATGAGCAGAAGGCAGTCTGAGAATGTAGTAGCAGGATGGCAATTCAAAGCCAGAGGGTAGGGAATAAACAACTCAAAATGACACAAGTGGAATAGATGTGTTGTCTAACCTGGTCTTCTTCTGTGAGAAGATGACCCCCTTAGTGGATGTGAGAAAGGCTGGGTGTTGTTTACACAGACTTCAGTAAAGCCTTTGACACCATTTCCCACCACATTTTCCTGGAGGAACTGGCTGTTCATGGCCTGGATGGGTGTGCTCTTTGCTGGGTAAAAACCTGGCTGGATGGCCAGGCCCAGAGAACAGTGGTGAATGGAGCTAAATCCAGCTGGTGGCCAGTCACAAGTGGTGTGCCCCAGGGCTCAGTACTGGGGCCTCTCCAATATCTTTATTGAGGATCTGCACGGGGGGACTGGAGGCACTCTCAGTCAGTTTGCAAATGACCCCAAGCTGGCTGGGAGTGTTGATCTGCTGGAGGGTAAAAAGGCTCTGCAGAGGGATCTCGACAGACTGGATTGATGGGCTGACACCAATTGTATGAGTCACCACAAGGCCAAGCGCCAGGTCCTGTACTTGGGTCACAACAACCCCAGGCATCGCTTCAGGTTTGAGGAAAAGTGTCTGGAAAGCAGCCTGGTGGGAAAAGGACCTGGGAGTGCTGTTGACAGCAGCAGAACATGAGCCAGGGTGTGCCCAGCTGACCACAAAGGCCAGTGACATCCTGGCCTGGATCAGCACTAGTGTGGCCATCAGGGCCAGGGCAGTGATTATCTCCATGTACTCAGCACTGGCAAGGTCAGTTTTGGGGCCACTGACTACAGCATGTTTTGACATTGAAGTGCTGGAATATTTCCAAGGGCAACGAAGCTGGGGAAAAGTCTGGAGCACAAGTCTTACGAGGAGCGGCTGAGGGAGCTGGGGTTGTCTAGCCTGTGGAAGAGGAGTCTGGGATGAGGGCCAGATCTTATTGCTCTCTACAACCAAGGTGGTTGTAACAAAGTGAGAGTCAGTCTCTCAGTTACATTTACAAGCAACAAGAGATAGGACAACAGGAAATGTCCTAAAATTGCATTAGGGGAGGTTTAGACTTGATATTAGAAAAAATTTCTTTGCTTGAAAGGGTTTTCAAACATTGGAGCAGGCTTACTAGAGAAGTAGTTGAGTCCTGCTGCTGAAGGTATTTGAAAAGATGTGTAGTTGTGGCACTTAGGGATGTGGTTTTGTGGTGGACTTGGCATTGCTGGGTTAATGGTTGAACTCCATGATTTTCTTTTTCAACCAAAATGATTTTATGTTTCTGTGTTCCATATTTTGCTCATTTATGGCTAAATCTAAAGCTATATCAGTGATTCCTTAGCATTTTCTAACCTAAGCACTTAGAGACAAGGACTGATGAAGTATTGTGTTACAGGGTCACATAACAAAGAGATGTTTAGATGTTTTAGTCCAGAGCCCTTCTGCTATAGTGCATGGTGTAACAAGTATTTACCAAAGAGAGCCCACAGGTCTACCTGTTCTGCACAACGTGACACGAGCTGAAGGCAGTAGCAGAAGATCAAAAGTCACCTGCAACACATCACAAGAAGAAAATTATGGAATTCCCAGGTTGTCTTAGAATGTACGTAACACCCTTCTGTTACCCAGGAAAACATAAACCACATTAAACCATCCCTGACCTTCTGACCTAGGAAAACTTCTTCCTGCCTTCAGATCTAGTGATTAATTTAATCCTGATGCTAAAAATGCAGTATGTCAGCCAGGCACTTCCCAGCATCCTGTATTGCAACCACATTAGAAAGCTGACTTACATTTCCAGGGAAAAGGAGGGGAACGTCTCCTTGCCCTGCCCTGATGTACCAGATCACCGTGGTGCAAATGGAATAGAAACAAACAGCAATGCCTCATCCTTCCAGAAAATCTGAGGCTTCACCTGATAATTCCTGTAATTACACTAACCTTCCTTGCAAATACCTTTTACTGGTGACTCAGTGCTATTTTATGGTCAGACAAAACTTTCAAGAGCCTTTTTGCCACATTTTCCTATTATAGTCTAAAGTTTACTGCAAAACTTTCCATTTGAAGTCCCTAAGAACATGTCTTTGAACAATGCACCCTCACATTTCTATCCTTTTCATAACATTAAGCTATCTCTGTTTTTATTATTCCAGGGGACAAGGGCATCTGTTTCTTTCTCCCTGTTGATGGAGCTATGCTTTGATTGTCAAGAGCAATCAGCTTTAGTGTCTGTGGCCTCCATAAGCACAGACCTGTCCCTTTCTGCAGGGATGCTAATGGATATTGTGTCCCATAGCTTTTTCAGTCCTTCAAACAATAGGTCCCTGCAAGCAAGAGGGAAACAACAGAAGAGGGGAAACAAATGAGAAATAAATTGTTTATAGTAGCAGAGGGACTGAGGTGGGGGAGGGAGTGGTTCTTAAAGTTTTTACTTTGTGACTATTCCTCATTAAATTTCCCAAAGTCTGCATTACATTTTCCAAAGCTAAAAAGGCAGCCCGGTCCAGCCATTTGTGGAGGAGTTAAAACCAGACAAAAAGTAGTAATTATCTTTCCACAGCATGGTGTATTGCCATCTTGTGGCTGGTTTACCTATAATGCACTGAAAATGCAAATAAGATAAGTGCAGTTTTCTTTTTGCAATTTTATGTAAGTATAACCATGTAAGAAATGTAAGGGAGGTTGATTGCAAGTGAATGAAGTATCACATAAACTGACAAAATGCTCAGATAACCTTCATAACTTTCCATCAAACTATTGTCATATATGTGTGGTTGCTGTTTTTCTCAACTGTAACTTGTATATTAATTGCTAATATTTGTAACTTGTATATTAATTGCTTCACTTATGTCCTTTCTTATTTTTTTCAGTTATGTTTAATTAAATGCAGTTCCGTGACATTTTTTTCTTATTTTTGCCTTTTATTACATTTGGTATTTGATTCTGAAAATAAAAACTCCTCTAATCAGATTCTGTGAAATTGTTGAAGTAAATTCAGCAGGAACTTTTATGTGACCAACGAGTAAAATAATTAGCTAAACAAGCATCAACAAAATGCAAGCTATATTGGAACAGAAGTGTATTAATTACATGTTTATATGTCCTGCTCAATAGAATGATTCTTTCCTTAGGTATATCTCCAGAATACCCTCCTGAATACCCACATAATAAACATCTCCACAGAAAATTAAATACAGTAAAGGGAAGGATCTCTGCTTAGTAATATACATCAGCCCAAGACATGGCCTCCTGAACAGCAGTAGACTTGGGCTTTCACTTAATGCTTCCCTGGATAAAGGAAAAGCTCATAAAGAGATCTGTGTTGATTATGAAACTGTCCTGCTTTAGTGACAGTGAGAAGAATAAATTACAAAGTGACTCTTAGTGGTTTCATCATTCTTTTGATCTCACTCCCTTTCATAAAAATGTAAATCAGATATGACAAAATCAAAAGAAAAAACAGTGCAATCAAGTGAAGTTACACAGGTAAGAGATAAACATTAAAACAAGATAATCACTCTCAGCAATCTCCCTTAGAAAATCTTCTGTATTTTTAAGCCTTTCACACTTACTATATGTTGCCTGAATGTGAGTGTTTAATATTTAAGAAACCTGAATTTTCTTCTGTCTGAAGAAGATGACACCCTTATTTGACCTGCTGCTTCCAAAGGTGGCTGAAGCAACTTCCCTGCAAAAGAGTTGTGAACAATCACATACCTTCAGTGTTTGCATGGAGTTCCTTGAGGCTGTATGTCCATTTCATTTCAGCAAAACACATTGATTTCCGGAATGCAATAAGAAGAGGTTAACACTTGGCTCCAACTCTGCATGCTAATATCAGGCAAAGAAAAATCCATGTCTGTAGACAAAAAGATAAACAATAAAAATGGAGGGGTTTTTAAATTACGTCATTAAGCCATCCTAATTATATCATTATAATGTAAACAATATTTATGGAATAACCTATTCAGGACACAGTCAGATCTGAAGCCCTTCCACTGTCTCCAGTCACAGTCAGGGACAAAATTACACTTAAGATCTAACTCCCCTGAAGATATCATGATCCACTGCCCAGTCATCCTGTAAGAAAACTGCATGCCTGCCCTCAGATTTCTAGAGTTCCTTACCTTAGTTTTTAACAGACTGTACCTTTAGAAAAGGAATACATCTGAGTGGGTGGTATTCACTTCAGCCTTTAAATGCCCAGGACTGTGCATAGTGACTGTGGAGGAGGGAGAGGGGAAAGTCCATCCTGCAGTCCCTGGGAAGTAATCCTCCTGTTGCTCTGCAGTACAGCCCCAGCAGTCCCTGTTGCTCTGAGCTCTTTGTGCCTGAAGTTTGCATGGGGATTTCTGGGGGGAAAAAAATTTACCAAAAACACCCCCCAAATCCAAGCTCCCTCTTTCCTGTGGTTCGCTCCACAGTTGTGGCCAACTGTTTCCTAGCAGAAACAAGAAGGACCAATTTTCATAGGCTTCCTCATAGGAAAGATGAACAGATGGCAGAACATGACCTGGCATCAACTGCTGTCCCCATTGATAACCATTGACACCAGCATGTACTTCCTAGAGCAGTTCTTAGACATTCCTGCAGTTGCAGCACACAAAGCTCACACTAAGCACAAGATCATCCAGAAAAACACTGATATTCACAGGAATCTGAGATTAATCTCTTCCTTTTTACAGTCCTCTGCCCTCCATTTGGCTTCTATGGTAGACTGGAGCAGACAAACAATCACAATGTTTATTTGCTGGGAAGGAGAGAAAAAAACATGGAACTGGTTTTCAGCCATAGTTTCTCACTCAACTGTGTCACTTACAGCAGTTTAAACAATCCCAGGCCTCCTTCCTCACTCTCTTCTCCATGTTTGTGCTGCAATGAAAGTGGTTTTGCCCCAAACTCTAATAGACAACTGTCCTGTCTGAAAAATAACCTGCCTAAATTAACTTGGCTATTTTGTACCTGGTCCCTTACATAATTCATTGCTCACCTACATGGACAGTGGAAGAGAGAGAAGAGGTAATCCTGCAGCAATTAGCCATGGGAACAGTGAGTGGGTGGCAGGTAGAACCTGCTTGCTTTCATGCTGAGTTCCTGAAATGTACATCAAGTTTCATCTATAGAGTCCTTCTTCCTTTTTCAGGAAGCATTACCATTTTCAGAAAGTATTAAGCTTTCAGAAAGCTGTCTCTGGAAGAGCTCAGGCCAATTAGGACTGTGTACTTCAATTTGAGCAATACAGAGATTTGGGCAATATAGAAGTTTTCTATACATAAATAGGAATTTCAAAATTGCCTTGGCACTTTTCTCTAATGGATTTGAATGTCTGTTTTGAATTGTAACTGTACTTGTGTAACAATTCCCATGGTACTGACTATTACTTGAACAGAACAAATCCAGGTCCTTCCATGCTAAAAACACAAGTCCCACAGGATTGCCAGTTCTCCCTAGATAAGCAATTAATTGAGCAGGTAGCAGCAGCAGACACTGATGTGCCCACACAGTGGGTTGTGTTCTACATAACCAACCTCTAAATTTCACTCTCAACACTTCAGATGATGAGAAGGGGAGGTGAAGCATTTGGCCAGACTGAATTAACTTGTCTGTGTTCCAGGTGAACACCTGATTTCTGGTAATAAAACATGCAGGAGAAGGTGGCCCTCAAATTCTAACTTTAGTTATTTTTTGATAGTCTGCAAATAGAAAGGCCCTGGTCTAGGCAAGAAGACGACTCAGCAGCCTCAAAAATGAGCTAAACTATGATTCATATTTTTTTTTCACCTATGCTGTGAAATCCAAACCAGTTGGCAAAATGGATCAGCCACTAGAGTTGAACAGAGCATGGCTGGGGCCCTGCAGTTATGTTCAGCTATGAGCTGAGCTGGGAGGCATTTTGTATTTAAGGTCCAAGTACAAGATGATGACACTTGGCATTTCCTAGGAGCTGACAGCTGCAGGTAGTGGCAGAGCAACTGGCTGTGATGCTGCAGTACTGTCAGTGCTGCCAGTCTTAGTACAGGGTGACTGCAAGTGCCCAGAGGTTTGTTCCTGTTCTGTTTCTGCATTTCTGCTTTGTATTTAAAGCAAACACTCCTCCCACATAACTGCAAGTAGGGTGTCCCAGGAGCTGCAGGGAGCCCTGAGAGAAGTGTCTCAGGACACATAGGAAATGTCACCAATGACACAAGGTACCATTCAAAGGAAAATGTGAATGTGAAGTGCATGTTGTTTAAATATGTCTCATTGGAAAAAATGTGCCTTCATCTGGAGTTCTGATTTCTGTCCAAAGAGTCGATCACTACATACTATGTCTGGATAATATAAATGCCTTTCTTGATAAATTAAACTCTTGACTACTGTTTTTGGTGGTGGTTTTTTACTCTGAACCATATTAAAGGAAGAGAGGGCATTGATTATACCTGGCAGGTGGTAAAAGAATTTATCCAGGCTGCAACCTCTTCTAGTCCAGCCAGTTTCAGCTTTCCTGTTTTAAAAGCATTTACCATTTGCTCTGTGCCTGGAAGTCAGGGAAGAGAAACCATGGAATGCAATGAAATTACTTCTTGGGAGGCAAGTGGAAGGAGAAAAGGGTTTTAGTAATGACTTTGGAGTTGTTGCCACATCATCTCTGAGGCATATATGAAGTTAAGCACCTTGGAAAATGCTGTTCATATCCTCTGTAGAATGCAGTGTTGAGGCGCTCTCAAGAAAACTGCCTACACTAAAATCAGATCTGAAAAACATCCAAATCACATAGACTGGGAGAGGAAATATCACATAAGGAAAATAGAAGAAAAAGCACCTAAATAAGGGGTTTCATTCAAAATCATTCTTGAAAAGTAAAGCTACTGGAAAACAAGGAAGGATATCATAGACTGCAATCTCAAGGTTTTCATTAAAAGAAAATTAGAGATAATAAAAGCATTTTTTAGGAATCAGAGAATATCTGTGTTAGTCATACTGTTAAAACATTAAAGATAAAAATAATTTACAATTATGGGCATTTATAATGCTGTACTTATATGTAACACTTTTTAGAAATGCTGAAACTGATTTTAGGTGCATTAATCTGAGCATCTGAAATGCCCTTGCAACACTCCTGAATTCAGTGGGGTGTTTCTGAGCTTCCTTAAATGTTACTTCAGCTTTGAAAAGAAAATCCTGAAAACAGCAGAATATTTTATATATAAAGATTGTTGAATCAAGAGCAGAAGACAGGCATCACCGTGTTTTGGCTTAAGTGTAGAAATTCATTTTTCCCAAGATCAAGTCAGGCAAGGCAGCTGTAAAACTCTGTTTCTTCTAACAAACTCCCCTGATACCTCCAATGAAAAGTTCTTATTTTTTCAATTTTAATTTTTTCAAATTCAATCTTATTTTCTTGATGTATACTTTATGCTAAGATTCTGCTGATAAAATGGTTGTGTAACAGATGCAGATTTGCCCATGGTGCACTGGAAGGGATGAAGTGACAACACACTGGTTCCCACAAAGATTTTGCACCCAAATTATGTTTGTCACTTTATATTCCATATCCTTCATCCCACCACTCCTGCCTAGATGATGCATTGGACTCAACTCCTGCTCCAATGATGTGTGTCATGGCTCTAGCTGCAGTGCAGAAGACTCCATGAGCACCTGTCACTTTTCTTTGATTATGGTTGCAAAATCTACCATGTTACATGGCCTTGATTGTCATTCAGCGTGAACAGAACTCCATTATAATCTATTCTTACAATTATTATAAATTTGTTATGATAAACAAAGCTGTGAAATAAAAGGTTAGTTTTATATTATTTGTCTGCTTCTTGAAACGACACTTACTGCTGCTGGAATTCCATGTTTATCACATCCCACAGGCTGCCAAGCCAAATCTGCCCTAGTTTGAAAGAAATTATAAATTTAAATTAGTTTGTGCCGGTCCTGACAACTTCACCAGGAATCTAAAAGCCCATGTGGTTGGCAGCATCACCAGGAAGAGAGGTTTTGAAAGGTTTGGAATAGGAATCAAGTGATCAGGGCTGTAGGTACTAGATAATGCAGAAAGGACACTCATCCTTCCTCTGCTGAATGTTAATGGAGGGGGGGAGCATGGAAGGATGATAATCACTGGAAGCTGCAGATGTGATTCTGGAGAGATAAATGGATTTTGATTAAATATCACCATGCATTTTCTCTTTTTTCTTTCATTGTACTGTTCAACACAGAATGACCCTTTGGGTGCAATCCCAAACCCTGCTGAATCTTGCCATGAGTTCAGTAGACTCAGTATGACACTTTCTAAATTACTTGATTTTCTTCAGAAGAATGCAGGCAGTAAGAACAATTTTTGACACCTTGGTGAAGTCATGAGTATCTCTAGTCACACTCAAATGGAGTTCTTTGAGGCTGTATGTCCATTTCAGCAAAACAAATTGATTTCCGGAATGCAATAAGAAGAGGTTAACACTTGGCTCCAACTTTGCATGCTAATATCAGGCAAAGAAAAATCCATGTCTGTAGACAAAAAGATAAACAATAAAAATTGAGGGGTTTTTAAATTATGTCATTAAGCCATCCTAATTATATCATTATAATGTAAACAATATTTATGGAATAAGCTATTCAGGACACAGTCAGATCTGAAGCCCTTCCACTGTCTCCAGTCACAGTCAGGGACAAAATCACACTCTAAGATCTAACTCCTCTGAAGATATCATGATCCACTGCCCAGTCATCCTGTAAGAAAACTGCATGTCTGCCCTCAGATTTCTAGAGTTCCTTACCTTAGTTTTTAACAGACTGTACCTTTAGAAAAGGAATACATCTGAGTGGGTTGTATTCACTTCAGCCTTTAAATGCCCAGGACTGTGCATAGTGACTGTGGAGGAGGGAGAGGGGAAAGTCCATCCTTCAGTCCCTGGGAAGTAATCCTCCTGTTGCTTTGCAGCACAGCCCCAGCAGTCCCTGTTGCTCTGAGCTCCTTGTGCCCAAAGTGCAGCCCCTTTCAACCACGTCCAGGGGTTTTGATGTGATACTGAAGTAAGGCCACTAACCCAGAACCCACCTCAGCTAAGGCCTCTCTGCCTTCACAATGATGTTGAACTAAAAAGAGAAATAAATTACAGCTGTTTCCCCAAGTCTAATGGCTTTCCTATGACAGAGATCTATGTTGCTACATCTTGGTGGCCTTTCAGCAGGGTTCTTTGCCATCTCTTATGCCAGGCTTATATCCAAGGAAATGTACAACTGCTCCCTTCTCAGCTCAGGCTTCTTAGCCCGTGGTACAAATATCCTCCATGGTGCTGACCTCCTCCAACATGCTTCTCTTTGGCTATTCCTCAGTCTCTTGTTGCACTTAGAAACACAAAAACTGCCACACTACATCAGGTTAAATGCCAGTTTAGCCCAGAACATGGACTCAACAGCACTTATTAGCCAGTATGTCAGGAAACAGAGGTATTCCATGATACGACAAAAGTACAGTGATAAAATAAATGCAGCTTTCCAGCAATTAGCTGTTTAAGAGCTGATATTTGGGAACTTCTACTGGACCACAATACTCAGAAAGTTGGTCATTTTTATATCATCTAATATCTGCTTTTTAATCCTTTTGGCCTTTTCTTGAAAAAAATTGCTATGACAGTTTTGAATATTGTAAAAATCCTTCCTTTTGTGTTTTTTTTTTCTTTAATTCATTGTTGATATTATCATTTGATATCTCCTCAACCCCACAGACAAAAGAATTACATGTAAGAATTCCCAATTCACCTTCCTAAACCATTTATAGTACTACAGGGTTTTATCATATTACCTTCTCTTCCATCTCTTTTTCAGACTGGAAAGCTGAAGTCTGTCTTTGCTGTTGTGTATCTTTGATCACCTTGTAGCCCTTCTCTTTTTCATCTCCAGCTTTCTTATACCTGCTTTGAGGCTGCTGGGGAAGCACCATACACTCTTTCAAGCTGTGGAAGCACTGAATTTATGCAGTGACATAAGAACATTTCCTGGGTTTACTCCATCTCTTTCTCAAAAATTCATAGTGTTTCATTTGTTCTTTTGACCTCCCAGGGACATGGATCAGATGTTTCCAGAAATCTATTCACAGTCACTCCAAAATTTATTTCCTGGATAGTAATAGCTAATTTAGAGCCTTTTAATATATATGACTCATTTGAGGTTTTTTTTATTCCATTTGCATTGCTTTGCACTTATGAGCATTAATTTTCATTTGTCATTTTATTATCTAGTTAAACAGAATTAAGAGATTCTGCTACATTTCTTTGCAGTCAGCTTTAGATTAGACTGTTCTGAATAATTTGTTATCAGCTGCAATCATCTCAATGCAGCATTTATTCCCTTTTCCAGCTCTTTCCAGCACTCATACTTTCTATTCTCTGCACCACACGCAGATTTTTCTAGAACATGGTCATCGCCCCCTTCTTAGTCCTTTTCTAGGCTTCCTCCTAAGAACACCATAAAAAAAAAGATGCTCCTGAGTCTCCCATTCAGTTAGCACAGCTACAACAGGCTGTCTGTGTGGGATTCATCCCACCTAACTTTAGATGGTGACATCTATTTCTAAGCCAAGTTCTCTCTATAATCAAATAGAGAGGAAATAGACAGTGCTACAGTGGAAGTGATCCAGCTCTAATGTAAATGTCTGAAATGCATCAGATGATTCATGTCCTAAAAGTGTTTATTTCTCCTCATTGATTCCAAGGGAGTCTACAGTGAGTGGAACAGATGCAGATTATCTACGTCAGAGGCAGAGACATCCTAAATTAGGTGAGAAGAATCCTGCTTTTCCCACACAGATCTACTGGGCTGCAGCCACATATTTTTTCTGATGGACTAAAATCCAAGAATCACATTCTTTAAAGACCTCAGAGCTGGAATAGTGGAGGGCTAGGCTTACCAGAAGTCTACAGGGCAGCATGTTTGTGATTTCCCACACAAGGAAAATGCAGCTCCCTTTGCCCTGTATGCCACGTGGCAAGGGGGCCACGTGTAGCCAGGAGCTGGTCCAGCTGGACGGAGGCTTCCTAGAGCAGAGAGGGCATAGCTGTGCACAGGCAATGTTTCACATGGCCTGTCCCCCATTCCTGCATTATCCTGGCTCCAGAATACCATAATGTCACCACAGTTACTCTCAGAATGCTTTGATTTTCTGTTCTTCCTTGGAAACATGGTTTGCAGAAATCATTGCATCATTTCTGTAGTGTCACGTCTTCCACAGAAAGAAATTGGATATGTGTGCTTCAGCTTCTCTGCCTCATCTTACTCACCATCCTTTCCATTCCAAATCACCTGTCACAGCAACCAAGAGTCATGCCTGGCAGAGCATCATCCACTTACAGCTTTCAGCTTGTTCCCTCCAGAAGTTAATGGTAAAAGCTACATTTCTAAAAAAGCAATGTTCCCACAACAGTCCACTGAGGGAGCTAATATAATCCTGAGACACTTGGTAAAGTTACCTCTGAGATCTGTAATAATACAGAGGAAAAGTGCTGAACTCATAGTGTACAAAAAAAAAAAAGCATTCTAAAAAAATCTTATTTCTTTTCCTTTATGCAATATTCACCAGGGCACAAATATCCAGGGAGAATCTTGTCTAAAGCTTTAAAATGTTACTGCAAATTAATGTGCACTGGCTAATACCCTTAAGCAACTGAAAACATAGCTTATAAATATACTTGTTCCTCTGTCAAGGAAATATTCACAAAACACAGTCTAAAAAAAAATCTTTAAAATTAGAATTATTTATTTTATCCCCAATTAGACTACAAGGCAATCTTCTGACCCTAGCTTGGATTAAATGCTGTCTGAGGTAAGAGCAATGAAGCAGTAAGTATAGTACACAGAAAATACTATTGCTTACCTCGGGAGAAACAGAAATACTAAAGATGATAACAAAACAATATTTTATTCTCTTTTATTTTATTATAATCTTCTTCACTACAGATTAATTAGGAAGACCCATATCCTCTCCAGACAGCAACCACTGGACATGGTGTTTGGCTTGGAATTCTTGCCCAGAGACTGGTGAGTAATGCCAGCCCAGGAATGGCAAAGGAGAGCAGCTATTCTCCCAAAAGAAAGCTTGAACCAAGAGAGGGCACAGCAAAGGATTATTTAAGACTATTCCATAATGAAAAGGACAGAATATCATTAATCTAATTTATTTATTTTTAATCTAATATTTAACACAGACATCCTGTATGTTTTTCCATATGGGAGAGACTTTTCCAAATTGCTTATATACTCCCAGAAACCATCAAAACCATCAAAACAACAAGATAGAAAAGCATTGGAATTTAGTATAAAGCCCTACCAAATGCCTGATAACTAAAACTTTAAGAAACTGTGACAGGGAGATGGAGGCTAAGCTAATATAATAAGGTATATAAAGAAAAATCACGATTGCTGTAATAAATTGTTACTCTATCAAGGTAAAGTTCTTCTGTGTCCAGCAGTACAATGTGGATGTCTCAGCTGAGTGCTCACCTCTAGTCCATTTTCTAGCCAGTGGGGAAAAAAACCAGATATTCTGGGGTATAATTAATTTTGTCTTAAATTAGACACTTAAATTAGGACACAGCTGTGGAAACCCCACATCCAGAATCCTATCTTGTGAGCAGGCTACCATCCCTGTATTCCTACTGCTCATTTTTATTAAAGCATTTTCTAGCTATTATTGAATGCAAATCATGTGTCTCAAGAGCCTTATTATTTATCTACTCATTCAGAAAATCTCATTGAGCTGCATTCTTGTGTAACTGCTTAGGACCTGCACAAATGCTAATGGAGCGCTCTTATGCTTGTCTGAAATGGATTCCTCTCTGCTACATGGAAGAGTTTTCCATAGGGTTTCTTCTTCCCAGAGTTATTCATAGAGCTTCTTCTTTCCCCATAATTATTGTTATCTTAGGAAGTTAACAGACTTGCAGTTACAAACTTGAATTTTGGCATTATCTATATTTTATATGCTATATCTTGAATAAAATATATATGAGAAATACACTCCCTCCATTTGCCCCAAAGGCCCAGTCAACAGTCAGTATTAACAACTTTAATTTATTTAAATTAAAAAAAAATTAAATTTTCCTTGTTTCAAGGGAGGTTACTGATATCTAAATTAAAGTAAAGGCACATAAGAAAAGTTTTAGGAATCCTTCATTTGAGTTTTTGAAGATTTCACTGATACTGTTTTTTTTTCCTGATCACACAGATGCTGCTTTTCAGATAAGCAGCTAAAAGTTTTCTCCATTTTGCCTAGCAGGAAATGCATTCAACTCATTTTAAGCACTTAATTCTTGAGTATTCAGAATTAGTTATATCAGATGAAATCTTGGAAAAGTTCTTTTTAACTACAGCAGGTCCAAATTTTACTGCAGGCTAGATTTTCAGAACCACTGCTGGTTCCTGACTCTGAGAGAGATCAGTGGAAGACTCAATTGCTCAGAGGAGCAAAAAATCTGGGTCTAGATACAGGAACCTCGGGCTGAGCAAAAGCAAAGGCATCTCAGTTCAAGTATTGCTTTTGAAAATTTGCCTGCACATGTAGGAATTTATCAGGTTCAGTGATCTACTCATGATCTGCCCACTGGGCTGCAAAGCCTGACCCAGGAGATTTCTATCCAGTTACAGCTAAGGTAAAAAGACAAAAATGGCTTTTTTATCAATACAGCTCTTTTTGTAATTTGAGTGCTTTGGATTGCTCATTGCAGCTTTGCCTCATGCAGGCCAGACACAGAGGGAGGCAGAGGATCTTGGCAGAGATCAATAATGTAGTTTAGACAAGGCATTAGGGGAGCGTCTGTCTGCTTTGGTAGCTCCCTCTGCTTTTCCAGAGGGGATAATGGGCTTTGACATCTTGCCAACCCTGCCATCCTGGAGAAGAGTTCATGGCTAGTTCAGCTCTGAGTGTCTCCTGTTTATCCACCATCAGCCACAGCACTCTTAGGAAATTATTTCTGTCTGGTATTTCCATACTGAAAAGCTACCTTACAATGCACAACACAGTGTTCTTACTTGCACAGCTCATGGTGATCTCCCAGGAAGTAACTCCTGCATTTTTCCCCTGTGCATGGGGTAAAAAATAGGAAGCTTTTCACCTGTTCTGAGTATGATGCATATTTTTATTTTATTTTATGTTTGTGTTTCTTGACTGTTACATACAAAGCAGCAGTCTTCTGAAACAGCTACTTCCCAGCAAAGGGAAACCAGAATCCATTGAATAAATCCCTGATGAAACAAAATGCTTGATTTTCTGTATTGTCTCCTGGAAATGGTTTTCAGTGAGTTTGAGAGCAAAAAAGTATCTATAAAATTAACAACAGATGAAGAAAAAAATAAGAGGTGAAGTAAAGAACTGAGAGAGATTTTTTTATGGTGAGGCTCACTGACAGCAAATTAAATGGAAAATCAGGAAAAATTCTTTATCTCACAGCATATGCTGTGAGGAAAGGAGGAAAATATTCTTGCAGAAATAGTTTAAAGATGATGGTAAAGAAGAGAATGAAGACAAATTCCACAAGAACAGAAAAAGTAAATGAAGAAAAACAGGAGCAGGTTTGGACAGATAGGTCCAGATGCCCAGATAGGTTGGAAGATGCCATGTTATCAGTGACATGCTACTGTGAAATTTTTATATTCTCTGCACTCCCCAATGTTCTTTATGTCTTACCTCTTGTGACCACTTCCAGCACCTAATTTTAATAATCTCCAGGACCTCTTTATCCTGCTCTGCCATTTCACCTGTTCCTGATATTCCTGGAAACCCTGGGAGCTGTAAATGCCCTCCCCAGGCATGGTGCTTCAGCACCAGACCCTGGCACATATTTGCAGCTGCAGCTCCCCACCAGCCTGTTTCCTCCATGCTCAAAACATCCTGTGTAAGGCAGTGTGCTGCTCTATTCTGTCATGCTTTTACCATATTGATCCTCTTTTATTTCAAGCCCTCAAGAAAATTGTGAGAGAAAAAAATTCTGCTTTTACAGAATTTTACTTCTGTCTGTCCCCTGCTATGCAAGGCTTTTGCTAAGTGACTGATGTTCTTCTGAATATGGCTTTATACTTCCTCAGTTTGTGCATTACTTTGTCAAAGCTAGTGTGTGCTTCCTCCCAAAAACTCCTTTTTCTTTTCTGGTTTGCTACCCATCCTCCTTCATGGCATTGCAACTGAAGTGAGTTATTTAGGGCAGGGACGCTGTGTTTCCATTTCCATAAAAGAAAGCTTACTAAGTTCTCCATTATTATAAAATAACAATTTTTCCAGCATGTTTAGTTGGGACAAGGTTAGGGGGCTCCAGAGAGGCTGGTCACTTCATGTCCTGCAAGCCCTGCTTCTGGATGTTGTCATTCCACAAAGCATTCCTTCAAATGAGAATTTTTGTGGCTGGGTTCCAGAAAATTATGCAACGTCTGTAAAATGTGAGGCACGGAATGGATTAGTACTTTGTCTGTCAGCTGAAAATTTGGGTTATTTTCATGTTCTGGGATAAAGGTAGTTCAAAGAAATCGTGAAGCTGCCACAAACATTCTGTTGCCATTTGTCTGTTCTGAGCTAAAGCTGAAATATCTGTGGCAGTGCTGCTTCTGTTCCACCACTGTGTAGGCAAAGGATCAGCACAGGAGATGCCAAAATGGGACACTCGATCTGCAGCCCACTTCAACCCAGGAAGCTGTGCAATTAGTTTAATTCAAAGTGATAATTGACCAACTCATTACTATTCCTGGAATAAAAAGAGGTTTGGTCCTGTGTCTCAGCCACTTCAGGCTTTCTGGTTATCTTCTTTATATATTTAATTAAATACATTTGAAGGACAAATCTAGAGGCTAATGAGCTATTACAACTCCCACTGAAATTAAAAGCAGTTTCACATGTTTCTGAGGTTTTGAAAGAAGTATGTTCATCTCATAAAAAATACATTAGCTGACCATTAAAGTTCTAAAACACGACAATAAAAGCAAATACATTTATAATTAGTGCTGCCCCTCATTCCTTAGACACAGGCTGGCGTCTCCACTACTCAATCAATGCTTTGCTCTTACTTTGTAGTTTCTTAATTTTGCCTTCATGCTTGCATTCAGAATTCTTCTGGATGAAAAGTACTATAAATAAGCAAGCTGCTATTACTGCTGACCGCAGCCTGTGACATCCTCCCAAAGCTTCTTGTTTTTCTGGGTGTCAGACTGATTTGAAAGGAATTGGTTACATGAGTGATGAGTGCTTGTCCTCATCTGGGCAAGTTGCTCTAGAATAAATATAGGAATTTGAGACAAAGATTTCATCCTGTCTTTTTAGGGACTTGCAAATGCAAAACTATTTCATGTCAAAGGCAGAGAGTGATGATGGTGCCAGATGATGGGCTAAAGCCCAGTGGTACATGACTGATTGCTTTGGAAGACAAAGCTTTTATTTATCTCATAAGGTAGATTATAAAAAATGTTGGCAGCTCAGCCCTGAATATACACTCCATTCCATGTGACTGAAATTCCAGCAAAATGTGTCATATTATGGGAATTAAAAGTTGATGACTATACTGACAGGGGCATAGAAAATAGACAAATAGGTTATTTTAGTGGGCACAAAGATTCATTTTCTTGCAAATCTAGACAAAGTATCTAAAGTAAGTGTTGACAATATAAGTATTTTCATATAAATAGTGGTAAATAATGCTGTAATACAGCAGTTGCACAAACTAGTATATCTCTGCAGACCTTGAATAGACAGATAGGATAAACTTGTTTGAACAAGCATATGTTTTATCACAGTCATAAACCCTGAGTGTGGATTCTGAGACATGTAGTCTGAGATCTTGGAAAGCATGGTTGCTGTAAGTATTGTAGAGGTCCTAACATGTAATCAGCTCAATGTGTTTTGCTTTGTATCAGCAAAGAGGAACTTCTGTTGCTATAGCTAAGGCAGTGAGTATTATCATTGTTTGAGATCAAGGGAATTTCAAATGCTTGTATCTGCACATCAAAGAGACATTGAAAGATGGGATAGAGCTCAATGAAAGATTCAAGATGCAGAAAATGTATTTTCTTCTCTCTCTCAGTGTAAGTGATAAGTTCCAGTTTTGCTTGTTGTGAACAGATAAAGTGTCAGCAAGGAACTGGAGGCTGAAGGAAATTGTCATTCTGTAGGATTCCCTGATTTCCTATCACAGGCATTAAAGTACTGTGCATCCTGTAGGAAACAGTGATGCAGGAACATAGCCAAAGAGCAAATAATTTGGAAAGGGTTTCACTCCTTTTTTGTCAGTATCTAGGCAGTATTTTAGTCAGATAATGTAGAGATGACACTGAGCTGCACAAGTTATTGCCTCCTTAAATGGAGAAGGCAACAAAAGTACCACAGCTGGGCAGCTCCCAGTAATAACCATCATTAGAGCAGTGGAGAAAAATGAAGATATAAAGTTGCATGTGCAACATTATACCTCCATTCTTCCATCCCTGCCCTGAAATTTTCCAGCAGAGACAAAGGAATAGGAGATAGAAACAGAGGGAAGACTACTCTGAAGTCATACATCACAAAGGTACATCATGAAGGATGCAAAAGGGAAGGACTAAGAGGAAAGAAAATAAGAAACACTGTTAAGGATACCTCATATTCTAGAAGAGTTGCACTCTTACAGTGATATTAACATAGAAAGAAGAGAAACTTTTCTTAAGGAGTTAGAAATGTGTGACTTTGATGGAGTTCATCAAACTTTCCTGTCTCCCAGCCCTGTCAGTCTTTGTAGGGGTCAAAAAGGAATGAGGGGCTGAGGATTGTAGCAAGAGCAATGTTCTTGGCTACCCTGACACTTCCTCTCCTCTCTTCTCTTGATCAGTTTCTTCTTGTTTCCTCTTGCACACCTCAGACCTTAACTTGGTGTCTCTTACAGAGTTACATAAGTCACCCATCTGGAAGCAGCGTGCTGTGCAGGCAAGGAAAGGAGGCTGCTGCTTTGAAATTTAGATACATAAAAAAAGAGTAACTCAGACACTGTGACTGTGAAGTATTGGCTGGTTTAATTATTTTTGACACACGCTTTCCCTCCATTAACTGAAGAACTGTGGAGAATTTAGCTACTCTTATATCTTTACAGTTAGTCTGTCAGATTGGTTTTAGTTCTGCTTTTCAGTATGAGACTTCTCTGACTAATTTTTTTCCCACTGTCTCCTTTCACAGTAATGAGGTTCTATTTGCAATACATATCAACATCTTTACTGTAATTATATGCATAGCACTACAAGTAAGACATGGCTGAGAACACATATTCTGCTTTTGTTTACTGTGTTTTTCCTGTTTGTTTCTTCTGGCCCTCAGATGTGATGCTGCAGAATCTTTTCCTTTAAGTGAGAGATGTGGTAAATTCTGACCTGTTTTACCACAATCATAAGTAGGACATCAATTTCCTTAGCTCATATTCTTTTATCTTCTGCCTTCCCAGAAACCTTCCCAGGTTTCCTTTTTCCTCAAACCAAGCTCTGAATGGACACGATCATTTGTCCATCTAGGTGACTCCCAGACCAAGATTGTTAATGAAACCAAGCAATTACCCATCAGAAAATACAGTATCTATGTTTTTGTCAACCCTTCTGCTTATTGCAAACACAAAACCCCTGAGAAAAGCCAATGTGTCTTCAAAATGGCACAAAGGAATTTTTTTTTTCTGAAAGAAAGTGCCCTGCACAATAGTTTCAAAGGAAAGTTAATAAGCCAATGCAGAGGTGGCAGCTGGGAGACAGAAGCCAGTGCTGTGGGAGAGATCCTCACTGCCTACGTGGAGAAGTTACCTGTGCTCTTCATCCCTGTAGAAGAACTCTTCAAGTTCTATGGGTTCACTTTCTCAATTTATGTGTTCTATACTCTTGGAAATAGCATTAGTGACTCAGATTGCTGAGGACTCTGCATTTGCTGTTATTTGAGTGTCTACATACTGAGATTTGCATTTCTAGCTTTAAAATTAAATCACAGTATCATATTTGGCACAGAGCTTGGAGAAACTTTCCAAACAATGGCTACACAATGCAGCTGCCTGTCAGTGAGAGGGTACAATTCCAGGAGAATTTCAAATCCCAACAAGCTGGAAATTCTGTTGGCATTCTTTTGGCTTTTTAGTGTGTTTTAAAAGCTGATTTATATTAAAAAATTATCTGTTTCATTGGCATAACAGTTTTGTGGTCTCAAGAGAGTAGTCAAGGTAGAATATAGACACTATAATGATTATAAAATACACAAACATTCATAGGAAAGCTTGGTTTGGGTAACGACGCATTAATGAATAACAGAACTCTTGAGAGATGACTTATACTTATCATTAGTATAAGTCCCATCAAGACTGTTGAATTCATCCTGAGTTCTGCTGGTAACAGATCAGAGTAACACAGAATTCTTTCTCATTGTATGGGCAGGCTCTTATAAACTGAATCTTAAGAGTCTGACAGCTGATTTCAAGATGATTACCCTGGAGACCTTCCTTCCCTTCAGGAACTCAGTTCTCTGTTGTATGTAATTGAGGCAAAGCAATGATCCTCCTCTGTCCATTTTTCAAAATATTTGGAAATATTAGATTGGACAAAATAGCTCCAGTGTATCCTAGGAGAAATATCTCTCATTTTTTTGCTTATTTACTAGAGAAGTGAAACTATTCAATAGTCTACATTGTCATGTGCAGGATACATTTATAGTTCTGAGCTAGATTCATTGAAAAATACTAATACTTGGTCAGACACTTTGAGCAATGGCTTTTCTACATTGGTCAAAGGAAAATTTTCACTTACAACTTTCAAATATGTTGCTAAGGCTAATGTGATTTCATAGCCAGGGATAATTTCTTTCCAGCTCTAGTTCTCCAGCATTCAAATATCAAAACCAGGCAGTAAACTGAGTATGGGCAGTGATGACCTGATCTGAAAATAAGGGCTCACCAAGATCATCTCCAGAGTGGACAGTGGTTTTTTGCTTTACTTTTTTGAAGGTTTTGCTTAATGAGAAACTGGGCCTTCCATCAGGATGAGATTTCTACAGAAAATTCATTGCAGACTACAGATTGAGGAAAGCCTGTGCCTCAACTCACACCCATTCCATCCAAACTCTTTTCTTTTCCAGTTCAATAGTTTCCTTCTTATGACTGTCTGCTTGATAGTTCTCTTCCTCCTTTGAAAATCACCATGAAAGTTCCTGTGTTTGACATCAAATATTAGCTGACAAATACTACCCTACTGCTGAATTACTCAATATTCTTTGGTATTGATTTCTTTTTTTTTTCCTACTTCAGCATACACACAGCCGATTATTTTGTACCAAGCCTACATCATCATCAAGATTAGGAGGCAATTCTTAGTTTTCTGCATTGGCTGGCAGTTGCTGTCCATGGACCTTACCTAACAGAGAGAGAAGACCATGAAGTGTGGCATAGTCAGCGTAGGCAGTAGCAGTCATTTTGATGCAGTTGCACTGAAAATTGACATGTGCTGTTCTGTAGATGCAAAAATATTCATATACTCTTTATTAAAATTCTGACCTCAGTTTTTACTTCAGATAACAGATGCAGCATGATCACACTGTGTTCTTGCCAAATATATTCTCTATATGATCTTCATTAATACTAGAGGTCCTTTCAAGCTTCTGTACGAAATTAAGAAGCACCAGAGGGAAGGAAAATATAAAATCTGCCCCAAAAATGCTCAGGCATGCCAGCAACCAGTCTATTTATCATTTTAAAGCTAACTTGTTGACCCTTCTTTCAGCCATCACTTCTTTCAAGCTGTTCAAAATACAGAAGCAGTGAAAGCAAATCCCCTGAGACTGAACGTGTGCCATGAAAGGAGTGTAGCAGAGGAATACAGGCATCTGTGATGACTGCTGCTGTCTTAGGTGAGATGGCAGAGGTGAAGTGAAATGGGAAGAAGGATTTAGAAGAATTTTAAATAGAAGCAGTGTACCTGGAATACAAATGCTTCACTGGAATGCATGAGCTGTACAATCAGGGATCCATAGCCCAAAGGACGGGTCAGGTTTATAAGGGTACTGTTTGTAAATCATGCAGCTCTCACATGCTCTCTCAAACAGGGAGAGTACAACTGTAATCAGAGATGCACTGTGCAAGTCTCTGAATTCTTGCTTCTGTGCGTTTTTTTGTCAGTCTACTACACTGAGAAATTTAAGAACTTTCAAGAACATGCTTACCCATAAATTAATTCCAAGGCTAATTCACTATCTCTTCACTTGATTAATGGTTTTTTTTGGAAGTGGTAAAAATGCAACAAACAAAAGCAAAATTATGAGAAGCAAGCCACTGTGTCCTTGAGACAGAGATGTTGAGTGGCAAACATGTTCTGAGCTTTAGGAACCCACATAGCAGGAGAGCATCTTTTAAAACTTATTGCCAAATGTAGGCAATGATAGTGTGAGATTACTGTTTCCAGGAGAAGAAATGTAATTTTCAATTGGTTTATTTGAGCAGAAAAGCTGTAATGTGCCTTATACTCTGTTAGTAGTTTCTAAAGCGACAAATGTTTAAATGCATGACCTCAGTGAATGCTGAGCAAAGCGGGCTGGAAGCCATGCAGGTTTCTACTGTAATTTTGATTTTCAATCAAAAAGTCATTCTGCTCTTTCCAAGCAGCTATGTTTTTCTTTAATGACTGATAGTATCTAACTGCAAAGACTTGAGCTGTGTCCAGAAATCTTCCCTAGTACTCCCCAGCATGCTAGGGCTTTCAGTACTACAACGAACATTTTTTGAGAGTTCCACAGAATTTTTTTGTTTCAATGTACAATTTCTGGCACTGGCAGCCTTTCTATATCTTTATAAACTAAAATTAATTCAAGTTTTGTTTTCAATAAAGACAAGACATTTCTGCTCATTTTCTGAGCTCTTTTGACTGAGATCACTGCTCACTGAGTCCTTCTATAATCATTATCTTCCCAAATACTGATGTCACAGTTTAACAAGTTTATAGCAAACAGCATTGCTTATGCCCTTTTAAAGTGGCAAATTTGCAAGTGAACTTCTCCATATGATGTTTCATCTTCAAGCCAGGAATAATAAAGATATTGGAACTGCAGTAAGAGGACACTGGGGTTTAAATTTACAGCCCATGCAGTCACTGTAACTCAGTCATCATTGCTGAGCAAAGAGCAGTGATTGATTCCCTCTGGGAACTGGCTAAGAGACTCCTGTGCAAAGTCCCTGGCACCACTTAAGTGTCTTCTGCTCTGTATTTAATGCTATCAAACATTAAACAAAATTTTGAAACAGGGAGAAATTACCAATACCCTGGTTAATGTTGGAAGACAGCTCACTTCCCACTACCAGAGCTCCACATGCTTTCACTCCACATGCAGCACAGAGCATTAGTTCACACTCACTGTATGAAGATCCCTGTACCCCAGAGTCCCAAAGAAGATTGCAGGAGTATAAACCCCACGCTAAATGTTACATAAAGACCCCTCAGAAAGACTGCCAGTCTCTTGCACCTGCCTCCTGAAAGGGATGTGTAAGCAAGGAGCCCTGGAAAGCTTCATGCCAGGCAGCAGAGATGGAAATTCCCTACAGGCTGAGCCCTGACAACTCCCAGGAGCAGCCCTGGGGTTCAGGAGGGTGCACAGGGAGCACAGACCAGTGATGTGGAGGGTGGCCAGAGACCAATGTCACCAAGACCAGGGGTGGAAGAGCAGATGCCAACACCAGAAGTCTCTGGGGTTTCCCAGGGAATAGGTGTTAGGCAATGCACTGGCATCTCCCTCCAGTTTATTCTGCTCTATGCACTCAAATACCAGCTTTAATACATAGCAAAAAAAAAAAAAAAAAAAAAAAAACCAGTTTGGAGAATTTGTTTAATCTGGTTCTTGCAGTTGGTTTTGGGTGTTGTGGGGTTTTGTTGTTGTTGGTGTGGTTTTGATTTTTTTTTCCCAGCAAGATGATTTCACAACAAGAAATTAGACCGCCAGAGTAAGAAATACAAGAAATGTTGCTGAAACCAGATGAGTATTTGAGTTCAGTTCAATTGCCCAGATATCTATAACCTCTGCTCTTTTCACTGGACTGTTTAGGAGGTCCACAGAGAGTATACAAATTTCAATGAGTCAGAAGATAATTGGAGTATCCAAGTGCTTCATATGTCTTTAGTTACCAGCATAAGCAACTCATATCTTGTTCTTCTACAAAATGCAATGTCCTGCATGAAAAAACAGCAAATTTTAAACTTTGATCTCCAGGTTGTTTAGATAATCCAGAAAATTACTCAGAAGGGTGGTAGGTGCACACTATTCTGAAATCCTTATTGCATCTGATTCACTGATGCCTGTTTTTTAAAACATTTCCTGAAAATCCGAGCTGCTGTCTGTTATTAGTGCATGGCCAGCTTAAAATGACAGCAGTCTTAAGACAAAAATTTCTGTGTGTAAGATTGTACTGCTATTGTAAATAAACTAAGTTCAGCAAATGGCAAATTGGAAGGGGCATTCTATTAGGGAAAATTGAATATTAAAAAAAGTCTGATCAATTCTTGTTTAATAGTAATTTTGAGCAAGACAAAATACTCTACTGCATTGGATTTAATTACTGTTAATAGCACCATAGTGGCTAAAGAAAAAATACATTAAACCAAACAAACAAACAAAAAAAAAACCTGAAAAAATAAATCAAATATCCAAAACTTCCAGAAAATAAGTGTTTTGCAGTAAACAAGGGAGGGTGGAAATAAGGAAGCCAAAATCATGTTTTACTATAATATTTGCTCTGTGATATCACTTTTTCAATGTTACAGTGAAGAAATGAGGTTTCCCCCTGGTCCAATCAAGTTCTTTTTGGCCTCCCTTCCCTGCCTCCACCACTATACCCAAGAGTGACACCCAGTGACCCACCCACTTGGAGCTGTAAAACCAGAGCTTCATACCTATTTACCAGATGTGTCATCTCCAGCATTTCCAAATGGACTCAATCCTCCTATGAGCAAGGCTTTTGGAGCCTGTGCTCAGTGTGACACTGCAGTGACTACAGGGAAGCCTCTTCAGAACATATGACGTGTTTGTCCCTGGCAACAATGTGCAGAGCAGAAACATTGAAATATTAAAACCTCTGCACTTATGCCACCTAGCTCCAGATTTTACTGTAATTCTGACTGACTGGGTATTTAAAACTGCATTTTAATATTTACTTTCCTGTTGATCAGAAGTTTCTGAAAGACAGACTGCCATTTTCAAGGCAGGGTGAACATCAGATCTTCTATGCATGTCAGGATTTCTTTGTTACACCTGGATGTCTTCACCGGTAAGAACCTGACTTACTGCATGTAATGAAGTTAATTCATGTGTATTGACATTGTAGATTAAACAGTACATATTACCAATGTTCTTTAACCATCAAGCAGTTGAACTAGAGCTGTTGCCACATTTCTGGATAGGCAGTAAGAGCTCCTGGAAGATTTAACTCTGCTGCTCTATAGCAATCAGCAAGTCCATGATCTCTTCAAAGGTATCTAAAGGGTTAAATTTGTCAATTAATAACCTGTGTATAAAGGTAGGATTAGTAGAATATTCTGATAAATTGAAATCTCCAGGTTTTTCCACATTTTTATGTAATAATATTCCAGTATTAAAAAAAAGAAAAAAAAAAACAGCCAATTTGTTACCTTAATGTCATGTTTAAAGTAATATATAATGCTGTGATTATTTTGTAGATCTCTTCTCTTCCCTGGTTCCCTTTGCTCACAGATGTTAGTATAGAAAAGGATATTCGTTCTGCTAATAGTTTCTCTTTGTTTTGTGGATTTTGGAGATATGTCAGGAGTTTCACACAGTTTGCTCAAAATTTCCCTGCAATTTTGCATCTTACATAGCACATAATAAGATACGTCCATGCGGAGAATCTACCCCGTACATTTTGCATTTGCAGTGGGCTTTCCACTAGGAAGCCCCAATATTTGAAGTAGTTGTAATACCTACAGGTATTGCAGCTACTGATCTTGATTTAACAAGAGCATAACTAGTCTATCAGAACTCCTTAACTTTTTTTTCTCTTTTTCTCAATAATTCTTTTAAAGTTGGCTGAAGATGTAATCCTGTTACGTTGAGGCAGTTCCATTCTGACAAAAACAAGAGGACTTATCCCCTGCACTGTAGAAGAAGGTTTACCAAGTGATTGAATAGGTGGGAGAAGGCAGGAAGGGCAGCTGCTCTCGAGTCAGTGCCCATGCGCCCAGGACGAGCAGCTGTTTCTCACACGGGTATGAATAACGCACTGCGATGCCTGTGCCATTCCACATTAGCCCGGCATCTTTCACACGCGCTCATGGCTATGGAAATAGAAACAGATTGTGAGTCAGAGAAAAAGCTGAGTCAGAATGAATATGTGAAGTGAGTAGAAAGGAATGATCAGAGCCATTAACTTTGCCTGTGAAAGGTAGTAAGGCAAGACCAGTCAAAGAACTGCAGCAAATGGAGCACCCAAAGGGCAACTCGGTAAAATTGCCAAGATATGCTGACAGCTGAAAGGACAGGTATTTCTATTATCCACAGCAGTTGCATCTGCATGTTACAGAAGCTCAGATGGCAGTTTATGTAAACCTTTTGGGTACTTTTTGCTGACATTATTTTCTTGACATTATTTCCCGCTGCCCTTGTTTTCATTACCTAAGACCTGTTTGTACTGTGAATAAATAAGGTAAAATATAACTGCTTCCCCATGGCAAGGTAGGAAGTCTATAGGAGTGCTCTGACAGATTTGTGTATATGAAGGAAATATAGTTACTTGACTTCTTGACATGTGATTTATTTCACAAAGCTTGAAAGAGCTGGAATATTGCAGTTTAAAATGCAACAGGGAAAATGTGCCAGAGAAACTTTCTCTAAGAAAATGAGACCAAAGAAAAAGAGATTTCCTTATTAAGATATCCTTTATTTTCTGGTTTTTATAATTCACAGACAGCATGAACGTAGTGCATATAGAGTATTTTAGTGTTGCAGCTCTGATTTAATTAAGGTTGCGTTCAGGGACAGAGAAACGTTTACAAGATGTCAGTTTTATCATATCATACTTCATTCAGTGCCTTGGGTTTCAGTCAATAATTCTGTTAAAACAAAACAATTGTCTTCTCAAGATGAACTTGAAAATAATTTCTTGAAATAGAAATCAAATTGACCAAAATAACTTACGAGTCCTAAAGTAAGATAAGCTGTATTGTGCACACAATATTCTGAGCTTCAATAAGCCAGTATGACAGGGGGAAAAAATTACCCTATCATGATCATACAAAATTCACTCTAGATTGTTTTGTGTTAAAAGTATGTATGTTTGGAAGACATTATAAAACACAGATCAGTTCAGGTGAATTGGTTAAAGAGTCTTTCTTGCTGAAAGGCACAATTTGAAAAGATGGTCAGTCTCTTAGGCCCATTTACATAAATGAGAAAACAAGATTTCAGGTACACAAATACTTGTCTGAAACAATAGAAGCATTTTGCAAAGGTAAACAAATATAGAACAATTTTCTGAGTTTAAATTGACTGCTGAGTATTAAGATATGACAGAAAAAATGTTGCAGGCAGCAAAGGTAGGAAGTGATGTGAAGACAGATGGTGATTATCTCCTGTGGGTCAGAAAAAACTGGCTGAATATGTTTAGCTTATCCTGACAATTAATACTTTACAAGGGAAGGCATTGGCATTGATTTTTTCAAATATATCCATCATAAGGAGGAAAATGCCACCAAGTTTTAACACAAAGCCTGGGTTCAGACTGGTTAACTGACCCAGGAGAGATGCTGAGTGGTTTGGTTTATTTTTTGAACCTGAGCACTCAAAATATTTTCAGCTTACTAGTGAAATCAGGCCCAGCTCACAGTTATGTCTTATTCCATAGTTATGACAATATGGAATTAAGGTCTTGCAGACATGTACATCTCTAAGCAGAAGAGCCGTTCTATTGATATCACTGTATGAATTATATATTTACCATGTGCTGTAGTATTGCAAATTTTGAAGACTATGTAAAAACTAAGAGCATTTTTTACTTCAGCAAATTCAGAAATGCTTGAGAGTTATTTTAAATCAAAGCAGCACATTAGAAGCTAAAAGGCCATGATTATCATCAAAATTGTAATCAAAAACTTTCTGTTGGTATCACAGGCCCTCTCCACTTGAATTAATAATAATTGAAAAGTTTATTGACAACGCCAATAGAAGCCCCATGGATCACATAGAAAGAACCTTCTGTCTGATCTTCTAGCAGCTCTTTGGAGTGATTTATGGAAGGTGAGAATGGTAGTGTGTGGACAAATCTGAAAACCCTCCAGTCAAGAAAAAGCAATTTCAGACTGGGAATCGTTCTGTGCTCTGTACCACAGGAAATCCAGCAGCCACTCCAAGCCAAAGTCTGGCAGAGGTCTGCTGCACAAGGGGTTTGGGTCTGGCTGCTCTGCACTGCTCAGTGTGTCCTGATCCTCACAATAATCTGTCTCAGCTGGCTCCTTTTAGAAGCTCTGCAACAGCTCCTGAGTCAAAAACAGCAACAATAATCAAACCATATTAACATTTTTTAAATGCCAGCCCATTCTACAGTTTATGGTGTTTGCCATAGCATATGAAGCTCCATATGTTGTTTTTTGTACTGTCAACTTTGAATTTGTCGCTTCTTCATGCACCAAGTCTCTTTTCTTCTGTGTTTGGATTTTGTAGTATCAACCACATCTGAGATTTTCTCTGTCTGCTGCCCCACTTATGAACAGTGCTGTGCAACATGAACCTTGCCCAACACAGTCCAGGGCTCTAACCATCTTCTCTGAGATCCTTGGAGAGGTACAATGACTATCACCAGTAATCTTATACTGAGCCAGGTACATTTTCTCTAATGGTAATTTATAACATTTATACACCAAAATCACCAGTACCACCTGTCATCAGAAACAATACCACTGAGGCCCCTTTCAATCCATGTCTCCATTCAGATTGCTTTTTCTTTTCTGTTTTCTCTAGCAAAGCACATTCTGAAGTAATGTTTCATAATCCCAAATTATGAAGCAAAATCCCCTTCTTTGCTTTTGGATGGTGATTTTGCCTTCCTGTCCAAGTGTAGCCATTTCTTCCTCCTGGAAATGGTGGACAAATGGCTACATCTGACAAACTTAGAACAAACTCAACCTTGCAATTTACTGTCTTCAGAATTAATGGAAAAACAGTGATACAAATTTTAACAGATTACATTCAGCAGACTCACAGCAGTCCATCTTGTGTTTACACAACTCCCTCTGTCTAGTACCATCTCAGAGGAGTGTTTCTTGGGTCTTCCCCTTCTTTAATTCTTGAGATTTACCTTCATGGGAAGAAGGGACCGGATAAAGCACAGGACATACATTTCTTTCCTTTAGTCTGCACAGAAGTCCACAGGAGGGTCATGAAGATGATCTGAGGGCTGGAGCAGCTCTCCCATGAGGACAGGCTGAGAGAGCTGGGGCTGTTCAGCTGGAGAAGGGAAGGCTCCAGGCTGACCTCAGTGCGGCCTTTCAATATGTAAAAGTGGACTTACAAGAGAGCTGGAAAGGGACATTTTACCAAGGCCTGTAGTGACAGAAGGGGCAATGGTTTTAAACTCAAAGAGGGCAAACATTAGAAAAAGATTCTTTGCTGTGAGGGTGGTGAGACACTGGCACAGGTTGCCCCGAGAAACGTGGATGTCCCATAGCTGGAAGTGTTCAAGGCCAGGGTGAATGGGGCTCAGAGCAATCTGGCCAGGGGTAGATGGGGAGCTGGATTAGTTGATCCGTCAACACATTTCCAACCCAAATGAGTTAGATGACCCAAATGTGATGTTATGACCATGATTTCACAAGTGACATCACAGTCTCCTAAAATTTTTCACTTGAACATAGGAATAAATAAAAAGTAAACAAACAAATAAATTACTCTTTTGCCATCTTCCATGACAGAAATTACAAACTTGAGCTGATAAAAAGGAAATTTCTGTCTTGGAAGAAATCATCTTTTTTCTTTTAAACTAAATTCAGCTATAAAGCCAGCAGTTACCATACATGCTTCCCACCTTCAAAAATTACTTTGTGTAACTCCAAATTTTCTGCTCATTTAATGTAATTTTAATCTCTTTTTTGTAGAAAAAAAGGTGCATTTAGAAGTGAACATTTTTTGTCTGAAATCTTTTTTTAAGAACTCCAAACAGCAATCCACCAAAATCTGTATCCATTTAAGAAATACATTTCACTAGTACACTCTTCCTTCTAGAGACAGCTGCTCAACAAATGTTTTTTAACAGTTCTCATGAGATCTAGATGGGGAGTTATGAGGAAATAAGTATTGTCTTTACAATCAGGACAATTTAATCGTTAGAATGCTTTAGCTATAACACGTATGTCCTCTCCATCAAGAGACAGATATTGAGGTATCCTACCTTCCCTCTTTCATATGCTCAGTAAAACAACACAAAAGGGGCAAAATTTTATTAGTGGTAGCAGATCTTGTGCAATATGAGATGTTACAGGGCTAAATATTAAAAGATATTTTGCCATAATATTTATTTTGCAGCTTCTGTTCCCAATTTCTTAGTCCTGTACTGCACTCTGAGATTAAAATGCAACATAAGAAGTAGGATTTGTCACAGTTCTTTTCACCTAAATAAAAGACCGTCTTTCTCTCTCTTTTATTTCCCAGACATTACCATTTTAGCAGAGTGCCTTCAGGAGGTAATCAAAAGAAAACATCCCAGAAATTTCTGACATAACTTCATTTTTTTTTTCCCCTATCTCAAACAAGGGCCAGATGCACACTCTGAGATTGAGTCACGGTAAGGGCTTTTTGGTTATTTAATTACAATTTTTAATTAATGTGAGAAAGCCTAACTGATCCTAAGTGGTGGTAGCAGTTGACAAATTACAAGATCACTCCATGCCTACAGAAGGGCTAATGCTGCAAGGAAAGCACAGGGAATCAACACGGATTTGTAATCAGCTACATTTCAAAGAAATAGTTTTTCCAAATGTCTTTGTGCATGTGGGTTTACTATCATCTTTGAAGTTTGAATCATTTTAAGATCTGGCTGGGGCAAATTAGATAAGAAGGTAGCTGTGCAATTAAATTAATATTTTGGAAAGCTCATACAGTTACAAGATCCAAGTACGTACCATGATAAAATGCTGACAACACTTTAAAGAGATGTACTGACTTATTTTTTACCTATAAATTTTTTTGCTGACAGATTTGCTGGGTGCATGATTCAGCACTTAGCACTGGTAACATGATGGTGGTACTATGCAGATTTCTGAGCAGCTGTCCCAGATGAAGGCTGCAGCAAAGGTTCAGCTCTGTGAATCCACTTCCACAGCACCTGGTCACACTCACAAGCGCAGCTCAGAGGGACTGGCCGGGCTGAAAATTGGTGTTGTGTCCCAGCTCAGCCTACTGGAGCAGTGGCCTAAACTACTGGAGCAGTGGCCAAAAACATCTGCTTGAGGTGGTTCCAGGCCCACGGAGTCGCAGGGATGATGCCAAGATCCGTCCCTGTGCTCCCCGTCCCGGGCCTCCGGCAGCCGTGCCCGGTGTCCCCGCAGCCTCTGAATCGCCTTTTACGCTGTGTGGGGTTGGTTGTCAATCACTCTCGCTGACAAAGAAATAAAATCTCTCCACAGAGCCAAGTGCTCTGAATCATATCAACCAGATGCCTTTATAAAGCTGCATTTGTGACCAAGACTTGACAAAAGAAAGGGAGTTGCAAATTAATGTATATTGGAATCTTTTAACCCCTTGAAAAGTCATCTAGCTGTATGGAGCAACAGTAGGTAGGTGAAAAAAAAAAGGTGGTATTTAAGCTTGTGCATGTAAATCTTAATTTCAGTGAAAAACTTGGACAAAAGTAGTCTCATTTTTTAAGAAAAACAAAACAAGAAAAGTCATATTCGTGTTTGCAAGAAGGGTCAAAGCTTTGTGCAAACTCCTTTCTTGGGAGCTGAGCCCCATATAACAGCAAGTGTTTGAGGTGATTCACTGTGATTCACTCCAGGAGAAATTAGATACTGTGGTATTTTGAAAACCTTATTGTGTGATAGTTTGCATCTTCGGATGCTGGAATACTTTTAGATGTCTACCCTGATTTACCTGTCATATGCACAGAGTTAAGGTGAGGCATTATCCCATTTTCTGTATCTGGAAGTGAAGGTGCACAGAAGTTGAATCATTGACCCGAAGAAGCACACAGGAACAGTCCCACTGGGTTAGAGCAAGAACCACTTACTCCAGGAGACTGTGCTGAAATGGGCTGTGTTAGCAGTGGGCCTTGAGCTGCGTTTCCCTACTTTTTCCTTCATAGTTACTGACCATTAGTGTAGGGACTTTTGAGACAGAGTTGTCTCCAGCAGACTGTGTTTAACACCCATCAACAGTGAGCTACTGGCCGACAGTGGATCAAATCCTAATTTAGCCTCCTGCCTCATTGGTTGTATATGTAAATGTTGTCTGAATCCTGCAAGAAAGTTCACTTAAGGACTGAAATCTCCTGAAAATGAAAGCATAAAACAACTGTCCCCTGAGAATCTGGACACACAACTCTGCCTGACTTTGGGCACACAAGGTTTTCATGTGGGCTGTCTCACAGAATTTAAATTTTCCATCTGGAACCTGGCTCCACCACAGTGAACAGAAGTGTTGCAGAATCCCAAAGAGCCAGCTGTGCATTTCAGTTTGGCACCTGTGAGACTGAGCAAGGTGAGTCACTTATCGAAGTCGTTACATTCCACACGTCCCACAAGAGGAACCACTGAGAGCTTTCAAGAGCACTTCAAGGTTTGCTTTGCTGCAGTGCCTGTTGCAAAGGACTGCATTTTCCATTGTAATGTACTGCGTTAGAATGAATCCCAACAAGGAAAAAATATCTCACACTATTGCGGTATTATAATTTTAATAAATATTTCCCTTTTTTCCAACTGTGCCTCTGGGTGCTGTGGATAGCCCTCTGAGCTTTTTTATGGACCTCTGTGCATCACAGCTATCAGTCAATACTGACAGAGAGACAAGGTTATGAAAGTGTGTATTCTTTGGAAGCTGAATCTGATTATTGGTTTTGTTTGCAAAACTGCTCCAATTGTGTAAACTGTGATAAGCTGTAAGAGGGCAATTTAATTTTTTAAAGTTGGATGAAGCAATTGCTGTTTTTAGTTAATTGCCAGCTCTCTTTTTCAGTACCAAGCAGAAAACTAATTCTATTCTATTTCCCATAATAAGCCAATTTAAATTAGGGTAATTACCACAGGATAATTGTAGACTACCTATGGTTAATTAGGTCACTGTGTGTTTACAACACTCCAGAAGCATAAATATTTAATGATAACCACAGCTTCATAGCTTGTTACTGCTTAATTTAATATATTACATCATTATTATTGGGAGGGTTGGGGAGAAAAGAGGCAAAACCTTGAAACATGATCAGAAAAGCTGTAATGGACTCTTTCCCCAGTAGTAAATCACCTTGCCTGATAATGTCATCATGCTGAAAGATTTCTCTTTTTTAGACCATCTTGTGTTCACTCAGCAAGAGAAATAAGTGCACCATCACCAGCTCTTAAACTCTGAGCTTAATGGCAAGCAGAAAAGCAAAGTGAGATGACAGATGGTGGTGGACTCTGTCCCCCTCATACAGTGCTGTCCCTCTGGGGCACCAGGCTGGTGGGACAGTGAGCACTCACTCTGCATTTTCACCCTGCTGAAAACCACTTCATGAAACACAAGTATTCTTATCAGAATTAGAAAGAGAAACAAATACATGCAAATTTTATTTTGTGTGAAATGCTGTCTGGTCTCCTTGGAGATGTGAGTATCCTTCATTTAGTAATTATTTCATCGAAAACGTGACATCATGAGCAATATAAGAAAGTGAAAGCAAATCTTTGACTTTAGGACATGGAGAAATGCACAGGAAATTCCATCTGCAATTAGAACTAGGATCAAAAATATACAAGTCACAGAAACCCCTCCGTTTGATCACTGGCCCCTTAAATTTGTCATACATGCAGAAATTAGCATTTAATAGAGCAAAGGAAATTCCCCAAAGCATGTCCACACCAAGTGCAGTGTGCCAGTTGTGTAGAATAACTCTTAATCTGTTAAAGTCTTTCTTTAAACATACAGAAGTTCAAAATCCCCATCCCAGACAACAGGGAAAAAAATTTTAAATCAGTTCCTTCCTCTTCCTTATAGAAGAAAATACTGATGACTAATATGGTTTTGGTATAAGCATCCATTGTAGTTTCCAGGCTTATCAGCACTTAATTATAAAATAGTCTCATTCATCTGTAAAGAAAAAGTTTAGTCAAATTTTTAGTTTATAACCTTTCTCAAAAAGCAGCCCTAACAGAGAAGCTGTTAACTCGTGTTGACACATGTCAATAACTTGTGTTGCCAGTCTCCTTTGGGATAACCTCCCATTCAAGTGGCAGACATGACAACGGGTGATTCTTTTTCTCCCTTTGAATTCTATTTTCTGAATAATACTACAACTGATGCAGAAGCATCTTTCTCAAACACCTTTCTTCTTCAAAATGGCAAACTAGGTTTGCAGCACAAGAAGGTTCTTGTATGAATGCCATGCCAATACTAATGGACATTGCTGCTGCTGATCATCTTCCAGCCAGGACAACAAATCAGACGTATTTTTATTTAATCCCTGAGTATAACTCAGCAGTTATATGAAACTACAGAAGTTAGAGACATCCATTGGAATTATACTGTTTTATTCACATTCTGCATCTAACCACTGGGCTGTACAAACTGTGCTTCATCTGCCCCATTTTCTGTGGAAGCGGGAAAAGGGTGGGAGTGCTGCCAGCAATTTGTATCTCCTCTGGAGCTGGCTGCAGTACTTTGTTGATCCACAAGTATGTCTGTGGTTCCAAGTCTCTGGTTTAGACATAGCCTCTAGGTCTATCCCAAACATGAATCACTGTTGGTGAAAAAAAAGTCCATTTGCATTCCCTGGTTTGTTACCACCCTCTTATCCCTCATAAAAAATTATTTCACATTTATTTCACAATCTCTAAATATAGTATAATCATGGTTACAGTTTTGGTAGTTATCAAAAAATCTTCAAACCCACAGAATATTTTGCAGTCATACTGCAAGAAGCATGAAGTAGCCTTATTGCCACCTTTGTAGTACCCAACTCATCTTTGAAATGCAAACTTTTTGTTATATTCTGGTTACTGATATTAATGAAGTTGCAAGTGATTTGGGGTTTTGGTAATTTTCAAAAACCCTCCCATATAAAATATTTTAGATGCTCTCTAGCCAGCTGCCAAAAACTATTTGCACTTTTATCAACTGAGTTAGGACTGTCTTTGAGGGAATTTAAGAGACACTAAAGATTCAAATTGTGGGGCAGCATTAAAAACCCTTATATTAAAAATGCATTGTATTTTTTAACTACCACATGTATTCAGTATTCACAGAATCCCAGAGTCCCAGAACATGCTGAGCTGGAAGTGCCCCACAAAGATCATCAGCTCCAACACTTAGGCCTGCACAGGACCATCCCCAAGAGTCACACCATGTTCCTGAGAGCACCCTCCAAATACTTTTTGAACTTTTCAACATGACAGAATTATTCACCACCATAGAGTGTTTACTGTACAAGTAACAGTATTCTTCTGCTTTGAGCTTAAGAAAAAAAAAATGCAGTTAATCTTGTCAGATTTATGTAGTTCTTGCTCCACAGATCATGCAGGTAATTACAATCTCATTTGCTTCCAGGACCTGACAGAAGTCCAGCTGAGACACTGGCATTCTTGGGTACTTGGAAAGAAGCAAGGGCAAAGAAATAGCAATCATTTAAGAAGCTTTGCAAAGGTGGAAAGGAGTTTAACAGCATGTAAAAGTCTGCCTTTATGGAAAAAGAACACACTGGAGAAAAAGTGTGTGCAGGAAGGCAGAGGTTGGGCAGAGGGGAGCATGGCTGAGGAACCTCACAAACTGACTGGCAACAGAGACAGAGCCCTGGAGAGCAAGAACCCTGCAGTGCCCCCTCTACTCCCCTCAACATCACCAAAGCCTGATGCATTACCAGGAATGTGCTGGTCTTCAGTGAAGTCCAAGAGCTCAGGAAGAACTCTGTCCACTTCATTTTGTTTCTATATGGGTTCATGCCATGCACAAAATATGGAACTCAACTTCACATTCTAAAGGTATTTTATTAGGTTACGCAGACTGAGTGAACTCAGTTTTATTTTCAGTACCAAAGACAATGAACAATTAAACATTAAAAATTAAGCATTAAACACAGCTCCGTCTTGAATAAAATTCAGCAGTTACCTGAAAATCATGCTTTTCATTCCCACTCCTCCACATTAAAACTTTAGCATTAACTGTCTGCCAAAAGTAAAGTCTTACTTAAGTATGCAAATGACAAGTGATTCATTTCAAAGCTAAAACTAACAATTCTTAGAAAAAAGCCGGAAGCTGATAAAGATATAATGCACCTGGTCTAATCACATTTCCCTTTATTGAACTCATCCTACATTTTAATAGCTTAAATGACCTCTAAAGGAGAAAAATAATCAATCCATACATATGTCTGGAGCAGAGTAGAATTATTTTTAGATTGCACTTTGTGGCTAAAGCTATAAGGTATTGTTCTGCTCCAAGAAAGCACTCCATTAATGTGGCACCACACAGGTCTGCTTCAGCAAATTTACCAACTGTTCATTTCTGAAAGAGCTGGCATAATCAGAAGGAATTAAATTCTTGAAGAGTATATTTCCTTTAAAGTTGTGTCTATATCAAAGGTAAAGGTCAGTAAGCAACTGAGAAGTTAGTTGAAGTCTCAGGAGAATAACTACTGTACACAGCCAGTCCTCTTAAAAAATCAGGAGGAGGCAGATGATGGAGTAACTGCAATATGGATACACTTTTAAAGGTCTTTAAAGAATACAGGAAAATAACTTCATTAAGGGAATCCTTATACATAGTAAATAAATACTACATAAGAGGTTTGTAAAACAGTCAGCTGACTAAGAAGTTGGTTCGTAATCCTTGGGAAATTACTCTGTAAAAGGGGTTCACAGGTGAACACTTATTTGGGAAATATAAAAAGCAAGGGACATAAGAAGATAAAAAATATGAGCCTGATCCTGTTTTATTTCATCTCTATGCTCAGAGCAGTACTAGACTATAAATGCAGGGGGCAATATGGCTTTAAGGTAGCTTCTACTTCTATTTAAATTTGACTTTGAAAAGAACAGAAAATTACATATCCTGAGAAATGCAGCAAAACGCTAGCCCCATAATCTGTGTTCTCCTGGCCCAGGAAAGCCAAGCAGGCAGTTGTACCAACCATCAGCACTCCCCACCACACACCAATGATTCACTCATTTCCAAAAACCAATCTGCTCAGCCTGCAGTTCCTTTGGATGTGTCCTGGAGCAGCTGGTTCTTCACGAGGTGCTTCTGTTTCTTATCTGTCTCTCTTTAGCACTGTTTTCAGCCACCCTGACAGCCATTAAACCTCTTCCAATCTTTTTCTTAAGGGAAGCCAAGTCTATAAAAAACAGTGGGAGCACAGTACCGAGCATAGCAGGACAAGGCAATTACAGATAAATTGAAACTATGGCCTGTAGTAGACTCTATGTAAAAGCTGTGCTGACCCATTTTAATGAAAATGGGAGATAGCTGAAGAATTACATAATCTCTGTACCTCCTACTGCCTACATGGCTTAACTTGCCAAGCACTTGTAGCTGTTGAGCTATTGTTTGCAGAAGAAAGGGTGTGGGTGAGTTTTATATTCCTTCATGCCCGGTGAAACATTCTCTTTACTCTCCCCTTCAAGTCATTACGCACTTTGGTTAAATAATCAGATGGACTTAATAATTTTTGTCTTTCAAGGGTCCTCCTATTTCTGTGTCTTTCTAAGCTTTGCAAATGTGCTATTGCTCTTCAGAGCAGATGCCAGCATGGACCTCCACCAGCATCACTTCATTATTTCTCAATTACACAAACCATACTTCTGAAATGACTTGGTTAGCTTTATTATATCCATGAATTTTTTAGAGGGTTTTTAATTACATCCCCTGCTGTCTTAAGCACCCAGCCTTTGAACAGGAAACAAATTTCTAGAATTAATTTCACAACAGGCTACAGCAGCAGTTGTATTTCTCAAAAGCCCAAGAACAATGGGATGTTTTTGGATATACAGTAGGAGAGCTTCAAAAGAGAATTGCTAGACATCAACATTTTAAACTGTGACCATGCTAGGCATTGCAATCATTCTTTTATTTTAAGAGGATAAACACTTAAAATAGTTTTTTTTTTAAATCAGTTTAGTTTCTTAGTATTTTGATGACTGTTCTATAGAGTCCAAATACAGAAGAAAAATTCAGCATGTGAACACTACTGTAACTCAAATCAAGAACTATACTCATAGTCTGAGGATTTAGTGGAGAAAAAAGGGGTTTACTAAGGCAAAGATTCAGAAGATGCAATTTTCAGGAAAAGTGATCACAGTAACAAGCTGCAGCAGAGCCACAGTAAACTTTACAATGAACAATCTCACTTAGATCTTATAAAAAGAGATAACAAAATATGTTAAATACCTCTTCTATTATTGAGATAATTGTTGGTGCAGCAGTAAATAATACACCTTAAAAGTAGTTTGCATATATGAGTTTTTTAATTATTTGCCACTGATGTACTTTTCTTGGGTAAAAGATCCTCTTTTGTTAATCATGGTTAATCATGGTAGAACTGGTAACTAAAACAGCAGAGAAAAGACCTGAATAACCACAAGCCAGGTAACAAAGAGGGTGCATAATCAATTTGCACAGAGGAGAGTAGCCAGAGGAATGGCCTGTACCATGCTGAAGATACATGCTGTGGAAAAGAATTGCATTAGTTTACTACAACTATAGATCATATGGATTTGTTTATGAAGCCACTAAACTCTAAGTACAAAAGTGAGGAAAGTTGTGCAGCTACAGATGCTGAACTGCCTTATGACAAATACATGAACTATTTTCACCCAATTATGCAGCATGACGCAGTCAGGAACCAAAGCATCACACCCTGAGCTCTGCTCCAAGATGATGGAGTCATGCAAACTCATCCGAAAAAAATATGGCACTTGGCAACAAGCTGGAAAAATTGCACTTTCAGAGGAGACTCCTCCAAGAATCTTTTAAGAATCATGGGCCTAGAATATGATAATTCAATCTTTTTATCACATATATTACATGGATTTCCATTTGCATATCATGTCATCCTCATAATCTTGTGCCATTTTCCTTTATTTAAGAGATTTTGTCCTAATGTTCCTTTCATACATCATCACAATCAGCTATACCTATACCTCAAATATTTTCATTACTTGCTTGCTATGAGTAATGCATACATGCATAGTGATTCAGGAAATCTACTTCTGTTCAGGTAAAATTATATTATTGTTAACTTTAAAACTGAAGTATCATGGAAAATTGCTGAGTGAATATATTCTTGCGGTATGTAAGTGGTAGTGCTTTTTTTTAGGAGGGGAGATATCCAATGACAAGGGTTTAAGTGAAGTCAGCAAGATGAATTTTCTTTTTCCAGAAAAAAAAGAGACTGTATTCTAGAGCACAGGAAGTAAATGAGTACCCAAAGAAAAAAGCCAAGCATTGAATAGGGAGGTCTGCAAAGCTGCACTAAAATCTTCTAGACTTCATTTGTATGTATTCTACAGCATTGAGGATTGTCTATTCTAAAGAATTTATTTGTATATTGAGAACCCTCTCATTGAATTCACAGCTTCTAATGTAATGCAACAATATTTTCTTCATGATAGTGATTACTTTTACTCTCTGTGCGCAGGTATGTATCTGTCTATTTTTGTAGACCATTCAGTAGTATATATGACCAACTCAATTCATATAATTTCAATAGTTTGTCCATAAAAAAAACCAAAACCAAATTAAAAAATGTAAGAGGGAAATCCTGTTTCCATTTAAGTTAATGAATACTTTCCTATTGTTTCCAGCTTGGGTGAGCTTCCATAAAAGAGAACACTTACATAAACTCAGTTTGATTACTTTGCAGGGTCACACAATAGGATCAGCATATCTTTAAAGAGAAGAGAAATCTTGCAGTCATTTTTAAATTTGAACTCTATGTGACGCTATTAAAAAAGTTTTATGTACTTTCCTAGTAGCTGGAATATTTTGAAAATAAATCCTGAAGAAGCCAACTAAGATGTATTAGACACTCTTGTTGTATTGCATTTCATTTTTTATAATCCAGTGATGAATAGGGCTATATAGATACAGATGAAATCATAAAAATATTTCAATTTGCTACAAATCCCCTGTTGGAGTGTTTCTAGTGCTAATATACCCAGGTGATTGATCAGCTGACAGCTAACAGCTGACAAATTTGGGTTTCATCCAATGGGGGCATAGAAGGCAAATAATAGGATTAGATTTAAACTGTTTTTCTGGTGTTTCTATATATGTCAGGTGCATATTTGTGCTGCTGAGGACACTCACTTAAATTCATCTTCCACAGTTTTTTTTTCTGTATTCCTGCAATGATGGATGCAGCCCGCTGCTCTGACATGAGACATGTCAGTGTCAGTAGTGGGGACCTGAGACTGGCAGAGAGCAGCCAGCTCATCCCCCTGAGCCAGGGGTAGTGGGCAGAATGACTGTCAGCAATGAGCTGGGCAAGCTAGCTGGAGGGAACCAGGTGTGGACTTCAATTATCCTGCTTCACCTTTTCTGTAGCTCCTAACTCCTCCTCTGCAAAGCAGCAAGCTAAACTAGAAGGCACAACTAAATTTGATGCATCTTAATCCTATCTATAGCTGTACAGAGAAATCGGTGTAGCAACTGCACAGCTTAGAGTGTTCCACTGAGCACTGCCCTCAAAACCCAAAGTAACAGCTGAAACTAAATCCCAGCACCAAAATGCAACTGTAATAAAAGTGTCTGGTGTGTGTTAGCAGAAAGGATAAAATGTCTGAGAGTGCAAAACCAGAAAGCAGTAAAACAGACAAATATTCTCTGCATGTTGCCCTCCGGGCTGGCAACAGCAACTCTACAGGTCTCACCAAGTTGTTGTAAAAAATGGCATTAAATTTGAGGTACCGTGTTGCTCAGGTTAACACCACTAACTAATATGATAAAAAACAGACATATAGACAGGCTGGCAATCAAACAGATGAAAAATAAGCACCAAAAATAAACTTGTGGAGATCATGGAGAGGAATGCTCCATATAGAGAAAATAGATATGCTAAATGTACATAGAAATATGCTTAACATGCTAATATGACATGGAAAATAATGTTTAGATTTAATGTAAGTCTAGTTTCTAACAGTCAATTCTGTCCTTCTTATAAATCATTGTCAAAAAAGCATACTAAATAATTTTTTAAAAACTTCTTTCATCAGACATCTTTTGGTAATTCTGAAAAAAAGGCTTGGATCAGAGTTTCATTAACATGCCGGTAAAAGTGATGACCCCATAGGATCAGTAATTTCTAATTCATCCAGCTGAACTGTATCTCATATTTTCTAGAAGTCTGACATCATATGATAAATACTACTGGGGAAAAAAATGTTAGATCAATTAGCCATCCATAGCTCCTTATTATCTGTGTGCTTTTTCAGCTTTTTATAACATGAAAGCCATAAAAATGACAAGAGCCATTTCACAGATATTTATGGTTAGATGGTCCCTCAAGGGAAGAAAGTATTCCCTGCCATTGGGATAATATGTTCTCCATTTAGCAAAATCTACACCTTACACTTTAAATATTCATACAAACACTATGCACACAGATTGCATCATTAATAGTACGAATTTTTTTTATAACTGTAATAAAGAAAGTGAATATATTTATATATCGTATATACAAAAGAGTGTGATTGTATAATGTGGACACCTGTACATATTTTATTTAATTTCTTCCAAAGAAAGGAACCATTTACAGTGTCTGAGACAGAATTCAGCTGTCAGACTATTTCTGTGCTTTCCGTAAAATTTATTTCTCAATGGTTATATAAGTAAAGCATCCTGTAATCTGGCTGAGTCATTATTTAAACAATACTTCACTGTGGCCAGTTGATTTGTTCTCTTTGCTGTTGTGAATTTGATTTATTAGGGATTCGTGGGCAAGGGAAGAGTTAGGAAGCAGTAACCATGTGTTTATCCCAATCAAGCTTCACTAATTTTGGATTCCTCATTCACACTAAGTTGCTGATGCAAACAAAATGTAAGTTGTATCATGTGTATTCTTCAATTTGCGTGACTTTCATAAAAATTAATAGAAGATTCAACCAAGGAAAAATAGCTGTTAAAATACAGAGGGAAAGAGGCTGAATAGACAAGTCTCCTGACAGATCTCAGTGCAATCCTCAGTGGTTACTGATTCGATGTACAGCAAGAAAAGTAGGTTTTGGACAGGAAGAACAGTCCTGAAAGACTGAAAAGTCCTGAAAGAATAGAAATTTTTCTGCATTACAGAATAAAAACACAACCCAAGCATTCAGCCAAGCAGCTTTAGTTTGGCCCACTATGTCTCCCAATTCAATCAAGAATCTATTTATGATTAGTATAACTTTTCAATTAGACTCTCCTGTATATATTCTTACTATACACAAGGCACTGGGGAAAACAGCTGAAGAGCCAGGAGAAACACTGAATAAATACCCAAATTAATATTAATAAAATTTAAAACTACAGCAATATCTACCTCCTTGAGCTGTCTTTCATTTTCTGTGGGAGGTGTACCTGAGCAGTCCCAAGGGTTTAAACAGGTGGAATTGACTCCTCTGCCTTCCCTGACAGCTGATTAATTTGCAGTCATTGCAACCATTCATGTTTTTTTAAACTGGCAGGTTGTGTTAAAAAAACAGATGGGTATTTTATGCATTCAGTTTTGCTTTCACTACAGTGCAATTTACCATATTATTTTTCAGAATGGAAATGATGATTGTGTCCAGGGAAAATGAGAAATTGGGAGGAAAGACAACTGAGAGGGAACTTCATCAAGGTCTGTAAGTATTTGAAGGGGAGGTGTCAAGAGGATGGCTCCAGATTCTTCTGGATGGTGACGAGCAATAGGACAAGAGGCAGAAACTGGTGCACAGGAAATTCCACCTGACCATGGGGAAGAACTTTCTTGTGCAGTGACCGAGCACTGGGACAGAATGCCCAGAGAGACTGTGGAGTCTTGCTCCTTGGAGATATTCCAGAACTGTCTGGACACAACCCTGTGCCATGTGCTCTGGGATGACCCTGTTTGAGCAGGGAGGTTGGACCAGATGATACCAGTGTGGTCCCTTCCAACCTGATCCATTCTGGGGTTCTGCAAGAGGGCTTCAGAATTCTGTGGTTTTCAGAATTCTGAGGGTTTCATGTTTCTGTGGGTTCAGCAACAAAAAGCAACAAGCAGTTTAAAAAGATAATAGATAGAAATGGCCATGAAATATAAGTTGCATGTTTGTAATTTCTCAGAGGAACCCTGATAAGGAAAATTGCTTAGGAAGCACTTTGAAACCCTCCAGTGGCAACACAAACTGTTATTACTATTATAATTCCCTTCCCTCCTGCAGGTTGGATGGGTTAGTCACTGGAAGTTAAAATGACTCATCAAATGGGCATGCACTTGTGCCTGATTGCAGGCAAGGAAAAACTTCTTCTGGAGAGCCCTGAAGATCCCTGGCTTTAGCAAGGAAACTGAGGGAGAAACTGGTGTGCTAGTGGCTGCTCTGCCTGCAGCAAGCACCACAGAACCCTAGAGAAAAGCACAGGGGTTCAAAAACTGCTTTGACAAAGTTCCATGTGTTTGTTTCAACAATTGCATGCCCCCAAGAGTTGAACCAAAGCACCCAGAAAAGAGGAAACCCAGAGAAGGATCTCTCCAGCGACAGGTCCTCAGGCACTTAGGCCAAGCTCAGCCACTCAGATACAGTCTCATTTTGGGTGCAGCCATTGGACTCAGCCTAAAGGACCCTCAGAGGATGGCTCAGCCAGCTAGTGACAAATGAGCATTAGAAATAGGCTCAAATAAATCCTTCCTGTGGTTCTCCCAACCCTCACATTGTATTTTTTGCTGTTTATAGGCACCCTGCACTTGTGTGCATACATTGCCTTCCCACTGCCATCTTGAACACAGTCCTTGTTTCCCACTGGGAAAAGCAGGTTGGGATGTTCTAGCTAAAGGTCAGGTACAGTAACCTGAGGGAATTAAATGACTCGAAGATATTTTGGGAGACAATGAGGGACCTCATGCTGAGAGGTAATTCAGGTCCAACATCTGTACCCAGGCAGGCAAATAAAAGAAACTTTCTTTGGCATTCACAAGTGCAACCTTGGCAGCTGTTAGAGCTGACCAATGCCCTGTGTGGATTCACTAATGAAATATGCCCTGTAATTGCTAGTAACCCTGTCAGCAAGTGATTGTTCCTTAAATGCTGCAATAACGTTCAGGCATGAGGAGCACAACACTGAGTCAAGGTTTCACTCCTGGCCAAATTTATTCTTGCTCCGTCTTCCCTGAAAAAAAGAGGAGATAGAGTAGGCATTAATTGTGCCTGGTATGTCCAAGTGCTTTGGACACTAATGCAACTGCTGTCTTTGGCAGAAGGAGGAATGTGACTTATGTAAGAACAAGGGAATATATACCCTCTTGCAAACTAATAAGCATATTTAGTCCCAAGACGAAGGCTACAGGAAGCGGAGGTGGCAGCTATAGCTGGGATCTTCAATGTCCCTGGCCATGCTTCTAACATGTCCTTGACCACTTACTTATGTGCCTGTGTAAGCTAAACATATCCCAAGAAATTTGTAGCTGTGAGGATGAGTGGAACACAACATCTCCAGAGGAGCAGAGCACAGCCCTGACAGGTGTCCTGTGGGCAGGAGCAGGCTGGGCTGAATCCCGGCTCACTTTCTGCACCATTCAGTTGTGCAGACCACTCAGGAGATTGAACTGCTTTGGCAGAGCATGGGGTGCACCACAGGCAAGTTCTTCTTCCATAACCGTAAACAGAGAGAGATTGGGAGGGAAAGGAAACATTGAAACTCCCCTGCAGGGTAGGAAGGGAGGATGCGTAGCTCCATGAGTACAAGTGGGCTTTTCTGCAGCATTCCCATATTTTCTGGTAAACTTCAGCACTTTCTTCATATGGAGAGCATTAATCCCAACAATGGAATAAGCAGAGGACACCTTACTTTGCATTTTCCGAAGTAAGAGGGACATGCCAGGAATATCTTCATGAATAATTATTCAAGAAAAATCCAGGAAGCTTTGCCAAATGATACACATCAGGAAGTACTTTAATCCATATGACCGTAAAACCTTGCATTCATCTCTGCTTTCATGAAAACAGGCTTTCCTATGCTTTAACGGTGAAAATATATTGTTACATCTACAAAAGGACTGGTGACAGTTGTTTTGCATGCATTTCCTACACTTTGTCTCAGAGATTATTTATCAAAAAGGTGCTTGATCCAGGCATTCACACAGATATGAGATAATAGTAATTCAATATTGCAAAGTGAAAAATTTTTCCCATGATTACCTCTATCATCTCAAAACTAAATGGGTTTGAGGATGAGGATTGTAACTCCCACTGTGTTATGGTTCCTCAAACAAAAAAATGATGTAAATCTTCATCTGCTTTCCTTTTAGCAACAAAAGAACATAAAACTGCCACCCAGAAGCACTGTTCTTTCCCTCACTTAACCAGCTAGCTGTTGAATGGAATTTTCCATCTAATTTACTTCTGGGTCACATTTGTACCAACCAAAAGGGTCCATATGCCACAGTGGAGACCCCATGACTTTAGAGTATATTTCTGGCAAATGCCATTACCACCACTGCCAACGTGATGACACCTGCAGAAGAGGCCTGTGTGACCTTTTCTAGTGAAAGGGAGCCTTGGAAGAGACCTGAGAGCAGCAGCTGTCCCATTGTAACTCTTCTGAAATTTCCTTGCCTGGGAATTAAGGTAAAACAGCTTTGAAATTTCCACCCCAGGACATCAGAAGGTTGCACAAGTATACATACAATGTTACTTAGAAGTAACATTGGAAGCATATATATGTATAAGCAACAGTGATTTTTTTTCCTTTATCGTTATAATGTAATCACAAAAAAATACCTGTCCTATTTAAGAGCTTCTTAGTGTGATTTAGTGTAATTGCATAAGACACTGGAGAAGTAATTAAAGCCCAAATGGTGGTATACAATTTATATGCCCTCTTCAAGGCCATAATTTACCAAATTAAGAAAATCCTGATACGGGGTGAGGCTTTCCATGACACTGCTGTGACTTTGCAGTGAGTGTGATGGTCCCTAGCTGCAGTTTATTGGCTTCACTGTAGGACGTGATGGGGACAATGAAGGACTGCCAGCAGTGAATGATGGGAAACTCTATTCCTGTCACTTGCCAATTTTTCCAAGACTGAATGGAGGCCTGCCCACAAAGAGTGCTGTAACTTGGCTAGCAAGAGAAGAGGGAGCACAGGAGGGCAGCAGGAATTAGTACAATAAGAAGTGAAGTGCCCCGTCCCCTCAGGATGCAGGCAGGGAGGCAGGTCTGCTGCGGGCATGGAGCTGAGGTGTTAAAACTCTGGGAGGAGGTCATGCCAGCCCTGGGCTGGCAGCTCAATGGGCTGCCCCTGCTCTCCCTGCACCTGGGAGGCTTCACTGGGCATGAGCAAAAAGGGCACTTTTCTGCTGGCTTCATTCTGCTGAGCAGGAAGAGTGTGTGTGTGGTCTCCTGGCTTATGAAACGCTTGGCATTTTATTGCTCCTCAGCTTTAGTGTAACTGAATTGCAGCAGTTTTTCTGCCGTCCGGGCCAAACGTGTCTCAACTTGCATAAAAGGAAATTAACACTGAGGTTTTGAGCTAAAACCATTTCTATACTAAGGCAGCACTAAAGCACTTTGGTACATTCGGCTAATCTGTGCTGTAATCTCAACAGTGGGAAAGAACTCCCCCATGTTAACCCATGAGCAGCCAATATTCACTACAGCTCCAGTTCCTTCCTCCATACTGGACTGAGTCCTCTCTCATTAAAATTTTGCCACTGGCACCAAGATGGGAGAAATCCCTGAGGATTTCAGCACACATTCATTCATACTTATGAAATGCCAGTGAAGCATTTCACAGCTCATCTAGGCTGAAACATTCATGTACAGAGAGTCTGGAGGGAACAGGAAGAGCTTCACTTTGTTAAACCACTGCAGTTGGACTGTCTGAGCTGTGCTGAGCATTAATCAGCTTTATTTAATTTATTTCTTTATTTTATGATGGCCTAGTGAATCTCACCTATGGTAAGAACTACAGCAGTGAGCTGTCTCCACTAAGCATATTTATCAAGAATTCAGAGGGGTTTAAAGCTATGAAACTGTAACATAACTGACAGAACATAACTCAAAGGGCAGGCCACATTTTCATCTTTAAGGTATTGATTGTGGCTGTTACCATTCTTAGAAAAGCAGTGAGATGCCAGTAACAAGCCAGACCTTGTTACAGTTTTGCTACTAAATTATCAACATAATTCTAAAAAAAAATTAAATATTTACAAATAAACCACTGAGAGTTAAAAAGCAATGAGCTATTTATTTTGCAACACCACCACATACAAATTTCCATCTACCCATTTCTGGGAACCACATTTGTACAGCAAGGGAAAGATCATGCAATTATACATGCACAATCTGTTCCTGCGGAAATTTATACTAGAAGTTGCAATCATACCTCACTACGTGGGATGGGGAAAGACTCTCTCTTCAGCTGCCCCACGAGGAGAATAAGCCTGTGCTTTCTCTAATCCTTCAAGTTTCATCTTAGGTCCAGTACTAGCAGGAGTGTAAGTTTTCTGCAAAGCACATCTGCATCTTGTCTTGTGGCTTCTGAGGGTTTCAGCTACAAGCCAAAAGCTCACGTTGCCATTGCTCTTCTAGGAAAGGAAATGTTTCAACTGCAGAGAACAAGTCAAGAGTTAGAGCCTAGATCCTGTGGCCAACCTCTTGAGACAATGAGTTCCTGTACACAGAGGAGCCTGCCTCTACCACAGCTACAGAGCTGGGGTTTCCTGAGGGATCCAGCAGCTTTGTCCAATGATTATAATCTGCTAACAGATCAGTGAGGTCTTTCAGTTAGGCAAGTATCACATAAACTGTTAGCAGTGGAGTTTGTAGTAAGATCCCCACAGCATTCAGGCTGTTTGAAAACCAGAAATACTGAATGCTTAGAGAAAAGTAATTATTCCTACTATCCAATAGAGGTGTCATAGTGGTGAGTTAGGGCCTGCCTGAAGCTGAAAAGTGTCTTTCAAATCCCCACTCACTGCATTGAAATTCCTTCCCAGCCCAGACCAGTGCTACTGTTTTGACAAATCTCCACTAAACACATCTCGGGGTGGAAGTGCATGCTGGCTAATTTGGCTTTACTGCCTCCAGAAAAAGAGGACGAACCAAACCCACTGGTTTTACTCTGGACTTGCCTCTTTCCAAGTGATAATGGAAGGGGCTATACTAGAAGAGCCAAAGGTTGATGTCTTTGTTGCAAAACTGGAGATGAAGTTCCTGGAGGCAGAGCACAGCAATTAACCATGTTCTATCCTGACTTAGGCTGCTCACCAACAGATTGCTTCAAGACCATTTTCATGTCCTTCAACTATGATTCCTAAGTCAGGACTCAGTCAGTCAAAGTACAGCATTCAACTACTCCAGCAGCACCCCAAGAGCTATATGCCAACCTCTCCTACATGCTTTCAAAATTCCTTCCTCAGTACAAATGAGGTACTCAGGCTTTACCTGGAAATTGTTGCTTTTGATTGCTGCTTCAAGGTTGCTTTTGATGTTCTTTGAGGTACTTTCTTCTTTGAGCTACTGGTTCCTTCTACCAGTTCCCTAACTGAGGTGGCAAATTACTTGTGTGTATCATGATCAGCTCCTAGAGACCTGTTCATGTACAGGTGAAGAATTCATGGCTTATCTTGGATTGAGAGTTATCTCAAGTGTTCAAAGCACTTCCTTGTTATTACAACATTCCTAAGTCTGATCCTGTGCACTACTAATTATATTTTAGTTGTCCATACTCTTACTATGTGTCATCAAACAATCTTTACCATTAATTTGGCTTTTCATACACATTGCACATGACACACAAGTATTCTATTCTATGTCACAGACTTTGTGAAAAGGCTTTTAGTCCAAGTAACTTCCACTTCACCCCACCAAGGCACAGAATACTATGGTGACGAATGCTTCAGACAGGAGATGGTAGCCATGAAAGCCACAAGTCTGACATCTGACAACACTGATCTTCTGTTTTGATAACTGGTCTGCACTTGCTGAGACTGGTGCTGCCTGAATGAATTAAAACCAGAAAGGAATTACTCTTTCTCCCAGATTTAAAAGTTAGAAGAAAACTCAGCTCATAACAGATTTTCAGCAGAATCTAATGTTAGTCATACATAGAGACCTGAGTACATGAGCCTAATTACTGTGCAGGGCTGTTTCTCTAAGATTATCAAGTGCAAAAAGAAGTCATGCTGCTTAACACTGATTCTAAGCTAAACAAAACTGGCAAATACTGCTTCATGATCCTGAATCTGCTGACATATTTATATTATTCACTGTGTGATTTTCTATGCAATTTTTAAGCAAATTGAGAAAAGCTGTGCACATACACAGACCTAGAACTAAAAAGACTTTTAAATTCTACATTTAAAATATGAGGATACCCAGAGAAAAATAAAGTTTAAGTCTGCAAGATATTTTGTTGTTGTGTTACTTTCAAAAGTTGATCTGTGCAACTTTGGCTTCCTGAAGTGAAACTGTTTGGGGCTACTGGAACAGCACGAGGGGAGGATGTCCTGGAGTCAGAGCCACAAAGAGGGCTGTGCTGCTGGATTGTGCCAGTGCATCCCAAGAGCAGCAAACACTCTGCACTCCAGACTAACCCCAAAGCAAGCATTGGATCCCTTTGGTTATGCTTGACCTAAAGGCGAAGCTTGTGTCAGGTCACTTCCTTTGGCATTTTAGGCCATCTCTGTGATGGCTGGAGTCCAAGACTAGCTTCAAAGCAGGTACAGCCAGCAGTACATACCAGGGCACAAAACCACCAGCAGCCAACTGCTGGCTCCATTGCAGGCTCTGCCCCTCACCAGACCATGGGTACAACTTATGCTGAGCTATAACCATTATGCCTTTAACATTAACAGCAGTGGCAATAAGAGTTATCTTTGGGGTGCAACAGGTGCAAGGAGCATCAGTCTTCATAGGCCATAAGTTACTGCTTAAGATGCCATTTTTTTCACTGTCTTTCACATCTCCAGCTGTGTATGGGTGGTTCTTAAATTCTACTAGTGACCATATATTTTGTGAACTCAATCTGAAACAGAACACTTGCCTTCCTTGGCATTTATTGTTATCGTTCTCATTTCCTTTTTCTGGGTATGTGACTATAGCATACCCAGCTATAGTCATCCCTGGGTGTTAAAACTTCACAAAAGCTGTGGTAGATTCCTCAGGAACTCTGGCAAGGGTGTGTATTCAAGAGGTGAACACAGAAGATGTATTTGACTCCTGAAGACCCCAGCTTTTAGGCACTGCAAGATGTGGTTTTCTCACCCACCAAGCTGGCTGGCAGACAGAGTGGTCAGGGCACTTGCAGGACAGAAGCCAGAGATGTTAGACAGAACTTCAGTATTTTAAGCAGTATATCCACAAAAAAGAGAATTCCCCCAAGAAAAAGGAAAAAATCCCCACAGGGTTGTGGATTTATTGTCAGCAACTTCATCTACTAGTAAATCTGCAGTGCTATCACAAACCTGTTTCCAGTTTTAAAACTTATTAAATAACTTTCACAGTCTGCAAAATTTCCAGACCTTGGGTTGTGCCATCCTCATTTTAAACATCTTAAGATGCTTGCTGAGTCATTGAGATGACAATCTGAAGGGAAGGTGTCATTACTCTGAGCCAGTGCGTCCAATATGAGTGTGTGAATGTGACTCTGAGGGCTCTCAGAATGAAAAAGGACAAGGATAATGTTCCAGATATTAAAAAAAAAAAAAATCAGGGAACCTCTCTAAAGTACTTCAAGTACATGCTAAGTAGGAATGGACTGTTGAAACCTGGATCAAAAATATCATGGCATATGATATAAAAGCAAAATAAACAGCAATTAAATCTAAAAGCAAGAACAAGGCAGTCAAAAAACTGCTTGCTTGCATACATTAAAAAAGAAAAAGACCTTTCATGAATCATCAATTGGAAAAATTGGGAATTATTCCATTTATAAATAAGCTGCATACTTTTTTTTTCTTTCTTTTTCTTTTTTTTTTCCCTCTACATTCCCTTTTGGGACACTTGCTTTTTTTTCCTCAATAGTGAAACTGGTAAAACCTTCCATACACAGTGACTGGTTTTGATATGTATTATTTATTCTAAAACTATTATCCTGTCAGCTCAAGAATTGTGTGTGCAGGTTTCAAGAAAAAATTCATTCATGAAATGTCTGTGACACTCACTGATCTGGAGTTTCTCAAAGAGGTCAGTGCCAAGTTATTGTTTATTTCCATAGCAACTATGTTCCAAAGAAAAGGTAAGTATTGTCAATGTATAACACTTGTTAAAAGTTAGAGTCATCATAGAGGACTCCTGGGAGAAGCATTGCCAAAATCTGCTAATGAGACATCTTTTACTTTACCTCAGCATTAAATAGGAATTTGTGGTTTACTTGAGTTTGGGGGTTTTTTATGTTCATGAATTTGTTTAATCACTTTTTGAATCAAAGTCAACTTTTAGTACTTCATATATCCCCATGTCTGGTTTCTACAGCTGAGCTATTGCCTAGTGATTTCCTTGGATGCTCCCTCCTATTTTAGAAGAGCAAAATCATCCTTCCTTATTGATCTTCATCCCATATATGATTTTACAGCTCTCTTTCATATTTCCTTTGAGTCAACATTTTTCATAGCTAGAGTCCTTCCATGTTTGATTTTTTTATATTGAGCCTTTTTACCCACAGTTTTCTTTGTCATTCAACCATACTTTTTTATAAATACATACATATATATGTGTTCATATATATATATATATATATATATATATATATATATATATACACACACACACTGATATGAAGGCTAAAAAATGTCCACAGCCTTCAAGATACCATAGCTTAATACTGTTTTATGCATCGTTCTCCCTCCCTTCCCTAGTAAATTGCTTCATAGTGGCTGCCGTTCAGGACTATGCTGATGTTCCTGCATAATTTGCTATTATGACTTCAGAATCTCTGGTCTAGCTGACAACAGATTCTTCAGGGACTGCAATAAAATATCTTAAATTTGAATTCCTCTTATGAACTCTTTTTACATTTTCACACATTCCCTATCCCCATCCTGCCATGTTACTCAGTATCACAAGATGTTACAGCAGCTCTTCAAACTTTGCTAGCTTTTGGTTTTACCACAAAGAAGAGTTCAGAACAGTCACTGAACTTTGTCACTTCATATTCCATTAATTTGTGAATGTAATGAAGATCAGAGCTCATCAGATATACCCTTATGGGACCATAGTTTTAAGTTCCCTCTGGCAAGAAAAGCAATTTCTTTTCATTTTTTGCCTATCCACGTCAGCACTGTCCATCTCATCCCAGTCTTAACTTCTTTAAGACCTTTGGTGAATGATCTTGTCCAGTGACTTTCAGGAATCCAGGGAGACCATATCAGCTGTATCTCCCATGCCAGCATGGCAGTTCACTCCTTCAGAGAACTCTGACAGATTTATGAGAAATTCATTACCTTACAGAACGACCAAGAATCGTTCTGAATGTAGCATATTTGCCTACATATCCAGTAATTCTGATCTTTTATTAATGCACCAAACCAGTTTGTAATCTAAAATCTCTGAAACTCCATTCAACATCAGGCATCTTTTGGTACATTTCCTTTCCTCTGTTATCCAGGTTACTGTGTAACAGTAGGATACTGGATAAGGTGAGAAACAAGTGGCTGTATGCTAAACTAGTAGTTCATTTGCTTCCAATTAGAGCTCTCAGGTGAAAAATATGGTCCTGCTGGTAACTCCCTACTAACTCTCCATGAAGTGGCCATTTAGGATAATTTGAGTTTTTCATGGGTTTGCCATTGCCAAGGCTCAGTTCTCCAAAACTCCTTCAGGTCAGGATATTTTGAAGTCATTCTTTTATTCCTATAAAATTAACTGAAATGAGAGTTGTGAAAAGGCCAGAAGAGGAGAAAAAAGTCATAACAACCTGTCAGTTAAAGACCATGTCAGAATGCTCATTTAAAGGCTGAATATCTAAAACCTCCTGACTTAATTTCCCATAGCACTTCTTGAAAAGCTCTGAGAATCAGCAGGAGAGAAAAAAAAGAGCCTGTGTTCACAACTGCCTCTTTTCCTTTTCAGTTGTATTTTCCTGTCTAGATTCAGACCTGTCCAGATTCAAAAAGAATGAACAAAAAAGATAGATCATGGTACATATGCACACTTTTCTCAATTAGGATGGGCCTTTATGAAATGAAAGTGTCTGTAACAAAGGCTTTTAGGCACTGGGGCTTTTTATACATTGCTCACATATAATTTAGCAATGAGTAGTTACTAATGTAGCTAGGCAGTTGTGGACCCAATTATCCAATTACTGCAACTGGCACACAGACAGGGTAACAGAGAATGAACTCGTGTACTTGGCATTGGTGCCTTCGTGAGCCTGGTGTCACCCTTTCTGTGCTGTGCCAGAGTAGGGATGTTTCATCTTGCTTATTAACACCTCTGTCCTTGGGGAAGTTTTAGCACGTGGTTTGGGGGGAAAACATTCTGGGTTTTCACAGAAGACATTTAACACTGGAACTACCACAAGATATCTGGCAATGAGGAGCCTTAATTCTCTCAAATTCGGGTGACATTGAAGTTAAATTTGCTAGCTTCTCTGAGCTTCCCCTTCTCAAAGTTGTTTCTTGTGATAATTCTATTCCTTATAGATGTTGAAAAGTCATAGTAGCCTCATCAGCCAGAAATTTGCATGTGAGTGAAACAAATTCACAGTGAAAACTGAATTTTCTGCTTTGCCTTAACAGAATATTAGTTTAGTGTATGCCGCAAAATACAAACCCAGATGTAGCTCAAAACTAGTTTCAGCATTCTTCATGTTATTTCTCTTGACATTTGGGTTTGGCATGAGAAGGGAGAGGTGCATCCATCAAGTCTGTGCCTGTGCAACAGCAGTATAAATAATTAGGCAAATTTTTCTTCAAGACACAAGTTAATGTGGAAAGATAAATAATAAAAGTAGGTTTTTTGGGCAGGTGTAAATAAATCAGATCAGAACTTCACTCCAAGTGGAAGTGGGATACATATTCTTCCACAAACTGAAGCAATGCATTTCCCTTCATACTTAAATTTCTGACTGAATTGTTGTGTGGGAAGTCTAATGACTTGGGACAATTACTGAATAAAATGGCACTGCAAGAAACGAGATACTCTTCGTGGGATGCAGCAAAGGTAAAATCACAGATTGTTCTAAATTGCTTGTATAGAACATACCTTTATAAGAATAAAATATACATGTATTTTTGCCTTGATACAATATCCTTACAGGGTTCATCTTTTCCCCATTAGTCTCCTGGATTCCCACAACACACAGCTCCCTTCCATTGGTCCCTTATCCTAAAAAGTAGTTGATCAAAATCCAGACCATGTTTATCTTGCTGGAGGCAATTAGTTGGGACCAGCTGTCAAAGCCACAGCCGGTCCCTAGCACATGTGTGCAGCCTGTCAGCAGGCACAGTAACAGCATATGCCTTCCAGAAGATAATGACACTGATCTTAAACTGAAATCACATTTTGTTGGGTAGAATAACACATGGAGAACCAGATTACACCATAACCAAATACTATGATATTTCAATAAATGATTCAACTTCAGGCCTATTTTCTGTTTTGTAGACAGTTAGGACAGCAGCTGCTTGTAATATAAGCTCAGTTTATCTATGCCCTCCCAGTACTTAGAGGTTTGAAACTTCTTTTGAATTTACTGCCATCTCTATTTTTAAAAGCTCATTTATCAGATAAGCACAGCTGAAAGACCAAGAAACCTCTAGGCTTTGAATGGATGGATTAAAGTGTTCGGCACAAGAAGTGAAGATTTTTTTCAATTATGCAACTTCCACTGCACATCAGGGTTTTCAATACTCTGTCATATTTAGAAACTGTTTTCCTGCAATATTATTAGAAACAGTAGTTAAGTGTTACTTATGAAAGTAAAGCAAAATAATGTTACCCATTTGTGAGCCAGAACTGTCTACCTCCTACTGAATGAGAACTATCAAATAATAAAAATCTCTTTGAAATCTATAAAAATACTTCTGTGCTAATTATGTTTTACATCAAACCTTTGTAATTCCTAAAAATTAATTATGTAAAATTGATAAAGAATGAGTGAAGATTAAGCTCACAGCGATTACTAAGTACACATCAGAGATGGGAATATTCCATTCCAGGAACAATTATCAGGATTGAGAAACTTTGTGTCTGGGTTGAGATATATTTCTGGGGATGAGCTTTACTCCCTTGCATTCTGAATATGCTGCCTCCCCCTGAGAGGCTGCAACAGCCCCAGAAAGGGACCACAAAGGCCAGAAGATTTTCTGTGAAAGTGTCTTTAGGAAGAGAAAGTGTTATTCGACCCAACATGACTAAAGCATCTTACTGGGAAGCTGAGACAACCATCTGGGAGGGAAGTCCCAACTTAATGCAGTGATCTCTTCTGAAACTGAGAAGTAGAAGAGCAACAACAAACTGCTAAAGCTTTGACCTACTGGTAACCACATTACCTTGCAATCAACAGGCACCTAATTAAAAGCAGACAAGGTAATGTCTTGGAAAGAAGCAGCACAAGGAGGATTTTCCCCTTTTCTGAATCACTGTTGTCTCAAGCTGGTTTTGGATGTGTAGATGTGCATCATTTTGACTGTTAACTTTGTTTAAACCAATGCAAAACTCCTGAGCAGCAGAAGAGTTCAGATTTTGTTACTTGTTTTTGAATTGCTGAGTTCTAAACTGCAGAGATGATTGCCTCTTTAATAGAGACTATCCCTTTCTTTAGAGAAGGGAAATGGAGCTGGAAGCTCACAAGTGGGGTAATTTTGAAACTGTCTCCACACTAAATCTTCTAAAAACTATTGCAGCGGAAGAGGCAATATCATAGCAAGCTCTCTCTTTTTTGGATAGCCCTCTGTACAGTGCAAGACAGAGAAGAATATAAGCAAGAGAAAAAATAGGAGATAGGAAAGGAAAATTTTGAGCAGATTATGAAAATTATCCAAGTAAATTCCTAAATGAACGTAATCCTTGACTATGAGCAGCAGAGGCTGCAAGTAAATGAGACTTTTGGGTAGAGAATTCCTCTTACTAATCAGAAAGAGAAGCTCTGTGCAAGCAATATAAAAGGAGAGTAATTGTATTAGTCACTCCTCATGCTCTGGGATTAACTTCTTTCAAAACACTGATTACAGCTCTAAGTACAGCCCAAAACTGGAATTTATAAATTAGATGATAAAGTGGCATTTTTCATAGTTCCATTTCAGAACCCAGCCATTCTCTTTCTGCATAACCAAGATCAGCTTTCGTAAGCTTATGAAGTTCTACCATGTATAGTTACTCATCCTGTATAGTGAATATTCCCTGTAAGTCACATTGTGCTTCAGCTGATTTCACTGATTATTGCCTAGGACTGGAAGTTGTGTGGACTATGGCAGTCCAACAACCAGCTCTGGCCACTGCAGACCTCAGTGAAATTACTTTATTTGGCTTTTAAATCACATCAGGCATCTGCATACCAGGCTCAAAAGTATTTGAGCATGGGTTTCTTTTGCCTCCTCTCCTGTGTTTGCCCTCCCAGCTGACACTGAACCTATGGGAGGACACAGGGCCAGTTCTTGTATGGAGCACAGGGTGACCAGGAACAGTGAAACCTGACCAGCCACTTCATGTGCCACCTTTGGAATCCTTGGCTCTTGGCCATGGCAAAGGAGTTTTCAGCTCTGAATACTCAAGGTCAGTTATAGCTAAGCAATAAATTATGTCATAAGAAGATGCTGAGCCCCTGACTAATACACCTGGAGAGAATAACAGAGAAGATCCACTTTTGGAAAAGTACAGGAAGAATTAAAAACCAGAAGCAAGGAAGGTTGTCAGTCAGTGGACAATCTTCTGCCAGAAGAAGCCTAGTCTGATTTTTTTTTTTAATTATACCCTGCAAATTTAAGCACATTTAACCCAATGTAGAAAAATTCCATGGATTCTTATTTAACAAGCCCATGTTTTCTTTGGCTTCTCAAGGAACTAAGTTGCAAAGTCAGTTCCTCATGCTTCATCTCCAGATATCAGGAGGTTGAACATCGCAGGTGTCCAGAGCCATTTTGAGGGTCTCAGGAAGATGAGTTTGTCTCAGAAATACTTCTCCCCTTCTCTCTTTACCTTTTTTCTCTTGTGCCTGAATATGTGTGACCAATCATGGCATCCCTGGGCACAACTCCAAGAAGGGGAATGTTTGTCCAGCAGAATTCACATAACTTTAAGCTCTTGCCCAAATTAAATGTTTAACCATTGCTTAGCTCATACCCTGCCAAATAAAGGCATAAGGACTAATAACCCCAGTGCTCACTGGTTATGAAACTGTGTGGTCAGACTAAAAAAGCCAGTGCTCATTCTATGCTGAATCTGAAGAAGCAGGTTGAAAATTTGTTAACATGGATATGTTGCTAGAAAGGATCTAAGAAAATTTTAGACTTAAATATTAGGAGACCAAAGCTCTTTAATAATGATATTACAGCCTTTCAGAATGTACAGCAGATAGCCGAGGTGAAAGTGAATTCACCTCAGTATATACACAAACACTGTATCATCCCTATGTTCATTAAAAGCAATACATTCCAAGAACATGTAAATTGCCAAAGCACAGCAAGATGTAAAATAATAATGTTGAAGTTATGTATTCAATCTTAAATTAGTCCCTTTCACTGTTTCTTAACTGGTAATAAAACATTTCTCTCCATTTGTCTACTTATTCCAGTGTATCAAGTAATTTATTTTATATTGCCACCTAGCTCCAAAGGAGCCATTTTTCCTTTAATTGTTTCTCAAAGCAGTTATTAATGTGTCAATAGATGCCAAATATTAATATCAAACAGAATTTTTTTTAAAAAGGAACAAGCATCACTGTTTCTTTTATTTGTCTCCTCTTTATTCTGTTTAAATTCCACCTTTTCTAATTATGTTCCAAATTAAATATTTTTCTTTGAAATACGCATAGCTGAATTAGGGTCCAGCTCTGTTCCTATTCAAACCTAATGACGCAAATGAAAAGGAAAATGAGACGTTTTGGTATCTTTCACTCCCAGCCTCAGCTTCCTTTTTTTCTCTTCATTCTTAGATTCACTATACATTTATGTTGGTTTCTGAAGGAGATAGGGATTATCTGACCACATTGTCTTTCTGCTCACCTTCACTTTTGAACCCTCTAGCTTAATGTACTTTAACTTGAGAGAGCTTCTGATCTCCAAAAGGTTGTATTTCTATGCCTTCTGGGGAAATAGCAGAGACACCCAGATTAGTCATTAGTCATGAGGAGAAAGGTGGCAGTGTGAGCGGGGTTATTACTCCCCCCCATTTTGCCAGGCTGCACCCCTCTAGCAAAGGCAGTGCTTAGAAGCACAGATAGCACGTTGATAGCAGGGTATTACAGAACACACAGAAGGATGAGTCAGGATGAGTGTGATAGAGCCTCAAGCAGATCGAATGCCAGACCGGAAATCAAGATTCACAAGTGACAACTCACAAACTGAATGTTCTGTTATTTTTTCTATTATTTTTAGTTTGTTTTGTTTTTTGGGGGTTTGTTTTGTTTTGCTTTTTTTGAGGGGGAGGGATCAGTTTGATTATGACTTGCAGTCCTTGGGAATATCTAAGTTCTGAAGAGGAATGAATTCACATGGGTCAGACAAGCATTTGGCTGAGCTAAATCTAAGCAGAAACTTTGGGACTTGGCCCACTGGCCGTAAGAGCTCACTTCCTCACATCATTTCCTCCCCAGATGGCAAATGAGCATTTCACCAGGGTACCAGCTTATCTCACCTAGGCCAGCTGTGAAAGCTCAAAGCAAGACCAGCTTCTAAAAGTACGATTTCACCTGGTGTTGGATTTTTCCCTCTTCTCTCAGTGATAAATTCAGTAAATCTTTCATTTTTGTTTCAGAAATATTAAACACTGAATCCCAGGTTTTTATGAAAGCTTCTAAACGTAATGTCTTATAAACATAAAAGTAGGACAAGAGATATGAAAATTAAATCCCATGGCCCACTCAGTTGTGGGAATTTCTTTCATTATAATAACCAGTGCAGCTAACATAGCTCAGCTACGTCTAAAATTGCTCACATGCCTGTTCCATTTTCTTCTTCACAGCAGCTTTGTTATAAAAAAAATATCAATTTAAAAATGTTTTGTCCATATACTGATCCCACAATTACACAGGTCAGCTTCTCCAGCACCTTCAGATAAATCTTTCCTAGCCCTATCCCCTGATATTGAGTACATCCAGCTTCTTTCAAGTCTCTAACTTGTTTGATCTCTCCCCACTGAGGAAGGGCTGTCCTTCTCCATCCCACATCATGCCAGTTCCAAATCAGCTTTTTCTTGTGAATACTGAGGCAAAAAAGTCAGTGAATACTTAAGCCATTCTTGCTCCATTTTAACTAGCACTTCTTCTCCATCCATCCCTGGGTCCTGAATGTACTTTGACACTAACATTCCCAGAGTCTATGCTCTTCAGTAGTTTCAGCTCCAGCTGGGCTTTGGCCTTCCTAATTTTGACACTAGGTTTCTTGCACTGCTCCATATATACTGCCTGTCCTTTCTACATCTTCTCCACTTCCTTTTTGTGAGCTACTTCAGTGAGAAGCTTCCCACCTAGCCATGCAGACCTTCTCCAGAAATTCAGTCTTCCCACATGGTGGGATTCATTCCTGAGCTCTCAGTAAGTTACCTTCAGAAGCCAGCCAGTTTTCCTGGGCACTCTTCCCCTTCATAGCAGCTCCATAACGGATCACACCAGGCAAATCTTGAACCAGTCCCTGTTTGCTTCCCCAAAGACCAGGGTCCTCTGCTCACCTCTGCCTTCTTCTGTGCCCCAACCTCCAGCATCTTGTGTTGCTGCATCATGGGTTGCCCTGTGTGACCAGAGCTGCCACCAGCCCTTCACTGCTTGTGAGGAGCAGGTGGAGTCAATCATGGGGGGTTCTGTCAAATCAGCACCCTGAGGAGGAGAGCCTGCCAGCAGGGTCGTGCTGCTGCTTTGGAGCTTGTGCCTGTTCCCAAGGAGCGAGCACCTTTCTGCCACGGGTGAGCACTGCCTTTCTGTACCACCATGTATTGCCAGCCACTGACACTATTAAACTTCATAAGACTGTTCCATAATAGTTGCCTTGAAGAGGTGAGCTGGTCCTCTATTTTTAGATAAGTGACAGCTTCTATATCAATTACAGTGATATTTAGTACAGTGAAAATGTATTTCTTTTAAAATCTGGACTTCTAACTCCTTTCTGGAAATAACAGGAATATCAGCTCGAATTACTGCTTATCAATCACTGATGTAACTGCTTCACATGAAATATAGCTTTCCAGTTTGTTTTCATTTTTAATTATTTTCTGGCATGAAAACCACAGGTCTTGCTGTGCTCCAGTCAAAGATTTCTTGTTTTTAAATTTTGATACAGCATCTGAGTGTTAGAAGGGGATTCTGACAGTTGAAAAAACAAAATAGTATTGTACAGAGATTTTTTTTTTTAGATCTAATTAAGAAAATTACCATGTCTGTAATTCAGCACGTTATTAAGCACAACTACACTTTGCTTAATATGTGATTATGAAACCATTGTTTTGTACAAGCAAATATACATTTGAATGCATTGTGGGGGCAGGGGAAAGTTTGCAGCATAGTGGTAAATGGAGTCTTATATCCCTGAGAACAATAGCTTGTCTGAAAAATCTCACTCAGGGATAAAAATGGTATAATTATAGGGAAAAAAAAAGATACATTGGTTTGGCACTGGCAGCAGTTTGCCAGGCTGGGTGGCTAAACCAGTACAGTCTGCACCAGTGAGACATGACCTTAATACCATGTTGCACTTCAATAATGTTTTTATAGAATCTGAATCTTCAGTGTTGAAATTTAGATCCAAAAACGTAAAACATGATGAAAAAGAAGTTGAGACTTTTCTCATCTAAAAGATTTTAAGACTTCTTTTTCTACAGGAAAAAAAGATAACGGCTCTGTCAGAGCTGCTGAGTGTCGTACATGTGTTTTAAGCAAGTTTTAATCTGCAGGGCCAAAAAATAAAGGTGCAGAGTGTTGGTTTAAGTGTTGCCATCTATATTCTTCCTTGGCCATTCTTTTTGATCCTTGAGGTTCACACTGCAGATTGTCATTACCAGAAACTCTGATTTTATCATCAGAGATCCTAAAATGAGATCCTTATTCCAGGGGATGAAGAACACACTGAAGATGGATAGAAATGCCAATAATTCTCAGGAATAAATATCACAGAAATTTAGGAACGGACAATTTGGCCCATCTATTTGGCCCATCTTATTCCAGTCATATGTATCAGCCACCAATAAGGTTTTCTTTTAGAGCTCAGAAGTTGTGTGGTTCTTTGTTGCCTTTGTTGCAGTACAGTAAAACTCTGCAGTCCTTGAGTAGTTTGACTTTTAAGGATCATGTAGAAAAGAAAATAATTTTTCTCTAATTCCTTTGCTTTCAAGGTTCTAGGTTAATAGTGTTTGCTAAACCACCTCTGTAATATAATCTCTATTCACAAAAATTTCTTATTCCCTATTTTACCCTAGTTGTCTTTATCTAATCAGGTTTGCAGGTTGGCATTCATGACTAAGTACCTGAATGCTACCAGCAGGAACTTGGTTCTAGTATCTACAGGAGCATATTGTGTCCTAAATAATCACTCACCCTCCCATAGAAAGCCACTAATATTTCAATTTTAGTTTAGCTTTATTGTTTTCTGTTATGGGCACTTGCTATATCTGCCCAGGTATAAAGGTTAGAGACTCACCCAGGAGCAATGGACTGGATGGGATTTCTTAGTGCATCAAGTTCTACCTATCTTGTATTACTAGCAAACAACCTCCATCTTCCTTTTTATAAACTGACCGACTTCTGGTTTAAAAACATGTAGATTCTGTCAACCCTTATTTCCACTGTAGTTCCAAAGCAACCAAAACCTTATTGCTCTGGTAGTCATAAACCAATTTAGTTTTATTCACAGACAATTTATACTCTTTAGTTCCTGTGCCAGTATTGTTCTCTAGCACAAGTGGCTCCTTCCCTTCCAGGTGTTTTACCTGTTTAGCATTCACAGAGAGCAACTGGGTCCTTTCAGCTTTTGCTTTTCTAAGATGAGCAAGCTCTCTAATCTAAAACACTTCCCATTATTGTAATCCAATATCTGCACCTGCTCTAGTCTGAATTCCCTCTCCCTCAGTCACTGATGTTCAGAAGTGCACACAATACTCCTGATAAGGTTTTGGCAGAATCACACCTGCATGAATATGTCTCTTTTTTCTTTACAATTATTTCAATTGACAAATCCAAGCACTGTGCTTCAAGGCAGCTTCTCATTAGTAGCTCATAGTCTGATTCTAATCAGTTAATACAGCCCATAGCACTTCTTCTCTCTCTTATTCCCACCTGACATTCTCACAACACTTTCTCTAAGATATTTCTGCAGGAATAGTTTCATTCATTTTAGCAATTTGAAAGTTAGTGGACAGGCTCATCAACTTTAAAGTATCTGTCAAAGGCAATTTAGATAGGTATGTCCCACTGCAACTCATTCCATTTATCTCCAGTAGATTTCTAGTACTAACTTGATGTCTCCACCCAAAGGTCACACAGAGTCTGGGACACATGGGCCATATTCCCATGTAAATATTCAGCCCTTGCCTGGGGACATTTTGTCACATGCTGGCCCTATAAGTCTCATTTCCTCTATCATCTTCCCAATTCTCTCTGAGCTTACACCATCCCTAGCCAACCCAAACACATAAAAACCAAAGTTCCCACACTGACAATCAGGTTCACCCACTCTGTGTAAATACTGAAACCCTCAGCCATGAATTACCCAACACCAAAGAGATACATAAAATGTGTTTTCATGGAAACCAGTTGGGATTGAGCAGGATGAACTGGAAGACAGCAGCAGAGCTTGGAAGGGATATTAGCAAGAAGATAAGAACTGGACTACAGCTCATCTTCCTGGAACAGTTGTGTGGTCAGAGCATGACCTGAGACAGCTTTAAAGTTTGGTGAACCAGAGAGAGCACAGACAATGGGACAGCCCCAGCCATGGCTGCAGGAGGGGTAAGGGGAGCTCCTGAGGAAAACATTTTCTCCTAGATATCAAAGAAACAATTGAAACTCCATACCATAGCATTTCTCACTCAGAAACATTAAAGACGAAAATGTTTATTGGCATTTCTTTATGATCTGAGCACAGGCCTTTTTTCCAGAATAATTTTTCAGATGATTACTGAGTATAGCATGGGAAGGCCAATCAGGACCAGAGCAGTGTTTGGGGAAACATCCTTTGACTACATTTGCCAGGTTTTTTGTCATTTTTTGCAATAGGCAAAGACAGGACAGACATGGGACAAGCCCACATTATCTCTGTAAAAGCTGTTGTTGCTGTCTAAAATAAAATCATCATCGATAGAAATTAATTGACTCCTTTTCATGTATGAAAAATCCAGGAGCCCAGCAGTCATGTCTGATTTGATAGGCAGATCAGTAAGGTAAGACTAGGTCTACTTGTTCATTCCAAGGCCAGGGAAGCAGCATTTTCTCTGAATCTGTTTATCTGAGCAACTCTTGGTTGTTGTGGTTTGCTTAGCTGTTGCTCCAAGTTTTGCTCTCAGGCCCACACCCATCCTTTGCCCTGATCACAATCCCCCCCAGAATGTTCTTATCACTGCAAGTATTCTGGCACTTGGAAACACTAGAAGTCACTTTTTCAATTTCTTTGGTTTTGAGTTTGTGTGGTTGTCATTTCGCAGTTAAGTCTAAGGAGAGAAGGCTGATCAGAATATTGCTGACCTATTCAGATGCAGCCACCAATCTGCTCCTATCAGTGAGGGTCAGCTCTCACTGATGCAGTTGGACCCCTCTTGCATCTGTCAGCTTTGAGGCTGCTGTAAAGTCTGTCCAGACATCCAAGGCTATCTTGAAGATGTGGTGGGCTGGAAGGCAGATGGGCATCTCCTGCCATGGCACCTGACATGTGGCTGAGAGGAGAAAGGAGAAGCAACTTTTGCATTCTGGGCAAGGAGAGTTCAAAATCAGGAGCAGAACTGTGTGGGACTATATCAAAGGATTCCCAGCAAGTCCTTATAGTGTCTGGGTAATTTTCTTGTACAACACTGATTTTGTGCAAGAGAAGATACTTATGCCAGCTATGGTCTCTCTTTCTCACATCTGCCTTGCCCTAGTGAAAAGGAATTCAGGATGGTAAGAAGGCCTGTGTCTGAGTAGCAGCCTGAGACACAGGCTGTGCCAGTGGCTGTCCAGGGGCTTGAAAAGCTTGGAAGAGGCTAGATTTTTCTACAAGAAAAATCCTAATTTGTTGCTCCACTTAAGAAAATACTGTCTGAGTGCAGAAAGCCTCCTCCAGATACAACGCTGAGCTTGATTTCAAGTGACTGACATTTTTCCTCACATTTTCAGGTTTATCTTCAGCCACTGACACAATATAGAACTACAGGTATGCTACATGTGTACCATCTTTCTATTGTTGGTGTGATTTAAAGACTGTTAGAAGTTAATAGTGCATGTCTCAATACTACAAAATTTCCAGTGATAATGCCACATTCTACTTTAAAAATTTCAGACAGTGAAGTTCAGTTGCCTTACCATAAAAATGTGCTACAGATGTGCTAGAAGAACCAACATTTCTCAACCTTAATAAACCCTGATCCTCCACCCTAGAGAAGTTGGGGTTTTTTTAAGTATGTAATCTCAATGCCTCTGTAAAATAGAGCCTCAGATACATTTCACAAAGCAATACAAAATTCATAAAACTGGGACTGATCTGTATTTTTTATTTTCTCATAGTCCATGCATCCACCTGGCACTTAATGCATCATAAATGATATAATAAGCATGTCAATGCACGCATCTATTTAATTTTGGCAGGTTCTTGATTGCAGTCTTTTGTATGGAGGCAGTTGCAGATAGGAATTGTGTCAGACAGTAAATCTAACTGACTTTGAATTGGCAACAATAGCTGTAATGAAGATTTGCATTTTTAAAGGCATGTAATTAACACCAGTATTAGCTTCCTCCTCCAGCTAAAAAGCTGAACTACCTTTTGCTGAACTTTTGCTTTGCTGACAAGTATAAAGCATACAGATCAGCTGCTGCCCAGGTACTGTTTTGAATATTGCTGTTACAAATGGCTAACCTGTTAGAAAGAAAAAGCAGGACAAATGGGCAGATGTGCTGGGAACCAATGGATGGAACAAATACTCAGCTTATCTCAGGGTCTGATCTGAGACATTACCTTAGAAAACTTGGGTTTTACTCTGTTTTCTATGGCAAAATTACACAATGCATAAGGCAATAAGAATTTTCCTTCCATAGTTTCTTCACTTTTATTGTATTGTATTGTATTTCATATGCCCATAATGAAACATAGAAATGGCTTTGGTGTCCTTTATGTTCCCTCAGCCTTTAGACTCTCAGTTTGAACACACCCCTATGAAGGCATGACATTCAATCCAGTTATTTCAGTTTTGTAAACATCACCAAATACACGAAAGAATAATATTATGGTAGACAAAGTACTAATGATAATGGTTTTGAACACCTTAAAAACTACATATTAATCAGTAAGTCTGAATTTCCAATTTTTTCACTGCTGTTTACTTATTATTTCCATAATTTTTCATTTTCCAGATATTGTTTCTTTAGCTGAAATCTCCTTCAGCTTGTTTAACAAGCTCAATAACTGCCAGTAGTAACAATAAAGAATTATTTACTTGAGCTTTCTCTGGGCCAGAACCTGAGATTTCATCTAGAGTTTAGTCAGTTCTTTGTCAAACAAAACATCCATGACATTTGATTGGTCCTTTCCTTTTGAAAGCTACAAGTATAAGTTGTTTTATAGGATGCAGAGCAGCTTATCTGAACAATTCACCAAACTGTATGGAGAGTTAAAAGCAAGACTAAGCATGAACCTTGTAGATGCCACTGTGGGATCAATGAGATGAAGTCCGTCCCAGTCTATGACACAGCATGGAAATTTTGGTTCTGTAAATTAACGCTCTTCACATGTCTTTTAAATGCATGATGTTATACCAGAAAGCTGTTTTGAAAACTCCTAATTTGAAGGATGCTATGCAGCAATCCTCTATGACCAAATGAACTGTCCCATTTAAAAATAAAAGTTTAAGAGCCAGATTGATTTTTGCTCCTGTAGGTATTTATTTGCATTATGCTTACAGTTTCAGTGAGAAAATAATTCTATTAATTGTTTTACTGTACTAGTACATTACAGAATCAGAGAATCACAAAATATTCTCAGCTGGAAGAGATTACCTTTCCATGTACCTCATATTTAAATTAAATGATGACATTAGTTTTCAGATTTTTTGTAAGAAAGTACATTGTACAACTGGCATTAATGTCTAGAGGAAAACTTCTGAAAAAGTGAATTCATAAAGAGGAAAACATGCTTGACCAATCTGACATCCTTGTATGGCACAAATGGCCAGGTAGATGAGGGAAGAGCAGTGGATGTTGTCTACCTTGACTTCTACTTGGAAGGTGAAAAAGTACTGCAATACACAAGGCACTGCACTACACTAAGCACTCCTTCTCTAGTCATATTTGAAACTTGCCTGGGCACAATCCTGTGCAGCCAGATCTAGGTTAAGTTGCCTTAGCAGGAGGTTGGACCAGATGACTTCCAATTCCAACCGTTCTGTGCTTCTGTAATTCTGAGATTCTGTAAGTAGTGTTAGTGTTGTTGTGACATTAATTTCTAGAATTCCTTGATTTTTTTTTCCTACAGAAATGCACATACATGATTAAAAGTGTGCCAAACCAAAAAATGATTCATTAAGTTCGTGAGAATTTAGAAATATGTCAGCATGTTTGTCTTCTGCATCCTAACAAAAGGGTGAAAAAACAGTAAGGTGCAGCTTCCAACCTCAACTTTAAAAGGAGAAACTAAAAACAAACAAGCAAAAGGCAGAAAATTCTATGAGATCTGATATGAAATAACTTCTAAGGCTTACAGAAAAATAAAGTGAAAGTAAGGCAATGCTACTTAAACACTCTGAGGAAAAATACAAATGAAACAATTTCTATATTTTTGCTTATTCTTATTTCATGTGTGTGTTCTTCCTTGTTCTCGATATATAGAGCCATTCATTGCATTCAAACATGCCTTATCTTTTGATTATGGACACAACTCCATTCTGCTTAGGCGAATCAGCAGCATCCCTGAAAATGCAAAGTGGTCAGAAAAGCTAGAGCCCCTTTCATCATCTTCCAGCAAACAATCTGACTCCTGGATACTTACATACAGAAGAAGAGACAAAAAAATTATGCTGTCAGGAAAAGCCTCCATTTGCTACTATTTTGTTAATCCAAACTAAACTGCAACCTTTTTTTTTCCTTTATAATGTGCATAAAATATGCCATGTAGAAATCAAAAATATTCTTTGTGAGCAGGAGCAATTCTGCCCAACCTTGCAGCTACATTGAAAAAAATATAATAAAACTGAGAAAAGAGGGTGCATCTGCACATTCATTTTCCACAAGATGTTTTTCACTTTAGCTTGCAGAGGTATTTTGGGGCAGGCCAGGAAGGAAAAACAAAAGCATCTGAGCAGTGGATCTGCAGCCAAACCATCACTTGCTGACACCACAGGCACTGCGTCAGCTGAGCTGAAGGTAGCAATTCAACCATTCCAGATAACCAGAACTAGACCAACACAGTGGCCTGGTATGGAATGAGAAAATTCATCAGTAGGATAACTCTGCAAAAATTGTATATATTCCTGCTTTCAACAACATCTGCTGTATGATAACAAAGTGCAAAATTATTTCAGTCTTCATTTACATTTTCCTTCATGAACAGAAGTACCTGTACCTGCTACAAAGAAGGTGGATATTTAAAGACCCAAAGTCATAGCCAAGACAGATGAAATAAGCGTAACTACTTGCTTCAGACCTAACAAGTGAGTCAGCAGTCAGATTCTATTTCCTTTGTTGAAGTCAGAAAACAAATTAAGCTGACAGCATGCCTCTAATGGTGATGACATCACTGAGAGCAGAGTTATTTTCAGTCTCTACAGCACCGGTAAAGGAGAAGCGTAAAGGTGAGAAAGGGAAACTTAAACTTTTTACTCATGCCTACTCCTAATACGTTTGCTTTGCATCCCCTCCCTCAAGTTAGGTATTTTTTGCTTTTATTTTGTGTTTAAAAGTAGACATGCATTTTTCAATAGCTTGTAACCATATAAAACATTTTCTTTCTTTCTTTAGGAAGCAACAAAACATAAGATTTACAGCAATTTTATCCTTGTATGAAGTGGGAACATGTCCTCCAAATACTTTAGAATTGCATCTAAATAAAGCAGAGAAGAGCCTAAACCATTTGCCAAAATGTTCAAAAGTGACCTTATATGAAATATGTCAGTCTTCAGATGCCCAGCCTGTGAGTCCTGTGAGCAGTATAGAATGTGGCTCTACACCTGCAAAAAATACCTCCCTCTCAACTACATTGCTTTCTTTTAAAGCGGAGGTGGAAAAGCTTCTGCTTTTTGACAGTACAAAAATTGTGCTTTGAAGAGTTTTCTAGCTTGGGAAAAAAAAGACTTTCTGGGACAGTGGCTGAGAGATACTATTAAGGTGAATACAGGGAGACTCGAGGGGATTTGGGGAAAAGCAGGCCTTTCTACATAAGAAGCCTGAAGCACAGAGCGACATAAAAAATGCATGAGGCTGAGAAGCAGTAGAAAAGAAGATGCATGAGTATACAGGTCCATGAACAAAGGAGAAAATTAAGAAATAAGCCAAGACAGAGACCAAGCTATGAGGCTAAACCTGAGTAAGAAGCAGAAAGAAGTGAAAGTGTGGAAGTGTCAAGGGAGATGGGAACAGCCTGGCTGTGTTGGTGAGTGATGGGATGTGAGGTGATGAGAACAGCAACAGGACTGCAACTCCTGGCGTTGGCAACAGACAGGAAGGAAATGCTGAATAGCCAATATGCAGTTCCTGAATGTACATGATTTAGTGAGAAGCTGATGACTTGACAAGGAGGATTAGAGAGGCTGGTTTCTTGTGCAGCAAGTGGGAAGTTATTGAGAGAAGGGGAAGAAAATTTTTGGATGCACCACACAAAACATGATGATAATTAAAAAATAATTATAAGAGTGTAGAAAGAGGAGTCATAGTAAGCAAGGAAATAGATGTACATGAGTTGAGTGGGCAACTCAGATCTACCTAATATAATGCAAGGAGAACAGGTAATCTTCTGCCAAGTGCCAGATTTAAGCTGTGAGAAAAATGAAGAAGACCTTGAAAGAAACACAAGAATGAAGTTAAGAAAACCATGTCTGTCTTCAGAAGCTGAAATGAAGAAGAAGAAAGGTACAGAGGACTAAGATGACTGAGAAAGGCAGTCAAAGCTAGATGGAAGGGAATTAGTGACAGATTTCCTGCTTGTCTCCAAGGAAAAAATAAACCCAGTGCAAAATGTCACATTTCAGACAAGAACATCCATGACATATGTTGTGAATGTACAAGGTGTTCTGTTGACAAATTTTGTCATACAGATGAGTGGTGCTTTAAGGAGCTAATAAAAAAATCTCTTTGTCCTGAGAAACTACTGAACAAAAAAATAAATCTGTAGTAATGAAATTAATAATTAAGGAAGCCTTGCAACAGACCAATTCAGCACTCTCTGGAGATGGCCATCTTATTGCAATTTACACTCTTAACCAACATCATTAGTAGGGGTTCTAGAAAGCAAAAAGTAATGAAGCACTGAAATACTGCAGGAACACTGTCAACACTGATCAAAGCCCTCATCATAGCTTTTGTTCAACTAGGGCAAGCAGTGCATTTGTGTACAGCAGAGGAGCATTCATTCTGATGAAGCAGGCAAAATAACGTCACTGCTTCCTGAAAATTGTGATTTTTAAAATAGCTTCTTTGAAGTCAGACAAAGTTTCAGTTTGCTCAAAGTGAATCAGTAGAGGAAGAATATAATCCTGGCAACTTGTTTAATCCCTTCTACTGTCTGTGGTGATGCAATACCAAAAACTCTATTAACTTATACGTCCACTCATGAGCTGAAAATTTACTTCTTACTGCAAGCATTAAGCTAAGCCATTGGAAATTGTATCCAGTTGTAACAGTTTTAATGAGAAGGTGAATGGTTGTTTGTTTCATTAATCTTGTATCAAGTGACTTTAAAAAAGAAAATACTAACAGATTTCTACAAATGTTTAGAGCATCTCTCTGGCTTATCACTTTAAACACTACAGCCTTTACAATTTTCTGTGATTCACTAAATATTTACTGAAGTATATATAGATTCAACTGGCTATTTGTATCCAAGACACACTCTTTTTATAGTCTTTAAAACTGTTCTGCTCATTCTTTAAAAAGCCATCTTCTATCTCAGCATTCCCTCTCTATTTTATCTTACATCTTACATTACCATCCTTGGCACTTAATGAAGAATGACCAACAAGCCAAAAATCTTCCACAGTCTCCCCTCCTCCAGTTATCTTAACCATCTAGTAATAGATCAAGTTCATACCATTCATTAGCCTAAGCCCAGAACCTTCAACAAGTATCAGACAGCATAGTCTTTACAGTTTCTGACTCACCTGTCACATATATACCATTTTGCAACACTAAATAAGAAACCGCATCTTAACACAGTCTTAAGCTGCTCTGCAGTACAGGATAAATGTTGCTGCCTCCTCATCCTGCTATTCCTTTTGGCAAGGTTGGGACTCTGGAACAAGGCCTTGACCAAGTCTTTGCTCCATCAAATAGGACAAAGTGGGCCAACACAGCTGGGGCAGTTCGAAGTACTTATGGGGGGAACAGGGCTGTTTCATCTAACATATTTCTCTTCACTGCTTCCAGATAATGCTTCCAGAGCTGGCTTCCATCACATTCATGCTTCACTTCAGTAAGCGCTGACTTTGGGGATAGAAACATGCACTCACCGTGGAACTGTGTCATTGCAATGTGCTGAAATGATTGCTGGGGATGCAAAATATCCATATTTAGAGTAGGCACCTTTTCACCAGTAAAATCACTTGTGGGACACAAGGAAGGGTGCCAGTATATTTTGGAGTTTGACAGCTCCCAGCCAATACTGAGTGCTGAAAAAACACTTCAGAGTAAGGCAGTTGTCAGTGAAGTTCCTTTTTGATGTATCAACAGCACATATGAGTGTGAATCCATCATTCCACTGAATCACAGAGGGGCCCAGGGCTCATACAGGGAGCTAAGGAAAATATTACCTCTACACAGCCTCTTGTACAATGTACACAACTATGATCCTTACTGATTCACATCTGATGATGTAACAAGTTTTATTGATCACTGGAGAACGTTTTTGGACACAATCACAAACCTGGGCCCCCTCTGAACACTGCTTTATTCTCCACAGGGCAAAAGGCAAGGCACAAAGGTGAGATGCTGATGGAAAAGTGAGTGAACAGTCTTGGAAAGATACGTGGATCTCTCAAACCAGTAGAGGTAACAAACTCTATTTTTAGGTGCTCCGACAGCACATATCTTGGAAATATCCCCAGACTACTGGGAATGAGCATCAGGTGTTGTCAGGCAGGATAAAGGACAGCTGTTAGCTCAGTCTGGAGAATCCTGTTCAGTATAATTAAGGGTCCGTAAAGAGAAAGTGAAGTTTTCTAGATTTAAAAGGGATTCTTGGCTAAGAGATGCTGGATAATCTATAAAAGGAAGTGAAGAGTAAGATTGTTAGAATAGATTTGGTAACTAGTTTTCAAAGAGACCAAGACACTATTTAATTGTGAGGGCATAAAATCAGGAAATTTAGGTAGTAAGGTTAAATAGCAAAAAAGTGAGATAAAGTAGGCTTTGCTTGTCAGTAGGCTCTTTAATTTCATAACAATAATAAAAAGGTCTGTGACCCTTAAATTCCTAGATCTGGGAGGGGGGTAGGGTGCATAAATAGTGCTGTGCCCTCCTCCCAACAGTGTGTTTTATAGCAATGATTTGTGAAGCTGATGAGTTTTTTATTGCTATATTGTATAATATAACATCATATTCTATCTCTATCATCACAATTTTTGTTTTGGGTTTTTTTGTTGGTTGGTTTGGTTTTTGTTATGTTTTTTGTAAACAGCTATCTTGTGTTGTATTTAATGCAAGAGAACTCTGACCCTTGAACACTGATCTTGTTCATACTCCACCATTTCCTTTTTGTTTCAAAATACCACTATCTGAAATTCTAATCTGATTCTCAGTGTTTTACTGCAAAGAGGTGACAACTTGCATTCGGTATTTGACAGCAGGTTTCCATGTAAGATTTCAAAGCTCAGCAAGAGGTTTCTTATACTCTGTGGTGAGGTTAAATTTTGTCATTCAGATGATAAATCTGAGCTACAGAAACACTAAAATGAGAACATATGTTGGAGACAGGTATGCTGTAATGAGACCATATTTTATTGAATTCCAGATTTCCACTCAGGATGTAGAAACCACAGGCACAATTATTTCCTGCTAGCATAGTGACCACAGACAAAACTCGGATAAGTAATTTCATTGAGCCTGATGCATTTATGCTTTACCCTTTCAGTGCAATTATATGTAAACATACTTACATCCAGAAAAGCTATAGCTTTAAGCAGTGAGTCAGACATTGTATCTCTAAAATATATAGGATTTAGAAGCATTCTTATTGTCATTATCACATCTACTATACTTGCAGGATTAGAACTTCAAAGGAGAGCCTGCCAGAGGAAAATGCAGGAAATGTTTGCATTCCTGTATGATTCCATCATACAGGGGCCTGAAATGGTGAAAGCCCCCTTCAACAGATGTTGTTTGAAAGGTCAGGTTAAATCTTAGTACACAATAGACATTCATTTCAGTTCTTCCCTTTTTAGTTATTGATTATAACTCTGATTTGTACAGCAAATTGCGCTGGTGTCTCTGCTATGACAACTCACACCAGCTGGAAACTTCTTGCAGCACTTTGTCTCTCTTCCTCTGGTCTTTGTCAGCTTTCCAAACATCACTGAAACCATCCTTCCAATATCCCAATGAGGTTAAGGAGATGTTCTTTCTATCTGCATCTAAAGCACAGAGCAACCAATTCTAACTAGCACTAGGCTTACTTAGTTTATTTTGGCAGGATGTATTTATGCTTCTTCAATTAAGGCCTCCTCACACTTTTGAAAAGATCATGAAGAAAGACTATGTCTTCTTAGTTGAATCTCATTAATATGAAGTGACTGACTAAATTACACAATTGTCCTTTGTGTTCTCCTAGGAATTGAATCCAGGTGTCTTGAGAGTAAGAGACTCTTTTTGTTTATCAGCTATACAAATAAACGGTATTATTTTTTTTTAACTCCTTGGAGGTTTTTTCCCATATAAATTCAGACAGTACCTTCTGTATATTTTCTTGTGCATTAAATTCAAATTATATACCTCAGTGCTATGGTCACAATACTTGAAACAGAATTTCAGACTTTCACATTGTATTTACTGTTTCATATTCCGTTCAGAAGATACTGCATCATAATTCCCACCTAATGCACTACTAGACCTTCTAGGTAAGTGTCAGATTGTGGGGTTTGTTGCCATAGTTTCATTTGCTTTTCTCCCTGCTTTTATGTATATTTTAAAAATGTCAGCTGAAGTTCTCAAATATTATTCTGATCATAATATTAGTAAACTATTTTTGGTTTACACTTACTATTTTGGGGGGCATGGCTAAGGTGATTTATCAACTCTGCAATTAATTCTGCACTAATTGCAAAGACTAAGTAGGTACTACTTCAAAGCTAAGCAAAGCATTAGATACAACCAGCCATAAGCAAGCTTCCCTAATTTCTGTCACATATATATCAAGAGGCTGCCTGTGGAAAAAGACAGGTAAGTACTATTAAGCTGATGTCTCCCTTGCATTCGAGTGACATTTTAGTGAGGTTTGTTAGAAACAAGTGGAAAAAAAAAAGGTGCAGCATGTGAAGCCCATCTAATTCATATGACAAGTTAATGGGATTTTATACAGCACTGTCATTTCAGTGCCATATGCTACCCCTTTCCTAAAAAACATGATCAAATTTTCGCTTGCAATGCATATAAAACATCCATGTGGATGCACCACAATTGCAACCACTTATGCAAAGGTGAAATCAACGCCCACCACCGAGCCTAGTGACAGACAGTTATTAGCAGTGACTGCAGTCAAGTAGAGATAGCTGTGCCTAGAGGGAAAGAGGGTAAAAGGAGAGGTCTGCAGCCACAGGTGAAGGCACTACCTCACTTTGGCCTGAGACAAAAGAAATGAAAAATAGGAACTGGTGTCTTGAGGTAAAATATCTTCAGCATCTTACCTCTTGCTGGGAGGACGATCCAACTCCGAGCTTAGCAAGATTTGAAAGTCAGAATCCCCCGCATCTCCCAGAGATTAACTGATATGTCTCCCTGCGGAGACACTTTGCAGATGATTTTCTTGCCCTGAAGTCTGTTCTTGCATAGTAGCTCCTACTAAAATCCTGATGCAGCTTTCTCTTTTATAAAATTTAAATGCGTGGTGCAATAATACTGAAACCCTGAACAATGAGACGGCATACTTCTACCTACTCTGTACTTTAGTGCCTCAGATTCCTATTGTTTGCACCTCTCTTACCTGCTAGTGCAGAAGATCTTTGCCCCTGTTTTATTTTGGATTTGTAAGATGCATACAGGGAAGGACAAAAGAGGATCTATGTAAAAAATTCAGAAATTATAACCAAACTATAACGCCCCTCCCCTTCTACAGAGTTTACAATTCAAACAATTTAGAATATGTACCTGTGGCAAGAAAGGACTAGACAACTATGAAAGGAAAAGAGATCATGGAGTTTTTTAGTTAGAGGAAGGAAATCTTTTATAAAGAGGGACTTGTTGGACTATGTGAAATGCAAGCTTAGGTTTGATGTATTGTTCTTGTGATTGCCACCTTTCAGTTCTCAGGTTCATCTCCCGTAATGGCACGTCTCAGATGTATGTACCTGACTGTGTAGTTGATGCAGGTGGTACAAATGCTTGAGTTTTGATAAAGTCAAGTGAAATATTCCTCTGAGGGAATAGAAATTTTTATTTCCAGAGGGATGTAAGGTAACTTTTTTTTTAACATCATGAATTTTTACATGAACTCAAGGATTTTTTTTAAAGTCTTGATTTGTGTATCAACCACATAATGACTTCTGTAAAAAATTAGTTTTATGCTCAACATTCCAGCAGCCAGTCTGAGACTGAAGTGACCTGCTGCTGCTCAGACTATGAAAAATTACTTATTGCATTATGCTCAGTATCATAATGTTTTCATTGTTCTAAATTTCCTATCATAAGCAGCCAGAGTTCTGCAACTTGACCACATTGGAAGGAAGCAGTCTCAGCTCATCTTCAGCCTTTAATATGGCGGGTTGGTTGGTTGGTGGGTTTTTTTTTTTTTTTGAGGACAACTGGAGGTAAAAAAGGTACGATAGGGTAAGTTTTGATGCAGATCTGTTCCCTGGTATAACTCACCACATGACAGCACAAGCAATTGCAACGCTTGAAAGAGAGGCCGATGCAAGGGCCAGACTGACTTGCAGTGAATAAGGGCACATCTGCTCCTCCTGGCTTCAGGTGATCATTCAACTATGACCTTTTACTCCAGATATGGAAGTCTCTGTAGGACCAACTAAAGACTGATTCATTATGAGCAACTGCCTATCCACTCCTTCGTTCCTCTTTGTAGATAGGTATTTATATTTACATGAAATGGGATCAAAACTGCTACCAAGCAGAAACAAATCCAGTCTGTGTTCATCACAACAGTGTGTGCATGCACATACACACTTTTAATTACTAGCCCTCTTGCTATTTCTCCCACTCCAAAAAAACCTTCCAAGTATTTAAAGAATGTTAACTTTTATAAAGGATGGAACAAATCATGTGACCTGTCAAAATCTAGAAATGCTCGGGGCAGTGGGGGCTGTCAAAAGCTAAGTGGCCTTCTCAAAGAGTTCTGGAAATTTTGGCTTCAACAGCAAGAAGCCTGACACCAGTGCTCACCCACCTTCAGTTGCTGGTTTCATGTTTCAAGGATTCTTCAGCATCAGCCAAGCCATCTAATGTTGCAAAACATGGGTGTTCATTACAGTGCTTAGCATTTTAGGAAAACCACGTAACACCCCATAGGCTGTGGGTCTCGGTTTATATGTTTGCGTACCAGCTAACAGCTGAAAATAAAAAGTAAAATAAGGGCCGTTTTCTGAGCCTGTGGGGTTGGGTTTTTTTGACAACTTTATCCTCATGTCTCGGCCTGAGGGAGTATGACTTTCCCGCTTCGAGGCAACTCCCACAGTCCAACCACTGCTTAAACGGTGTTGCTA